>CM074179.1:12232922-12918084 GCA_037179385.1 Holothuria scabra
GAGTTCGAGTAGTCACAGTGACCATTTCATCAATTCAGCTTGGATCTTTTTAATTTAGCCAAGAGTCACAATAGAGAAGCATTAGCATGTTTTCAATCCCGCTGTTTAGTTTCCTCGAAACGAATCAAGACCATTTAATATAATAGTGGAAGTAATTTTCTTTTCACTTAGCATGTTCCTGGGATTTTTTTCCATTGCAAAACAAAAAGCTAAAACTTATAGACTGGATGTGTTTTTAGACCTTCTCTTTTAAAAAGCATGGAAACGCAATTTTCGGCAATCTGAGGGGTCGCAATAATTTTCTAAAATTTTCTCTACGTTCCGCACCAACTAATGGTAACGCTATAGATAGTCTTTCGGGCAAAATTACATTTTTCCGGTCAAAAGTATTTTTGTAATCACTTTCTGATTGCTTCGCAGTTTGCGAACTTATTTTTAAAGTGAGCATTTTATTAAGCGAAAGTATACCGTGACTGCTTAGATTCTTCGTATGAGTCTGGAAGATGCTATTTCTGGGCCATCTGAGGGTCTGATTTTTCAAAATTTTCTCTACGCATCCGCGTCAACCAATGATTGCGCTCCGCTTAGATAATACTGTAGTAATGTAGACAAGAAAAACCGCAAACTAAAATACTCCCGTTCGCCTATACCGATCGATGCTCTTTATTTTGAATCCTTAAAGTATGCAAATTTAATGAAAGGTTTTACTTCAAAAGGTAACGTAACTGGAATAAAACTGCATGTAAAGACACAGAAGTTTCAGTTTTATCCTCATGAACCACCACAATTCAACTTTAAACAGTATTCCCATCCAAGTCGAAAATATTGCACCATAGTGCATCTAGGCTTCTTGAAAACGCCAAAAATTTTAGACCCCTCCCTTAGGCCGGCGATCGCTGAACGCACTGCATGCCCCCTTCAGACAGAGAAATCCTGCGTACGCCACTGGTTCGTCCCCATTTCCCGCTTTCTTTAAGTTCAGCCTCCCCTTTTGGAAATGTCTGGATCTGGATTCAGACTTCCCATTTGATTTTCAGCACCTGATAGAAGACTAATTTGACATTTCTTCTCAGCAAGTATTTCTGTTAAAACATGTTTAAATTTTCTATTCATGTGCCTCCGCGGAAGAAAATTTGGGGGAGGGGCTCAATTCTTTTAGGGGGAAAGCTCCTCGTCACCACGAGTTGGCGCGAAGCGCAAGAAAATTTTGGCCCAAAATGCCTCTCAGATCGCTGGAAATGACATTTCTAAAGCCTATTTACAGCATATAAATAGGGAAAACATTTAGTGAACTGTTTAGAAATATTGATGTTAATTTTTCTTCGTCTTTTTCTTTATGTTTTCTTCGTTTTTCAGGTTTTTTATTTTCAAGGGGAGGGCAATTTCCCCCACCCTTTCCCCTTACTGCGGACGCGCATGTTTCTATCCCTCCCTTTCACATTCTAGTATGAAGGCAGTCAATATATTTTGTGTGTTATTGTCAGGTCTCGATTTAAGATTTAAATGTAATAAGGAGATCCTTTGTGAAGATAAAGATTAAACCTGCTAGAGCTAATTAACAAGCAATCTTACAGAGTGAAAAAGTTATGGAAATTAATCACCGTTAGGTTTACACTTTTGGCATCTGGGAATCAAGATGAATACACGAAGAAACATCAATTGCGTAATTTACATCATGTGATCACTCTGAAATAGCCATTAATTGGGTACATTTAAAGAAATGGCCAAGACAAAATGTCTTCTTGGCTCTCTAGATACCGAATTCATAATAAATAAAAATAGCCTAAACTTAAGCTTATTTGAAGCAATTTTCTGGCTTTTGAGATCACGTAAGTACAGATATACACATTTTCATGGGATTATCGTGCAGTGTAAGAAATAGCCATTTATCATGAGAATGGTCACTTGAAGAAAAGCAAAATGGAAACTGCTTAAATTATTACCACTATGATGTCAGTTTTATTTTATTTTAACCTGAATGCTCTCTCCAAATGATTTTGAAAAAATGTTGAGGAAGCTTTTTTGGTATCTTTATACACTCTTTTTATTGTCTACGTTGAAATTATCCCCGACAACAAGAGGGCTATTTGCACTACAATTATTGTTGCGCCCTTTGCAACATCTTTTATTGGTCGGGAGAGTTAATTTAATGTCAGTCTGTGTATTTTGTAAGCTTATAATCACGCTTGGTGTGGAAGCAATGAACTTAGCACAGTGACATCATTCATTAGTGCGTATGAAGCATGAACATACGTTTCGGCAAAACCTAACCCTGTATTACAGAAGATGACGCTTTTAATCAGAATAAAGTGCAGATAGTACAGTTACTGGTGACTGTTTGAGCATTTTGTTATCTGGGACTTAAAACAACGCTATTAAATTATATCTTTTGCCAAAAATGGTGCAAGTTTAAAGTATGTTAAAAACCTAAAAAGGGCGCCGACAGACGATTTTGGTCCGTCGGGGGGGGGCGGGCGCCCCCTGACCATATGGCAGCTCCGCCACTGGTATATACCCCTATATGCTAATTCTGAGAATGACCATCATTCTGAGAATGATAATATACACAGGCAGCGGTTGGCCTTTGGGCCCACGGGCTTCCTTTATAAACATGGACAGAGGATAATGGGAAAATTCGAACCAAAATGACTAGCAAGATGTCACCGACTGCTAGACCATGGAACTGTAGGCTGGACTCAATAAAAGCTATGTATAACTCTGATTTCCTGTATATATTAACAGAGCAGACTGCATTGACATCCTATGCTTAGATTGTCGCTACCATGCGTGTTATTATAGCGAGATGGCTGACTGCTATGGTTTTGTGCGTAGAGAAGGAAAAGTTCTTATTACTTCTCAAGATACACCTGGCGTTTGGCAAGCCTAAGTTAATAAGCCTTACGTAACTGCTCCCAAAAGAGAAATGTAACAAGAGAGCTTACGTCGAATTCTAAGATTAAACTCAGGCCCAGCTAAAATCATAAATTCCATGGCTGTTCTTCGGCGGCGAACTGCAAGCACTTCCGAGATACGGCAGTACAGTGTGTGTGCCACAATACTACATGTGTACAATGCTCTTTAACTTGTTAGCGTTCAGCCACGCTGTAGTTGTACGCGATTCTGCAGGTACAGGTACAATGCGGCTGTTGTGTGATGAACAAGTATACTGACCGCATACAGATTTGACTTACTCAAGTATTCCTTTACAAAACAATAAAATACATAAATCCCAAAATAAAATCCGCTCATTTTAGACCATATCGTAACCAAAAGTGACCATAAAGTCTCGTTCCCGTCTACATGAGTCACTCTACATAATGAACTCTATTATAGAGCAAACCACTCACTCAGAGTCAAGAAACATTGAACGGAAGAACTGTCCCTCGAAAATGAGAAGCGTGCCTAAGGTACTGCCCATGACGTCATGGACAGTACAACAGCGTGCCATACAATTTTACCCACTTCATTTATCAGTAAACATTTTCCCAGGTAAGGAGATTTGAGTTGATGGTCCGCTACCATAAGAGGATTCCCTACTAGAAGACTCATTGTAGCGAGATAAAATTGAAACGAACAAGCATGAGACGATAGTAATGAGATTATGAGATTTAATGTGGCGAAATGAAAGGAAATAATCTGAATTTGAGAAAACTTGCTTCAAACAACTTAATATGAGACGAAATTTAATGAAGCAAACCTGGACTGCAAACTAAAACAAGGCAATTTCCAATGTGACGAAATTGAATGAAACAATAAAAAACAGAGAAAAAAATGAATGAGACAACAGAATAAGTTGAGACAAACAATAACAAGACAAGAAACTACGTTACCGTTTTGGCCGGAAAGGTGAGAACATAGCCCTGACGGGCAAATTTGTTTGCGTTGAAAGTGCCGTCTAGCTGGCAGTTATTATTTTTTGTTACAAATAACGTCATCAGTGATGAAAAGGTCAAATCGATATCGTACATACGTCTTGTTTTTTCCTTCATATAAACAGACATCACTAAACTGGTAAAACATGATGCCCTTGTTGACCAAAATACTAAAGACATAAACACTACCCATATCCAGTGCTCCAAAAGAATCACTATCATGATGTCACACCAAAGAGCAGGAGTTTTGCCATTCCTGGAGAAGTGACTTTGCAGCTCCTCTGTCTCTGCCGCCCGATTTCGCCCAGTTGGTTTTTCGAAGCGAAGAGCTGAACAAAAAAAAAATAATAATAATAAATAAATAAAAAAGAAGACAAACAAAAAAACTTTGTCCACTGGGAAGGTTTTGCAAACTTTAATTTGCTATAAAGTGTGACTATTTCCTTATTGGGGGTTGCAGAATGTCTCAAAATGTGTTTATATTGGAGAGAACAGGAATTTTATGGAGGAAAAGTTGAGAAAACGGCGATGGAGTTGTCTAGTGTTACTTGATGTCTGATCTTGTGTCACATATAGCTTTCAAATTTCAGGGTTTTTTAATATTCAGAGCCAGGCAGCCAGGTATCGTTCAATCGTTCTCCTTTCTCACCCTGCCTGTAGCCAGTACGCCATTGATTGTGAAGCTTTTGAATTTTCAAAAAGAGGCGAACGGGAGCATTCCAGTTACCTGCTTTTTCTTTTCTTGGCCACAAAAGGTCATTTTGCTGTAAAGACTATCCAAGCGAAGCGCCACCAATATTGGCCCTGAGTGTAGACAAAACGTGGAAAAATCAGACCCCTCAGAAGGCAGGAAATAGCATTTTCCAGACTCATACGAAAAATGTAACAGTCGCTATCTTCTTTTGATTAAAGAGTGAAGAAATACTTTGACCCGAAAAATGTATTCTATGCGGAGAACCACCATTGGTTAGTGCGAAGCGGAGCGAAATTTCGAAAAATCGCACCTCTCAGATGCCCTGAATTATCATTTTCCAGACTTTTATGAAGAATCTAACCAGTTGTTATATTCTTTTGTCGTTTGCAATAAAATGATCACTTCAAAATAAGTTCGCAATCTGCAAAGTGATAACAAACTTATTAAAACTTATTATACTTAGACCTGAAAAAGGTAGCTTTGTCCGAAAGACTATCTGAGCGGAGTGTAAAGAAAATTTTGAACACATGCTATCCTCCCAGATGGCCGAAAATTGCATTTTCATGTTTGGAAAGAGAATCTAAACAATCTTTATGTTTAGCTTTTGCTTGCAATAACAAAAAAAAATCAGCAACATGCTCAGTAAACAGAATATTACCATACAACATGTTATACCACTATTTTGTACCGTAAATGGTCTTAATTCTTTATTTTCGGGGAAACTTTACAACGGAATTGAAAATATGCTATTGCTTCTCTATTATGACTCTTGGCTAAATTCAAGATCCAATGAATTGATGAAATTTCTTGTGACTGCCCGAACTTTTAATGATTTTACCCCTAATATATCTTGCATGATAAGTGGCAAAATATTGCTCACTGCACCTGAACGCTCCGCTTCCATGCCCCGTCACTTACGTCTATGTCGGCCGGTTAAGGACTTCAGTGAAGGACCCTCCCTTTTAAGAATGCTTATAAACGTAGATACCCTCAGAGGCAATCGGTGCCACCAGGATGTTACAGAGTCTACCTTTTAAGTAAAATTTGGAATTTGACAAAATTTGCCTATTTTATTTTAAGGAGTTAAAAGAATGGCATCACTGAGGGGCCTTAGACAATCCTTCCCCTTTGAAAATTTTTGAGAAATTGGGTGTCCTTACATGTCCTTACAAATCTGTGTTAGTAAATTAGGGCTCCGAATTTTTAGGATCTAAAAAAGAAAAAAAGAATGACATCCGTGAGAGGGCCAAGGGCCAATACCCCTCCCACTTGGTGCGCCTTTGTTGTTACTATCTTGCACTGAGCTCTCGAAAAATTTGAAGAGTTGGCATACCGGTGGTTTCGCTCAAACACTCAAACACCTGTGTCCTGCGAAAAATTGGGCTAGAGGTTGGACTGGAAGGAGGGCTGGGGGGATGGGAGGTTTATGTATGAATGTAGTAGATCTTCTCGTCATTTTTTTAACATATACAAATAGAGAATTGAGGTATACATCACCTCCACATGGAGAGGTCTTGAGTCCCCCAAACCCCTGTCCCCGTAAAGCCGCGCCTGCTTTAAAGTGTTTCCATTCCAACATAAAAAAAAATATTGAGGGAAAACATAGGGAAGAATAGTCCAGACGATTTTGTAATTGTAAGGATTGAAATGAGAATAATCCAGAGAAACGACTCTGTCACGGTCCGTAATGTCCTGTCATCTTTTCTTATCAGCTGACAAAACAAAATAATAACATGGAACACAAGTTTATTTTAATCAAAATGCATTTAATATACCTAATGCCAAAGGTAAACCCCCAACGACCTCACAGGAATTTATTTAACGTACGTAGCAGTCATTATTAATTCGAGAAGAATGTACATCATTGCACTGATTTTTGGTCATTAGCGTACGAGGTGAGGGAGCAGCAGGTTTTCAATTCCAATTTTCCTCAAAATGTTGATTTCGGGTACAGGTATAGAAAAATCGGGGTACTGTTTGAGACTCAAAAAATCTTGCATGTTATTTTAGTAACGCAGAATTCTTTCAAAGAAATAAAAGCAAAATTTTTAGAATAATTGAAAAATGCAACAAATTCGGGAAGATACAATCCCTAGCGTCACTCCAAAGACTTTCCCAACAGTTTGCCCGAAATGATAGAATAGGGTGAAACTTAAGCCATTGTCATACTTCATGGAATTGGAATTGGGGAGTCATTGTTAAAATCCTCTCCATCTCTGGTCGGAAAGAGCCAAAAATTTGCCAGTCTGAGTAAATTTATCAGGAAAGTTGTATACCGCAGGACTATGAAATTTAAATTTATGCTAATTATTTCTTAACGTCACATCGATAGATAGAATTTTTTCAGACTACCCTGTTCAATAAAAAATATATGTTGCTGTGGCATTATCAAATAATCAGTTGGCATTTTATTTTCGTGGACATCAAATTCAAATCATATATTTCCACCGGCTGACAGTTTTGTCTGTTCTTTCCTTTTTTTCATCTCCATTTATTTCTCGATATTTACCATCAGCTGAAATAGATGTGGCAGACAAAAGATAGCAGTAGGTTACAAAACGTTGATACAAAAACAAGCGAGTTTAACTTGGTTTAATAAGATAGAACAAAAAAACAAGGCATAGAAAGAGACATCAATGTATAAAGTATAAACACTTACTTACAATACAATCACAAATTTAAATAAACATGACCTTCTTTACGTTGACCTCAAATTGAATTGAACTCTTATGCAATTAATTCTAAACTCGAGAAAATCATAACAGATTAATTTTCAATCAAAGAAGGTACTTGAACAAAAAAAAAAATCTTTAATGCATTAAATTTGCCTAATTTCTTTGGGGATGTATCGGGTTTTGAATTAACGCAAGCTTCCACTTTCAACGCAAATTTCAGTTTATACCAAAACTCATTACAATTTGGTAACTTTTCGTTTAATTTACAATTATAGATATAGTATATCAAATGCAAAAAAAAATAATTCATCGGATGATCTAACAGTAAATTATACTCAGAGAAATAATCTTGCTTTGTTAATATAAATTGATTGCCAAAAAAAAAAATGTTCCGAATCCATAAGGAAACTGGACGTCATCGGACACTCCCAAAACAAATGTTCTATGGTTTCAGGATCCCTATGGAAAAAGATGAAAATCTGATTATTCTTCTTTCCCATTAAATACAAAAGTCTATTAGTGGCAAGTAAACGGTGAAGGAATTTTAACTGAAAAAACTGGGTCTCAGTTTTACTTAGGGTAAAAGGTGATTTTTAAAATAATGCACCAGTTGTCATTGTCAAAAGTAATAATCGGTTCCACTTACTACATGTAAGGGGGGTTAAAGGAGCTATAATAAAGGTTAGGCCAACCTAGAAATACTTTTAACATTAAAGTTTTTTTGAATGAAGTGACCGTCAGGAACACACAAAGCTTATGTCAAAATATAAAGTCAATGGTATTCCTCTTTCCCCAAATGTTTCGCAAAACTGAATGCAAGATATTGGGGTCCCATTGACATGAAATATATCCTTAACATACATGAGCCCCCCTTCATGAATTGTTTTATTATAACAAATTGAATTATTACAAAAATGGTTATTCCAAATAATCTTATGTGCAAAATTTTTTAACGGTATGAGAAACAATACTTTAGCCCAAGTCATACAAACTTCTTTAATTGTTAATTTTGTGAACATCACCTTTGCTATAATTACAGTTAAATAGGGGTTCCTTCCCAGTCCTTTCCGACCAGAAATGGAGGAGATTTTAACAAAAACCCGAAAAAGTCCGACTCTAATTCGTTGTAGTGTGACAGCGACTGTATATGGAATGTATTCAATTACCAGAATACAAAACGGGCATACGGGAAGGAGTACACACGCATTTGCGGTGCACAAGAAATGGAAGTGGTGAAGTTTGTTTTAATTTTCTGAAATTTCGTTATCGTTGCTTAATATTTTTTTGTGTGTAAAAAACTGCACTGCACAAGAAAGCTCAAATTACTTAGAGACTGCCTGGACCTAGACCCACTTTAAAAACAGGAAATTACCATTCCAAAACGGCACAGATCAGTAATGTTTACCATATGCCTCCCCACCCCCGTCCCGCCCGCCTTTAAAGTTGCCACTTATTTACTGGTCAAGTTACAATGATTTTTGCACGATCTGTTTTGTGACGTCATACGAAGTCATTTTATTGCTTGACAGCATTATCATAATGGATGTTTATGTATCCTTTAGGAAATTTGGTTAAATTATTTGTAGTTTCTGTTCTTTTCAGTGTTCGTCGGTTAATTTTAATGTTTATCTTTGCTGCACACTTGTGACGCAGCTCTATTATGGAGCAAAACCAAAAAAAGTCCATGTGACTCTGAGAATATTCAAGCTCATCTTCAATCTAAATGAATGCCGGTCTACCGAGAATGCCTGTCTACCGAGAATGCCGGTCTACCGAGAAAACCTGTCTCCTTTTGGAAATGCTGTCTTCTTTACAACACTTCCGCTTTTGAAAGTCGGTATTCCTTCTGACAAATTACAATTTTTAGCAAGACCAGATGCATGAAATTTTCTTAATCTGAGGGCAATTACAGATAAATTATCTGACTCGCTTAAGGATTAAGATATATTACACTAAAACGGTGTGGGGAGAGGTGGTTGTATATTCTCCATTTTGAGATAAGACTCACTGAATGGAATCTTGATCAACGTCAGGGTCTTGTTTGGTAGTCCATGCTGGTCGTTAGAACTCAGTACCCTGTTTATTCCAATCAACTCAGTAATCAGTATATTCTGATCAGACCAATAGACAAGGTGAACGGGGGGAACCTCTTGTAAAGTTTTCTTCCTCTCGGAAGATTGAATTTTGTCATTCACTCAAAGGCCAAATCTCCTTACCCCAGACAGTTCTACT
Organism: Holothuria scabra; assembly: GCA_037179385.1. Classification (NCBI taxonomy): domain Eukaryota; kingdom Metazoa; phylum Echinodermata; class Holothuroidea; order Aspidochirotida; family Holothuriidae; genus Holothuria; species Holothuria scabra. The sequence goes on from CM074179.1 coordinate 12,242,396, forward strand.
TTCCCTAACCTTCTAATATAAATCCTTCTCGCAATTGTCTAAAACACATCCTCATTAAGACACAATAGCTCAGTGTATTGCTTCAGAGTGGGTATACAACAGTGGTGGCGCCAGCGGGGGGGGGGGGGGCATGTCCCCCGTCGGGGAGCACTGCCCCCCCCCACCGTCGGGGAAGGTCGTCGGTTTCGTCGGGGAAGCCTAAAAATCATAATAAAAAAGTAATAAAAAAAACCTGCAATGACTGAAGTTACTGGATGGGTGATCTTTAACATACTTTTTGTTTTGAAATGCTATTTTAAAATTTATTTTCAATCACTTCTCCTTAGCTCCGTAATACTTAATTCCATGTAACTTGTCTTATCTCCCCCACCGTCGGGGAAGGACGGTATTTTCCTTCGGGGAGGCTTAAATATGAACGTAAAAGACTGAAGTTATTCGATTGATGACCATGAACTTTTTTATGAACTATTTTGTCTTTTGTAACGCTATTTCAATGCATATCTGAATCTGTTTTAATCACTTCTTTCTAGCTTAGCTATCCCTCATCCCATCTTCAATCCACAAGGTCATGCCCCTGTGGGGGAAGGCTGTCCTCCTCCTGTTGTTGAGAAAATCCAATTTCGTCGGGGAGCCTTTATCAATATAAGCCCCCGAAAACTGATAAAAGATGCGGGTCTGATAAACTTCAGTCACCCGGACGATCTTCTTGATTTTGTTTACTAGAAGACCATATTATTCAAGGAAAGTCACAATTCCGAAGTTCCCTCAAACCACGGACGAGAGGTTGTTCATGTCCATGCAGTGCCCAATGGTCTGCCATCTGGCCTGCCCCGACAGCCAAATTCTAGCGAATGAAAATCGGCCAGGCCGTTTCAGCTACACATAATGATAAAAAGTAGTTTGAGAATGTCTCCCAATAAGTCTGACTAAAAATTCATTTGAAGCCACCTTGAAACGTGACATATTTTCAAATACGTTGAAAGTAAAATCATTTATAATCTGGAGTTTGGGCAGTCACGTAGAAAATCTCATCTATTTAGCGGACCTTGCAATTGAATATAACGAAGATTCTTAGTAAAGGCAAAAACACTTGTATGTTTTCAATTCCGTAGCAGTTTCCCCGAAAAGAGACAAGAACATCACATCTTATTGTAGCAGTACCTTTTACAGTTTACCTGATAATTTTCTAATCACTTAGCAAGATGGTTTTTTTCTTTTGAAGTGAAACTTTAATTTCAAAGGAAAGCTCAAAATAACGACTACTTCATTTCTAGTTACAAGTCTGGGAAATGCCATTTCCGGCTGTCTGAGGGGTTAGATTTTTTAGCAATTTCTGTGCGCTCCGCGCAAACACATAGTGGCGCTCCGCTTAGATAATGTTTTGGTCGAACAGATTACTTAACAGTTCAATCCATGCTTGCAAATTATTCTTCGTTTTGGGGCAATATTATGAAGTGAAAATTTTATTGCGGAAGAAAGCTAAAAATAATGACTGCTTTGTTTTAGTTACGAGTCCGGGAAATGCCATTTCCTGCTGTCTGGCGGTTTTTAATTTTTTTTTTAAATTTCTGTGCTTTACATTTTGATTGTCTTTCCGGCAGAATGACATTTTTCGGACAAAAAAAGACAATTCCGCCCATTCCCAAACTGAAACGCACGCGTACGTCTATGTCAATATATAAATGTAAAACTTCAAATATAATGGGAAGGCAAACATTTTTCGCGGGAAAATTTTCCAATTTGGTCCGATGGCCTTAAACTGCATTTTGATATTAGGCAACCCCAACAAAACTACAGATCACCCCCTACTTGAATTTTCTTATCCTTCAATAAAACCCCGCAATGGTATAAAATTTACAACTTTTCTCCAATATAAGCTTCAGATTCGGAGAATACTCCATAAAATAAATACCGCTAACCGAAGCAAATCTGTTAATCACCCCAACATTCTGTCTAATTTTGCTCTTGAAATCCATATTACACTTTAGAAAAAACCCAAATTTTTCGTTATAACCGAACCAAAAAACATATTTTCTTCCATTAAATTCCAAAATTTCTCCAAAAAATAAGCTCTTAATTTTCAAATCTTTTTCCAAAAAATGAAAAAAAAAAAAAAATCGGGCAAACTTCAAGTGTCGTGTTGAAGCCTTAGTACGTAGGCTTAGTACGATCAAAATAAACTCAAGTATCTGTTGAAAAGAGAGCCAAAATTTTCGCGCGCTACGGGCGCCTCAAAATCTACTAAGTTACGTCACACCTGGACTAGTTCAAAGCCTTTGTCGGGGCCTTGAAATGCTGGCCCCCTGCTGGGGAGCTTGGCCCCATGTCGGGGAAATCCTGGCACCACCCCTGGTATACAAGGCCCACTATGTAACCAAAACACTCCTCTGCATTTTTTGTGTGTGTTTTGTGTATTTCTGTCAATGAAAGAGTATGCCAGTAGAGAAACTCTGTAGACTACTACAAAAGTCGTATATTGGGGTGAGAATTGACAGCGTTTAATTCAATTTTAAGCATTTTTCCGCTGCAAAAGTGTTCGCCCAAAACCTTGTCTGGTAAACGGGTTGATTCTAATGCAATGAATGAATCTCTGGTCGTGTAAAACTTCTATGGTCTACACTGTCGTCTTTGATTCCGTGAATACATTTCACCCAAATGTTTTTAACAGGTGGTTACATAAATGAATGAAAAGTATTTAACACCGTGAAGTACGGCTAACTGCATAATGTTTTGACTAGGTACAATTTTAGACAAAACAATTAAAAGGGAATTTGAAATTTGTAAGAAATGCTTCGCAGAATTTAATTGAAAGGGCCAAATGACTCACATGAGACCTTTGCCAAACACATTAGGAAACAACTTAAAATACATCAAAAATCACTAAGTGATCAAACAACAACATTTAGAAAGACCCACGACTCTGTTTTACATTAACTGGACCGTGTGGCTCCTACGAGACATTGGACCGGACATTCCTGAAATGATTTAAACGACCCACGGCCCAGGAATAATTGTGTTCAATTAAGTCGCAAATCAATTATGTAGTATGAACTAAAATAAGCTGAAAAGTGGGAACACTGTAAATTGCCTCCGGAGGTCTGTAAAAGACTCCTGAAAAGTCGGTCCATGTCCCATCGGAACCCATTTTCAGCGTCTACTTTGGAAAATAGGTCTGGGGAGAAAATGATTCTTAGCAAGTTGAAAATATCTGCCCCTGGACAAATATTACTGTAATGATTCTAAGCGGACGTAAACTCCAGTCTTCCCGAAAAACTTGTCTGCTGAGAGTGTGACATGATTTCCACATAACCATCGGGATACAATTTTCAGGGTAGACATTATTTCCTTACACACCGGCGTTAAAGTTTGTCCGACCATAGAGTTCCATACTCCGACGAAGAGTAATAAGAAGAAAGACTAAAACGAAAGTACGCCATCTCTTACATACCCTCAAAGAGAGACTGATAAACTGACATTTAACTTGCAATGTGTACGTCTTATGGTTGAAATACAAGGATTTCAGAGGGGCTTTTGTTAAAAACTTTTAGAAGACTTAGATAAGGAAGATGCTACAGCTCACTAGACTTAGATCAGGAAGATGATACAGCTCACTAGAATTAGCGCAGGGAGATGTTACAGCTCACTGGATAGCGCATGATTAAGGCGGGTATTTGTTTTTGTATGAGAAATGTGACGGGCACTTAAGTTTGTTTTGTATGTATAAATCCTAATCGTTCGTAAGAATCATGAGAGGGGGTGGTAGGCAAGCATCCAAATTTTTCGCTATTTTTAAGTGTGATTAACACTCTACCAGTGGCGTAATTTGCAGCTCGCGGGGCGCGCTGAAATTTTCGCCCTTTCCAAATATTTGAAAACATGGAGCTTGTATTGCAGAAATGTTTGGGAAGCTGGGTTTCCTGAAAGGAACTTTGAACAGTTGGGGAATTACTGAAGAATTTGCATTTTCCATTGGCAAATCTGTTGCCAATGGAAAATGTTGGGCGGCGATCAAAGATCGTTGTTGCTACGTAGTGTTATCCAACGCCTACGTAATGAGGCTCTCCGACGATATTTTTTGAGCTTATATTGGAGAAAGTATGGAATTTTATTAAAGAAAATTTATGGAAATAGCATTGTATATAGTTAACAGTGTCACTTGGTGATCTGTGTCACAAGAGTAGCAAATATCCGATTTTGTCACTTCCAGAGGTCGGAAAAGTTTACCAAAGTGAAGGAATGAGCGAACACTTCTGCTAAGGAATTGCAATTTGCGGCGCTCGAAGAGCGCGAAAAAGTTTGCTTCCTTGAATCGAATAATGACGGATATGGAGCTTTTATTAGAGAAAATTGATTGTGAATATCGTAATTTCATGAGTTGTCAAAACCACACAGTATAGACTGGTCTCACAATTGGCAAATTTGACCTTTAACAGGAACGCTTTCTTGTTGTTTAGGAGCAACTCTCCCTTCCGTTTGCCTTAGATTCCCATGGCCCTTCCTGTTTACCGTCACGTGTTACCAGTGAAAGTGACAAACGACCTCGCCCTAGTTCCACTTGTATGCTGTATCCCATATTTTCAAGGTGTGGCCAAATACACCCTCTACAGCCTTCTCATTGTTTCCTTTTAGATCAGCACATTCCTTTACATTTATTTAATTTGGTGCGTCACAACTTCTAACCAATCAGGGGACTGCATGTGTTCTGATCTCCCCGAGACACGAAAGCTCCGAGCTTGCAAGTTTTGGTCACACTCACACACTGGTGCAGCAGACCTCAGGCGACGAGCACCTAAGTCAATCTGCTTAAAGTTAAATTTTAATATTTTTTTTTTTTGTTGGCTGTTAATCAAACGGAATAAAACCTCCAATCATCTTGAATCAGAACTAAATCTTCTTCTCATCTACTTATTCATATCTCAACTCGTATCGCCCACACACTCTGCAACATCTGCGTACAAGCCTTCGTATCAACGATTGGCCCATTATCCGGCAATAGTCGTAGCCCCACGTATTGACTTAGGCACACATCCGATGTCACAGACAGCGTTACCAACGGCCGTTGGCGGAAAACGCTAGATTTAGCATTCGTCATTGCGCAATGTCTTAACAAAACGGGAATTGACCAAATGATACGGAAGATACATACCTTATAATGTACATTTTTCATTTCATTGAAAAATATGACACAAAATACGGTAACCAAATAATGTAACAGCTATCACTGTATTTTTAAAAAGTAATTAGGCGTAGGCTACAATTAGCCTTGCTATCTAGGCCTATACAACTTTTACCATCCGGTTGGAGGGTACGCATACCTCCCAACCCCTTCCCCCGGATCCGCTACTGGAAACATCACGGCGGCACCGTTTTACCCTTCTCACACTTTTAATTTAGCAATTAGGAGTAAAAGTTTAAATAGTAACATAAGAAAAACATTGTAAATACATTTTGCATAAGAAGGATTTATCAGAGTATTGTGTTCCTGGAAAATTTCATTTCGTCCATGTTTAAAATGACCATTCAGTATAATGACCAACGCAGATAAGACGTCTGGTCATTTTTAAAAAAAGTGATTCCAGGAAAGATTATTAGTGGAGATTTGTCAGTGTTGACTCAAAATAACACGCAGCCGTCATTTTGGATGTACAAAGAAACAAACAATACCAAACTATATCAAGCTCACTACGGTGGATTGGGCACATAAGAAATAGCCGGAATGGACACTTTGTTAATCACTTCAGTACATTTAGTGCTGTCTACATAACATTTCATCATTTTCAAGATAGCGGTCGGCCGACAAACGTCATCTTGGGTTTCGGGAAACAATCCGTACACTATGTCAAACTCACTCAAGTGGATAAGTCACATTAAGAGATAGTAGAAATGAACACCTTATTTATCACTATGGTACATTTGACGGCAGACGGCTATTTTGAAATTTTTATTAAAAATCACTTTTTTCCCTGATGTGATTTAAATATTTGTTCCTGTTTATTCCCTGTATTTTAAGGGATAGAAAATTACTGTCGGATCGTTTGCTGCATTTGTTTATTCTTTTTTGGGGGTGGGAGGTGGGGATGGATGTAAAACGTAAATCGACAGTTCGAATTGTTTGAAAATGGGGGAAGCAAAAGAACTTCTTTATTTTGTCCCATAAAAAAAAAATTTCAATCGGTTTTTCACCTTTATGTTTAAATATTTGTGGAACATTAACTTTTGAGCAACAAAAATATTCTACCTTTTTTGACGTCTGTTTAATCGTAAATCTAGTATTGGTTAGGCAAAGGGTATACAGAGTTTTAAAGCAGATTTAGATGGAAGAAGGATGGTTAGTAGTAGTAGCCATTCCGACTCTAAAGTTGTGTAGCGTCACACTAATAAACAGGAGAAACACTCGCAATTTCATGTTACTCTCTTTATTAATTTTCGATCTGACCTCGATCATCTTCAGACATAGACTACAATATGAGTACAGTATACACACGGTTATGATACTACACAGTACAGATGAAGAGAAAAGAAAGCTGGTATACAATGGCCTGGTCAAGGGTGAATAAACAGGTAGACAGTCAGTGAGAGCAAGAAGTAAGGAGAAAGGACCACTGGAGGAAACTACGGTTGAATAGTTCTAATCTTGAGAAGTCTACCAGTGGCCCACTCTTCCTTTCGATTTAACTTAGGGGCGAATTCATTAATGCAAACAGCTTCAGAAACTTGCCTACCCATAGGGTCGCCGATATGAGTATTAAGGACGCTAACCGTGTAATTAAAATTCAGCCCTCTGTGACATTGAGTTTTATGGTTAAAGAATACTGACTGGTTGTCATTCATACTCGCCAAATGCTCATCAAACCTTTCTCTTAGACTTCTTGAAGCTTCTCCTATATATTTAAACTCTTCTTCACAATCTTTACACTCAATGCAGTAAACCACTTCCCTTTTCTTACATAACCCCGCCTTTATTTTACACAAATTACACACGGTGGAATCTAAACACACATCTCTGTCAAATGGATTGGATTTACAGAGTAAATCTTTCAATCGAGTACCAGACCTTTTTACAACTTTTATTTTTTTAAGTTCGGTATCATTAATAAATCTCTCAATATTTTTGTGTAGGGCACTGTTAGGGGTGGCTTCAACAAAAAGAACTGCTTCAGGATTACTTTTGTGATCTTTAAACCAGGTATGCCTTTTGGTAGATTTTTCCAAGGCACGTTCGTCCTGTTTCCAAAACTTGGGTCTGAACAATTGTACTACTTCATTTCTGTCATCTTCAATCATTTTACTGAACCGTTTCTTTGCCCGGGAATAAACCTCGTAACGCTGGTCCCTAGAGTAGTCACTATATTGCATTCGGTCAACAAAGCTTTGCACAGCCGTAGTTCTTTCATGCTCCGGCAAACTGAGGGATACATTTCTCATAATTCTGACGAGGTCGTTAGTTAGAATGCACATCTTAGTTTTCATACTTAAGGCACCATCTCTATGCAAAACGTGTTTACTGCTCATAGGTTTAGCATAATATGTATGTTGAATTATGGTGAAGTGGGCATTATCATGTACAATATCTACAGGCCAAACTTTTAGATCTAAAACTGGCATCCTTCTGTCAGCATTGAGATTTGGGCAATCATACGTAACTTGTATGCTAGGGTAAATAGCGTTAGCTAACATGCAGAACAAAACAGATTTAGAACTTACGGAAACCGAAAACGACTTACATTTTCGAGGGGAAACGTACACATATGAGCACTTTAGGTCTTTAGATTCTATTAACAGTTACCACTAACATCGAAAACTATATGTCGACTTCTTCTTTAAAATATAAGGCCTATTATTTATAGTTGAACAAATAAAACGATTTGATGAAGTTTTACCTATTTAATATTAAGAGCATCTGATTTTACGTGATATTTTCAAATTTGCGAAATGATAACTTATGGCTAGAAAAACATTTCAGCAAGTTTTTAAATTTTACTGAGGGAGCCTTGATTTACGCTATAGGCGTCTATTGAATTTCAACGGAGAGTTAGTAAGCTGACGGAATTGTGGGAAAAGCTTTCAGGAAAACGCCGAATTAGTAGTTGAAGAAGATTTTCTTAGCAGTTATGAAATCAATCCTTTTGGAAACATGATATAATTCAGTTTTGAATTGGCAAATATTGGTGGCTGGTTATTCAAGAGTCACATTTAGTGTGATTGGAAGGGACATGTACGTTTGAAGATAAATTCTGCCAGGAAGGGCATTGCTCTCATATCAATAGGTCCCTCGTTTCTGACGTATGGTAAATGACGCATGGATATCATTAGTCTCAAACGTTTTGGGTTATTTAGCAATGTTGTGACAAGTAAACAAATTTTTGATACAATATGAGAGTCAATATTCTGAAATTCTAAACTTGGATTTAAGGCTACTTTTCATAGGCGTTTTAAGATACATCATTTAAACGAGTATTCAATGCAAAATTCGATATATTGTGCAGAAGGACCGATTTTTGTCTATCAAGTTCGGTTCAGAAGCAGACTTCAGCCGTCCTCCAATTTGACTTGGGACCACGCTCCCCTAATCCCCGTCTACAACCCCGCGACCTCCCTATATCGAGTATGACGGTACTAATTTAATGATTAATTCGGAAGGGGTCGTCAATTATAACAAAATATGAAATATAATTGTATTTTTCTAGATGTTACGAAAACATCGTTCAAAAATCTCATCTGGGGTGGCGCCAAGTTTTTTCCTGACGGTTAGTTATATCTGATAGTTAGAGTTTGACAGCCCAGTTTTTAACCAATCATTGGTTCAAGTCGAGCATGTCGCAGCCTTTTTCCAGTAGTGGACCCCTGGCTTGTTTTCCTTCTCCATTGCTTATGCTGAACACCAGGCACACTGGCAGTGCTGTAGGTTCCATTTTTAAGGTCCTGGGTATGACCGGGCCAGGACCGAAACTCCCAATCTCCCGGCTGCAAGTTTGATGCTACAACTTGTTGACCATGCAGTCTGTTGATTTTCACGAGGGAGGAGGGGGGGGGGGGACATTTCTAAGCCCCGGTCAAGGTGATGAGTTCCCGAAGGGACGTAACTGGCAGATTTGAGGGGCGCAAAGCGAAAATATTTAAAAACCCGGGACTTGTTTTAAAGAAAATTTGATTTTTTTTAAGAAATTTGGTTTTATTAAAGACCTTTAAAATAATCGGGGTTCTTGTAGAAGAATCTGCCCTTTATATGCTAAAAATAAAATAAAAAATAGCATGGGCGACTGAAATTTGCTGAAAAACACTTTATTGTAGGCCTGCATACTATCCCCTCATATAAAACTGTAACTTTAATTCGCCCGTAAAGCCTGACCTTGAACAAAGGTTTGATAATTAAAACTTTTATTGGAGAGATTTTGGTATGTGGCTTTTTGGTGAGGTGAAACTCAAACTGTTGGCGCTGTTAAATGTAACGCCTATTAAGGGCAAAACTTAGTGGTATGTTGGGGTGTTTGAAATTGGCTTGAGTTTTTTATTGTAAGGAGTATTGGCCGAAATAGGGAAATTTATCGGTTTAAAATATTTTGCCTTTTTGAAAATAAAGGTACTTGAAAACCTAAAGCCACTAGCGTAGCCAGCGGGGGGGAGGGGCAGGGGCAGAGTGCCCCCCACAGAAATTTTGGGGACGCGATGGGCGATGTTGAAAAAATGAAGGAGAGCAAAAACATAAAATAAATAAATAAAAAAAAGATAAACGGCAAGAGGAGGGAGGGAATCGGGGGCATTTTTTACAGTTTTTCGAGGGGGGGGGGAGCTCTCAGTCATTACGATAAAGTATTCAGTCCCCGACGGCGGCTAGTGTCCCCGATGGTTTACCTGTTTTTTCCTCTTAAGGGACAATTTCTCTAAAAAGAACCCCAAATTTTCGGCGCGCTACGCGCGCTGTAGATTCACTCCAGTTTTTTTTAATACTTCCATTCCACATATCTAGAGAGTGTAAGTCCTGTCAACCTTACCAAGAAACAGGGAGGCAGAGTACACATGTTATTTAGAGGTCTTACACTTCATCCCATATCAAAAAGCCTAGTTGCTGTTCTCTTGTGTGTCATGCGATAGGTCAGTTGGTGAGCGACTCACGGACAGACGGAGCATAGTTTGGTTATTTTATCGGGTATTCCAGGTGTTTTCGACGCAATGTATGTTATCCCCGATACGGTCTACAACCCGCACAATTTCTATTTTTTTTTTCTTTTTGTTTTTAATGAAAACATAGGCTATGTTATTTTTGTAAGTCTACCAAAAATTTTCGCGCGCTTGGCGCGCTTTGCAATATCACGATTCAGACTCAACAGAACACTATCAGTGCGCAACTCGGCTTTTAAAATATTAAGTGATATTGTGCAAAATGTGCCAAGGGGTTCAATAACATGGGATAGTTAGGCTCCTTCATATCCCCTTCTCACCACCCCCTCGACATAGGGGCCGTCGGAACTTGTGGTCGCTGACATGGCCCGCCCCTGTCGGGAATAATCTGTTGCCTTCCCTTGGTCGGTTTAATTATTTTGGCTTTCAAAAGAGTTATTTCTGCCATAAAACCCAAAATGTTCAGAATGCTTTTCACACTCTTCCTCAGTTCCGTTACCTAGAGCTAATAAATTACAAACCCTTCCCATCTTTTTAAGTAAATTGATATGTAGAATAAATGGATTAATGAACATGTCGGGAATTTCATCTCATTTCGCTAAAGAAGGGAGGTGTGATCTCTTGTGTCAGTCGTGCGGTACGGACTCGAAGAGGGAAGTACAATATAAGTTGTGCCCGATAGGGCCAAAAGGCCGTGACAATTGATCTATATAAGCTTTAAATAAGTAAAGATTCTTTTTAGTGTAGGCTAACCCCAAAAAATTTCGCCCGCTTTTCCACGGTTAAATCAGTGCGGAAATATCTTCCTCTAGCATATACAAATTTTGTGTCGTATATGACTCGCAATGGCAGGTATAGTACACAGGTTTTCTTCAAATCTCCCTCACCAACTCATCGAAGGCATCCTGGCTGTCGGGGCTTGGGGTCGCTACCAACCCTACCCCTCCCCCGTTCGGAGAGTGGCCCTTCGTCGGGCAAATCCTGGCGCCAAGCCTGGAGGGAAGACACATTTTCCAGTTATGACTTGTATATGTGAAATGAAGCAATGAACTGAAGATGGAAGCTGCATTTTTTGGAGAGCGGCAACTATTTTGGAGGGGCGGCCAATTTCACTAGGAGGGCGTGTCGCCCCTCTAACCCCCCCCCCCCAGTGGAGAACACTAGAATCTAGTATAAAAAGAACAAAATATAGCACCATGTTGCATCTAAGCTCTTCGAGACAGCAAAAAATTCCAAAAGGGGAGGGGAACACCCAGGAAGACAGGCCCGTAGCCAGGGGGTTCGCACTTACTCCCGCCCATACCTATTTTTTATTATTTTTTTTATTTAAATGGAGTTTTGGCGTTTTTCAAGGTGAAATGTCAATTCCGCTGGTTTAGCCAATGTAAGTCTTATGGGTAGCTGTTTTGTTTCAGTGCAACACAATTTCCTAGGGCCCCATTGACTCGTACAGTAACCCTCTTACAGGCACACACTAACTCTCGAGGGAATAAGGAAAACATTGATACAAGATTGAAAATGTCCAAAAATTCCAGCTAAGGTGTTCACCAGATCGCTCAATTTTGATGTAAAATTGCAACATCTCCTTGAGGTAGGAGTGGGAGAAGCACACCCTCTCCCCGTTCGGATGCTGGGCTCCTCAATTGGGCGCTTCGCTCCCTCAAGAAAATGCCACATCCCATTGGCGGCGATGAAAAATGAAAAAGTGATATTTGTCAAGTGCTCCAATTAAGAAGCGGGGAGGATTTCAAAGTTGGGCTGAACATATTCTTGCTCTGAACACTCGGGAAGTGCCGTTTCCGGCCATCTGAGGGGTTTGTAAAACCAAAAATTTCCTGGTTCGCTCCGCACCAATCGATGGTAGAGCTCCGCTTAGAAACATGTATTGACATTTTTTATAGATTGTTTTTTTTTTTTGCATTAATTGAGAAATTTCAGAAATGATATCCATTTCCAGGTTGGGAACATGCGGCATAAAACACTCGGGAAGTGCCGTTTCCTGCCATCTGAAGGGTTTCTAAAACCAAAAATTTTCTTGTACGCTCCGCGCCAACCGATGGTGGCGCTCCGCTTAGATAGTCCTGTCGGTCAAGATTGGGGACGATGAGTCGACTTTGCCCCCCACAAGAAAATCCTGGCTACGCCCCTGCCTAAAGCTCATTGAAGAGAGAATTGGAACGTAATCTGGTCATAATAGATTGGGAGGCTCTTATTGAAGAATCTTATCATCTTATCAGAAAGATCAAGCAGCCGAAGCGCAATATCGTAGCAATGATTTTGTAACCCCTCCCCCCCCCCCTTCGCCACTGCTGCATGGAGCGACTTGTAGTTTGTTAAAATTACTGAATATCATCATGTAGGCTATGCAAAGACTGTCGGACAGTGGCGTCACCAGTCTTTTCATTCTACGGGGACACTGGGGTGTCACAACAATATTGCAGGGGGGCACTGCCAAACACCACACATGGCGCCGTTGGCGCCACCGAACACAAAGCGCGAGGCTCAGCGGGTGGGGTCCAGGGGCCCGCCTTAGGGCCCCTGGTGGGGTCCAGGGGCAAAGTCCCGGTGGTGGTCCAGGGGGCGAAGCCCCCGGAAGCTCCAAGGTTTTAGCGTGTTTGTGAGGCACTAAAGTCGCTATTAAAGTGTTCTTCTATTGACTTAAGACTGGTCTCAAAAATACCTAAAGGGTAACTTCCAGTAAGACTTTTGGTGAAAAAGTGATTCAACTATCAAGAGCAGATCCGGCTGACATTTTGAAAAAGGGCGAGGTGGACTATTGGGAAAGGAATTTGATGGGCAGTTCAATATGTGTCTCAGTTAGGGTCCAGGGGGGAGAAGCCTCCTGAATCGCCTGGGTTTTAAGGGGTTTGTTAGGTATTCAGGTCGTTATTTACGGTTATTCTGTTGTCTTAACACTGGTCTCAAAAAAAAAAAAACTTCCAGGGCAACTTCAATCAAGAATTTATCGGTAACAAAACTAGTGAAACAACTTTTAAGAGCGGATCCGGCTGGTATTTAGAGCTGAACTCGAAAGAGAAAGAGAAAGCAGTTAGATGTGATCCTCTTAAGGAAAAAATGTAGGCCAATGTAATCCTGCTTGAACGGTTACCTGAGCTATGCGCCACCTTCAGTTAGCGAAGTTGAAAGTGTGCAGAAATTTGTGAAAAACGCAACCCCTCAGACAGCCGGAAATGGCATTTTCCAGGTGTTTGTGCGATATTTTTAGTTGAAAAGTATAAAAATTACTGCCTTTTCTCGTCAAAAGAAGAATCCAATCTAAAATATTTTCATAGTCACACTCTGACTAAAGAAGGCATTATCGTTTTTTTAAAAATATAAAATCTCATTTGGGGCGGGGGGGCACACGGGGGGCACACGATTTTTCAGGGGTCGTGCCCCCGTGTGCCCCCTCCCCCAAATGAGATTTGAGATTTTTAAAAAACGATAATGCCTTCTTTAGTCAGAGTGTCTTAGATATTAAAGGAATTTTATGGCAGAAAGCAGTTGCGTAAAGAAGCATTTTAAGTTTGGGGGTCTGAAATATTTTTGCCCCAAAATGCAACCATGCAGGATATATCCAAGCGGAGGGCCACCAGTTGTTGGTGAGGAGTGTCCAGAAAATTTCAAAAGATAGCTACCCCTCAGACTGTCAGATAACCAGAAATGGCATTTCTCAATTTTTTAAGTGGGATTATAAGGAGACACTCTTCCGAGCTTTCGTTTGCAATAAAATGTTTCACTTGCAAAGGGGATAAAAGGGATAAAAAAGGGATTTTTAATAACGATACAAAAAGGAATACAATGTGCAAGCCTGCGATGTTCTGTTCAGTAAACTATTCGATTGAAAAACTTAGAGGTGCGCCACGGCTGGTTTGAGCAGAGCGTAGAGTAAGTAGTGAAAAACTGAACCCTTCAGACAGCCGGAAATGGTATATCCAGAGGCTTGTAACTTGGTGCAAAGCAGTCGTTATTTTTTAGCTTTACTTTGCAAAAACATTTTCACCCAAGTAAAGAAAATCAGCAACTTGCTATTTGATCAGAAAATTATGAGATAAACCACAACCATTAGATGGAATGGGTTTGTATCTTATCGGGAAAAAGTGGTACAACGTTATTGAGTACATGTTTTTGCTCTATTAAGACTCTTGGCTGCATTCAAGATCTACTGAATTGATAAATTTGTCTAAAGTATGTGACTGCCCGAGCTTTTTAAATATAGCTCCAAATTGCATTTAACGTCCCTCCATCACTCAACTTTTTTGACAACCTTGGATAATTTTATGGTAATGGCGAGTTTGTCACCTCAGTCTCATTTCATAAGGAGAGAAAAAAAAGAACGAGCAACTGTAATTGTAGTCCTATACTACATTTCTTTTTTTTATTTGGAAGGGCTGTAATAAATGAAGTAACATTCTATTGAAATGATTTTACGAGAAAAAAAGACGGTAGTTTTGGTTTATTTTAGCCTTGCTTAGTCTCCCAATGTTTCAAGGTGATAGTTTTGAAACACTGCCATCTATTTCCCGAAGCCGCGAAATGTACACAAAATGAACTGAACATTTATTGGCACGTGTATACGTACCTGTACAGTTGCACAGCTGTACAGGTGGTTTACAGGTTATGCCAGGTGAGTACGACGTTTATTGTGGTAGTAATAATTGTGGAATAATAATTTGCTATTTGAATGGTCTATTTTAATCAAAGATTGCATTCAGTAATGCATATATGTAGCAGTTAGACCAGACAGACAGTTGTTAAAACAACTCCCTGTGCAGTATGAACTGCTCACTCTCAATAACTGTACCCACACAAGGAATATTTGGCCGGTGTCACTGATTTAGCAAATTATCTGACGTTGGATGGTTACTCGGATATAATCTTTCATTCAGTTTTAAGCAACTGATCAGATGTTGGTGGGTATTCAGTCAGGTAACGTTTTCTTCACTAGGACTATTCACAAACATTTTCTCCAGTAGGCTAGGCTATATTTTCTTGTTTGATGAAATCTGCGAAAACAACTATTTCATGGTAGATGAACTTTACAACCACCAAGGGGCCCAAGTAGGCCTTGCAAATGAAATTCTGTATTACCCTTACTTCAGTTTGAATCCATAGCCTTGACCAAACGTACATGTAACACGGTTAGGATTACTGGTAAAAACGGAAGATAGCTATCAGGTTTCCTCTCAAAACTATTTGTGCATAGTTCCTAAATTCAATCCTATAGGCTACTGCCAAGGGACATAGGCCCATGACTTTACTTGGCCGAATGTTGTTAAACCTCAGACGATCCCGGGCCAGTTGAAAGTGGTCAAAAATGAATATTTCCGAACATGACTGAGCCCCGAAAATTTGCATCCACTGAAATATTATTTCACTTATTTAAGCAGCTGTGAGGCAGAACAAAAATACGCACCATCGCTGGTTCAAAATTTGCCAATTCAATCAAACATTTGTATGTTAATGCATATCAGCGTAGTTTTTCTCGTACATTCGACAGAACAGTTAAATAGTCGAATATCTATCAATGTTTTACACCGATAGTGACGGCGGTGATAAAAATCAGTTTGTCCCTGGTTTCGAAATGCCGCCTGCAAGTATTCAACGATCAAAATAAGATGGATCATTGCACATTGCGTAGCAATGAAAAGTACGCACCTTCATTTTACGGAGAGAAGTTGGGACCGGAGTGGGGGGGATTCCCGTAAGAAAGTAGCCTAAAATGTATAATTTCACTTGAAAATTCTGGAGATAATTTTACCAATTTGCTACTATTCCATACAACGACATGCCAGAAATTCCGGCCTAATAGCAATCTCATTGCATTAAATTACTTGTTTTTTTTTTATGGGGAATATATAGGTAGTAGGCCTAGTACCCACAATACTCTTTTTTTGTTGAAAAAAAAAACGGTTTTGTTCAAAATGGATTGGGCTATTTAAAATATTAAAACAAAAGAAAGCCTAGTCTTTAGCATATCTTTTAGTTCAAGTGAAACACAGGCTTAAAAAATTTGTTTCAATAAAAATATTTGTTTACCCCTCTTTCGAGCGAAGGGTGGTGTAACTTACCTTTTTTGTCAAAGTATTAAGCCTAAAAAAAACATTTCCTTGTGGAGACATCAGTTTATAATTCTTAGATTTACTGTTTGTAAATACAATACTATCAAAACCTTTTACTGTTTTCTGGGCAGTACTGTAGATGCCCTCTCTAATCTCAGCTCAAGAATTAATTAAGTAGAAAAAACAAAACATTGAGATGACCTCTGTCTGAGTCCAGCTTGTACATTAATTGATTTAAAAAGCTTTCAAATTATTTAGTTCAGTATAGCCAACTAAAGTTTATCTTAATATTTAGAACTTAATCATCCAAAACCGGGGTGTTTGTTTAATAAAAAATCACAATTTCTCGTGCTAGTATTTTATTTACTTTAGAACAAATGCCTTATGGCCTGATAATTATTCAGTTTTTTTTTTTTTTTTTTGGGGGGGGGGGGGGGGTAACTTTAAGATTGTGTTAACATGGTGGATTTGGAACAAATTCAATTCTAAAAATTAAAAGAAAATAAGAGAGCTCTTTTTAAGTCTGGTGGCGGTGTCCATTAAACCGTTTTTTACATATAAAAATGTTTGTCCCTGGGTATGAAAAACGTTATCATCTCAAGTCATCATACTAGTCTTAAACAATAATTTAACTCTAAAAGGGGTACACAAATTAAACATTTATTTTGCCCCCACTTTGTAAACAAATTAAATACGAAGCTTGTTTAGCGGTTAAACACTAAATGTTTCATATTTAAACATGTTTAAAAGCGAAATTTTTAGTCACTGAACGTGCGTATTTAGCACGTATTTACACAGGGGAGACAAAAATTGTTAAGAAAATCGTTTAATTTGTAAACTACTTTTTACAAAAAAAATATATAAAATGCAGTGGAAAACGTTTGTAATTTTTCGCTTTTTTTCTGCAAAACTATTCATCTTAAAAATATGACAATATTCGCTTCAAATATCATATCAAAAGTTATATTTTCCAAACTTCTCAATGGTTGCAAGCTCACCTAGTTGTGTTATACTTATTGTATCACACTGTACATTCCGCGGAAAAATCTAAATTTACGCTTTTACTAAATTTTATCATTTCCTGACGTAAATATTTGAAAATAATTATCGTTCTAAATGTCTCTCCAATCTACACGCCTAACACGATATCTTATTTCATTATTTTTCCTAAATTCTTTTCTCAAATTCACTAAAGATGTCTGGTATATTTCTCCTTTCAATCCAATCCTCTGTTTTATTTTACTTTACAGATTTCCATTTCATGTGTGTCTCTGACTAACTGCTACAGTACAGTGGACCTGCGTGGCGGGAATCATCTCCAGTTAAAATCCAATCTCTCTATACCAGTCCTCACTACACTCAACAAGCTAGAGATAAACACGTACGGTGAAGGCAGAGAAATAACATCAGAAGAATTTACAGGCATCTTACAGTATTCATCAAAGTGTCTGGCGTTGAAGGAACTGAGGTAAGTATTGTAATTAAAATGTTAGTAATATAAATGAAACTGTAAGAAATAAATTGGTGTAATGGTTAAATACGTCATTAACACGTTAATTTAGCGGGACTAACGGTTTGGCAGGAAAGTTTTAGACAGTGTACAAAAATGATATTTTATGCAAGGAAATCCTACAGTAAAACCCATATAGGCCTAGGTAGTTTGTTTCAGTCAGGCCTGTATAAATAATTACAAATTAAAATTTTGGGTGCAGCTTTATGTAAAGCGTAAACATGATAAAAATATGAACATCGAGACGTTAATTTCTAAATGATATCAGTTTAGTTTAAAAGTAGGGTAGGAGAAAGATGATACATTAAACACTTTTGTAAAAAAGTGTAAATTTGTATCTGGAATTTGAATTAAATGTAAATTACTCACTCTGAGATTCTTCTAAGGCAAAAAGCAAAGCCTGTATAGGGTTTATAACATTGACAAAGTCAATGAAATTATTACATGATTGCTTAAACCAGTTTATCAGGATGGCTTATATAAAAAAATAAAATTATATAATTAAGGGACAACTAACAATTTAAAAAAACTGCCATTTGAAAGTACAGCATTTACTGAAACAAATAAACAATTACATCAAAATGGTACATCACTGAAATAAATCAATCCATTGGATAAAAACTCTTTCCAGGCTGAATTTTACAAAATAAATAAATGTCAGATAAATAAAGATTAACAGAAACCAAAGTCATAAATCCTTGACTGTGATAAACAGAAAGACATAAAGTTTATTTAAATGGAAAACCATTTTTGTACTTTTCATATATAACTGACAGTTGCTACCACATTTTGCCACGTTGCTAGAACACTGTTTGTCCCTTCCCTAACACAGTTTACAAAAATAATATTTGTTGCTAAAACATCCAGTACCACAATTTATACATGTAGTCTGCTTGGGCTTGATGTATGCCGTATAAATAATCATTATTAAACATTAAACTAGAATGTAGTTTTTGTGAAACAGATATTACATTATAATAGAGCAACGTTTAATTTTCTATTTTTCGAATTAATAAAAAACTAAGAAAGGTGTAGTATTATGAATTCTACACTTTTGTAAAAGAGTAAATGAATATTTGAGATTTTCATTTAATATAGCTTTCGTTAACTAACTTGAAAAGATACGTAAAGGGCAAACAGAACGGCTAGTATAGAGTATCAATAATTGATGCTTTTTCAGCTTTTACATTTATAACTAACTACTCTATTTTACAATGGTCAATATCAGGGATAAAGAACAAGGGAAACCTTGCAAAAATGAAAAAAAAATGTCCCTTCTAAATTGACAGCATGTATTTATTTAGGAATTATACAACAACATACCAAATCTAACTAAAACATACATCAAGATGGTACCTAAGTGAGATAAATTATTAAATTTCAAAGCAGTTTTTTCGCTCCAGTTTTAAGTTTATAAAGGTGAATAAAGAATGGGAAAAGAATGGGAAAAAGAAAACTTTAAGTGAGATACACAAGGAGACTTAAAAATTTATTCCAATGGCAAAACTACTTTTAAACATATTTTATACCTTGACACTTGTAATCTTTCAGCTATTTCACAGAGAAAATGTTCTTTCTTTATAACATACACTCAAGTGATTTTACAAGCTTGTCACAATACAGCTTTAGTGTGTGAAGGAAACGAAATTTTAAATTACATTGGAGACAATGTATGGTGATAACATCTTCAGTCACTAACATGCATGTAATGGGCAAAAAAATATTTTGTGCTTTCTGCTGCTCAACTATATATAATTTATTATTTGATAAAATTATACGGTTCTAGTAGTTTTATATTACTCTCATGACAAAAAAGAGACGAACTTCAAACATGCAATCAATCTTTCCCGTGTACAGACAAAACAGGTCAAACTATATCCTTACATATCAAAATATTGCACAGAAATTATCCTTAATAACTGTAATCGTAATATGTGTCATTCATTTTATATTGAAATCATAGTTTTACTTAAGCTTACTGTAATTTACAATTGTGCTGATATCAATTTATTGAACTAATTTGTTTTTCATAATTTTTCTAGTATTATTATGATATTTTTGTAACTTCAAGGGAATTATACTTTAATATAAAGGTCGAACCATCATTACTATAAATGTTAAGAATTTAAGTGTGTTAAATACGGTTAGTCTTCTGAGTCCTGAAAACTTAGCCTTAATTTCAATTATATTTGTCGAAGCTATTTAAAACATCCCCCATAGTTCCACACATTTGCCAAGCAATAAAATTGTCTTTCTTCCAAGTTTACCAACAAAGCAGGTCATATTATCCCTACTTTTCAAAATACTGTGCATAAAAGTTTTAGTACTTCTAATTATGCCCGTCAGAGGCTAGATTACTGCAGTACATAGTAACACATGTACTTTAGTATACACACACTGTTTACAGAACAGGACACTGAACTTTAAATGACCTTTATAAAAGAAACACCTGTCAATATATACAACTAATAAGAAAGAGAAAGTATTTACATAACAATAAATCAACAGCCAGGTGTATGAACAACATCTATGACGTGACAACAATATAAAAGTTTGATAATAAGGAACACGTCGTTGGTCTTTCAATTGATAGGTTATGATATACAGCAGTGTGAATTCGTCAATATTCTCGCTTACTGTAAAATAAAGCGAAATCATGTTGTATATAAATATATACACTACTCGTGAAGGGAAAGAATTATACAATTGAATTAGTCTTTTTACTAAGATGATAAAATTTTATACGGAGACGACAAGATAAATTTATTTACCAGCAATGTTTACGTTTATTTCCATGTAAGCTAGCATTAAGTTAAACGCAAAACTAAATTTTCTTTTATGTTATAAATATTCCTGTATAAATGAATAATCTACTGGATCTTTCACTGTGTCATCTTTCTTCTATCAGGTTCTGGTACTGTCTGCTGCCACCATCCGTCCAGGCTGAGTCTGTTTCTGTTCTTAGATCAAGAAACGTTAAAGGTAACATACAGTCTATTATACTGTGTAATGAAAATAAATTAAATGTACGTTAAATTATCATAGGAATGGACACTGCTGTGTCGTGAATAACAAATGAATTCTAAACAGTACAAATAGGAGTATTTTAGATGAAAGTAAAAGTATCATAAATTGGCAGTGATTTTCATTTTGGGTTTCATATTTGATTAAATTTTACTAGATGAGAAAATTTAAGCAGCTAAAACAAATAAAATCAATACGATTTAGTTAGACTAAGTTGAGTGGGCTAAATTAAACTGAATATTTTAATTTAGTATTCAGCATTGGATATTAAAATAATCGTATCCATGGAGGTGTCATTATCTTTGTATCTTTGTATCTCAACTAAGTATCAAAGAGTAGAATGGATAATAAGATAAGTCATTAAAATTCAAAAGTATATTGAAGGCATTTTCAGTTTAGGATGAATAACTTTAGCAAAATTAAAAAGAAATTGTACTTACGTGATTTAAATAAGACATTAAGATGTAATACATGTATTTTATATAACCTGACTTCAATGTTGAAAATCTATTCAGAATAATTCAATATTACTTACTGTCTTGATTAATAATGAATTCTTGCTCATAATGAATTATTTATTAAACAGTGTATATTTGTTTGTTCATAACAGGGGTGACATGTTTACAGTATTATTAAATGACATTACAGTCATCACAAACAATCTGTATGGAATGTTACAATACGACGCATAAAATACTGTGTCAAACAAGGGTTGGAACTGAATAGAATGTAGATTTGAGTAAATGCTGTGTGAGTTATATATACATGACACTGTGTGTGTCTTAAGATTTATAATAGTTGACCCGCATTTTTATTTTTCATACATTACAACCCAACATATTTTACTCAAAAAACAGGTTAGGTCAATCTTAATAAAGAATGTAATACGGTATGCAATAAATAGTCGTGTTAGTATTTAAACAATTATTTCGCCTACTTTACAAACAGGTTGAAATTCTAAACATGTTTCGATTACAACTAAATAGTTAGCAACTAAACATGTTTTAAAGCGAAATGTTTAGGGAATCAGACAATTGTATAGACGCGTTTAAAAAGAGGGGCAAAAAGTGTTTAGGAAAACGTTTACGTCCTAAACACCGTTTTGGAGTGTGTTGTCTGTAGTAAGTACCTTTCTTCAATAGTGTTTTTTATTTAATTAGCTACACTTTAAACCTATTTTTCAAACTCGATGTGGTCTCTTTCCGTGTCTATCCAAGTTTAAATGTGATAGCGAAGCAGGGAAAGTGTTTTTGTATTTGTGTCGGCTTTGTTTCAATATCACATGTGATCACATTTAATTTTAATTTATTTGACATGGCTTCGGTCAATGTGAGCAAGAATGCTTTATGTGAGTGTTGTATTTGTTTCATGCATAATGTTGAGATATTTTAAATAACTTACCACACGAAACAAAAGGTTCGGTATACTGGTATACAGAATAATATAACCCAACAGGTTATTTAACCGATGGCTAAAATGGGACGTTTAATATTTTGTAATACTAGATATGGGGGGGGGGGGGCTACAAGTAAAAAGAGGGCAGTGATTCTTTATGCAAGTGAATCATAACTGAACAAAAACAAATCTTTCAGTTGTGTTGATATTGCAATGTACATGTATTGGTCATAATATTTTATGATAAACTTAGTCTCTGACCTAGATGACATTTATTCTGTCACATGACATCCCCATCCCCTGAGTCACCTCGCCATTTTATGTTTCACTTCTTGATCAAAACTCGAAATAACAAACTCCCCGTGTAGAGTCGCAATGGAAGTATACTTGATTGTAAATTTGGGACATTTCCAAGGCTTGTTATTCATTACTTGTCTTTAGGTGAAAGTAATTAGCTTCAACTGAAAAAGCTATCCCTGCGTTTATAACCCTGTACTTATTTAAAATGAATAATTTTGTCTTGTTTCTTGTTTATTACAGTCACCTGGTATCCTACCTATGGACTTACTAATTATCAGCTGAATGTACAGTCCTGTCGCTGGGAGGTTAGTGACATTACTTTACAAACCCTCTATCTAGCAATACCAGTATATGTGAAGTTGACGTTTAAACATGATCATGTAAATATGAGTCTCACAAGAAGTGACGTACGAAGGATTTCTCTGTTTAGGGGGCTATGTAGTATGCTGAGAGAACCCAAGCTTAGGAAAGGGGTATCTCCCTCCTCTTTGAATTTTTGAAAAAGCAGATGTCCTAG
Organism: Holothuria scabra; assembly: GCA_037179385.1. Lineage (NCBI taxonomy): Eukaryota > Metazoa > Echinodermata > Holothuroidea > Aspidochirotida > Holothuriidae > Holothuria > Holothuria scabra. The sequence continues at coordinate 12,265,323 of CM074179.1, forward strand.
TATGCCATCTGGTGCTATGTATGCATCCTTTTAAAAGTAAAATTTGGAGTGTTAAAAATGTTGATATTTTTCTGAACTGAAAAAAATTCAAAGACCAAAAACAATGGCATCACTAAGGGGCCTTGAAGACACAATCCCGTTCCATGAAAAAATTTGGAGAAATTGGGGGTCCCTACATGCAATCTGGTGCCACATGTGTCACTTTTTAAAGTGAATTTTACGTTGCTTCATTACGCCTAAAGCATAAAAACAAACAAGGGGCATCCGTGAGGAGGGAGGGGACCACCAATTATGCCACTTCCCATAGGAAATATCTTTAAGATTATAATTTATGTAAGCGCTATTACAATATGAATGGATAAAGACAGAATTATTTTTCAGAGACTTAGAAACAAGTTTTTGAGTAAAACAAAAACGCATTCAGAGAATCTTTCTCCAGCATGATTTTAACAGTAGTCTGATAACCACGAAGTTCTTAATATTTTGATTTGACTTAAAACCTGGCTGTAAGTTGAAAAAGAAGATAATATTGCACTTCATTGTCATTCCACTATGGTACCGGTACGAAGACAGTGTAAACATTAGAAGTGGTATGGTATGGTACACTGGAATATAGGGCTGTAACTCAATTGGTGACTGTCGGCCTATATCCTGACACCCCTCTGTTCCGACACTAGTATGTTTTGACACCCATACCTGTATTTGATGTCGAGAAATAGGAAGGCAGGGATATTGGGTGTAACCATGTAAACTAATTAGCTATTAAAATTGACATTCCATGTGACGTAATTACCAATAACCAGTAATTAATTAGGTAAATATGGGCAATAAGTTACACTTGTTTAATAGCTTACAAAGAAAGATAAATTTCCCTAAAAGGGCACATACTCATCTAGGAATGATTCTTACATTTTTGGCCTTAACAAAAACGTTAAGTATCCCTTTTTATTTGTAACATTAAAAATGAAAACATTTTTTAATCGGCCTCAAGTTCAGCACTCTGTTATAAGTTCAATACTCCTCTGGTATCATTGTTCAAAGGCCCAGTTCTCTCACCCCAAACAGTACCAATTCTCCTAACCTTCTTACTTAAGCCCCTCCCACAATTGTCTGAAATTCATCCTCATCCAGATACAATCTCAGTTTATTGCTTCAAGGCGAGTATAGAAAAACTCAATTTATACAATCAAAACACTCTCAGTACCGTTCATGCTGTGTAATATAAGCTTTGGTACTCTGCGTTGTTTGAATTAGCTGTCAATCAAAGAGCTGAGCCAATTGAGAATTCCGGTACCCCCGTACCAAAACTGTAGTGTGGGGTGAGAGGTTTGGCTCTTTAATAGAGTGTGCTATGATTATAAAATTGTGAAAAATACGCTACTTACACTAAAATTTCAACCCTGAGACTCCCTCCTGTACCCCAGCAAATGTATTTCATGTAATATTTGTTAAGTCACCCATCTTCTACACATCACAATGTAATTATTGTTAACTTGAACTGTAATTAAACTACCGGTACGCTGTATCTGCTGGCATTTTATTTTCATTTTCTGAAAATTGTCAGAGGTTGTTTTAAAAAACCAAATACAGTTATTACTAGCTACTACTATTACTACCAAACACTGAGTAGTGCTCGCTTTGTTTCCTTTTGTTTTTAAGCAAAAAAATATCTTTTTCTGGACCCCGTCGATGTTTGGAACATTAATACATACATATAAACAAAATGGTAGGAGTAGGTGATACTGTTCTGAGATCACGTTCCATGTCGTCTGCACATTAGAATACATATAGCCGACCTCTTCTGTATGAATGTCGCCAGCCAACCCGCATTCAGCTTTAGTGCGTCTGGCTAAAAAGTCCATAAAATTACACTGTAGGGGCGAACTGAACAATGTATTCGAATAATAAATTTTGAAATAATATTTGATTATATCTCGTTCAAATTAAGGCTTTGACCCGACGAAAAAAAAAAAAAACACGCGTATGCAGTGGGAAAAGTACGGCTCAATCCTGGTAAGGAATTCATGAAAAAGTACATGATTATCTTATTTTTCGGGGGGGGGGGGGGAGGGGTGGCCAAAAAGCCATAATGTTTGAAGTATGCACAAAGTCAGCCTGATCCTCCGTGAACAGCACGGAATTTCCCCTTCCCCAAAGATCAACGCCATCAGCGTCCGTTCGACGCGGAATTCCCGCGACAGAACGCGTGCTTTCTCGTTGGAAACTGTTTGGCAATTTCCCGACGCACCCTGCAACTCTTCCTAGGTACCTCGGGATGATGTCATAAAATATGTGGGAAATGAAAGGATTAAACGCACGACATTATTTATATTTATTGGAAGTGTTGTCTTACACGTGCATTGACGGTGTCACGTGACTGATTTGTGTGTGGATTTGCTTGTCAGGTGCCTGAATAGCATATAGGGAGTTGTGATTTGGCCAAATAACAACTCCCTGGATGTAGATGGAGTCCCTCAGGTTTTTTAACCTTTTAAAACGCCAAGTTTTAAAGATGTTTCTTAGGAAAAAACTCAACCACTTAATAACTTAAGAAACATCACGTCACAAATAGTGTGCACCTTCCTCTACGAGGGTTAAAAAGTTGGGGGGGGGGAGGGGTGCAGGGGGGATAGCTGTTGTCCGAATTCATAATTTCGGCAGAATATATTTTCGTCTGATTCATATTGCCGAAAAGAATGCTCTGCTTTTGCAGTATTGTGAGAGCATGCCCTCGTTAGGCTCGTTTCTCTCTCATACGGTTCAGAGTAGGTATTAAAATTATAAAAGTGCTTTTCAAGCCCTCTTGTTATTAAAATTAATTCCTCTGTTTTACGTTTTAAACTTATATCATTTAATAAAGTGAACAGTCAATTTTGTATCTTAACCTATCACAATCCTCCTTCATTTTGTTTCTATGTCCGATTTGAGACTTTCGATTGACAATAAAGAAGCATGCTTCCCAGCATGCATTACACGGCTGATGTTCAATCAAAAGTAGAACATACCCCTGATATTGCGTAAATATTTTAAATATGATCAATCTTAAACGATGAACTCGTTAAACACGAACCATTGCAATGAAATTCGACTCCTTTCAATTACAGCCTACAAATAAAGGCATCCTACTGGCGCATCACCAGAGAGCGAGCAACCCCAGTGACGATCTTGATGGTCGGACCCAAATATGGGCCTTTCGAATTTAATTTGTATTGAAAGTGTCTTTATTTGATGGTTACTATCAACTATCATCCTTTGACTCTTGCAACAGACAGATAGTATGTTTATCATACAAATTTCTTTTGGACTCTCTTCCGATGAAACTGATGCTTTAATTTAACATCAGTATTGGATGACTAAACGGAACAAGTCAACTGCTCCACCCGCGGGTGCTTTATTGCGAAGCGCAATCTACTTGGTCAGTTGGGCAATCGATTTTAGTAGCAAGCATAATGCCAAGTGGGGGGAAAGCTCCCCCCCCCAAAAAAAAAAAGAAGAAAAACCACAAAAAAAAAAAAAAAATCGAGAGGGATTTGACCCCACCTACATGTGAATCTCACAGGTGCACATGAGCTATAGATATAGGGCACTTTGCCACGACCCACGACCCAGTAGGTCTTGGTTGTTAGCCTTCAAGGTCAAAGGTGGAATTTTGTCAACTTAGTATAGGCAACCTCCACTCGGGGGCCTTAATCAGCAACTATCAAATGATGGCGCTATACACCCTGTGTAGCTTTGAATATTATGCATACATGGTAACTTGGTTCAAACTTACAAATTAAGATATATAATCTTTTTTGAAGTCACGTGTACACTATTGAATAAAAAGACACCTGACTTGTAAGGATGCCTGCCCTTATGATGCACATAATTAAAACTGTCGTTTCTAAAAACTTTTGTGATCAAAAGCAGGGGTTCGTCCCCCTGGACCAACCCACAACCTTGCTTCATGAAGAATTTTCTTTTTCCTCTCATGGTAAACAAAATACTTTCCACACCTAAAGGATTTATCGTAGCAATTATAACAGTCCAGGAATTGTTATAACCACTGTACCGTTGTAAAAAAAAACACCGTTTGTCTGTTTACACATTTCCATTTTCTGAACTCTTAATTCAGTCATTTAGACGCGACGCAGATGTACAGGTGAAATTTAAAACAAAAAAAAAAACCTGAGTTGGTTAGTTAGTTAGGTAAAATTTAACGACACACCAACACGAATGCGTTATATAGTGTCATACTGTTCCAATTCTGTTCAAGTCCTCCCGTTTAGTCGCCTCTTACGACAGGCGGGGAATGCCGTGGGATTATTCTACAACCCCCAGTCCACAGGGGGACAACCAATTCGGGAATCACTTGGTTTTGTGGCGCCGACATCCCGCCAGTCATGGGATGATTAATCACGGGCTTAGGTGGGCATTTTTAGGCGATGGTCGGGGAGAAACTTCTCGCCACACACGACCTCCTCAGCCCACCTGGATGCAGTTTTTCCTCACACCCCGGACCCCCATGAGGAATTGGAATGATTGAAGCAACATATAGAAGTACAAGTAGTATTCCAGCAGTTAAATTAGGGACGGATGTAACCTTCAGACTGAATATTTACTTCAAAAGGCCAAAAGTGGCTCCTTTCGGTTGCATTTTATTCACTCGAAATATATGTTGGTCCTTATTGCATTCCATTTAAAGGGATGTCTTTCACTATTAAATCCTTAGAGAGTGTTTAATGAAATTTTAAGTTATTTTCCGTTAAAAATCCATCCTTTGCTATCACATTGCTTTCAGACATGCTTTCAAACGCCACTTCAAAAAAAAAAGTAGTTTACAATTGAGAGACATTAGTACCAAAATAAAATATTAACTAACACTCCTTTACACCAACATCATTGGCGGTGCATAACCTTTATGAATACTACCGGCATTTGCCAAAAGAAATACTCTGGAGATTAAACGGTATAGATTATTTTTGACATAACTCCAGCATTTGCCTGGACATTAAGTATATAAAATCTTACCCAGTATTTTACTTTTTAATTAATTTCACTGGACCTTTGTCTTTTCTATAGGTGACATTAAAGAATGCATTGTGTTGTTGTGACGTAAAATCCCAATTAACTAATTACCCTGCTTTCTCAGTAGCCTAAGCAGTGATATGCGGATCAAATATACTTCGTTCATTAAGTGTTTAAATGAGACTAGTTTGTTTTAAAGGAATTGTGACAAGCAAAACGTTTATGGTTCCTTGATAAACCTCTTTAAAGTTTTTTTTTTTTTTCTGCAGAAAGTTGTTGCTTATAGGAGTGTAACGGATCTGGAATTTTAAGATCCGGCCGGACTGGATTTTTTCAATTGAAATTTTATGAATAAAATCAGGATCCAAGTAGTGTAGACGCACCAATGGCATAGGGTTTAGGGTCCGGGTTGAGATGTTGACCGTTGGATGTTACTGTATGCATTTGTGTCTCGTTATATGCTTTGGTAAATTTTAGTGATAAATACTGTACACATATACCTCATCTACAAATACTGGATAGAATAACAGTACCTTTGATATGAAGGATAGTGTATTGGTTTCCCCATACCTTGCAGATGGCATGAGTGAAAATTCCTGTAGATTTTAAATTGCATAGGCAGGAATTGTGGGGTGGGGGTGGGGGCAATGATGAGTTCACCTGACCTCCATTGGTAGGGTTGTAGAGACACTAAAAAGTGGGGCCTCCTGATGATCGTACTAGTATGAAGGAAGGTGGTGCAGTGATGTCAGGAACTTCTATTTGTTTATTGATTATTCAATTACTTAAAAGAAAAGTATCTGAGAGAAATTAACGGATTTTTCAGAATACTTGATTTTCAATTTTCTAGGGGAGTGTGCTGAGGGGAGGAAACCCCCTCCAATTTCAAGAATTTTTACTCTTTTAGAGCCTGAACTGATACACAAAGTGGTATTAATTTTGGAACTTTTCCTATCATTTTTTTTTCCAATAAAACTCAGTATGGGTGTATCTCACCTGTTGCTTGGTCACACTACTTCAGAGTGACTTCCTCCAATAACCTGATTTTACCCCGACTACTTTCAGAGATGGGGTGCTATGCCTCCTCCCCCCCCCAATTATGCATGCTACTGTTGAGAAGTTCAGTAATAATTCAAATACGTCTTGCAGTAGGTGCTGTAAATAGATCAGTCAAAGACCAGTAAAAATTTAGAGTTTTAAGCCTTCCAACTTGCAATGAGTAGTGCCTGACTGTTTTGAAAGGGGTAACCTCTTACAACTTTTGAAAAGTATATTAGAAAACTTGAAAATGGTGATCAATTTCAATTTTTCATTGGAGCTCACTGATACTGTTTGCTTTATAACGTTTAAACGTTTCATTTTGGTCTGACCTATTCTTTGAAAGAAACAAATCTTATGTGCAGTAGTCATCTGCCTGTTCCAGTCTTTGGTAGGAACTTTGTTCCATTCATGTTCATTCCCAAGCAATTTAAAAATGCTTCATTACATTCACATACTTTACTTTACAATTTGGAGGGGAAAGGTCAACGAAGTTTAAACTTTTTGGTTGTGTACATTTAGTGGGATCAAATCCAAATCATACAGCATCTTTTATACATAATTGGCTTCTTTTCCAGACCTACTTCCCAAAGATTACCAGGGCTGGAAAATATGTTTATTTCCATCATGTTTAACACAATGTTCTGTGTAGAACATGTCAATTTCTCTCCAAATACCACAATATGAGCATTGCCCCCTATGGGCTGGGGGTTGTAGAACATGCCCACCGTATTTCCCACCTGTTGTAAGAGATGACTGAAGGGAAACCAGACTTGAACTTGGTCCATACTTGAAATTTAAACTTTAAACTCTTTGTAAAGTTGACTGACACTTTATAAAACATTTGTATTAGTGTGTCAGGTGTGAATTAAATCTTAAATCAACCAGCCACTTAAGCATCTCCCTGAAAAAAGCTTCCAAATATGGTGCTTTTCACTCATGAGACATAAAAGCATAAAAATCACTGAGATGTATGTACTTTTAGTATTAACAGGAGTTGGTAATAAGTTTTAATATTGTGGCAAGCCCCTCAATGAAAAGTTGGTCTCTAATAGGATTTAGTCACAGTGAAAGTACAACTTTTTGTGAATGGAATGCCCTCCCTTCTTTGAGAGAGTCTCATTATACTGAGAGACAATCTCTTGAACCAATACTCCTTTCACTCCCTTGTTTTAACACTGGTTTTAATTATTTAAGCCATTTTCATCATGCTATTTAATATTGTGGCTAGCCCCTCGATGAAAAGTTGGTCTCTAATAAGATTTAGTCATAGTGAAAGTACAACTTTTTTGTGAATGGAATGCCCTCCCTTCGTTGAGAGAGTCTCATTATATAGAGAGATAATCTCTTGAATCCATCCTCCTGTCACCCCCTTGTTTTAACACTGCTTTTAATTACTTTAGCAATTTTCATCATGCTTATCACTTAAATATTCTTGTAGCATAGTGTCTTTAACTAGTATGCACTAAAAAGTCTCTTAAAAAAGATTGGCCGGACCGGAACCGGATAATTTTTTATTATCCGGCCGGGCCGGATATCTGGTACCCCCTAGTTGCTTATGCTAAAATAATGATGTCGTACAGGGTTGACATTTTTCTTTTGTTATGCTCATATTATTTTTCTCCAAACTACTCATCGGACAATTTACATTTCTTAGTTTATGGATGCTCTCCCACCCTTTTAAGAAGAATTTAAGCAGTTGCGTTTTTGAGCTTTTGCACTCTAAAATCAAAACAGTGAACTTAGTCACTCTTTAATAGAGTGAAAAGTGTGAATTCACTCTATTAGAGTAATAATTCACTCCAAGGAGATTGAAATTCACTCCAAAAAGCGTGAAATTAACTAGAGGAAGAGGGAAAATTTTACTAATGACATTTTCTTCACGTTTGTAAGAAACCAAGGTGCTCAACAAGTTTGAGTTTCATCTAATAATTACTTCAAAAAAATGGTAGAACAACTTCGATGGTCTAACATTGTTTTTCCACGAAAAACACGGTGAAGTTCGACTACATTTCGGGTTAGTATATCACCCACACAATCCTTAAACTCCACAAAGTCTCATTGAAACTGACGATAAGACTGATTGAGTTCCTAGAACAATGCCAGGTCAGGTATTTCGAAAGATAAATCAATTGTGTTGGTTAAATCCAGAAATGGATTATGTAACTTGCACCAAAAAAGGAACTTAACAGAAAAAACATCAAACAATAATAAATTACAAAGGTATTCGTCAGGTTTTCTTGTTATGTGAAAATAGATGTATTTGATGTGCAGTTAAATTTCATCTAAAAGACGAGCTACATTAATTTTTTTTTTTTTGTGTTGACTCACAAAAACTTCAGAGCAACTGTTCTGTTTGTAGGTCGACAGTAGTTCGCACAGCCGTTGTTGACGCAGTTTACAAGAACCCACTAACCTGGAATGACTGTGTATTCTACTAACACATTGAGAGTAAAAAATTGCCACTAATCAGTATTATCGTACACTCAGTCTGTTTTCGTTGTCGTTAGGGTGCCACGTATTTTACGATCACTTTTCATTTTATTTTATCCTCTCTCACTCCATTTTAAAAACATCAGGTCTACGAGTCCGAAATATTGTTAACATTTTGTTGTTCCTATTTTCCCAATTAACAGCGTGCTCCTTTTGATGGAACCGGGGTGTTATCAGATGAAGAATACCAGACTGAGGTAAGGTCAACTAAGTACACGTTTAATCAAATAATATAAATAAAACTTGGGGCAGTGATGGCCATATTTGAAAAAAAAAATTGGATTAGTGTTTACAAGTTATTTATGCTATGTTTGGTCAGGCAACTGGAAGCTCCCTGTTTTGGCATATGACCATAACCAAAACAGGCTCTTTTTCCTAAGGGGGTGACCTTTTGCACTTTTCCAGATCCTCAAGTAGCATTATTTCTGCCCCACTGAAGCACTATAGGGTGCTTTTACACTTGATCTGGATCTGATTGCCCGATGTTATCAGCGTATCGAATTACGTGTATGGCTTGATCCTGGTGCATTTACACTTGTCTCGTACTCTGATCCTCCTCTGTGCTTAAGCGGAAGTCGCATTACGAAATACAGGCACACGCGCGTGCGCACCAAAGTGTAAACAAAAAATAGACCCTGTACAATCATGTACCATGCATACCGTACCTTGCCTCACCGTTGATCCGGCGAGCATTTACACTACATATTTGATCGCCTGCGCGGGGTCTGATCCTCCCCGCTTACTAGGATCAAAATCGGGCGATCAGATCCCGATCTGATCTGCGTTCACACTACAAATTTGATCTCGAGCAGTGGATCAGACCCCGCGCAGGCGATCAGATCCGGATCAAGTGTAAACGCACCCATAGTCTGCCCGATTCATCAAACAAGGTCTTGGCCAATTCGGGGTCATCGCTCTGGCCTCCTGTTGCGTACAGTTAGGCATATGACAAAACATGTACAAAATCAATGATGATGCACTTGCTCCTACATTTCATTTTAGAGCATAAAGTAACAAAGGTTATAACAGGTAAAAAGGTATTCAAAATTTTGGACAGTTTTTTTTTCCTATGCAAAATGTGCATTCGGTCTCGGTCTCGGACCTTGTCGCTCTCGGTGTCGGTCTCGAATTTTACCCCTGGTCTCGGTCTCGGTCTCGGTCTCGAACATGCCGGTCTCGACGACAACAACACTGGTATCCCTACCATAAAAGAACATCCAGTGTATTTTTAATTTGTATTAGAGCTACATTTTGTTACGTGTATACTAGATCCCAAAGGTAAGATATAAGATTCGCTCTCACCATGTACTTTAAACTTAACGTCAGTGGGGGCACCAGGATCCAAAAAGTGGGGGGGGGGGGAATGGAGAGCAAAAGAAAATGCTGGGGGAAAAAAACATTTCCCGCGGAGCGCGAGCTGTATTGGGTGGAGCCCAGTGGCCCTCCTTATGGCCCCTGGTGGGGTCCAGGGGCAACGCCCCGGTGATGTTCCAGGGAGCGAAGTCCCCGGAAGTTCCGAGGTTTTAGCATATCTGTATAGGGGAAAAATAAGTTTCGGGGTAGATATACTTTGGTTCATCATGCACAATTTAATGCAAAATTTCAAAAATTTTTAATATTTTAGGCACAATGTAGGAACACAATATTAAAATTTGGACACAACTCTTAAAAACAGATGATTAGCAGTCTGTTGACACTTTTTACCTATTTTTTGTTACATAGAAAGTGTGCAATATGTACATAAACAGAATATATCTGTTATACTTAATTTTATAAAAAGGGCAATTTTTTTTTTAAAAATCAGGCAATACGTACGGTTTGTTTGGGTCTTCCGAACCGAGCTAGGCACTCTTTTTAGGCCACTATAATTCCGGAGCTGACTAGGGGGAAACTGAGGGGGGAGGGGGAGGCAAAGGTTCTGCATAAGGGGAGCAAATGCCCCCGCTTGACGTCACCTCGCACAACCATTCTGTTTTCGAGTCAGTGTTTGCGAGATTTCGTCGAGGTTTTTATTCCAGGTCATGAAATTTCAGTTATCACCCGTTTTACTTCGCAGCACAGATTGTAAAAACATATCCCTAGTCAATCATTATCTTAATTTAACAGGGATGCAGTGGCGGAGCTGCCATATGGTCAGGTGGCGGTCGCCCCCCCCCCCTCCTGACGGACCAAAATCGTCTGTCGGCGCCCTTTTTAGATTTTTAACATACTTTACTCTTGCACCATTATTGGCAAAAGACATTAATTAATAGCGTTGTTTTAAGACCCAGAGAACAAAATTCTCAAACAGCCACCAGTACCTGTACTATTTGCACTTTATTCTAATGAAAAGGGTCTTTTGTAAAATAGGGATAGGTTCTGCCGAAACGTATCTCTATGCGTTATACTGTTATACGCACTAGTGAATATTGTCGCTGTTCTAAGTTAGGCGCAATTGCTTCCACACCAAGCGTGATTATAAGCTTTAAGCTCTAGCAGGTTTAATCTTTATCTTCACAAAGTAGCCCATTATTACATTAGAATCTTAAATCGAGGCCTGACAATAACGTAAAATATAGTGACCGCCTTCATACTAGAATGTGAAAGAGAGGGATATAAACATTGGCGTCCGCAGGTAGGAGCAAGGGGGGAACTTGCCCTCCACTGTAAAATAAAAGACCTGAAAAAACGAAGAAAACATAAAGAAAAAGACTGGGAAAAATTAACTTCAACATTTCTTAACAGTTCACTCAGTGATTTCCCTATTTATATGCGGTAAATAGGCTTAAGAAATGCCATTTCTAGCGATCTGACAGGCATTTTGGGCCAAAATTTTCTTGCGCTCCGCGCCAACTCATTATCCCCCTAAAAGAATTTTGTTCCCCCCTCTCCCCCCCCCCCCCGAATTTTCTTTCTTCTGCGGAGGTCCATGGATAGCAAAATTTAAACACGTAATAACTCGGTGAGGAGAAATGGCAAGAAGTCTTCTTACAGGTGCGGAAAATCAAATTGAAAGTCTGAAAAGCCGTGGCTTCGATCGTACTGAGGCTCAGGGTATTTACTCTTTCGAAGCGCCCCTGCAGACCATTTTCGCCCTCTCTGACCGTAATCCCTAGCTCCGCCACTGCAGGGATGTGTAATTGATTGTGATATATTAACTAAAATGATTGATCTTGCCATTGGCCTCCTTCATCTGAATCTTATTTGATGAAAATATACTTTGTTTAAAATTCTAGTTATATTTGTTCCATCACTAGGGCGTTGTCAATACTAAACCGTCATTCTCGAAATCTTCCGATATAACTGTTCACACTCATCTTTTATTTTAAATATTTTGTAAAATACGATGTAAAGATTGAAGCTTAAACGTGGAAGCCCTGGAAATTTTCATATTTTAAAATCTCTGAAGTATCTAAATGTTTCGATTTATTTTACGATCTTTAATTGTCACAATAATAAATGATGGATAATTAATCACAATAAGCATTTTTAAGTTACGGATGTGTTCGTGTAATTATTGAAGTTGAGTTGGGAAAGCGCCACTCACCATTTCTTAACTTCAAGTAGGGTCACCCGCCCTGTGGCACACAATGACTGTAGATTCAACTGTAAGATGCTTAAAATGTGACCAGCAGCGTCTCCTGGAATCAAATTTTCTGGCAGAAAGTATCATCCCCTTTAGCGTTCATAAAGTTCCCAAAAATTTAAAAAAGACCCTGTCGTCAGTGTCCCTGACCCAATAGGCAATACGCACTCGTTACGAAATACTGTAAGGAAAATGACGTCGTCGTTTACTTAATATGAAAGTAACTAATACGAAAACTTAAAAAAAAACTTAATCTTCTTCTATCAACAGGTGAAAAATTTCAGAAAGTTCAGAAAGCAATTGAAGTTAAACGAGTAAGAGGGTTAAGATGATGAAACCATTCTGCACTGTCGACTTCATATTGTATACATCATAGTACGACGTCATGTACAACAAATGATCTGTAGAAATACAGAAATACTGTACACTGCCTCATCGAAGACGCCAGATTGAATTCTGCAGAAACGAAACATTGAAAACTCCACTAATTTTGTATTTCGAAACGAATCGAGTCTGTTCATAAATATTTATGAGGGTCGTCCTCTGACTTCATAGATTCACTTTGGTTTGTAAGTAGTGTGTTCACAGACTAAAGTTCAGTTCAGCTGTTCATCAGTGGTGAAGAGCAAGTAATCTCCACCCTACCCAGCCTTTGGGACAGTGGCTAAAGACTGGGGATACTCACGTCCGTCGGATGGGGACGTTAAATGGCGGTCCCGGGAGCAGGATTGGGAGCGATTAGTAACTCTGAGCACTAGTCCAAAAGAGAGGGCGAAGTTCGCCGGTGTTCATCCACGCTTACTCTGGCAAAGGTTCCTTGATGAGCCAAGTGGCTTTCTGACCCTCAAAACGTTAAATTAAATAGGAAGTCCGAGATTGTGTTGCACACATGCCTATGTGCAACATGAGGTTAGGGAGAGAACGTCTTCTTACGTCATATTTTAAGTTCAGTTGCGCACTTGTGGAGCCATTAATTTGAGATAACTCGCTCTAATGAGAAAGTCGTGTTGTACATGCAGCTCTCTCACGACTAACAATTGCGGATGTTCAGTAGCTTAACTTAACGTTACACACAGGGGTGTAGATTTTTGGTGTAGATGGGAAGCAAACATCATTCGAACAGTCGGAACCTCCGTCACAACGCGGACTTGTATTTATAAGCAATCCACGCACACGAACGCGAGCACACACCATATACTCCCACAAACAAACACGAATACACACTCACATTTGCAAGCACATAAACAAAACATATGAATGGCGCATTTAGTCCAGTGCTATTGCTTTAAAATAGGCTCAAACCGCGGTTTCTTGAAGCCCTAACGTCATCTGCACACCAGGCTCAGCGGCATATTTTCCAGGAGGTGGAAGAAGAAGGTGAACACCCAACTTTTCTGATTTTTTTTTTTAAATGTTTCAAAACCGCATAATAAGGAAGGTAATTTGCCCTTTTTAAGCAATGTTTTGAAAAGATGGAGCTTGCATTACAGAAGAAACTGGATCCAGTATAGTATTATACTATACTATATTATATTATATAGTATATTAGGGGATTACTAAATCTGCATTTCCTTTTGGCAAATCTTGGATTGCACAGCGACCAAGCCTTGTTGTTGCATGCATGAGGCTTACAAATCAGGGCTCTGGCGTCATTTCAAAAGTCAAGACCTTATATTGTAAAAAATTTGACATGGAAGGAGCACTTTAGGTACCTATGTCACTTTATGATCTGGTCATATATGGCAAGTTTTCAATTGAAACTCTGGAATTTGGAAATTTTACCAAACTGATTTATGAGCAAACCCCACATCATTAGGAATTGCAATTTGCAGCGGAAAATTTGTTCTTTTTAAGACAAATAATTACAGATATTTAGCTTCAATTGGAAAGAATTCGCAATCTTATGAAACTGGTTGAGAAAACCACACTATAGTTGACTGTTGTCACAAATGTTTTTTTTTTTTTTTTTTTTTTCCCGTTTTTCTTTTTTTTTTAATCTGTCCGAGTTATTGGTGGCGAAAACGATATGTTTTCCCCCAATTTCCATTGTTGTGGTGATTGCCCCCGAGGATCAATGCCCCAGTTACGGAATGTGCCCAAAATAGAAATTAGGGTAAGGTGACGTCCTCTCCCTAGCCGCAAGTCCTTTGTGCAAAGTATACGGCTGTTCAAACAAGCCTTCAAAATTGTCTGAAAGGAGTTCTTCACAACATCTCATCATCAGACCCATCATATGACCCAAATACAACGAAAAATATTATTAAGCCTTGGGAAAAAGTTTAGGCGGGAGCTGGGTGCGCCCCTATAAATCCGCACCTGAGGTTAATAACGGCCTTTTGTCAATCGTCCTTTGCACCCGAAAAAAAAAGTTCAACAGGCAGACAGGGGGAAATATGACTACTGTCCTACTAGCAAAGTTGAGTCATATTGTGAACAACATGAGATATCTTTAGCCGGAATGATGATATTTCTGGAAATAATCACTCGTATTTTTTTCCCTTAAGTCGCTCTTATTATGCTTCAGATATTCATCGTCTTATTCTTCAACATTTCACTGACACTTGTTTCAATTCAAAATTTTAAATTGTTAAAAACACTTAATCACTAATGAGCAAGATGAACATTTTACGGCAAGTATCTGGCAATCTGACGAGAAATCGAAGACAAGCACTGGACAACGTAAACAAATAAAAAACAATATAAAATAGTATACTTACAAATTTGTTTCTACATTATAACTTCACCCAGTAGTAGCTTCAACTTTGATCAGTGGTAGCAATTTCTAGTCGAGTAAATTTCTTGGAGAGAACCTGACCTAACAACAGGAGCTCGCCCTCTGGTGAACCTCTGGTGTCTTTGAACATGTTTTAAAATGTTTCAAAAATACAACCATTTTGTATCTCAGGACTCTTTTAAGGGAAACTTTTTCCTAGGTAGATCCTCGTTCCCCTTAGCCTTCACTGGGACAGGGAATATTCAAACGTTTCCAATCTGTTGAAATTTGGGGGATGAGTTCCTTTCAAAATCGGGAACTACCAAAAATACCCCTAACAAAGTGCACCTTCTATCTTTAATGGTCATTACAGGACACCGTTTTGCATTCAGACGACGACAAAGCTTCCCGGTGCTCCTGTATATCACCATATATTTTCCATGTCAGTTAGAAAATATGCCTTATGTCCGAACCCTCGCTCACTGATACCATAAATTTTATGCACTTCCCAGACTATAACGTTTTAAAAAAATCAAGTTATTGTTTAAGCCAGACTTATATAGACTTAAAACTATAGAAAGCATCACAATGTGATTTCAGGCAAAATGATTGTTACAGAACAACGTTCATATCTTTGTACATCTACTGCTATAAGGGATATTTCTGGGCAAAATTCCTTCTCTAAAGTTTGGTATTTTATCAACGCAGTGCAAAAACACGGCTTCGACATGAATGGCCTTTTTATGTACTATGTTACAGCGGCTAAAGCTGCCAGGGTTATTATGATATCATGAAAGTGTACTTCAAGTCAAAAAATTCAAAAGTAAATATTTGAGATCATGAAAAATGAATTCTATCTGTCCAACTCCCATCTTCATATGACATTCCTGAGCTGAGATATCAAATGTTGAAGTTTATTCACTTCAAACAAATTGGTCGATTGTGCAATAATTTGTGACTTTCTTGTGGTACAACTCACATAACATGCTTTGTTTCCCTTTATAATTAAAAATGTTTTTATGACCTTGAAAACTTGTTCGAGGTCATTCCTGTTTGCTTGCATAGCATGTTGCACAAGAAGGGCTTAATTACGTGACCTCATAAGAGTAAGTGTGCTATCACACCTTGTTGCAAAAAGCAGTTATCTTTTACTATTTTGAATTAATGAAGTCACCACCTTGGTTTCACAGTCCCATACAGTGTTCAGACTTTAAGTGTACATAAAGTCAAAACATTCAGAAATATATATTAATGACCATGAAAAATAAATTCTTAGAGTCTAACTCCCATCTTCATAAGACATTCCCGAGATGAGATATCAAATGTTGAAGTTTATTCACTTAATATAAAATGGTACATTGCGCAATAATTTGTGATGTCATTCTTTTACTACTCAAATTACAATCTTTGTATTTCTTTGTTTTTTGTGAAAAGTTTCGGGGACGTAGTAGTTCCGTAATTCGACCGAATACTATGCAAGGATTTCGTCCGCTACCTCAAACGAAAACGTAAACAAATCAATCTATTACAGTTGGAACTCCTTGGAAAATAAGGTTCACAAGAATATTGGGTCAGGAAAGATTAATGGAGGTGTCGCCCTCTATTTTCCCCTTGTCCCTGCAACATGAGCGAACATGACTTTTTTTGGCGGCAATTTAGAATTTCAAAATTATTGCCATAGAATCATGGTCCAGTTATGACTTGGTTGCTCCTAAAGGAACGGTGACATACCAGAAAAGTGTCCGGGGTTTAATAAAGTATTAAAGAGTTAAGTTTCTAAAGAAAAAGAAAGTGTCAATATCGTTTACCGGTTTCGAAATATCTCTTCAAAGTTTTCAAACCACCTGTTGCTAATGTTGCACACACATACAAAAAAAGAATTGAGTGTAATGAATCTCAGTGATGACAATTCTTGTATTAAACCTTTGTTAATTATCTCATAGTAGCTCTTCATGTAGTGTAAGGTTCGGCACTTCATACCGATAGTCTTTAAGGACGAAACTGAAACTTCTAAAATAAAACCCTTAGTGTATACTGATTTTTGCAATTGTCCTTAAAGTTAAAGTTTTGAAAAAGGAGATAATGAAGCTTGAAGGCCTATTGCCTGTCCTTCCTTCGGCTTCACAAAGTTAACATATTCAGCTCATTTTTATGCATGAATAAATGCAGTTGAATTATTTCTTATCCTAGATTTTCATGGAAATTGCTGTCAAGAATTGCCCCTTACAGATTTTGGCATAAATTGAGCAGTCATTCATTTATTTTAATTTCCTATCTGCAGTTTTTACCTCTATTAAACCAATAATCTTTCTCTGCAAAGACTATCTCTACACAGATAAGCAGTGCATGTCCACATAGTTTGTTTACACAAGCATTCTACGCATCTTTGAAACTGTTCAGGAGGTCCAGACTCCTGTGTTTAATCCCTCTTCTTCTTCTTCTTCTTCTTCTTCTTCTTCTTCTTCTTCTTCTTCTTCTTCTTCTTCTTCTTCTTCTTCTTCTTCTTCTTCTTCTTCTTCTTCTTCTTCTTCTTCTTCTTCTTCTTCTTCTTCTTCTTCTTCTTCTTCTTCTTCTTCTTCTTCTTCTTCTTCTTCTTCTTCTTCTTCTTCTTCTTCTTCTTCTTCTTCTTCTTCTTCTTCTTCTTCTTCTTCTTCTTCTTCTTCTTCTTCTTCTTCTTCTTCTTCTTCTTCTTCTTCTTCTTCTTCTTCTTCTTCTTCTTCTTCTTCTTCTTCTTCTTCTTCTTCTTCTTCTTCTTCTTCTTCTTCTTCTTCTTCTTCTTCTTCTTCTTCTTCTTCTTCTTCTTCTTCTTCTTCTTCTTCTTCTTCTTCTTCTTCTTCTTCTTCTTCTTCTTCTTCTTCTTCTTCTTCTTCTTCTTCTTCTTCTTCTTCTTCTTCTTCTTCTTCTTCTTCTTCTTCTTCTTCTTCTTCTTCTTCTTCTTCTTCTTCTTCTTCTTCTTCTTCTTCTTCTTCTTCTTCTTCTTCTTCTTCTTCTTCTTCTTCTTCTTCTTCTTCTTCTTCTTCTTCTTCTTCTTCTTCTTCTTCTTCTTCTTCTTCTTCTTCTTCTTCTTCTTCTTCTTCTTCTTCTTCTTCTTCTTCTTCTTCTTCTTCTTCTTCTTCTTCTTCTTCTTCTTCTTCTTCTTCTTCTTCTTCTTCTTCTTCTTCTTCTTCTTCTTCTTCTTCTTCTTCTTCTTCTTCTTCTTCTTCTTCTTCTTCTTCTTCTTCTTCTTCTTCTTCTTCTTCTTCTTCTTCTTCTTCTTCTTCTTCTTCTTCTTCTTCTTCTTCTTCTTCTTCTTCTTCTTCTTCTTCTTCTTCTTCTTCTTCTTCTTCTTCTTCTTCTTCTTCTTCTTCTTCTTCTTCTTCTTCTTCTTCTTCTTCTTCTTCTTCTTCTTCTTCTTCTTCTTCTTCTTCTTCTTCTTCTTCTTCTTCTTCTTCTTCTTCTTCTTCTTCTTCTTCTTCTTCTTCTTCTTCTTCTTCTTCTTCTTCTTCTTCTTCTTCTTCTTCTTCTTCTTCTTCTTCTTCTTCTTCTTCTTCTTCTTCTTCTTCTTCTTCTTCTTCTTCTTCTTCTTCTTCTTCTTCTTCTTCTTCTTCTTCTTCTTCTTCTTCTTCTTCTTCTTCTACTCCTCCTCCTTCTTCTTCTTCTTCTTCTTCTTCTTCTCGGTACACTCCGTTGACAGGAATCGAGGGTCGAGAGTTGAACTAGCATATGGAGTCTCTAATTTGCTTCGGCTTTTTATTGCAATTGTATTCTGTGGATGGTCGAGGTCAGACCGAAAATTTAAAAATATATACTGGAGTAATATGGAAAAAAATGAATGTCTTTATTCTTTCTGTCTTCCTCACGGTGAACTTAAGATTCGGAGCTGGGTGATTTTTCTCTTTCTAAAGAATTTAATTGTTTCCACTTGGGTGAAAAGGTTGGCAGTAGGGAAGACACGCTCCAAAGAAATTGGTCAAATTGACAAACGACGAGGCGAACTATGCATCAAACCAAAAATAGTCAAGTAGTTGAACTAAACACCTCTATGAGCCAAATGTAACCAATACGTAGGTGAGATTCGGCGATAGTTTAGTCACGCAACATGACTAATTTTGAATTGGTGCATAAATTCTTGGTCCAGTCCTTAGTCAATTCGACCAACGTGTTGTTTAACCCTTTACCGTTGTTTGAGTCCTTTTGGACCCATGCGGAGAGCTCGGCTGCCACCCATCTTTACTGTTTCACGCGGAGCTCGAAACTGCGAGTAGCTACCCGAAACTTCGGCCACAACAACGAGAGAGACAATAGTTTAAGGTCACGGGGTCAATGGCCTACGGAAGCCGATGCGGGGCGGGCTACGTCCGCTTTTCCGCCCTCTCCCGAGGCGCGCAGATATCCCCCGATCGGAGCACAACGTTAAAGGGTTAAAGTGCAATATGACCAATAGTTGCTAGGATTTCCACAAGCAATGGTTTCCATGTACTCCTCCGAGGACGTGCCTAAGAGAAAAGCATCGGACAAATCACAGGAACAAGCCCAAGATCTTATCACATCATTCCAATCAATGTCACGTAAATGCGTCACTTAGCTGTGAATCTTATTCTCTTTCTTTTAAACGGACCGTCCCAATCAACGTCCAGTCTGCATCCCTCGCTCACTTTCGACGACGAGATTATATCGTTCCAACCGTGCAGAACATGGGATTAGTCTCTCTATTGTAGATGTTAAGATAGCTTCCTCCCCAGGACTAATTCTCCACCTTGTGACTTTTCTCGTAAAGTCGAGCGTAAATAAATCTACTATTGTCGCCATGGGCGTCCGGGAGGGGAAGGAGGAAAGGGGGCGCACTGCCCCCCTGGAAAATCAAACTTGTGAAAAATTAATTAAAAATTGAAATAAACAAATTAAAAATAAATCATCAAAATGTTTTCACCCGCACCGTCAGTTTCTACTCGTGTGATATGCAGACACTGTGACCAGGAATAGCAATAGAGAAGATGGTATGCTGAATAGTGAAATGGTAATTAGGGACCGTCATTTGTGATATCTATTGGAAATTTGTAATTGCAAAAACTATGCCAAAATTGTACTAGCTCAGGTATGTGGTGTGCATATGGCATCCGACTATTGATGAATGCGTTGGTCTTGGTTTGGTCCAGTGCTGATCGCGCGGATGTAACTGGGATACACAAGGTGAATATGGGGGGGGGGGGGGGTATGATTCATAATTAGGTAACGGATATAGGCCTATATAAGCTGTTTGACAGTTGTAAGTTTTATCGTGTATAGACGTGTGAGGCCGTGACCGAGAGGCAGATTTCCCTTCAACAATTTTTTACATTGAAAATTCTAAAAAATTAAAAATTACAGACATGAAATTCCTGTTTCAGGGCAGGGTACATGCAGCTTATAACAATCGTCATGTGTCGTTTCCGGTCATCTGGAGGGTTTGTAAAGCCGAAAATTTTCTTTTACGCTACCCGCCAAAGGATGGTGGCAATCCGCTTAGATAATGTACACAATTCAATCATCCATGAATGTCCTTGCCCCCCCCCCCCCTTGTAAAAATTTCTGCGGACGCCCATGGTTGACATGGTTAAATTGGGTCTGGGCATCGTGCGTTGATAATAGAGACGCAAATACTAAATAGCAGGTTGATGAACATTATTCTGAGACTTTTGAAAACTGAAAACGCGGAAATAAGAGAGTGGGAAATATCGTAAAAGCGGCATGCTAAACATTAGTAATACATGATGCGTCGTCGTTACAGTAAAATAAAAAAAAATAAATAAATAAAAAACAATTAAAAAAAAAAGGGCCGGTGATTTGGAAAAATTTCAAAAGGTGAAAGATAACACTAAGGTGTGAACAATGTTACAAACCGTCCAGTAACTGCAACTGCAGTTACGTAAATAGAAGAAATCATATAATGAAACATGAACGTAATTTATGCCTGCCGACAACGAAATTTATTGGACTGTTGGTGGGTCCAGCTTATACCCCCATCACACTGAGGCCACGTCAATGGATTTGCCGCTGCGTCAATCAAAAAATGCTAAAACGCCGCAGAAACTTTTAGAAATCTCCAAGGACGTGATGGGAACTTCCATGAACGCGATGTGATCTCCGTGGGGTCAAGAGGCAAATTTTCTGCTACGCGGACTTTGAAAATGTTCAAAACCCACGTAGCATTGACGTAGCTCATAAAAAGACGCAGTAAAGACCTACTAACAACGCCATGTACGTAACATAACCGTAGTGGACACTTAATTTTGTCGGTTGGAACGTAGCAACAACCCAACGGCCACTTCGCCAAAGTTTCCTGCCCTCCTAGTAGCGTTGTCAGTTGGTAGTACGTCCTGCCTATCGACGGAGTTTTGCCTTCGTTACAGAAGACTTCCTTAGGTAAGTTCTGCGCTGTGAAAGTTCATTTAAAATTCCAGCAACGTCAATGAAGTTCACACAAAGACATAGTTACATTCTCATCACTCTATGCAAAAGCTATATTCGTCAAACCGCTGGTATCAGTGCTCTTCAAATTTGAAAGTAAATCAGTGGTGTAACCACGGGGGTGGTTTTGGGAGTTAGGACCCCCATGACCCAATCTTGCAATGCAAATAATACCTTAAAAAGCGGTTTTTCCTCTATATCATTACACTTTTCACTCATGTTGTTCGCCCCAACCCCCTTCCCACGACACAAGCCTCAACCCCAGCCTGCCCTCATGACACAATCCTGGCTACGCTACTGAAATACAAAATAATTTGATTTTTCAGCAGTTTGCTGCGCACTTGAATCAGCAGATTCTAAATTGACAATTTGGACTGCTAATTATGAGAAAAAGAAAGAGAAGGGAATCATTGTCGTGTTGGGTGCGCTCCTGGCTGCATGCCATTATGACCGACTGCTTGCTGAATTAAGAATGGAGGATCAACAGTCATTTTTTAATTTTCTGAGAATGTCTCCTGACATGTTTGATGAATTGTTGAATAGAGTTGGTCCTAGGATATCCAAACAAGATACTTACTGTAGGAAGGCTTTGTAATCCGGTCTAAAAGTTGCTGCGACTATACGTCACTTGGCATCTGGGGATAAGTACCCGACCCTTCAATATGATTTCAGAGTTGCACGCAACACCTGCTCCATTTTTGGTTTCCCGAAAGGGAAAACCTATGGACTCACGCAGACAAGACTTTTGCAAAACGTGTAGGATCGTGCATTTTAGTGTTGGCGTATACTATGTCTCATCGAATTCCTCAACATTGGTGCACAAGTACTTCGCGGTTACATAATTGTTCACTGTCTGAAGCAAATGCGGACCGGCTTTATCAAAATTTGGTTTTGATGTCTCAGCCAGACGAGGGCAAACGTGGGCAATTGTGTGCTTTGTTTCTACAAAAAAGTATTGTTTGCAATTGAAGAAAAAACCCGAACACTTTTTATTCTGTTTGTTTCGTTTCATACATTTAAACACAACAGATTTTTACTTCATAGTTCAAACTTTGAGGAACAGCAGCTTTTGACGAGAGAAGTATTTTTACCTCCTTTAAAATGTTTCTAACCTTTGTTGGGCATTGAGTTACGTAACAGGTATCGATCGAGTTCAAATAAGATTTAGAAGGTATGGAATCCAAGAGAAAGCATACAGAAGAACCCAAATGCGTTAGCACTTTGGGGGGAAGGCATCATACTGTCAGCAGTTACTTATAAAAGGCGGCCTTCTGGTGGTTTTTCACCAAGGATTTGTTTAAAAAAAAATCCACACACACACACACACAATAAAAAAATTCACACCGTGTCCTTCAAACCCTCTGGCAATTCCTTTTCCTAACTCAAGATATCTCATTTTAAAGATTGGTTATTTTCATTAAAAACCGCTGCTTTTCAACAAAGCCACAAAAGTTGTGTAATATGGGCACATTGTCTCGGATTCCTTTTGTTTTTCTTAATAAGTTAAAGTCCTTTTGTCCTTGAAATTTTATACTGTGGGAATGTGTTAACATCCTTGCCTTTAGATCAAACATTACCTTTCACCTTACGTAGAGTACAACTACCACTGTTGGTTAATATTTTCTGCAGCGTCATCAAAATTATGAATAAAATGAATGTAATGTGAAATTAACGAGTCACGAAGACATCACAGGTTAACATAATGCACCAAATCAAAAGAAAAAAGTTGCATTACTTTATAAATTTGTATCTTCCGAACGCTGTATGCTATATTGTGATGAATTTTTCGCCTCCTAAAAAATTTCTTTTCTGTATCTCTTGAAGTTAATCAATTTTGTCTCTCGAATATGCCTTTAATTATCCTTTCGGGAAACGTTTCACGATTCAGTTTTGATTATACCAGAAGTGTGCCGTGCGATATTGATGTATCGAAAGAAGACGTAATCTTCTGTCCAGTAACACCAGTTGAATGACGTTTCATTGCTGATTAATTTTCAAAAAAATGGAATGTCCCGCATGCTTGTTCTGCCATTGATGGAAAACATATTTCTCTTAGAAAACTACATGGCTCTGTTTCCGTGTATTTCATTTATAGGGGTTTCTTTTCCGTAGTTCTGATGGCTTCAGTTGATGCGGATTACAAATTTGTGTGGATAGACGTTGGTGGATATGGATCGATGTCTGATGCGCAGATTTACAACGCGTCCGAACTGAGAGAGTGCTTAGAAATGGAACAATTGGATCCCCGGCGAAGCCATGCCCAATGATGATCGAGACATGCCATTGACGACGCCTTTGGACCCAGAACCTACCTAATGAAGCCATTTTCCAACAGAGGCCTGGCTGAAGAAGAATTAATAGCCAAGTACAGAATATCCAGGGGTAGAAGAGTGGTAAAAAATGGATTCGGAATACTTCCTCAACGATGACAGGTACTTCTCATCACTTTGCAGCAAGGTCCAAATATAGTTTGACTTATCGATGAAACTTGTTTGTGTCTTCACAACCTCATGAAGATAAGATATCCTAAATTGCAGAGTGCTCAACTTGACATAGAAGATGATGACCATAATGTTATCCCAAGGGTGTGGAGAAAACATGTCAACCTGCAGGACCTAAATGTAGTTGCGGTGCAAAATAGGGAAACCATTGCAAAAAAAAAAAAAAAAAGAGGTAGAGACAGTATTTGAAGTTAAACTTCAATACTGCAGCAGGATCTGTGCCTTGGCTAGATATAATGATAAGATTCTCTCAACAAGCTCAAACATGAATACCGAACAAAAAGTTTAAAGAGGAAATTTAAGATATCGAAATCGATTTTTATCAAGATATAGGCGGGTTATATCTCTAGGCCCATCTTGGGCGTGGACCATTGGTATTGATTGTTTTGTTCCTGATGCATGTCTTGATTCTTTAATCTCATTTAAATATATGAACATTACAATGAAAATAACGTGAGATAGAAATCATGTTTCAAAAAGCTTTACTTTAATTATATAAGTACGTGGATTTAAATCAGCTTTATTCATGCTCAATAAAACGTGTAATTGTTATCACAAGAGAGTGAAAAAGCTATAGTGGTATGTGCCAAATAGGAATACCACTGTAGTGAAGAAGCAGGCTCATTATTTGAAGTTCAAAAGCTCAATTGGATATGTGCCTTGGCATGATAAAATGATAACATTCTCTCAAACATTAGTTCTGAAATAAAAGTCACACAAGTGCGGTTTACTGTATCTGTGACTCTCTAATTCTCCACGATTTTGTTCATTATAAGTGCCAAATATATGTAAAAAGGAATTAAGCTTTTCGAATTCGATATTTATGAAGATATAAACGAGTTATTCTTATAGGTCCGTCTTGGGCCGGGACTATTAGTAGCTGTTGATTTTTTTTGTTTCTGATCTATATTTTGATCATTTCATCTCAGTGAATTTTTTTAAAAATAACAATGAAAATATCGTCAAATGAATAAACTTCACGTAAACTTTTGAAAAGATTTCTTTGAATCATATATTTGTATGGGTTTAATAAAATCAGCTTTACGTTTGTTTAACAGAAAAATAGGTGATATTGGGATGTGGTCGACATACTGTTGACGTAGGAACAAGCAGTCTCGAGCAGCGGGAATGCCCTGGAGATGTACGGGAAACGAACCACGCGTCGCGTGGGCGGCATCCTGCGCGTAGATAGAACCGATTGGTAACCCCGAAAACGCCATGGGAAATCCATGAATGCAACAGCAACGTAGAAAGTGCTTGGCAAGAACGTGGCGTGAATGGAGCAATTTTCAAATTTTCTTGGATTTCCTCGGAGACCAAGCAGTTGTTGCGACGTTTTGTTGATTTTTCCGAAAATCCGAGAGCGTAGCGTGATCTTCCTCCAGTGTGATGGGGGCTTTATATATATCGGGTTAGACATGTCAACCATTCATGTAGCTCCTAGGATAGAGAATTGTATGGGACTTGAAATGATGGGGGGTTTGTTAGGCAGATAGTACACAATTCATATAATGTGGGCAATAATCCATTTATGTTTGGGGCCGGCAAATCCAAATTTTGCAATGGGAACTGTTACACGATTTTATACATCGAGGTTACATAAATTGTAGTACCCAACTTTTTATGTCTGTTTCGTTTTCGCTTTGAAATCTACTTCAGTTTGCGCTTTGTGATCTAAGCCTAAGTGTTATAGGGTAATTTTTAGAAAAAGCCTTCAGCAAACAAATAAAATACAACCAAACAAACAAAAACAAAAAATCAGAGAGCGTTGAAGATGTATGATTTAAATATGTTTCATTTCCAAAAAGGATCTACTAACTGCAGTGGACATGGCGACAGACGGGTTTTTTTTTTTTCAATAACGAAGACTTTTTTCTTTCGTTCCTCTGTAATCCTCGTTTCATTTTTCTCTGATGAATATGTAAATGAAAGCAATTTGAATCGTATGTCTGACTTTTACATTAATATTATTATTCAAATGGGAAACAGAACGTTTTAAATGAAGTTTACAATTAGTCTTTATAAAGTATGCGTTTTAAATACCTCACGTGTGTTTTCTTATTTCTGTTGATATGTTATATATCCAAATGTGTCTCTCTTTCGTCGGAGTTTGTTTTTATGAAACTAGTAACATTCAATCATAAATAACAGTACACAATATAAACTAATTTTAAAGATTCGAATGAATTTCTTGAGAACTTTTATGTGCTTGTTTAGAAGAAAAAAAAACATCCATTAGCATGTTATTCTAGATGCAGGAAATGAAAAATAATTACTCTCTTTAACGGAGGTTTCTATAAGACTGAATATGCAAGAGCTGGTTTGTAAGTAAACTGAATGAAAAGGGTTTTTTTTTCAATTAACAAGGCATATTATGTGCGAATGGGTTATTTACCATATAATTCAAACATTGACTGATACCTCTTAACATGATAATTACGTCGAGTTCGACTCTTGACTGGCGGAGGGGGGGGGGGGGGGGCTTATTAGTATGATGAAAAGGATTTTGAGACAAAAGTATATCCCACGGCTAAATGTGATACCATGTGCTGAAAAGACATCTGCCTGAAGGTTTCAGTACACTTTCAGCTGGAGTTACCTATCTAAGCGTAGAGCCACCAGCGGTTGGCGCTAAGCGTAAAAAGAAGATTTTAACACCTCCCAGATGGCTGGAAATGGCATTTGCCGGGTTTAATTGTCTTTAATTCTGGTGGGAAAAATTGTGAATTTTCTCAGATTCAAACACACTTTTGAGATACTGATTAGCTCAGTTCATTACTTCACTGGACTATGTATCCAAGGGTTCCAAATCCAGAATCCTGCTGTATGTTGCAAGCAGCTGTTCCAGTGCATGCCTGAGGAAGGTGTTTCCATAGACGAAGGGAAGGAGGCAGCAGACTTTTGCACGGAAAATATAATTCTGCCTGTAAGACAGTCAAAGCGAAGCGCCACAACTGGTTGGCGCGAAGCGTACAGAAAATTTGAAAATTCGTACCTCTCAGACAGTCAAAAATGACATTTTCCAGGCTTATAATGGGATACCAGCAGTAGCAACTTTAAGTTTCAATCGCAGATAAACGTTTACCCCAAACTAAAACTCAGCAAGAAAGAGTAAGTGGAGCGCCACCATTGGTTGCCGCGAAGGGTACAGAAAATTTTTAAATATCCGACCCCTCAGACATTTGAAAATGGCATTTCCGGGGCTTCGAGGGGGATCTAAGTAGAAGCTGATTTCTGTTTGCAAAAAATGTTCACTTGAAACTAAATATCTGCTAGGAAGACTATCTACGCGGAACTCCAGCACTGGTTGGCGTGGAGCGCACGATAAGTTTGAAAAATCGGACCCCTGAGACAGTCGTAAATGACATCTCCCAGGCTTACTGGGGGATCTTAGCAGTCGCTATTTGTTCAGAAAATAACCACTAATATAATAATAATCACTACCAATCGATGAAATGGTTCTGAAAACTATAAAGCGGAATTGAAAACATACTAACGGATTTTACTCTATTGCGACTGTTGGCTAAATTCAATATTTATTGATACAATTGTGTGAATGCCCGAACTTCCCACTATATATGACTTTACTTTTGAAAAAAAAAAAAACATGTCAAGGTGTGTTTAAATGAATTTTCAAACAGACTTTTTAGAAGACATTCTCACACTGCATCAATAAAGTATCGAAAAACAAATAACCCATTTTTGTAACCATTGCCCGTATTTGGCTCTAGAGTAGGATAGATGGCAAACTCTCAGGCACCTGAACACCCTCGTGTCTGTCCGTTGGATTAATTTGGCAATTGAAAACGTCCCAGTATTTTTTTTTTTTAACCTTTGCCCGAAGCGTTAACTTTTATAACATTTACGGTTGGTATAACATTTAGTGTTAATTGTTATTATAGTTACGGTAGGTGTAACATTTCGCGTTGTTTTAACATTTAGGGGTGGTACAACTGTAATTGTAGACGTAAAATATTGATATTCTGTCAGTCCAACATCCGGGCATTTGCGTGACCGGGGTCATGAAATCTTCAACTGGAGTGAAAACAAGGACAGTCTGGCAGTGAGTACAGAACACTTATGCTATTGGCAGAGCCTCGGGATAGCGGGGAAACACGATTGTGGGCCCAACTGGCAATGTTTGTTGCCAACAAGATTGAATAGAAATCTCAGAATGTCAATAATGTCAGGCGAATGCGAAAAAATTGGGTGCCTGGGCACCAAACATTCGCTTACGAACGGCGAGAAACCCATTCCTATCGGGGTAGGCCTGTCGTGCGAGACTGGCCATAGCGTTTACAGGCCATCTCGTAAAGGAAACGGTAAATTCCCGTAGCGAAAAGTTCTCGTAAGACCATCTGATCGCGAAAGTTGAATTTTTCAATAAAAATCGGTCATTATTCACAAGCTAAAAAAGACTGCACGTTGTTTAGAAGGAAGAGTTACACAGTAAACCTATATGTTTGCACTGATGCTGCACTGTGCTACAACAACTGTTTCACTCCAACACGTCACGTGATTGACTCTTCGCACCGGATGTGACGTTCCTTAAACGGACAGAATAGGACACAATCTTGGTTGATTTCTCCGTTGCAAGAGCTTTATATGCTTCTCAAGCAGATGTTGTGGTGAATGGCTTTGGAGTTTGAGGATCAATCAATAGGACGACACTCCTTAATTTGAAAGGAAGAAACTATGAATCAATTTGGTATTTTTGCTTGTAATGAAATACACTAATACCTGTATGACCTTTAATACGTTCTCTAATACCGTGTAGTTGTTCAACAATAGAAAGCAATGTAAAATCATTCGAACTAGATCCATGTTTAAGTTCTTTTATAAGTACCACCTGATGCGTTTATGGTCGAGTCACCAGTTTGTACAGTCCAAATTGGACTTTTTTTTCTAGTCCAGAGTACTCCCTCTTAGCTCTATACAGCACACTCACTTCACACTCCACACTAAGTCTATGGGAACCTATTTTCTGTACTGTATGTGCCTAACGTCACTAAACGTTGCCACCAAACGTTACCAAATTGTCGAAATTATCAAAAATTTCGACAAAACAATCTGTAAAAACTCACCCAGAACATCCCAGAAGTACTACCTAGCCACGTTTTGTTCCAAACAGGTTCACAAACCCCGTTTGGAATGGTTTTTTTACCCCATTTGTAGCTCATGTTATGAAGATGATCTTGTCACCACGCTGTTGCATATGACTGTCATACATATGTGTGGAACCAGTTCCGCAAATTTGTTCCAGAATTCGCGGGGTTACTTTTCCTTTAGCTCTCCCGTACATATAGATGGCGCTAATCGTATTTTGCTTAGGCTGGCAGAGATGCCAAGCCTGTGCTGAGTTGAATGGTGCAACGTTTTTAAAAATCGACCGTAAAATGACGGAGATACGATTTTTTTTCTGAGGGCTGTTTTGCGGGCAATTTTTGATGATTTTCGAAGGATTTCTGAAGGATTTTTCAAAAATTAAAAAAAAAAACAAACCCAGACATGCAAAAATCTTTTCACTTTTTAGTATCTTGGATCTGTAAACTATTAACATAAAGTATAATCGAAGGATTTTCATTTTTTTGTGCCCTCACGATTTTTTTGTAAATTTTACGTATTTTTCCATTTTTTCGCACTGTTTTTTAGGAGACTCATACAATCGGCAGGATTTTCCCAAAAATTCTTCGGAGACACTACCCAAGAAAATTACTATTATTAGACAGATCTTTTTGTTCCCAATCATTTGATACCAAGTGGAAGGCTGTAGGATGTAAGGGGGTTGTTTTATGAATTCTACAAAATGGTAATATTTTTGGGGGTATGGATCGACCCCCTGTGCTGTATAGAGTTAGTACTCACATAAAGCGAAAAGTTTGGAAGTTAAAGATGTGTTTTGAATACATTAAGAGAAATCTGGATTCTCATGAAATAAGGTTTAAAAGGAAAAAGATTTTTAAAGAACATAATGAATTCTTTTTTTATTTATACTTACTTTTTCCATGACTAAATTAAATAATGTTATGGGAAGGACAGTAGATTGTTGTGTTTACGTATGTTTCCTACAGTTAAGGCCGGAACAGGTACCCTAACCTTCCCCGACCGGTGGGAAGGCTTGTCCAATGTAAGGCTAGACACATTGTTTTCCACTGGCGCCACCTTTCCACCAGTTTCTGAATGTCCGGCACAAATACTTTCATAAAATTAACAACTTGGTCGAATGGTATTTCGACTTCTTTTTCAGTACCTTTTAGCACCCCATGGGAACCCTCAAGCCATTTTTTACCCATGGATAGTCCCCCTGAAAATGTTTGTAAATTTGACTTTCACCCATAACCATTACATTAATATTAACTTACTTAATTATCGTAGGTAAACGAACTTCATCTGCTGATGATTTATTAATTGTAGATCAATCAATCTAGGTAACACTGATTTAGGTTTGATGCGGTATATGTTTACCGAACTTTTTATTACAACTATGCACAGGAGTCATTAACGTCACCAGGTCATTGTGTTCACAGACTCCCTGCGGGACGTTTTTACACTGCAAGGCAACGAGCAAAAACACAAGGCTGCATGCTCTCCGTGAAGTTTTATCCAATCCGGTGCAATTGCAAAAATCAGTTGGCTTAGCAAAGGTCCCTAGTCACGTGGGCAAACATGGCTATGAAAAACTCGATGTACTTGCCAGGGAAACCCTACAAATGGACGTCACCAATCTTAACTTGCCCCACACTGATTACCGATCTAACATCAATGGGTTTGTCAAATCGAAATAGCGAGAACTTTGGAATTCCTATCCCGAAAGCAAATTGTACCGGATCAGGGCTCGCATCGGCCACTCTTACCCTACGCATGCCTATCTACTTCAGGGGGATGGAATACCGTACAGTATGCCATGTGACTGCGCTGTCGCAGTCAGTCACATTTTCGCTGACTGTTATGGACACGCCGGTATTCGCAAGAAATACTACACCGTGTTCGACCTAAAGTCGCTATTTTCGGCTTTCTCAAGGAATACCCTTTATAAAAATTGCTGTCATGACTCCCGCAATTACGATTTTTATAGTGGATATTGACCAAAGTTTTTTTTAGGAAGTTGTACCTCAATATTGGAGATTTTTCTTTTCTTGGTGACACTACATAGCACATGAGTGTTGGTGTGTCGTCAGTTCCTATCTAACTTACTAGTAACTAACTAACTAACGAACTTACCAACCGACCCGCAGACCGACATTAACTTACAGTCAGTGTGATTATAACAGCAATGTCATTACTTACGGTAAGTAAAGCGACTACTTGCTAAAGAAATTTCAGTTCCTCATCTATCCAAAAAATGAGTAAAACCAACAACCGACCAACCGACCCAACGACCGACCAACATTACAGTACCTAAAAGTCAGTGTGATTACAACAGCAATATAATGACTTACTGTAAGTAAAGCGATTACATGCCAAATAATTTTGAGTTCCTAAACTATCCAAAGATCATTTGAATCAACAACACCCATCAAATTTCTACCTTTCCCTTTATGCAGATGCAGTTTTTAACTCGAACAATCAAGGCAGCAACAATTGCAAACAGAAAAAAAGAAGAAGAAGAAAGCAATGGCGGGACAAACTTAAACCAATCGGTTAAAAACTGGGCCGTAAAACTCTATAGGCTTAGGGAATTTGTGATAACTGAACACATATCCGACCCTACAGTGCAAATTTCCACATTTTTGCCCATACTAAACGTACATTAGGCTACAGATACGAATTTTACAAAAAAGGGAGAGACTATGAACCGTGAAAACTTGACTTGTTTGGAGTCCGTAGCAACTAAAGGTTAAGTGGGTCGAATTAGTTTTGCATTAAAATTGTTCTAAAACTCCATACCGTTGAACAACAGGGAATGCGATTGAAACGGTCACGGTGCCAGGTCAAGGAATGAAAAATATTTAACCAAAGATTACACGGGAAAAGAGCAACTTGTTTTGAAATCGAGCACTAAATCTCACTTATTTCTTCCTATTACATCAAGTATTTTGTATGTATTTCAGGGATTAAAAACTGCATGTCCCAGTGTAAATCAACAGATCAATGCGATTCTCATGAATTTCCAACCTCGATGAGAAAAGCATTGTAACATGATTCTCGTGAGCCATTCACGAAGTGGTATAGGCAAACTTTTAAAATCGTAATGGTAGGCCTACAGTTGCCAGACAATGATCACCGGGCCAACGGGGTCGTCTTGCAGTGGCGTAGCTACTGGGGGGGGGGGGGAAGGGGGGGCAAGTTGCCCCCTTGGAAAATAATTTGGGGAAATTTGATGAAATTGGGGAAATTTGAGAATTTTCTTAACCTAACAAAAATTTCCCCAATTTTTTGTTAGAATAAGAAATTGTGAGACATTTCATATACATAATTCGTATTTTCATGCAACAAATTAACCCAGATTTCGTCAGTGTCGAATGAACCGGCCCTACTGGCGTTCCACAGAAATGTCCTCGCCGCGTAGCAGATTGAATGTTCTCTTGTATACGCGCGGATGTTATGATCAGTGCATTTCAGTGCGCAAGAAGCTGTGATTCAGGAATTTAACAGCAGCTGATACAGTACAACTTACACTGAAATGCCGTAAACCCGAACTTATCCCTTTGTACTCAGTCTCTGCTTTGTACACTTTGGGAATTCAGTAAAAGGATATGAAAACTGACAAGTCACTAACGTAGACCCCCTAGGTTATTATATTGTCCTGCAAGCTAGAAGTAGCTATACCTACTTTACTCTATGTACACAATTATGAAAGGGGCTGAAACAATCCATGGCCAACGATAAACTTAAAGTTATTCTAGAAATTAGAATGAACGGGATCCATTGGCTACTTAGATTTTGTTACTTATCCTAATCCTAGGAGGCTTACAGGCTAATTCGGGAAAATAGCTTTCTGCTCACTTAGGGTGTAACAATTGACGGGTCCATGAGTACCTTGTAGCCTTCTACAATTAAACAGACTGCTGTTCTTACAAGATATCCTGTGTGATCGAGCCGCTATTAGGCCTCCTTTTAGTGACGTACGAAGGGGGGGGGGGGACCATTGGGCCATGCCCCCTTGCAGATGCCGTTTTTTATTTGTTCTTAAAAGTCAAACTTTAGTAACGCAGATTTTACTTCAAAAGATAGCATATGTGGCACCAGATTGCATATAAGGACACCCAATTTTTCAAAAAGGGGAAGGATTGTCTCTGCAAGGTCCTTCAGTGCTGCCAATTTTTTTAATTCCTACAAATAGGCAAATTCTGTCAAATTCCAACTTTTACTTAAAAAGGTAGACTGTATCCCACTGATGGCATCGATAAAAAAAAAAAAAAAACTTAATGTTTAGATTCTCTTTACGAGCATGAATACGCCTTTTTGGACCGTCAGAGGGTTCTGATTTTTCGAAATTTTCTTTACGCTCCGCGCCAACCAAAGGGGGCGCTTCGCTCATTTTGGGGGCATAATTACATTTTTGGGATCAAAGTAGCTCTTAACTCTCTGATCACTTTGCAACAAAAGAAGAAAGCGACTGGTTAGACTTCGTATAAGTCTGGAAAATGCTACTTCCGGCCATCTGAGGGGTCTGATTTTTCGATATTTTCTCTACGCTCCTCGCCAACCAATGGTGGCGCTTCGCTTAGATAATCTTTATGACAAAGTAACGTTTTGTGGCCAAGAAAAACCACAATCCAATTGTTCTATGTTATTCTTTAAGATTAAAGTGCAGGTTATATTACATAATGACATGGTAATGTTGTTATACTTGTAAATTTGCACATTTCGTAGGAAATACATACACATTGACCGGGAAACGTTTTGGGGAAATTTCATACCTTTGCCCCCTCTGGAAAAAATCCTAGCTACGCCACTGTCGTCTTGTGTAGTAGTTTCGCTGTTTTGACAATTTCAGGAATAATAGCGGTTAACTCAGGAGTGCTATTTGGACGGTGAATGCACTCTTATTTCCAAAATTTTAGTAGTGCAAAATGGATAAGAAATGTGATGAGCACCTGGATCTTTCTTTTCAAAGTAATGGAATGCGCTACGGAACTTTTCTATACACAAGCCCTTTTCGGGGCGAAAAGCATTCTCCAATCTTAGCGATTAAAAAAGGTACGCTTCCTTACATCTGAAGAGAAATTCTTGATCATCGAGACTTTTGCTATGATATTGTGCTTAAACATGAAGTCCGAATAAGAATATGTTTTCTCACCCGAGGAGAAAAATTAGAATAAACTATATTTAGTATCCACACCTTACTAAAACTTTAAACATTTTAAATTGTCAGAAAAAGTAATAATAAAAGGAAACGTGCCATAGCGAACTGGTAAAAAGCTCAAACAACTTTTGCCAAATTTGTGAGGCAGTGCTGTCACACATATTTTATTCTGGAATATTAACCGTACAGGTAAAAATTGTGGCACCAGAAATATTTTAATGGTCCTCTGGAGATGATCAACCTTTCATTTGTACTGTTTAGATCAGTGTGTAATGTGTCTTTTAGGCTGACAGTGGAAATTTGGTGTGTGTATTTAGACATCATATTACAACAAGAGATCAGGGGATTTATAAGGATTGCAGGGTACAGTGCCCATGCATAAGGATATGGTATAGCCCATATTAGGACTTAAAGTATGTCGAAAAAAGAGATGGTGGGAGAGGGGAACAGGCTAAACAGCCGTAGAGGTTCTGTATCCTTTTTTCACGACCAAGAAGTCTACTCTTGATTTTATCCCTTCCAGTCAGCGCTGAGAATCGCCCACACAGAAATGCAACTGAAGTTGCTTTAGTACTCATCTAATTTGGCTTCCTCTGGCCCATGCTTGCGCTGTAAATGTGGATTGTCGGAAACCTTTATCAGAGTTTAATGAGGGTTGAATGTGATGCAGAGCATTTCTTTTTAACTACCAAAACCTGAGAGAATTATCGCCCTAATGTAGGCTCTGCTTATAAAATGTAGGCATAATATATATACAGCCCGTTCGTTTTTAATTCATTTTTAGCGTCAACTACATTTATATTCCATAAAATTATGTTTCCCTGACCTCCATCCCCAGAACCTCAAATCCAGGATTGTGTGGACGGCATTTAAATAAGGAATCTGCCACAGATTTCGCCAGGCGGCTTGAAGAGTGTGACCATGCCCGTTAATTGTTAAACACGGCAGTGAAAGAATGGGAATAGATTCTATTTTTGATGATTGTCCTTTGGTGTCACCTATAGAGTCAAAGAGAAGCAAGGGTGTCTGCCTCTTAAAATTCACCGAGCAGCCATTTAAGTGTTCAAAAAAAAAAAGAAAAAGAAATTACAATGGCTTAATATCACAGAAACACATAGGTGAGATAACTCTTTGTCAAATTTACCGAAAAATTAAAATGTATTAATCATGGAAAGGTTGTTATAACACAATGATACTTCTTGCAGCCAACATACCACACCTATTCTTAACGTTTACGTCATACTTTGAAAAAAAAATGTTATCCGCAATTGTAGAATAGGCGTATTGCTTAACAAATGTTTGAAAAATTTTGAAATGTTTTCAAAGCCAGGTTGCACATACGGACAGGAAGCACCCAAGTTTACACATGAAGCGAACATTTCATTGCACTTTTCTGCGTTTTCCGCGTTTTCGAACTGACCATATACCTAATCCGAAAGAGCGGAAAGGCGGAAAGGGCGGAAACTTTATTTTGACTGTAATCGGAATTACCGTTTCCTCGGTTTCCGCGGTTTCTGCGATTCCGCGTTTTCGAACTGAACATATAACTAACTCGAAAACGTAGAAACAGCGGAACTTCATTTTGACGGTAATTGGTATTTGAACATTTCCGCGGTTTCCGCGTTTCAGCGTTTTCGAACTGGGCCTATAGCTAATTTGAAAACGCTGAAAACGCGGCAACGTATTTTCCCATGGAAAACGGTATGACTGAAAAGTGGATTTTGATTACAAATCATTACTTTCAATGCAATTTCAAAGTAAAAATTCAAAAGGAAGGGGCGTTTCACGGATGGGGCAGGCTCTGACTCATGTGCCCACTTTGCTTAATGCCCCCTTGTCAATACTCTTTGCTGCAGACAGTTCACAATTTCTTCCTATTTTTGTAAACTTCAAATTCTCATCAGTTATATAAGCATGGGCAAAAAGGTGGAAATTTGCTCTTTGCGTCTGGATTCTGTTTAGTTATCAAAAGTTTCCTGCGCCTAGCATTTTTCTGTTTTTTCCGCGTTTTCGAACTGACCATATAACTAATTCGAAAACGCGGAAACCGCGGAAACCGCGGAAACCGCGGAAACCGCGGAAACCGCGGAACTTCATTTTGACTGTAATCGGTATTTGCACATTCCCTCGGTTTCCGCGTTTCCACGTTTTCAACCTGGCCATCCCCTTTGAAAGTATGTTGCTCTTTCCAAAGAGCTTTGCTGCAAAATAATACTGCAATATTTTTTGCTTGACAGAGCTAGTCTTGAAAGTGTAGGCTAGTAGTAGTGTTTTTAAAGTGTAGTCTCCTATATTTTTATTCGTTAGTGTTATGCCTTTGCACTAGAGCCTCACCCCACCGACGTTATACGTGGGTGCAACCACAACATGCTGACAGTATTTCTCCAAGTCCTTGTTTTGGGCCAATTATGCTTTTCCCCTGCATGTCGCGTTTTAGAATTTTTGTCATTTTCGGCGATCGTAACCCCACCCTGTAGCAGAAAATTTACAGGTACAGATACCATACAGGTATTATTTTCTTCTGCCTTTCACATTAAAGTTACTCTGCTCAATTAATAAAGTTTAAAAGGAGAAGCGGCGACAGAAAGTCACGATAGGGGGGGGGGGATTGAGGTCAAAGAAAAATGTTGGGGCAAATATTTTCGGGCTCAGTGCGAGGCCGAGTCCAACTTAGCCCAAGCTCCTGATACTTCAGTATAAAGCAGAAGTTCGTGGACCAGCTGAACCCCATTGGACTGCGTATAAGCCCAAACTGAGTTGCTTAAGAAACAACGGTAACTTTCTGCAAACGTTGAAAAGACCCTAGACAACTGGATTCAAAATGGTCCAAATCTTCTTGAAGATAATTTAATAGATGACGGTCTCTCAGAAAGTAAAATACGCCCTTAGTATCAGTTGAATAGGAACGAAGCTGGCACACCAATAATAAACTCAATAATTATCTCAATAATTACTACCCCGAAGTGAGTGGAATGGTAAGTAAAATATGAACACCCCTTGTAACCTTTCGGTACAGGACCTACAAGGCTACTGGTAATAAATTGCAGTTAGTGGCGGCGCTACGTTGGGTGTTAAACGTATTTACCAGATTTTGTCTTTGGCCCGACTTGCCTCCCCCCTCCCACATGACCCTAGAAGCGAATAGCAAGTTTAAGGCATCTCAACCTGACAACTAATAATCCAGAATATATCATAAAACTTCCTGGTCAGGTATCTTGAGATGAATAAATTAAGGGCGTTGCCCATGGTTTTCATGACTATTTGCTGAACAGAGCAACAAGGCTGGTTTAAACGGGGTTAACTGCCGCAATTACAGAGACAAGCTTCACCCGAAAAACGCCTTTTTCTCGGATAACATTGGCTGAAACAGCCTATCCAATTCTATCAGCATGAGTTACTAGGTCAGACAGCAGTTTGATTAACCAAAAATATAAATAGTAAACTTTCCCAGACGATGAAAGGGCAAATTATCTCACGGAAACAGTTTCCATTGCCCCAAACCTACTTATTCGAATTGCAAGTTTGCATTCGCTATAACTTGAAAACAGCTAGTGTAGTACACTGTCTTATTTTTTGATTGGCTCTTCAGAATAATGTGACAATGTTTTCTTCTCCTGAAATGTGAAATTTACAAAGAGTCTCTGCTAGAATTACCTTGAACACTGCAATCTTAAATTCCTAAAAACATTACGCAAGATACTTTGAAGTGAAATAAAAATATAATTGAGAGACTTTATCTGTTGCTTCAAAATAAGTTTGGGACAAGTGTTCTTGTCCTTTGAGCCCTTTCCGCAAACGTCTAAAATTCATCCTCATCCAGACACAATCTCGGTAATATTTCGTCCAGCGTAAGTATCAGGGCCGACACTCTAAACTCTACTTCTCCTATCATGCATGCGCATTTTCACCTGCCATCTCTATCATCCCCCTATCCCCAATTAATGCATTGTTACTTACAAAACAAAATTTACCCCTACAACATTTTTTCTCCACCTACATAATTCGTTTTTCCCGTACGCAATGATTAATTTGCACAGAATTACGAGACAACTTGAAAGATTTTGTACACTAAATGCAATATGACAGTGGAGGATCCAGGATTTCCAAAAAGACAAAAGAGGGACCGAGGTCACTGAGGTGGAAATATATTAGGAGGTTGAGTGTCCGCAGGACTATCTAATCCAAGGACGTCGATTTGTTTTTCAAAGTGGGGGGAGGGGGACATTTGGCCTACTTTTTTCTCCTGTTCTGGTGAGGTGTCCACAGCGGCGTAGCTACAATTTTTTGCGGGGGAGGGCCGGAGGGGGTGTATGAGCATCCAAATTTTACGATTTTTAAGTGTGAACACCACTGTACTATGGACGTAATTCGCGCTGGACCTTTTGCCCTTTTTAGAATATTTGAAAATATGGAGCGTGTATTGCAAAAAAGTTTGAATTCTATGTTTCCCGTAAGGATATTTAAAAAGTTGGGGGATTACTGAAGAATTTGTATATTCTGTTGGAAAATCTGAGATTCTACATAATGTTATCCAACGCCTACGAAGTGAGGCTCTCCGACGAAATTTTTTGAGTCAAGAGCTTGTATTGGAGAAATAGGAATTTTATGAATTTATATTGAAATCATTTATTTTTCTGAAAAAGTTGCATGCAGACTGGGCACGGACACATTTCCCTTAAAATATGTTAAGCCTGCCAGGCTGGTAATTTACTAAAGGTAATTACTTAAGAGTTTCGTTAAAACATAGTAGAGGACGATTCCTCTTCTTCAAATTCCTTAATGTTGTACTCCTTCATAGACACATCTGCTGCCCTATTCACTTGAACAATCGACATAATCAGAGCGACAGATAAATAATTTATGTTTGATATGCAAGTTGATTGAAAGAGGAACATCAATGAGGCTTGAAGCTCGTGGAACGCGCAAAAACTTGGTTGATTTGGAAAGTATAAACTGGTAATAATACTGTTAATACAGAAATCGATCGTAAACGGTCGAGCACTTCTTTCACAACATGCATAGTATTTGGCATACCTTTTAAGTTTCATGTCACAAAAAGTGGGGGGACGTTTACGTTAGTGTCCCCTCCACTCAAAAAAGTGGGAGGACATGTTCCCCTTTTCCCCAAAATCGACTCGCCTGATCTAATCGGAGATCCCCCATTGATAGCGAGAGAAGCTCAAGAAAAAGTTTGGCTGTAAAAACCTTTCCAAATGGTCCGAAACAACCCTTTTTGAATGAAAAAACGTGCAAAACCGGGCGATCAATTATTGCTTTCTGTGTGAAATGACTAAATAAAAAATGTCACTTTTTGAGAGTCTGGCCCTTGCTGCCATTGTCACTTAGCTTCTCTGACGGGAAAATGGAACCCTTCCAGACGTAGAGCAACTATCAAATGGCGAGGAGGGCAGAGGAATTGTTGAAAAATCACGACCCTAAACTTTGCGAAAGTGGCATTGCACGCAAACCTAACCTGTCATAACTTGAATCACTGCATGCAAGACTATCAGTTCAAGTGGAGCGCAGATATCAGTTTGCGTGGCGCGTACAAAATATCTGGAATACCCACAACCAGGGCCCTGACACGGCTTTTTCCGATTGCTAAGTGAAACTTTGTGTTTTTTAACGCAGTATTATCTTAAAATTTATGCATTTTTCAAAAATTTCGATCGCAAAATCAAATTTTAGGTAAAGATACATCTATGCAGAGGTAAACATTGTTAAAATCGAGCTTGAATAATGACTGTCGATAACAAGAAAGAAAAAGGAAACATGCTATGAGGAGCATAAGTCAGATCTGCATACAGCAACACACTTTATGGTTCAGTTAATGATCAATGCTCATATATGCTACTGACCAAATACACCAGGTAGGTGGTATTAGACCACTTTCCTGGAGACAATGAAGAAAAAGTATAGCCTATACAAAATAACATATACTTGCCCTTGTCTTTTTTGGCCGTCTAGACTACTAGATGCAGTGGCGTAGTGTGAGTATGGGACCATGAGTACGAGAACGGGTACGGGGACCATGTCATGAGAACTGGTAAGGATACTGGTACAAGGTCATGAGTACAGGTACGGGTACGGGTACCTGGTCATGAGTACGGGCACGGGTACGAGACCCAAGAAAATTAATCACGAGTACGGGTACGGTTACGGGAGCAAGTTATGAGTACGGGTACGGGTACGGGTACCAGGCAATGAGTACGGGTACGGGTACCAGGCTATGAGTATGGGTACGGGTGCGGGTACCAGGTCAACAATGGTAGTCCAACTGACCGTATATGTGTTTTGAGTAAGCTACAGGTATGAATTCATCAGTATGAGTATGACATTTGTAACTGGTCTTGCAGTGAAATTCATGCCATTGCAGACCTACTGTATGGGCACTACCAGGTCAGGCCATAGCCTATACACATAGGGCCTACATGAGGTACTTGGTTACTGGTATG
Source organism: Holothuria scabra (assembly GCA_037179385.1). Lineage (NCBI taxonomy): Eukaryota > Metazoa > Echinodermata > Holothuroidea > Aspidochirotida > Holothuriidae > Holothuria > Holothuria scabra. The sequence continues at coordinate 12,305,770 of CM074179.1, forward strand.
CATGCACAACGTGATGGAAAATGTGATGGAAATCAGGCCTCTCTGGCTAAATGTGTAAATCAGAAAGGCTGATATTCTGGCCTCAAATCAGGACACATTATAGTCTTGTTCAAAACCCTAATACTAGTTGTAATACAACATCCGCTACTTTTTTGAGTACGCCCTCTATTGCTTCAGAAATTTTCAGCTCTGTATTAGAATGTTGGCGATTCTGGCAAAGCAGTTTTAACTTTCCCTTTATATCCTGAGCATTTTCCCTTCAAAAGTGAAGGGACCCATCCAGGGATTGAAGTTTAGGGCATGTGACACAAAGATATCAACATGCATGTCTATGTCGACTTGCCTCTGTAACGACCAAATTACTTACTGTGTGTAATATATACAGTGCAGTAATATACATGATGTACAGCACAGTAATATACTGGCACAACAAACGTTGGACTGTTTACAATCTCTGTACAATGTAGCCGCTATAATGGCTATTCAACGTATCAACTGTATTACTGTATAATGTAAAACGAGTGCGATGAATGTGGCCGTGTAGTGAACTGTGAGAAATTTGTCTTCTACCTGGGTTTATTCGCTGGTTAGTTATATGGTCAAAAAATGAACCTTTTCCTCCAACGATAGGGAGAGATGAAATGAAAGGGCAAATCCTGTCAGCCTGCAAGAACGAGATTAGCCTTTAGCCTGCAGAGCAATTGCACACGGGAGGATGGGTGCATGGGGGGGGGGGGGGTACATGGCAGGGGTATGGGGAGTTCAATTTCAGTTTGGGAAATTCGGGTCGTGTAACAGACAAGTTCAGCTCGGTAGGCTTCCCCCACTTCAAAATTTGCTTGTAACCCCATATGGAGCCCATTTAATTTTCATTTAAGATTTAATTAGTAAGAGCCCCATTTGGCCCCGTAGTCCACTTGGGGGATATGTCTCGCCCATATCCCCACAAATCAATCCTTTACATGGCCGTGCCCCACAAATATCCCATATGGTTTTCATGTGACCGGGCTAGCTAATATGGGCTTCTTCCTAATCCTGGGTTCGGAATTACATGAGCTTTATCATGGGCCAAAAAAATAGGGGACCCATAAGGGTTATATATGTTACTTAGGTTGCAGCAAATATCCATTCATATGAAGAGCCATCACTGCTGTGGGAATGGTACAATTACTAAGGCTCGAACACTGAACAATGTTAGACATCCTTAAAGTCAAATTAGGTTTAGAAGTTCATCCCATCATCAATTTAACAGGCAGTAGGGTGGCCGGCCCGGGTTCATATGTTCACTAAATGTAGGTCTGTATCAGACTTGCGGTTGAATCCTATGCACATAAAGAACTTACCCCAGGAGGGGGTCGCTGTACACTAGATTTACAGAATTTGGACATTAAAATTTGTGGTGCCGATCCAATTGAATTGGGCAGGAGTGTGGAGGTGCCCTTGAAATACCATGGTCCTAGGTTATCAATGCCAGTGTTTCTAAACAGTGGATAACTATTTTACAAGCCAAGACTGATCTAATGGTGTCATGGTGGCTTGGTACCCTTCATCATGAGTTCAACCTACGTAGACATGAGCCTTTTTTATCTGTCTTGGCCAGGCCACACTCCCTCGACATAGGCCTACTGTTCAAAGTTGGGGGAACTTAATTATAGATCTATGGGGCCAAAAAAAAAAAAAAAAATCAGAGGTGAAACATTCTGAAGTGTATCATGGTAGTTACCTATATCCTTTGGGTGTGAAATTTTGCAGGGGCTTTAATCCCAATCCTCATAACATATGACAAAAGTTGCTATGGTTCTAAGGCAGTCTGACTGGTAGCTGGACTGCATTTCTGACCAGTGGTTTTGACTGCCATGAAAACATTATGGATATTGCTGAATTGCCATGAATTGTCGTGATGTTATATACATCTAACATATAAAGAAACGTTTCAGTGGTGCTACATGCCTGCTTTGGACAATTGCTGGTGTTCCTGCAAGCTATAAATTACAACTGGAATCAACCATGTAGTTACGTCTATGCTTATCCTGTAAGCTATGCCTGAAAATGTTATATTAATAGCCCAAAGCTTAAATGGCCCCAGCCACTTTGCACTTGTAACGTAACACGTCACGTACGGCATGGTACACATTTTCCACGTACAAAAGCTAATAAGGTTTGTCGCCGTTCGTTGTATCAGTTGTGTGTATGAAAACGCGCTATTCATACTTGTATGTGTACCACGTGACCTTCTGTTTACTAATTTGCCCTAAAAATGCGGGATTCCTGTAAATGGGAACTGGACGAAGGTTTGCAGAGGCTGCATTCTGCATAGAGACCTGGGTGTATTATGATTTTGAGAGAGCGCCATCTTTCTCCTATTACCAACTGTGCTCCGCAGGCTCATTTAGAAGTGAACAAGCACAGGTCTTCACAATAGGTAACGACATACTTCAGAAATTCACGCTGTTACAATTGAACTTTATTCTTCTGTTGACAATTTGAAGATTAATGTCACCACCATCATTGAGAACGACACTGATGATCACATTATGCACGGATTCTATACTAACTCACGTTCTATGGCTCAAATTATGTTAATGTTCACGGATAGTATGCATGGGGTTGGGCCAGGGGGTATGTCCCCTTCGGTGGTGCATCCCCCCTCCCGTTCGAGGAAACAATTCACTTTCATTGGGTAACCTTAACCTGCCCGATTAAAGGTGTAATTACTGGTTAAATCTGTCCCCAACTCGACAATGTGCTCGATTTCGCTCAACATGAACGGCAAGTCACCACGAGCTTTTCAAACTTGTGTTTAGTTTTGTGTTGTTTTGGTTATAAAAACACAACATTTTTCCAAAGTCAAGGTTCACAGTTTCAAATATGTATTCAAGTAAAAAAAGAAAACAAAACAAAAAACAAAAACAAAAACAAAAAAAAAAAAAAAAAACAATGGGCGCCACAACAAGCTACAACCCCTCTCCCCCCTCCGTCTTGAGGCAACTCTGTCGGAGTTTGAAATTCTTTTGCCTCGGTAGTCAAATCAGGGAGGGGATACCAGAATAACACCTTCCTGGTCAAATTGAACCTATGCCAGGCGAATGCTGCATGCTGCTTTTGCTCATGCCTGTTGTGCACTTATTTCTCAGGTTAAAATTTCTATGTACTCTACTCCAACGTAGAGCCGAAGTACATTATTTTCAACAGTTTGATTTGAAACCGACACGCAACTCGCAAAAAACAAACAAATGGTAGGATTTGTTCTTCTTCAGCCCCGTTAAATATGACACGCTCTTCTGGTAACCTCAGCACTTAAATTGCTTTTGATCATAGTGATAAGCCAGCTTAATAAAAAAACAAAAAAAAAAAAAAAAACGATTTCATAGTTGAATGTCACGTTTACATAAACATATGTTCATTTGTATGTTAACTTGTCAACTTATACTGGAACTGCTGTTACTAATGCTATGTATATATGCATTACACATATGTGTACATCATATCTTTCAAGAAGATATTTGACCCTAACAAAAGATACTTACATTATAACGTTCTCAATTTACAACATAAAACGCAACCCTTGATCAAAAATTATTGGCGAAGCGAAACCAAAGTCGTTTTGCTGTAGCGGACTGACGCATCTCCCTGGTTTCCCAAAGCCTGGAATGTGAATTTTTAAAGTTAACCTTTAGGCGATAATGTGTGTCTTTATCTAGGATTTATTTAGCTAATTACCTACACCCAACAGATTTCTACTTTCTGTTCCGACGGTTTCATTACTTTTACAATTGATTGAAACTCATTAAAAGGGCAAGTTTGAAAACTACATTCCTCGTTTTGTTTAATACTTGATATTCAGGAATACATCACGTGGATTTTTTTGTTTGCGTAGCTGTACTATTAAACATGCACTGTCAGACAAGGAAAATGCTTTCACTTTTGAATTTATAAGCCTAATAATGTAGACCAGTACTTCCTCAACAAGGTCCCATCTGCACCCCCAGGAGTGAATTAGAATTGCCTTGCAATGGGTAAAACTTGCAAAACGGAATAAATGCCGGAAAATATACAAACTAAGTTTTGTGAATAAGAGACATTTTGTATGAATTGAGTTTTGGCTCAGATTTAAAAATTCATACCTTCATCCACCAGGAATATAAAGTATTACTGCATATAATCTGCCGTTAAGGGAGATATTCTGGATATCAACCATGCAGTTATATTAGTATGCGTTTACATATGGCAATGCCGGCCCGAAGTCAGACATCTGGAAGGCACAGAATGATGGACAAGACCTGTGGGAGGGGGGAGGGGGTGATTTTTTTTATATTTTATATAATTCTGAATTAAATGGTGGGGATTTTTTTCCAAATGCAGAGGTTGAAGGTTAAGAGAAAGTAATGTAGACTTTGAAGAGATAGCAGGAGTTTCCAAATCCTTGAAGCTTCTAGAGAAAGTATTCCTTCCATACAAGTTCCTTTCAATTTTATTTTTATTTTTCATGTGTATCATTTTCATACATAAGAAGCATACGGAATAATCTTAGAAGGAACACACACTGGACGGCTGACCCTGGCTGAAGAGATTTGTTAGTGACCTCAACAAATAAGTCAGTACTCATAATCAGTGTTACATTTACACGCTTGCCGGGGCATGCTTGTGACGTAACTTGGACTGTGCTAAATGGGGCACCGATCTTGCATGTTACCCGGTCAATTCGATTTGTAAATTAGTTCAATTTCTTTACTTAACAATTGCATTCTATCCGTCAAATATTATTTCTTATGCATGATCAAACTTGAAATCAGTTATTCTTTAATAATTATATAATTCATTCATCTTTTGATATAAAACTCATCTATTAATAGATCCATGCAAATGATATGTACAAGTATAGGTGAAGTCAGTGTTCAGAACTTAAAAGCTTTTGTTCAGGATTCAGGAAATGTTAAAACTTTGTTCATAATTAAACCATTTTAAGAAATATGCCACATTCTAAAAAAAGTTTGCATGGTAATGGAATGACGTAAATTCGACTGGTTAGAGATTTATTTTTCTTAACTGTCCAAAATTAATTGCTTTATGTATTGGTAATGCAATTTATTTAATACTTAGGGGAATGAAAAAAGTCAGGAAGGTATCTTCGAATACAGAATGGGTAATCTCTGTGAAAACAGTGTTTAGGAGTTAAACACTTTTCAAAGCAATTTTTTGCAACTATGGAAACACGTGTAGACCTTACTCCCTATACAGATTTACACGTTATGTGTAGAAATTTTAAATGTGCGTTAAACATTGGAATACGTTAAGTGCGAACAAAACGTGATTAATTCATAAAAAAATTTCTAGAAGTCTGCCGTAAAGTTTAGTGTCCTTCAATACGTCGCTTCCTTGAAATGCAAAAAATCCTTAGGAACACGCACGGTTTCGCCTTTGTTGCCTTTGCCAAAGAGTGTTGTGGGGGGGGGGGTGGATTTCACAAAGGAACTTACGAAGACTGTAGTTTAATCACGTTTATACCTTACAAATACGAACTGGACTAGTATTGCGAGGATGAACAGTTACACCGTAAAAATTACGATACATTTGCATAAAACAAAATGGAGAAAGAAATAAGGATTACAGAAAAGTTCAAGAAACTTATTACCAGAACTTTTCTATGATCGGAATGTTTCTTTTTGTTTTCTTCTCTGTAAATTTGCCGCAATTTCGAGCCATTTTTTTTACAGTGGTGGTAAATTCCTCGAATTACCTCAAACCTCATCGGATTTTTTCTACAATAGAAAGCACAGCTCCAAAGAGACCAATTACCACAAGAAAAGTTAACAGGGTGAATATCAGCATAACTGTATGAATTGGTCCTGAAAGGAAAAAGGAAAAATAAATACGGTATCACTTCTTTTATCAATTAAAACATTGCCTAGGAAGATAGGTTGGCTTCACTTCCAAAAAGTTTGACACGGAATTTGTAGGTAGTTCATGTCATAAAACGACACATCCAAACGTTTGACATAAATTATACCTACCTACCCACTAAAAACGTCCTTTTCAGATTTGAATATAATCTAGCAATTAGGGCACGAACCGGAATATTAACAAACCTTTGACTAGATCCGACTTATAAATAAAACAAATAATTTCATTTGTTTAGCCATTGTCACACGGGTAGGTAGGAGGAAAATTTTCTTTGTTGCTGCCGAGCTAGTGAGAACGGCTTAAAGCAGATTGTATGGCAAGCCAGGCATAACTCTCCTATTGTTAGGTAAATTGTACTGTTATTGACAAGGGGCAGGTTGGCTGGGTAACTTGAATTGGGGGAGTAGTTGCTTTACATCTCGCAACAAGGGCGGACGGAGAAAAGGACCGACCAACTCCTGGGTGTGCCATTGAGGGCATGAAATTTGTTTGTGTTGGTAAAATGTGTTACTGAGAACACGTAAATTGCCGTTTTGTGTCAATGAGGACACAGTATATCTTGAAACGTCATTGAGGGCGAATTTTGAGAGAATCCTTTGGGCGCTGAGGTCGGAGAGTGATATTTTCTAGGAGTTGGCAGTCCGGGCGTAATGCCCCACCTATATTCACCTTGAAGTCCGTTAAGGGCAATTTTGTACGATTACGACATTGTAACCACCAACGTGCGGCCTTTGGGCCAGTCCTGACTGTTTGACGAGGTCACTTGCTGCATCATCCCGTATTCTACCTGAGTTACCTAGTGAAATGGAGCAAAATACTGGAGTACTATATATCCCAATAGCATTGAACACTGGAACATTGTAACCAACGGCAGATATAAGGGACACGCGAAAATTAACGGATATTCGCGAGCCTTCAACAGAGCGTGAGCGAGGGATTCCGGGAAGCAAGTCGCAAGTCTCCATACACCAAGATGGGGTTTGATTTGTTTTGTTAAGTAACCTATTTAGCCTACATCCTTATGTAATGTTATGTGTATGTGTTATATTTTGGGGTTGTTTTGGGAATTAATAAATAACGTATAGAGTCTTGGTACATGGACTCTTCCTTATCCCTGTTTATGGTGTTTTCTTTGTCCACGACTTAAAAGAGCGGTTTCACTTTCGGCCTCGTCCGCCTGACCCGTGACAGCCATTTCTAGTCAATTTTCAACCAAATCTTGTCAAATTATTGACAAGATTCCGGTTTTTTCTCTCATTTGACTAAATGTTTTAAGGACGATTATATTTCAACAAAATCTTCTTATTTTGTATTTCCTAACTGCCTAGTACCTAGCCTAAGTTACTCTCTTAATGATAACATGAGATTGTGTCCTTTAGATTGTGGAACAATTGGGAGGAATAAATAGCCTACACACTTGAAATAGACAGATTTCACATTAATTGAGTAACAGTACAAATAAATTTACCAAGTAAAACCAAAGATTATGTACCATTTTGGGTAAACTAACAGGCCAGCCAAGTATGTGTAAAATACTTATCAAGAAGACTTAATTTAAACAAAACGAAAGTACAGATCACTTAAGGTAACATAATCAGATACCAGTTACACCCATGGATGTCTTTGTTTTAATTGATATGTGGTTTTTGCGTCAAGACTTGTAACCCTAGGGACTTCATATGACCTTTTATTACCCTTTAACAACAAGGAGTTTCTTCCCCTTTAAATGTTTAATTAGTACATCCAGTACACGCCTAGAAGTCCTTGTCTGAAAATACAGTGTTTACACGAGGTTTGATGAACTCATTTGCCTTTAAATGGCCTGTGACATAATTTTACATAAAAGCATTCTTGATTCATGATTAACGTCCATCACCTACGTCTGGTTTATCATTTCATGAGCCATTTGGATAGCTTGCATAAGGTAACAAAAACACTGAGCAATTTTCTGTGCTTGATATGATGAAATCCGATATGCACACGAGAGGTCAGGAATTCGATTCCTAGACGAGTCATGTGGAACACCTTAAACATGGAACCCACCGCCATTGTGCTTGATCATCAGCTAAGCGTAATTCAGTAGAAACAGCAACTTCTTTGCAACTGGGAAAAACCCCGTGGCAGTGACGTAGCTAAGGGGGAAGCACGGGTGGCCAGAGTCCGCCCGGCTCTGAAAATGTAAAATACGGAAATCTGACATTTCTGACAATCGTCAACTACAACGTGGTTTGCTCAACTTTCTTTCGTGAAGATCAGAACCCAATAAAATACGAAATTCATATTTATCCGTTTTTTTTTGCTTTTTGTGTTTTTTTTTTTTTTTGCAAAAACGAAATTTTCCTCGCTCTTCTCTGGCTCTAATTGCAGTTCCTAATGCGGTAGAGCTCGCTCACAAATCATTTTGGAAAACTTTTCCGAGCCCTTTAAATGTGACACCAGACTATCATGTGAAAAAGGCCATAGTCCCAATTTTTATACTAAAATTCCCAAATTTCTCCAATATCAGCTCTTGATTATGAAATATTTCAAGTAAAAAAGACAAAAAATATCTCTTCGGAGAGCCTTAATTTAAGTGGCTTCAGGTAACATTATGTTTACAACGATCTTCAGTAGTTGCTGCAATCTCAGATTGGCCAATAAGAAGTCCAGTGTCTTAAAAAAATCACACAAACTTTTTGAATTTCCTTCAGGGAAACCCATAACCCAAACTTCCCTGCACCACAAGCTCATTAGTTTCATTTTTTAAGTGTCACAAGTTTCAGCGCGCTTCACGCGCCCCCATCAGCGTCAAGTTACTAAAACGGTTGTATTTACACGTGAGAAGAATCGCAAAATATGAGCGCTTGCTCCCCTTGAGAAATGTCTAACTGCGCCACTGGTGACAGGCTCTACTTGCAGACACTGCAGACACGGGACCTTAATTATCTATATATCAGACATATTTTTTTCGAAGATTTCTCAGTCTGCACTTTCACCCCTCCCTGCACACGCAACGAAAATAAGAAAAGAACAGGGGACAAAAATATATAGGGTACATCATGGTCCATAATAAATTACTTTCAATACATTGCCCACAACAACTTGCATAATATAACAAGTGCCGTTGTTGTCCTTCTGCACAGAGGAAACAGACAACACTTACCAGTTCGGGAGATAACCTCTTTCGGGGGAAATCAATTTTCACCCGATCGGGGGATTATTTTGCAATGGGTGGCGCCATTTTCAAATACCTCTTACGATGCATTGCGATCCTACCGCGCAAATTCAACAGAGATAACGTTCAAAACAGCCTTGAAATTTTCATCGATTTTAGGAAAGAGAAATTTGGGCATTTTAAAAAACTCTGTTGATAGGGGAATAAAAAGCTTCGTCATGTTTGGTTGTTCACCACGCCGATTTTGAGAAATCAAGTAATTTTGCTACGTTTTTATAGACTCCTCGCAGCCGGAAGTTTTGTACACCATTTTTCACTTAAAGGTGTGCACGTGGTTCGTGCCAACACACATGTTTGTAAATACGTAGTAGAAGGTCCACAGTAATTTCGTTTATATGTCTAAACTATTACCTCACCATTGAATATACACACATTTATTAACAAATTCGACGACGGTGAAGAGGTAGACCCTAAGTGCTCATAAATATTCATAACGTTGAGACAGGCAAAGTTTCCCCAAATCGGGGTATACTCATTTTCTCCCGAAAGCGGTTATCACCCGAACTGCTTACTCTTACAATTAACTCAACTAATTGTGATAACTTTCCAAGACCACCGTTGATGATTTCAAGCTTGTACCTTCCTTTGCTTTTTTCAGATTCAACTTCCAAGATGAGTAGCGATCCGTCTATGAGTAAATTGTAACCTACATTGTTCTTTCCAGGTGAGCCTGATACATCTTTACTCGTTTGCCTATATCATACCTTACGAGTATTGTATAGATTGTATTCTTTGTTCGGGTTAGGGATGAAGTTAGAGATTAGGTTTATCGTTAACCAGTAAAGAAATTTCTTGTTAAACAGTGCGCATCGCCCCCAGATTCTTGGGATATGTGATAAACACAAAAGCAAATGACCACATCGGGAACTGTTATGCTACATTACCAACCGTATGAATGTTTTCATGATCATGCTCTTTTGAGAAGAAATACATTGCAAAAGTGTCTGCCATATCATACAACTTCTATACAATTGCAGAAGAAAAAATAAAGAAACACAAAAGAATACATTAAAAGCGTTGTTAGTGAGTTGAAAGCAATTTTGTGTTCTTTTGTTTTTTGTATTTTATTTATGGTAAATGCACATACCTTTTTACAACGTGTATAAGATTTTACATTTTACAAATTACCATCCCAATATGCCTTTACTTTGTATAGTCATATTAGTATCCATGGCTTACACACAAGACCGAATTTGCTTAATATAGTTTAAAGGATTGACAATTTAACTGCAATTTTTGATGATTATCTCTTGAGCTTTGAAGATATTCCTTTAGGAAATCTTAAATACATGAGGCTATGACAGTCCTGAGCATGACTTCTTAAGTCCGAGTGTTGTTATATTCTCTCATATTCTCTTGAGGGGTATCCGACTTCACTTATGATAGAGGGTTGGTGTTGTAAAATCGGACTATTTTCGTTATAATCTTTAGTGTCGTACCACAACAGGCTGCAAAAATTGTCTTGAAATGTACAATTTTTGGTACCATTGCCACCAAGTTCCAGATATTGTGGGGACACACAGCTGTTGTTCTGCTGTCTGCATGTGACGCGAAAATTCAGAAAACATGATGAAACTCTCCTTTTTACTTTTTATTCGTTTTGTTACATCTTACTTCTCTGTCTGATACTCTCTTAGCTTCAGGGAGGAAATCAAACTCACTACACATACACATTTAATATAGCCAGGTATCACATCTCATTATTCGAAGATATACCAAAATACTGAAAATAAAAACGTTACTTAACATTTGGGGTTATCTAACAGGCCAGTGAAGCATGTGTAATAATCTAAGATTATAGTTATATCCCACACCGCCTTTGATCCACTGCCGTGTGCATTGTCAAGAAGAAGTGTTACGGCATAAAGGTGGAAACTAACATTTATTAACTGGAGATATTTTTCTCAGTTTCAAGGAAGGCTTAGTAAAAATAATAGGAGATGTAATAAGTATCAAGTAGGTAGAACATTCATTCCACAGTCCTTTTCATATTAGCGTGTTGCATGGGACCAGAACGCATTATGTAGCATCCTTGTTCTGCAAATTTTTGCGAACTTTTAAATGCAGAGCTAAAAATAAGAACGGGTTCATACTGCTGTCTTGCTACCTCTTCTGATTTGGAAAGACCATTGCTATTCAAAGCATCTGATTGATTTTCGCTATATTTTCCAGACAAATAAAAATGTGGTAAGTTCATCATTGAAATAGTAAACGATCTTGTACATATACCATAGGTTGGAAGGGCGTGGGGACGGGGGTAACTTCATTTCAATCAGAAATTTTTTGACCCAATGGAAAATTCCACACTGTTACACTAAAATAGATTTTCAAACATTTGCCAAGCCTCTGAAAATCATTTAGCTTTCGGGAAGCGATCTTTCTCAGCACTCTGTCTGAATCTGCCACGGACTAAAGCTAATGCAAGGCGATAAAGAAAAGTAAAAACTGACGTTTTCGTAGTAAACGGGAGTATGAAAGGAAGTCCTTACTTCGTATTATTCTTGCTTGATCTCATTTAATTGATGGGGACACTAGTGTCTTTGATTTCATAAATGTGATACTCCATGAGAAACAACAAAGTTAAAACTGACAAAGTTTATGCAGCATTCACCATATATATGAATCACACGAGTAATTAAAACCAACAGACACAGCGTGTATATGCCTTTGGAGCACATTTTCTTCTGAAAGAGAAACCGAGATGACTTTACTTAATTAAATCTAAACAAAACCGAATTCAACAAGGAAGAATAACTACACTTCCCTCATTACCGTTAGGCTACTTTCATTTTCACACTACGGGATTTTAGTATGAATTTGACTAAACTGAGCGCCTGATGTTAATGACCAATGATACCGCCAACCGTTGGTGAAAATGAAATTTAATGAAAGTTAAGTGCTTTAGTAGGCTACAATTACACAAATTTATTTTTAGTCAACATAAAGTGACATTTAATACTCGTTGCATTTACAGGCCCTACAAAAATATTAATTGCTTGGTAAATTGCAACAATGGTAACGCAATTGCCAGCATATATAATATGGAGCAGTAGGTTCATGCTGGTACCGTGTACGCTTCATAGCATCGTCGTATTAAACTTGCCTTTGTAAAAAAGAATGTGGTAAAGAAAATCGCAACCACCTACTGTCCACCACTGTTTCTGTTTTTGAAGGCGTCACGGTTATCATGGTGAAGCTTTCTTTCTTACTTTTTGAAACATTGATTTTCTCTTCGGAAGAAGGATGGTTAGCAGTAGTAGCCATTCCGACTCTAAAGTTGTGCAGCGTCACACTAATAAACAGGAGAAACACTGTCTTAGCTTGGTACCACTCTTGACTGTTGTTCTAGAGGGACATTATATCTTTAAAATGGTTTTTTTTAATATCCGTAGACAGTTCATATGTTACACAGATTTTTTCAAAGTAATAATCAATATTAAGGCACACTGTAAAAAAAGCAACGCCTGTAAAATTACAGTAAAAACAAATGTCAATACATGTTTCTAAGCGGAGCTCTACCATCGATTGGTGCGGAGCGAACCAGGAAATTTTTGGTTTTACAAGCCCCTCAGATGGCCGGAAACGGCAGTTCCCGAGTGTTCAAAGCAAGAATATGTTCAGCCCAACTTCGAAATCCTCCCCGCTTCTTTATTGGAGCACTTGAAAAATATTGAGGGGCTGAACATACCTTTAGCCCCCACTTTTTCATTTTTCATCACCGCCACTGGGGTGCGGCATTTTCTTGAGGGAGCGAAGCGCCCAAGTGAGCAGCCGAGCATCCGAACGGGGAGAGGATGTGGTTTTCCCACTCCTACCTCAAGGAGATGTTGCAATTTTACATCAAAATTGAGCGATCTGGTGAACACCATAGTTGGAATTTTTGGACATTTTCAATCTTGTATCAATGTTTTCCTTATTCCCTCGAGAGTTAGTGTTTGCCTGTAAGAGGGTTATTGTACATGTCAATGGGGCCCTAGGAAATTGAGTTCCACTAAAACAAAGCAGCTACTCATAAGACTTACATTGGCTAAACCAGCGGAATTGACATTTTACCTTGAAAAACGCCAAAACTCCATTTAAATAAAAAAATAATAAACAAATAGGTCTGGGCGGGAGTAAGTGCGAACCCCCTGGCTACGGACCTGTCTTCCTGGGTGTCCCCCTCCCCTTTTGGAATTTTTTGCTGTCTCGAAGAGCTTAGATGCAATATGGTGTTATATTTTGTTCTTTTTATACCGGATCCCAGTGTTCTCCACAGGGGGTTTTAGAGGGGCGACACGCCCTCCTGGTGAAATTGGCCGCCCCTCCAAAATATTTGCCGCTCTCCAAAAAATGCAGCTTCCATTTTTAGTTTATTGCTTCAATACACATATACAAGTCATAACTGGAAAATGTGTCTTCCCTCCAGGCTTGGGGCTAGGATTTGCCCGACGAAGGGCCACTCTCCGAACGGGGGAGGGGTAGGGTGGGTAGCCACTCAAGCACCGACAGCCAGGACGCCGTCGATGAGTTGGTGAGGGAGATTTGAAGAAAACCTGTGCACTATACCTGCCATTGCGAGTCATATACGACATAAAATTTGTATATGCTAGAGGAAGATATTTCCGCACTGATTTAACCGTGGAAAAGCGGGCGAAATTTTTTGGGGTTAGCCTACACTAAAAAGAATCTGTACTTATTTAAAGGTCAATTGTCACGGCCTTTTGGCCCTATCGGGCACAACTTATATTGTACTTCCCTCTTCGAGTCCGTACCGCACGACTGACACAAGAGATCACATCTCCCTGGTTTAGCGAAATGAGATGAAATTCCCGACATGTTCATTAATCCATTTATTCTACTTATTAATTTACTTGAAAAGATGGGAAGGGTTTGTAGTTTATTAGCTCTAGGTAACGGAACTGAGGAAGAGTGTGAAAAGCGTTCTGAAAATTTTGGGTTTTATCGCAGAAATAACTCTTTTGAAAGCCAAAATAATTAAACCGACCATGGGAAGGCGACAGATTATTCCCGACAGGGGGCGGGCCATGTCAGCGACCACAAGTTTCGACAGCCCCTATGTCGAGGGGGTGGTGAGAAGGGGATATGAAGGAGCCTAACTATCCCATGTTATTGCACACCTTGGCACATTTTGCACAATATCAATTGATACTTCAAAAGCCGAGTTGCGCACTGATAGTGTTCTGTTGAGTCTGAATCGTGAAATTGCAAAGCGCGCGCGAAAATTTTTGGTAGACTTACAAAAATAACATAGCCTATGTAATCATTAAAAACAAAAATAAAAAAAAAATAGAAACTGTAGGGGTTGTAGACCGTATCGGGGATAACATACATTGCGTCGAAAACACCTGGAATACCCGATAAAATAACCAAACTATGCTCTGTCTGTCCGTGAGTCGCTCACCAACTGACCTATCGCATGACACACACAAGAGAACAGCAACTAAGCTTTGTGATATGGGATGAAATTTAAGACCTCTAAATAACCTGTGTACTCTGCCTCCCTGTTTCTTGGAAAAGTTAACAGGACTTACACTCTCTAGATATGTGGAATGGAAGTATTGAAAAAACTGGAGTGAATCTACAGCGAGCGTAGCGCGCCGAAAATTTGGGGTCTTATTAGGGAAATTGTCCCTTAAGAGCAAAAAACAGGTAAACCATCGATGAGACTAGCCGCCGTCGGGGACTGCATACTTTATCGTAACGACTAAGAGCTCCCCCCCCCCCCCTCGAAAAACTGTAAAAAAAAAATGCCCCCGATTCCCTCCCTCCTCTTGCCGTTTATCTTTTTTTTTATTTATTTATTTTTTTTTTTTTGCTCTCCTTCAATTTTTTCAACATCGCCCATCGCATCCCCAAAAATTCTGTGGGGGGGGGGCACTCTGCACCCCTGCCCCCCCCCACCCCCCGGTGGCTACGCTAGTGACTGTTGCCTAAAATTCTCTACAAGGACATAAAAATTTCATAAATAAATTGAAACCAATTTTACATTATTATGCCGCGAAGACGTCACAAATTTCTCAAAATGCCCTATTCAATTTAATGTGCATCACTCTAAAAGTTACTGTTGGGTAAAGCAGACACTTTGCCTAGTATTCCCTACAGGGACATCAAAAGTTCATTAATCAATTGGGAGCAATTTTACATTGTTTTGCCACGATGACGTCACAAACTTTTCATATTGCCTTATTTTATTCAATATGCATCCCTCTAAAAGATAGAATCTTTCGAACGGTATGTGCAAATTAACCTTCTTGTAGAGGACATTTTGCTGCATATTTCGAAGGCAATGGATTTTGTCTCCGGAAAGTCAATGTAAAGGTTCATCTACAGAAGGGCGTGGTTGACCAGCGGAAAGCAGTAATCAAGGCAAATATACGGAAATCGTTCCTGAATTAAAATCCCAATATTAGCTAGATGGCCCATTGCCTGGAGGAGTCAATGCTGAATCATCTACGTTCTGTTTACTTTTGTCTTGTACGCAGGGCACAATGTTCAATGTAAATAAGCATAATGACTGAAGGGTGTTTCTTACCAGTCACTGCCTAATGTGAATGTTTCCGCATAATGCTTACGCTCTGATTAATAGTGTGAACTGAACACGGTTTTGGTGCTACTGTTTCCCCAGAAAGAATAACCGGTGGCCGAAAAGAACCAAAATTGATTTAAACTATCACTATAGATATTAACCTAATTAATTGTTAAAGGTTTGTATTTGAAATTTTATTTTCCCCATGGTAGGGAAGACAAATTTTGAAAATTCAATTCAATTTCACTTTTTAAGAAACAGAACTACTTAAACTTTAATGAATGGTTAGAACATCGGACTTGGAATCTGGAGAACGAGTTCGATTCCCGACAGGATCATACCGGAGACTTTAAAAGAGAACCTACACCGCCGGTGTGCTTGGGGTTCACCGTAAGTAATGGATTGGGAAGAAGAAGAAGAAGAAGAAGAAGAAGAAGAAGAAGAAGAAGAAGAAGAAGAAGAAGAAGAAGAAGAAGAAGAAGAAGAAGAAGAAGAAGAAGAAGAAGAAGAAGAAGAAGAAGAAGAAGAAGAAGAAGAAGAAGAAGAAGAAGAAGAAGAAGAAGAAGAAGAAGAAGAAGAAGAAGAAGAAGAAGAAGAAGAAGAAGAAGAAGAAGAAGAAGAAGAAGAAGAAGAAGAAGAAGAAGAAGAAGAAGAAGAAGAAGAAGAAGAAGAAGAAGAAGAAGAAGAAGAAGAAGAAGAAGAAGAAGAAGAAGAAGAAGAAGAAGAAGAAGAAGAAGAAGAAGAAGAAGAAGAAGAAGAAGAAGAAGAAGAAGAAGAAGAAGAAGAAGAAGAAGAAGAAGAAGAAGAAGAAGAAGAAGAAGAAGAAGAAGAAGAAGAAAACCAAAATAGTGAAAAGTCCCTATTTCATGAAGTAAATATGACTTATGTGATGTGTTAGAGTCAGTGAATATATTTCAATATTTCTCTTAGCAAAGAAGTAACATCAAAAATATACCCTTTATTCTAGACTTTAGGTCCACTTCATGTTATGGGGACATGGCGCTAGTAGAGCTGCTTTCATTTGACGGTTAAAGAATAAAATACCCCTAAAAGATAAGCAGGAATTGTCTTTATATCTTTTACCCTTCTATGTATATCTTCCCAAACTTTGATGGTTCTGAAATACTTCAGAGCCTATGAAAAAATGATGTGGAGGGTTATGATTTATTTGTTAAGCCTCTTATATCTCTCTTAAGTACTAATCAACGTAGACGTAGGATTAAGGGAAACACTGCAGTCCTCTAATTTTTTTCTGTGAAAATTCCGGGAATATGAAGACAACTTTTCAGGCACTGGAATAATTTTATTTATGTTTTATCACAAATGCTTCTGAAACTACCAAACTTTTACCATGCCCGGCGTTCTTTAGACGTGTCCTTAATTTTGTCCGTTATACTTCCTTTTTGATAACAACCACTGGAGAACCAGTAGCATATGTTCAAACTATTGAGGAAATAAATAGGTAGGAGACTCGCCTTGTGATTTGGTAATCGGTTGTGATGGAGAATTGAACTTGACTTGATGCAGATTCAGAATGCAAGTTTTGTCATAGAAGTGTCTCACATTGTGCACAATTTCATGT
Organism: Holothuria scabra; assembly: GCA_037179385.1. Classification (NCBI taxonomy): domain Eukaryota; kingdom Metazoa; phylum Echinodermata; class Holothuroidea; order Aspidochirotida; family Holothuriidae; genus Holothuria; species Holothuria scabra. The sequence continues at coordinate 12,322,996 of CM074179.1, forward strand.
GCACGCTTCGAGAGCATCCGTTATGCTCGATATTGTTTCTTGACCACTTACAGTGTACAGTACTCCAAAAATTTTCCAAAGAGCAATCTTATCTACGTTATCTTCACTTATCTTCCCCTAGACCCCCCGCAAAGAAAAAGTATGCGGAATATACTACGAGAGGCTCAGTCTCCTCCATCTAGGGTTACCAGACATCCGGCTCTACACTGGTACCTGGAGGAATTTGTGAATTTGCAAAAATGTAATGATTTCATGTACTTTTCACGGGATCTGAAGGTTTTTCCTTCAATTTGCTTGCTGACTAAATATTTTGAAAAATTTTTTGGTCGTAGTATTGGCCTGACCAGGTAATATGCTGCTCCTGTGAATAGTGGATAATGATAACAGTATGCTACCTCGTATTACTTCACAAATGCAAGGACTAAAGATGCCCTCGTACCCTCATCCCATGTTTGCAAGTTGTACTACTTCACGTGCAATGACGGCCAAGTGCATATCGCGCGGGCTACCTACTAATGCACAATTATTATACCTTGTCTGTTACCTTCGTTTTCAAACAGCACGGTCTTGACAGTCCGGTGTTCCGAGAAGGGGTGTTCCCGCACCACACGAGGTATTGCAAACTGTTCCCAAAGTCCCCGGTAGCATAGACGCGCCTCAATTATATTTATTCCCTCTCTGGAAACCCCACCATCGTGACGTCAAGTTTCAGGTATTGTGTTACGGAAAAAAAATCCGGTAGGCACCGCGCCAACCAATGGCGTCACTCCCCTTTGATAGACTTCCCACAATTCCCAGTCCCAACCCTAGTTAAAATCCGGGATTAACCACTGTCAATGAAATTCATTTCGAGGGGTCCGGTGAGTGAGGGTGACCACAAACTTTGTCCTTCTTTCATGACTTTCGGCACTAGTAGTTGTGATGAATTTTATAGTGTGAGCCCCCAAAATTATTTTTGCCAAGGTTTCCAAATAGTAAATTCGGCCTTACATGCCCAATAGCATAACGGGGCACTTTCAGATTTACACTGTTAAAAAATTTCTCTGTAAATTTACATTATTTTTATGGCAAATTTTTTTCCAACCAAATAATGTTTTTTTTACAGCCAGACTGTAATCATGCAAAAACATTAAGGATTTGTTTTTTCTTTACAGTTTTTGGATGTAAATTAGTTTACAAAAGTCTACTGTAAAATCGAATTACAGAATTGTTCTGTTTTGTTTACCTTAATTTTATGTGAATTTACAGCCTACTGTTTTCATTCCCGACGTTTTAATATTTATTATAATATCGCTTTTTTACTTTTCATATGTTATTACGTAACATACACTTTACCATTTCGTAGATCAGGTATTTGCTTATCAACGTAATGTGTCGTTACGAAGTTGTTTTCAATCAATATACATTGAGGATGCTTTGTTGTCATATTGTTGTCAAGTAGACTGCTATCTGTAGGAACTTTGTAATTGGAAAGTCACATTTTTTGTACAATATAATAATTGTTTTTAAAATAAATATGATTAAAGAATGCAAATACATTGGTTGCAAACATTTCCAGACAAGGTAAACAATAAGTTTATCACTTCCTGATTAAAAAACGCCAAAGAAGATATTATTCAAAGCAACAGCAATCCTTTTGTTAGGAAAATGCCTACAAAATAAGCTCTACCCATTTATGCAAAATGAGATTTACGTCATAAAGTGGTAAATTTACAGACTCTTTCAAGTAAATTTGTGAAACGTTTTTAATTTGCTCCGATCAAGTGCATGAGCGCCTGTGGCGATGAGTTGACATCAGTATACCAATTGTCAGTGCTCTGAAATTAGGGCCTTACAATTTCTTTTTACTTAAAAATGTGTTGTAAAACACCATTTGTATGATATTTATAACTGAGAACGTAATAACTAAGTATGCTTTTATAATAAATGTAAGTTAATTTTCAAATAGGGCCATAAATTTGCCAAAATGTTTTTTTCAAACTGAAACTTCGCAGAACGATGCATGTTATATATTGAAAATTTTCTGCCTATTTCTTATTTGTTTGTTTGGGCTTATTTTTGTTTCTTTTTCAGCTTAAAAACAAAATGAATGTTTGTTAAATGACAGTATTTTAATGTGAAATCAGAAAAATACAAAATACTGTTAAAATTTCTGTAAATTTACAGAAAAAGTTTTACAAAGCAGTAAAATTTGGTTAAAAAAGCAGACAGAAATGGTTTTTCAAATAAACAGAAAATACATGTTAAACAACCTTTTTTTATTGTAGCAATACAAAGTGTCTGTAAAGATACAAAAAATCTCTATTAAAAGTAAAATACAAAAAGTTTAAGTTAAAAAAAGTCTGTAAATTTACAGAAATTTTTAACAGTGTACCGAGGTTCCAACTCATAACCTAACGACTGCAAGTCCGCAGCTATGCAGAACACTGAGGGAATGCATATTACATTTAAAGTATACTGACTCTTTTTAATGCTTTTTAGGATCTTACTTAAAGAAAGTATCGTTAAAGTAACAAATATTGCATTAGTTTGCATCTATACACCCTTGAAAACCGGAGAAAAAATTCCAAAGTTGAGAGGCGTCAACCGTCCTTATAGACCTCTCCCCCGGACGGTCATTCATGTGTGTTGTCCTTTCCAGAAAAAAAATATGTATGGAAAACCTGGCCACCGCCCCCGTCACAAAGCAAATTCTAAAAAAATTCACCTATAGGCATTGCCCATACACACCTGAAAACGAAAAAGTAATTGACTCCAAAAGATGTTAAATTTAGCACCAGATTGCATCAAAGGGTACTTAAATGTTCAAATATTTCTCCCTTACGCCCCTCCTCCACGCCAGCAGTATGGCACTGCGGTTAGCCCCAAAAGCAAAACCACTGCCTCAACCTGAGTAGATAGTGTATGTCCACTCATAGACATGTGGAAATATGCGTCCCCCCCCCCCCCAGGCTGGTGGCGCCAGGCTTCAAGTTAAAGAAACCCTGGTTAAAGTAACAAATATTGCACCATTTTGAATCTATCCTTTACCATTTTTTTGTTTTTGTTTTATGAAATCCTTTATACTTCTAATTATTTGTTATAAAGGGCCAACAACATTTTTGATGTAGTATAGTATCCATGGAAGTTCCATAAATCACTTTTGAAACTTGTTCGGGCGCTGCAAATTAAAAAAAAACGGAAATGGCCCTATGTGTCACATAAAGACTCAAGTTACACAGGTAATCTACAATACGGTTTCCCAACTTTCCTTTCACGAAATCTCAAGCTCCATTAGTAGGAGAGCGTCCGTTTGGTCATGTCCCAATCGTCTATGACAAAATTCTTTTCCTGGGGCCCTATTAAGGCTTTGACTGAGGCATACTGCAATCGTGCACCATTATATGCACATGATTTCATAGTTTTGTGTAAAGTGGCCCCAGATAACAAAATGACAGGAAAGTTGCCATTATCCGTATTTTATTTTAATCAGATGTGTCACGCTTCATTTTATATATGCATGTGGGTGATAAGTACAGGCATTTTAAAATAGGTGCGATTGTCAGTTTACGCAAACCTTCAGGCAAACCAAGCGTGGGCTATTGCATGTTGGGTCCACAAAACAGCTAGAGGCCCAACGTTAAACTCTGCGAGTTCTTCCTTCACTCTTAGTGAATAATTAAATTTTATCATTGGTTTTATTTGGTTCCAATGAGGGGGGTGGGGTCGGTGGAATACAGCATATAAGTGGTTGATTGGTCACACATGTATGTTCCGCTTTGACCTGCTAATGTGCAGACTCTTCGAAGGCACCACCCCTCATGTTTAGATTGTTGGGTTAGGTAAGGTTCGATGGAGTTTTACCGCCCAGTTTCCAACCACTTGGTTTTAAGTCGAGCCGGCCACCACATTTAAAGATAGCATGGTAGGATAGGGGGATCCTGTAGTAAGACAATGGTCCTAGTCTACTCATCTGTATATGGAAAACCTGATACGCAAAATGAGACTCGGCTACATCTTTCAAAATAAAGACTCAAAACTAAAACAAGGGTTTTTCTTAATGTATAGGTTCTGCACCCGAACGTCCAGTTAAGTGGTTAAAAATGGATAAAATTCATTTTTTCTCCGTAACTAACAACGGGAATCTCTGAAACTTAGGTAAGCTACCTAGATTATAAAATCTACTAAAAGGTGAAAGTCTCAGTCAAGGGACTTCCATGACACCGAAGTCAATACCGTGCGCTCATTGAATCTTTTTAATATACCTCAATCGTTACTCTGCATATCCACATGCTACATTCAAAGGTTTCTTAAAAATGGATTTGCGTAAATCGCTTAACTAAATGCAGCACAGAAATTGATTTCCTAGAAAAGGGGAATTTCTTTACAGAGAAACTTCTCACTAGAAAGTAACTATACTTGTCTCAAGAGAACGCCCCAGCCACTAAGTGCATTGCCTCTAAACACAGGGCGCACTTTTTCATTTTGGAGACATGAGGAGTCGAAGCCACAAGCAAAACTCAACCGTTATTTTTACGCACGATTGCACTTGGGAGTGATGACTCACCTCATCTGCAGGGAGGCAAAATTTGAAGTGGTTATTCCTTTTGACACCTGTCCTCCCCCAGGTTCAGGAAAGATGGATTAATTAGCCACTTCAAATCACGGCCGTGGTACGTACGTACGTACAATAAGTAGGTTGAGTTATTCGAGTATTAGCATTAGCACAGCCCTGGTAGAGATAACTATACTGTTGCATTTATTCAATACATGCAGTGCATGCACGCACGCAAGGATTGTGGTCTTTGGGAAGCATTTCCGCAGGGAGTAGGTTGCATGCAAACAGCCTATTTCCTGGGAGACCACTTCTGTAATTCGAAGGCATGCTGCGGTTAATTTTGTTTACTTAAGTCCGAGAATGTAACGCTGTCCGAGAATTTAACGTTCAAATCTCGATAGGCTCGCCTTAGCATGAAAATTAAAATATCACCACCACTCGTTTTCTTAACAACCTTCATCCAAACATGGCACCTAAAAGCGAGCTTTAATAAAGCACTGTCAGTGTGGGTGTTTTAAATTCTTCATACAGGAAACAGTTTTGTTCATGAAATGTGCAACATCATGGGTTGTTGTTTTAAAGTTCGAAACAGTGGCGTGGCCACGGAAGGGGGGGGGGGCAGGCCCCTTCCTTGACCCAACCTTGGAATGCAAAAAACGCCTGAAATAGCGGTTTATTTTCTCTATACTTAGACTTTTCCATCATTTCGTCCCCCCCCCCGACACCAAGCAACCCCCCACCCCATGACACAATCCTGGCTACGCGCCTGGTTCGAAGTATAGTTACTGTGCAGGTATAATATTACTTGTGATCTTGTGACAAACCGCAAGTGTTTTAAAGGGCATGAGCACGTTTAAATACCCCAAGCAGAACTTTTTTTTAATCGAAGCCTACAGCTTCGATTATTGGATTTGCTCAGTTTGTTAAATGAACTCGTGCATTCTTTCTTGGCCCTGCGTATGAATATCTTCAGTGTGATGCCTCTTTATTTACACACGAACAATACTAACGTTATACAGCAGTGCAAATCAATTTTTTAAGAATTTTTTGAAGGTAGATGCCTCGTATTTCAACGCTGACCGCAGACATACGTCACTGCACTGACTGATTCGAAAATCAAAGGGCTGATTATGACCATCCACTGTTTAAGGGGCTAAATTCCGTAGCGTAATGAGCCGGAAAAGCCATTCCTCGGGCTTGAGAGCAGAATCTTCGCAGTAATGATTTTGTAATGCTGGAGTGAGGACCATCAAAATGGAGCACTGCAATTAGTTTGAGAAGTTAGTTAGTAAGAAGAGTTTTACGGCCCAGTTTCCAACCTATTGGTCCAAGTCGAACTGGCCACGGTCTTTTTGTCCAGTTGTGGCATATTGGCTTGTTTTCCCTACTCCATTGCTTATGCGGAGCTTCACGCACAATGGCAGCAGGTTCCATTTTTAGAGTCCTTGGTATGACTCGACTTCGGTTTTCGCGGAACGTCCGGAAAATTTTGAAAAATTTTACTCTTCAGATAGTCGAAATTGGCATTTCCTGAGCTTTAAAAGGAGGATCAAAGCAGTGCGGTCTCTAATTTAAGTTTTCATTTTGAGAGAAGCGATCACTTTAAACTAAATTTCAGCCAGGAAGACCTTATGAGCGGAGCGCCGCCGTAGGTTGGCGCGGAGCGCACAGAAAGTGTGTGGAACTCTTAACCCACAGACAGTCGAAAGTTGCACTTTTTAAGAATATAAGGGGGATGTAAGCAGCCACGATTTGGAGTTCCACGAAAAAGGTCACTTAAAACTAAAATTCTTCTACAGGAAGACTGTCGAAGAGGAGCCCCACCAACGGTGGCGCGGAGCGTAGAGAAAATTTTGAAAAATCGAAAACCTCAGACAAGCGGAAATAAAGGGCTTTTTAAAGGCTTATATCAGACAGGAGGATCAAAGCAGATGCTTTTTTTTTATTAGTCACCACATAAAATGTACCATTGTGTTGAAAGGTCGTCTAGACTTTTATCTGTTCGGGGGAAAAACTGTAAAACGGAATTGAATACTAGCTTATGTATTCTCCAGCGATTTTTGGTTAAATTTAATATTTATTGAAATGATGAAAATGTATATTTGACTACCCGAATTCCCGACCATAAATGATTTTATTTCTATGAGTAACACCTTTTGAGATAACGGGATTTCCAGGTTTAATTGAATTTCCAGGAAGACTCATGGGAAGACATTCTTACTCTGTATCATTACATAACTGAAAAACAACCTCAAGAAGGTTTCGAGTTTCGACTGTGGGGCTGGAATAGATGGCAAACTAGTAGACACTGCAACTGAACGCTCTCCCGTCTGTCGGTATAATTAATTTGGCAATTGAAAACATCCCAGAGCTTAACTTTCTCCCGAATATTTTACGCTTTCGGGCCAAGATTTTGCAAAACTACAGGATGAAGTGGGAAAAACTTTTTAACAAGCTATCCGAATGTGTCGGAAATCTTTGATATCATTTTTATGTTTCATAAAAAAATTGCTTTGTATATAACGTTTTCAGTTTTGGGGCAAATATTTGAAAGCTTTAAAATAATCGGCCATATCGAGCATTATGCATTAAAACAAAATCAGGCTGAAGAATATTTGTTTCTTTTAAGCGATTAAGCAACAGACTTCCGCAATGTGCTGAGATTTTTTTTTTTTTTTTTTTTATCTCAGCCTTTGAATTTTCCTAATTATATTTCCCTGGCTATGACTCTTTTTCATTTTTCGGGCGAATGCTTGATAGAATTTGGATATTGAACCATTTCAACCATTGTGTTGTGAAAGACTGTGAAGTAAAACTCAAAAATATGATTTTTTTGCGTTGTCCGAATAAGCACCCATTTGGGGAATCTTACTGATCTCTCATGAAAATTTTACCTGGGTTATGCCTTATTTACTTCTTTCGGGAATATCTTTTGGGGCGATGCGCACTGTTTAACAAGAAATTTCCTAACTTGATAACGAAAGCCCTAATCCCTAACCTAATCCCTAACCCGAACAAAGAAACCTTTGATACAATAGCCAAAAATGGCAACAACCAATTAAGAAACACCTTGATAAACAGTGCGCATCTACCCTATCTTTTCAGGATTTCGGGCACGCTTAGTAATTTTCTGAAAATCGATTTTTGAAACTCAAGTGGCTGTCCGAATTGTTTTCAAATTCCTGCTCGAATTTTAGATTTAGAGGTAATTTGGGGAAGGAGAAGTCCAGCCTCGTATGCCTATGCCCGAAAGACTATCTGAGCGGAGCGCCACCGGTGTTCAGGATTTTTGGAAATCTTAACCTCTCAAACAGTCGGAAATGACATTCTCTGGGAGCTGTAAGGAGATTTAAAGCAATCGTTAATTTGAGCATTTTTTGCAATGACAACTTTAAATTAAGAAAAGAATGATAAAGGGCAAAATTATCGGAAACTTGTCCAACAAGCTGGGGTTATTTCCCGTGCAAAAGGGGAAAAGTCGGGGAAATAGAGGGAGGGTGTCATTTAGGCTAACAAATATCACACATCAAATAGGATTTTAGTTGCAATAGTGCCTTACTTTTGTTTTATGAAGCAAAGAAAACTTCAACACTTTTGGAAGGAGGGGGCGGCCCGCCCCCTTATATCCGCCCCTAATGTAGTATTCGAGACCGAAACCCGTCTCGAGAACTACATCACTGTTTCACAACATAAACAGTGCCAAAACGGAAGAATATTGCATATGTTGCAACATTTACAACTTTTTTGAGACTTAAAGATAGAAACCACTTACTTGATCACATGATCCTAGTTGAAATCATTAAAGCTTTGAAAAATGCAGCAGGGAGCTGTTTCGATATCTGAAGGAATGAACTTTCGCTTTACTGCAACAGCGGTGTTGGTTTATAATGTGTTTCGCTTATGGCTTATATTACTTATGCTGCGATTGGTCGAGAAATACCATCCCAGCAAACTTGTTCCTGACGTAAGTAGTAACTCAGTGAAGAGATTTTCCTTAAGTAGACAGGGTCCTGGAAGAAATATCGAACAGTCTAAGGGGTACGGGGATTAAAAAAGGTTGAAAACCTAGGTTGAAGCAGAGCAGGTCCCAAACCCTAGTGGGGATCCATGATTTGACTCAGTGGTGTATGCGAGGTCACTTGTCGGGGTACTGGGCAAATCAAAATATTTACCAGGAGACCCCCCCATTCGTTCGCAAAGGCTTTTCATATTATTCAAAGACAGAGGCTGGAGCTGTTTAAAAAGAAATATACCTGATGCAAGGCCAAATGCGCATAGGGACATTTCAGTTTGGGGAAATGAGATTTTCGTGCGCGATATAGTTAAATTTGTTCAAAAGACTATCTAAGCGGAGTGCCAGCATCATTTAGCGCGGGGCGTACAGAAAATTTTGAAAAATTGCTGAAACCACTTGTAAAGAACTTATCTCTGCTTTAATCTGACCGACCTTCATGCAGACTTTTACTTGTCAGTTTCAAGAAAAGGGTCAGAGCTCCTCAGCTCTTTCTTATCTGAAGCAGGCTTCGACAAATTCCATGTTCAACCATTCGTGACAAGTAAGAAGCTATTCGGGCAAATACACGTTCGGCTCAAGGTCGTATCCTTTTTTAGCCCACCAGGCAAATATCCTACGAAGGTCTCCAAAAGTCATTTTACGTTAAAAGTGGACAAACAGATGAATGCGGAAAAGAAGACTTGAAGGTCGTGTGACATGAAAATGATAAAATTTGGTATTTGATGTAAAAAGCATTAAAAACCAAGAATTTAACCGCAATTCTCATTAAAATCTGTCAACACTCTGCATCATTAATTTTGCATAAGCAACAATTTGCTTTAGAAACATTCAAACTTTGAAGAGGTGAGGTTAGGTCTTTTTGCTACCTTTAAAGAACAGTTAACCCGATGGACAAGTACTTACTAAAAGGATTAATGGAAGCCTGTCTGGAGTTATATAATCTCTTTCCCTCTCAATCTGCTTCCCCCTCCCTTCTCTCCTTTTCAAGTCTCTTGTTCTTCTTTCCTTAATTTTTCCCTAAACAACCCGGTCTATTGCGATGATTCTCCCAGTGGAACTAGTCAAGAGGCACTTTTCTCCCCTACGCTATGGTAGATACGCTACTGGCGCTACTGGCGTTACTGGCGCAAGTTGGTTAGAGGCCTGTAAAAAATCGGATACAGGAAAGCACAGATCCTTCAGTATAACTTTGTAAGTTAGAAGTTAACATGATAGGAAGGAATGCCTCACTAAACTGATATGAATATGGACCCAACGATTATAAAAATAAGACGATTTCAGGGACGCTTTAGACAAGTGCTTATTATTATCCACTCGCTAGCTGGGCGTATTCTCCATTTTGACGCGACGGCAAATTTTATGTGTGTCAAGCTGTTACGCACATCAAGTGCGTCTCAATCAAGAAACTGGGCGTGTGCGCCATGTTGAACGCTTGGCGTTAAAAGATTTCCGACCGACGCAGCACGAACCTTTTCTGTGTGCTGGTTTGTGGCGAATCCTAGCCCGTGGCAAAGAAATTGTCACGTTCGTTTCTTTGGCGATGCTTTAAAACCGCCAAGTTTTAAGGGCACTACTATGTAAGACAGGTAGGTCCTATTCCTAACCTAATGTTGGTCACCCACAGTTTCCTATCTTGGGTTGTAACTCAAGCCTATGAATGGCGTAGGTATAGCCATGCCTAAGCCCCAGACCAAGCCTACATACCGTTAGCCAGCTCCAGATTTCAGGTCTAGCCCTAGGTTAGACTTTAACTTTCATACTACTAGGCCTACCAGTTACAGCAACTATGGAGTGAAAACAACTGTTTGCATAGACCATATGAGAACATTTCTAGATATAAGCTTTATCAAAGTGAAGTACGAACAGGAACTTAAAAATCTCACTGCGGCTTACAAGCTAGTGAAATAAGAATTTGAATCGTGAAGAGGAGACTGCTACTACGAAGTAGTAGACTAGGCCTGAGGTTCAGTCTAGCTTATTTATATTAATTGATGAAAAATAGGCTGGTTCCAAAACATCAGCCTTTGATAATCTGTAACGTGAACTATGTCCTTGGTTGCCATGACAACCACACATATCGGTACAACTTGTCATGCCTAGGCTATTACACTTTAACTTTCACATTTGTGGGATGCTTCCGTTAAGAGTTATAGTAAACACAAGAGAAGTATTTGACCCCCTGTCACGTGACCTTTGACCTTGGTTGCCATAGAAGCTACATATTTTGGTAGAACTAATCTACCCTATTATACTTGTGAAGTTTCATGTAAAATGAATGTTTTCTTTTGAAGTTTTAGTACAAAATAGTAATAAAAAGTCGTCTTTTGCAAAATGTGACCTCTGACCTCTGACCTTTGACCTTTACTTCCGAGGGTCTGGGAGACATAAGTTCCCACCTTCACTTCCCGTTGTGTATTAAAATGCAATTGTTCTACCTAAGGTACCATCCTACCAAGTTTGAAGAAAATCGGCCCAGCCGTTTAGAACATATTAGGAAAACAAAAAAGGACACACACACACCATAACATTCCATCACACACACACACGGATGGGACCTTCAGTCACCCCGGGGTACCTCACCAGGGGGTTAGACTTTGAGACTAGTAAATTGGGAAAATTTACCATTACCATGGTACCATGGTACCATTTGTATCCAGTTTGAGGTACAGTAAATTTCGTATTTGTATTTTGCAAATGATTCATAATAGTGAGCGCGATAGTATGTTGTTACCATAGTAGCAAACTGTACAGATCTACAGAGCAACGAAAAAAATCAATGTTAGGTGCAGTGGCGTAATGGGAAAGCTACATTTGAATTCTTTGTGTGTTGAGTGTGTAACTCGTCCTGTAATTGGATTTCGACTCCAGGCTTTGAGAAAGTAAGGTGAGTTCTTTTTATCCAAGAGGAATGTAGCTACCCTAGGATGTTTTCAGATAAACTGGGATTTGATCCAAAAGAAACCAAATTTGTTCTGACTGCACTCTGCAAACAGTTCAGTAAAAACATGGGCGAATTATTGTCCAACAAACCTGGTGAACAATGTAGCCATTTTTGTTGGGTAAACTATGTCAAGTTAAGATCCAAGTTTTAATGAAATGTACAGCTCAATGTTTCATGCTGCTTTGCAAAAGGAGGTGGAAAGTCTCACAAGAAAAAAATATGTATAAGCCTGTCGTTAGACAGACTTCTGTTTAATTGAGGCCTCAACAATAATTCCTTTGACAAACTAATTTTAGGCCTACATGTATGTCCACTAATTGTAGTATAAGCCCTAGCTTGAAAATGTTCAGCAATTTATATCTGGGTGAAACGATACGTCGCCTAGCTGATCGGGCTACTAATCACTTGAGGACTATCAGGCAAAACCTTCCCGGGCAACACGGTCTCCAACTATTTCAACCCAAGTCGGCTTGTTCCTTACAACAGGACTTGATGGTCAGGGCAGCGATTTCATGCAGAGAGGTTCCAACTGTGATCACCTTATTGCCGAAAATCGACTAAAAGTGAGGCTGGGAACTCTCGCTCAACACAGACGGAACGATAGACTCGAACTTAGGTAGATTCTTTTCATATTACACAACGGACTGTACACTAAACTCGACCTTTAATTGATCTTGTTCAATTTTCCTTGCGAAGTCCGTTGTAAATGATGTCCCAATTACTTAGCACCCTATATTTACTGGGCTTATCATGAGTCGATCACCTCATAAAGTTCGTTACCACAAAAATATGAAAACATCTAAAAATATCGATAAAACTTGACACTAGTATTTTGTAATATGTCGTCTACTTTGTACTTTATTTTAGTGTTGTTTGGACTGAGTAATCTGTAGAAAATGAACCTTGAAATGTAGGAGGCAGTACAAGTAGCAATGCTTATAAAGTAGTGATGAGTCCATCACTTCATAAAACAAACAAATAAAATCCTACAATTTACTACATTTAGGGCCAAATTTTGACATAATGATACACAACAGTCTCCCTCTTACCAGAATTTTTTCCTAAAACTTCACAAAAGACATTCTCATCACCATTTTTACTGATTTTTGCAAATTTCTGGTTCATTTTTTTGCTGAAAGTTAAAAATCTGGCCATGACTAACATTTTGGCTTTGAAAATCAAAAACATGATGACAAATAATTGGTTTGATGTTTTTCTGAAGATTTTGCATCGCAGGTTATTCTAGCATTGCAATCACATCGCACCTGCTCTCTGCAATGGCGTTGAGAAGGCATTGATCGACTCATGATAGTGATCCACTCATGATAACTTACTATATATGTTTTAATCGCGTCGTGACTTTCAGTTTGTTCCGCACATTTGCGTCGTTAAACTGTGTATCAAGAGGTTCCGTCGCGTTGTGGCACACATTTCATAAGCGATCCTGTTACGCAGAGGTGGTGTGCGTTACGTAATGCAGCGCCTTTCAGTTTAGCTCAAAGACAAATCGGAAAGATGAGTGAAGGTCTGATTTTAGTAGAACATTACTGGAGTTCAAAAACTTTAGTTTTTATTTCCTTACTTATACTTACCTGTATCATGGATGGTTGAACATTAATAAACTACTTGATACCCTCAATTTCACTGAGTAGGAGGGTTTGCAATTCATGAAGACGATTTAAGGCTGATGGACCCAACTAATGGCTGCTTACCGTCACTTAACACAAGCGCTGATCGGATTTGTCTATACTGGGTGGATATCATTAAGAGCAGTAAGTGAGCTAATTTAAATAATTAAAATAGTCTCCCTTAAAAACAATTGTTTCGAAGCCTGGCTGTAGAAAAATCATAAGACACGCAACGCTATGACGTAGGTGCATGTCGTCTATATGCGCGCCAGTTGAGTTGTATCGGCACGCGTTTGTTGTTTCATTTGAATAACGTTTTTCGACCATTTCATATTTTGCCTCTGAATAAAGAGTATAATTACCCGAAACGTTGCTGAACTTTCTCCTAAATTTTAGCAGTCTTTATTATTCTAAGCTGTTTAACTATATATTAAGAAATGTGTTGGGCAAGTTTTTAAAGTACCCAACATGTTGGTAAAATGTAACTGACCAATCACAGGTTTAATATAAGAACTGTCTAGTTTACAGATGATGATTTTAACAAAAGTGGTTAATTAAGATATCAATTGTTGAATCAGGTTACGTTAGTAGAATTAAAAGTTAGCGGTAGAATTAGCAGTGAAAATATGGACGAAATTTCTGTAGCAGAATTCATCGCACAGAAAATAAACTACTTCGTTATTAATGGGACAAGAAATACAAAGAACACGATTGGAATTCTCACTCAAAATACAAACCTAACTGTTCATCAACCAAATGCATGGTTACTGGTGCCCCAACCACTCCTGGAGGACAAACGTATGGTGTTATGTGTAAAATCTTCGCCTTGCTAAAAGCACATAATCGCAAATTTCTAAAACCCAAACAAGTACCTAACATTGTCTGGAATACCTGTTTGGCAAACGTTTTGGACAGAGACGTCGATTTGATTTCAAAGGGGGGGGGGGGACATCTGGCTTAAAAATTTTTTCTCCTCTCCCGGTAAGGCGCCTTCGTCTACAGTGGCGTAGCTAGTCATTTTTGCGGGAAGAGGGGGAGCTGTGCAAGCATTCAAATTTTACGATCACCACTGTACTATGGACGTAATTTACGAAATTTTTGCACTTTTCAACACTCTAAAAAATATTTAAACGATTTTGTTTAAAAATTAGGATACTCACGAAGATGAGTATTTCTACTCGAAATAAGTGAGTACTTCAACTGAATTTGTGCAAAAGTTTACACAAATTGCTGAAATTGTGCAAAATTTTACACAAATTGAGTTGAAGTACTCACTTATTTCGAGTAGAAATACTCATTTTCGTGAGTATCCTAATTTTTAAACAAAATCGTTTAAATACTTTTTAGAGTGAAGCTATGCCACCGGCTGTCTAAGAGAAGGGGCCCAGAAAAAAAAATGGTGCCAAGTGCTTCAATATTTTAAGTTACAAGGAAAACTAAGTTTCTTATCTAGCAAACGTCAGCGTGCGCGTGTCAAAATATTGCTTCGGAAATCATTTATTTCTCTAAAAAAGTTGCAGACTCTGCACTAAGACTTTGTACACATTTCCAGTTGCATGAAAATGTGTTTGCTAATTTCAGTCTGCCAGGATGGTCATTCACTAAAAATAACATATTTCATTAAAACATAGTAGGGGACGGTTCCTCTTCTTCAAATTCCTAAATGTTGTGCTACTTCATAACCACACCTGTTGGACTATGCACGCGAACAATCTTCGTAATCATAGACCAATGAAAAATATGAGTACGTTTAATATGCAACTGAAAGAAGAAAATTAATAACACTGCAAGCTGGCGAAAATTTCAGGGACTTACAAAGTAATTGTGTGGAATTATCGTCGTCATAGATAATCGATCGTAATCGGCAGAATACACCATCCATAGTTTCCTTGTACACCCCCCCCCCCGCCCTCTCAAGTCGACGCCCATGCTGTTGGGTACATATTTTAAACATTTTTTGGGCAATTATAAGTCGGGTGAAATTTTTTCAACCAGTTAAACTAGTAATAAGTGTAAATCCACTGTTACATCAGATTAAATTTGATTAGATGGAGTTTTACGGCCCAGTTTTTAACCAAATAGTTCAAAGCTGAGCCATCCACGGCCTTCTTTCCAGTTGTGGCTCACTGTTACATCAGACACACTGCAAGCGTTACTTTCGTGTCGTTTTGTTCATTTGTCTTTCTACATCATGAAAATGTATGATTGATTCACAAAAGAAATAATACATACATAAAACTAAAGTAAAGATGGAAGTAAAACTAGAAGGTTGTACTTGCATGGCAAGTACTAATCGAAGCCTTGAAAATATGCACACAGTACTTGGGACTTTCTTAACAAAATGAAATATATTGTTGGGACTGGTTCCTCGATGAAAGTGGAATATCCCCAACACATGCAGGGGGAGGGGTGTGGGCATGGTTCTTTGTAATTTGATTGAGATCTATGTGAGAAAAAGCAGTATGTATACTACAGCGTACTGGTGTTTAAATGAAAGTACTCGTGTTGTGGGGGGGGCATAAGGTGGGGATGATGGTTAATGCAACTAGTTACTGGGACTGCTGTTGAAATGTGATGATTTGTCAAGAATAGTTAGAAGGGAAAATCTGTCAATATTAAAACTTCATTTATTAATTTACTGTATTTCAAGAATTATGCCCTTGTTGTTAAGAACTTTGCCCCGCCTCCTTTATTCTGGAATGATCCATTATTGTCACTCATGGATAGGACCAACTTAAAAGAAACTGGAAAAGGTTACTTGTTTTTGTTTGCTTCTTTTTTACAACCCTGTTGCAAGTTATTACTGACAACTTTATGAAATGGCTGTAAAAAAAAAAAAAAAAAACAGCACAGACCAGTAACTTTTAAAATTTTTTGTTTCTTTTGATTTGGATTTAGCCATGACAATAATGGATCATTCCAGAATGGAAAAGGCAGGGTAACTTCTTAACAACAAAAGCATAATGATTGAAATAATTTTATAAATGCAGTTAAAATACCTGCAGATTTTCTTCACAAGATATTTAGTGGATATTAAAACAACTTGAATGCACTGGTAGACAAAGAAACCATGACAAGAGTTTGAATTCTGATGAACTTGTGTTTATTTTTGATTAATGCAACTTGGAGTATAGATTTATTTACATTGACTTTTCAGTAGCAATCATGATAGCTAATTTTATGTAAGACTGACTGATGTAACACAATATAAACAAACTTGAATTAATGATTAGCAACTTCCAATGTTTTCAATCTGAGAGCTGTAGGATCTATACAATTTCTCACTGATCTTACCTAGGCAGGAAGCCATATTGTTGCTTACAATTAGAGAAATGATTAATGACATAAACATGGTAGTGAAGGACTAATGGATAGGAATGGGAAATATACTACTAATTGCATAATAATCTCTTTTACGAGTTGATTACAGGATGTAACATTAAGGAACATTGCAGTATTTTTGAGGTATATTTGGTCACCAAGTTGAAAATTGACTTGGAATGATATTATGCTTGCTGAGATTGTTACATGACTGTTACAATTATGTGGAAAATGAAGTTGTCAGTAAGTGATGTTACTAGGCAAG
Source organism: Holothuria scabra (assembly GCA_037179385.1). Lineage (NCBI taxonomy): Eukaryota > Metazoa > Echinodermata > Holothuroidea > Aspidochirotida > Holothuriidae > Holothuria > Holothuria scabra. Next base: position 12,339,703 of record CM074179.1, read on the forward strand.
GTGGGCCAATAAAATTCTATGTACAAATACTGAAATACAACTAGTTGGACGGATCTTTGTAGTAGTGGTAGTGGTAGGGGTTGTGTTGGATGATGCAGCAGCAGTGTAAGAAGTTTTTGTAACATTTGAAAAATGTTTTGTACAGATGATGGGAAAAATGTTTAGACTGAAAACCAAGTGTACAGTAGCAGTAAATGTGCTGATGTTAGAGGAATATTCTGCCAGAACAGTAAAGTTGAACAGCTTATTTACAGCCGAATACTTTGAGGTTGTTGCTCCCTGTGAGTCAAGTCTGTCATGAAGGATATCTTAATAACAACCTTGTTGTGGAGCAAGTGTCATCTTAGCTGTTACTGGTATCATAGTACAAAATGCTGTAGCCTTGTTTCCAACTGATTCTGTACAGCTAAGAAAAAAATTAAGATCAATAACAACTTAACATTTGGCTAATAAAATGCTTTGAACAGATTGTCATATTTGTGTAGCTTTCACTGGTTTGATAGCATGGAAGTCTTCTTTTCTGACTGTTGTACAGGACATTTTAAAATGAAAATAAAGACAATAAAAAAGTTTGTGAGATTGGCCATTAAAATGTTTTGCACAGATAACGAAAAAAAATTGTTTGGACTGAAACCGAAGTGTACAGTAACAGTAAACATGCTGACTGATGTTGGAGCACAATTTGGCACAACTGGAAATTTGAAGGTTTTGTCATAGTACAGTACCTAATATTGTTGTTTTAGTCTGCCAGGAAGGAAATATTATCAGTCTTATTGTTGTAAAGAGCCCCTTAGCTTACACTGGTATCATAGTATGAAATGGCCTTTTTTCCAACTGTGCTCCATTACAGTTTAAAATCAAAGTTCAATCAATAAAAACTTGGCAAGATTGGCTAATAAAATGCTTTGCACACATTGTCATCTTAGTGTTCATTGATATCATAGGATGAAAAAGCCTTGTCTGCCAATCTTGCTCAGTACAGTTAAGAACGAAAATAAAAACAATAACAACTTGGTAAGATGGAACAATAAAACGCTTTGTACAGGTGAAGGAAAATGTCTGGTTGAATCGAAATTGAAGTGTACAGTAGCAGTAGACATACTAATGTTAGAGTATTAATTTGCCAGGGAAGAAAACTTAAAGGCTTCCCCATATAGTACAATACTTTGAGGTGGTTGTGCTGGTCTCTCATGAAGGATATCTGAACACCTGATTTGTTGTCATCTTAGCTTTGACTGGTATCGTAGCATAAAATAATGAAAGTAAAAACAATTGAACCTTGGTAAGATTGGCCAACAAAATACTTTGTACAGATTATCACCTTAGCTTTCACTGGTCTGAAAGAAGAGGTAGTCTGTTTCTAATCTTACAAGTAAAAATACTAACACCTTTCTAATTGTAAAAGTAAAAATACTAATAACTTGGTAAAATTGGCCAATAAAATGCCATACCATGGAATAGCTCTGTTTTCCAATGTGCTATAGTACAGTTAAGAAGGAAGGAAAAAACAATAACGAGTTGGTAAGAATGGCAAATGAAATAGCTGGAACAGATGATTGAAAGGAAAAGTGGTTGGACTGAAACTGAAGTGTAGAACAGCAGTCAAGCTGATGTTAGAGTATTAATTTGCCAGGACTGGGAACTTTAATGGCTTCCTGATAGTAGTATACTTTGAGGTAGTTGCTCTAGTCTCTAATGAAGGATATCTTAACAGCCTCATTGTTGTAAAGTGTCATCTTAGCAGTGACTGGGATCATGGTTTGAAATTTTTGTTGCCAGTCCTGATTGTCATCAACTTGGAGTGTCTCGCGGATCAAATTTTGTTGTATGTTGACTGTGGTATCAGTGGCCAAGAGTAGCTGGACTGTGTTTTCATTAGTTATGTAGGCGATGATTTGTTCCTCAATTTCCTCTGGTGGCATTTCTGTTTTCTATGAAAAAACAAATTGAAAGAATATAAGAGTTATCATTTATTGTTTTTCAAAATGTGTCATGATGTGAAATAATGTAGCTGGACAATTTTGGTGTTGGCTAATGGTGTTGCAAATGGTTGAATTTTTTTCGTTTTAGACAGGTTTGAATACTGTGAAGGTAGGTCCCAGAATGTTACGAAAAATGTCCAGCTCCTTTACATTTTTTATTTAATGTCCTTTGACAGCTACAATGTGAATTAAAATCAACCTGCAATATATCAGTAAATGGACCTTAATGTGTGTGGTGCATGGTGGAGCCAAAGTTCTGGGATACTCTGAGAGTATCAAATACAGTATCAAATAATCAATGATCAAAAAGACGAGGATCTGCTGGGCAGGCACCGAGTTTTAGATTTTCCAGCATGGTAAAAATGCCAGTCCTCAGGAAGTTAGAATTGTGATAAGGTAGGTGTGGTGTTCTATTCTACCTTAATAGATTTATCTTTTTCCCTTTCTTTATCTTGGGAAGCCAAAAATTGGCAATTGAATTTGGATATCTCAAAATTGAAGACCTGGTTGGAAGAGAAAGATTTTGGACAATTTCATAAAATGGGCCATCGGGCCAATATGGGACCTTGGACCAAAAATTCCTGGTGAGCTAAAATTGCCCATCATCCAAGGAACATTGTGTCCAATATTAAAGAAATCCAAAGGATGTGGGTGGAGAAGCATTGTGAACAACTGCGGAAAGACAAACAGGCAGATGTGATTTTTTTTGTCACGCTCCATGTAAGTAAAATTGTGGATTTAGAGAGGAAAATAGGTAAAAATGGAAAAAAAAAAAAACATAGCTTCTTCTTTATTGGTAGACACCACATCAAGTACCATATTGTGATGCATTTAGAGACTTTGAACTGAAAGTGTGCATTAGATAGGGTTGGTACCTTGATTTTTGTCCTTGTTGTGGAAGATAGTTGGTTTTGGCCTTGATATTTTTTCACTACGAGGTTCGTAAAAGATACACAATCACCAGACTGGATTGGAGCATCTGCATCTTGTCTCCAAAGTGATAATTTGATGTTCTGTTCATGTTGACTGATAACCAGCGTACGGACAGGCACTTGTTCCTCGCGCACAACCACACTCCGTGGAACTTCATCCTGGGTAGCAAAAAGACATCCCAAAACGAATATGAATAATTGTTATGGCATAGACTACACATTTTGAAAGCGTCATGGTTACGATGTCAAGGCAAATGGGCATTACTTGAACTGGTGAGTAATACTTGCAGTTACTGTGAAGATATTTTGCAATACAATATGTCATATATAGTTGTAATTGCAATTACTACTGTTTCCTGAACAGGATAGGTTTTGTAAACTGGTCATTTCACTTTTGTATAATATTTTTGGCACTACACTGATAGATATACATACAGATAAAGATTCACATACCTGCTGGATAGTTCCAATTACTGAAGTCATAGTTTTCTCTGGGGATGTGTGTATCTGATTTATGGGCATTGGTGGTGGAGTGGCTGGTCTCACACTGTTGATGGCTTCTTGCATGATATTGTCTGGAACAACCATCGGTGCTGTTTTGAAGATTTGCGATTGTGATGTCAATGCAATTGTCTTGTCATTACGAAGTATGTAATTTTTAATGATGACTGTAGTTCCATTTCCAACATTGTCAATCTTGCTTGGTTCATAGAGGGTTGCCTTTATATGGCCGGAGTCATCACAGAATGCTAAGTACATCATGGTTTTGTCAGTATTGTCTTTTTTGTACTTTATGACGTCTGACCTTGTTGCAATGGTAACTTTTAGTGGCCGTTGATAGGGACTTTGTTGGTTATTACTTGATGTTAAGTGTTTTATGTTCTGCATCTGAAAATAGAAATGGACATAAAATGATGTGTCAAAGCTGCTGAAGGAAATTTAAGGAAAATTCAAACTGCGTACAAATATCTGTTTGACAAAAGAACATGAAAGGGTGTACTGTATAACAATACGTACTGTACTTTACCAATTGTGTGCAGGAATACTTATGTATATTGCTGAAATGTGTTTGTATAAAGATCAAGATGTGCGTGGTAATGTTGAATGTTGGTATGTTCAGTATTCAATGTGGGTAGCAAAATATACTGGTTCATGGTAACTGTAATATGTATTTAATACCCCGAAAGTATAAGTTGTAGGGACTGGTGAGATGTAAATTGGGTCAAGGATTGTACTGTGTGCCGTGGTTGATGCATGGATAAGCTGAAGGTATGTCTGTAACTGTGAAATTGGTGACTTTGTTGCATGGTCATGATTGAAGTCACCTAAAATTATTTTGTAGTCAGCTGGGAAGAGTTGCAGTTTTGGCAGTATTGTACATAGGATTTCTGAAAATTCTGTAGATGTGACTCCAGGAGGTCTGTATATAAGTAGAATAAGAAATGATGGTCTTGTATTGATAATAAGTAGAAGAGATGAACAGTTGCCTGCAGCTATGGAATGAATATCATAGAGGTATTTTTGTTTAACATAAACCACTACACCATTGCCTCTTCCTTGCAGGCTTGATGAATGCAAATTGTACCCTGGTATTTCAAAATTGTGGTGTTCTTGAGAAGTGAGCCATGTTTCAGATAAACATATAACATCTGCCACCATGAACTCTTTGTTGGCTATCATATCTTGAAAGTGAGCTGGTAGAGATTGCACATTGTGATGTATGATGGAAAAGTTCATATTGGTATCAACTGCCAGTAATGGACTGCTAAGAGATACATCACAAGGACTCATGGTTTTCAAGCTTGTTTCCACCAGACTATTACAATAGATTGAACCAGGTTGAAAGTCACATATTTTTAATCCCTGCATGCTGCTGACTCGACTAAGTGCAACATATGCCATTCCTGGTTGAAAAATATTGTCTAAAGATATTGTTGCTCTAGGCATGGTCATCCCTTGCACTTTATGTATTGTCATTGCCCATGCAAGTTTCAAGGGATATTGGTAGCGTGTCACATGGTGGATTCTGATACGGTATATCTCCTTATGTGGGTGTATGACTATACTGGATCGATGTGCATCCATTGGTGGTGGATATTTCTTCTTCCACTGTGTTCCAACACGAGTGTCATCGAACACTACACAAATAGCTTCAGGCTGATCATTGGGCATTGTACCATCTACAATTTTGTTGATTTCACCAGTTACGCCATTTACAAGACCATCTGAAACATCAATATTAGCTGTCAACATGACTCTTGCACCTACAGCTAATTTAACTTGTACTGGTAGTAATGTTTTTGCATTTGGTTGAGCCTTTTGTAATTTTTTAAGGATTCCAGATTTAGTGCTACATATGTCAGCTGCCTTTATTAGTTTTACCTGACCATCAAGAGATTGAAGCCTTTCTTCATTATACATGTCAACATCATTCCTCCTAGCTGCAATAAATGGTGCATCATTTGGTATTTGTGAAACAATGCATGATTTCAACAAAGTGAGATCATCTGATGCAATACTTGTATCTTTTGTTTGAGTACGTAACCTGTTGAGTGACTGAGCAAAAACCAAGTCATCCTTTTGGCGCATTATTGTGGATAGTGTAAATATGGAGAACATAGCCCATAAATTGACAAAAGACCCAGGGTCTTGTTTGTAGAGTGGTTTACCCTTGACTGGTTGGATTTGATGGAAGTCTCCTACTGCTAATATTGCAACATTTCCAAAAAATTGATTGTCATTTGTTCTCTTTAATTGTTGCAACCTAGAATGTATGTATGTGAGCATACCTTGATCAACCATGGATATTTCATCAATGATCAGCAATTGAAGGCTACGGTATCTGATACGTAAAGTGTTCAGCTGATCTTCACCTAATGACTTATACGGTAATGAGGTATTAAAGATACTAAATGCAGAGTGAATTGTCTGTCCATTTATATTAAAAGCAGCTGTTCCAGTGTAGGCCACCAGTAGGACAGTTATGTCATCAGGTGATTCTGCTATTTTCACAAATAGCTTTCTTAATTCATGGGTTACGCATTTGATGACTTGTGATTTGCCTGTGCCAGCACCTCCGGTTAGGAATATGTGTATAGGTTGTGTCTTGTTGTTATCAACTTTTTGTTTTGCCCACTTTTGTACATGATTGAACAATTGCCTTTGTTCTTTGTTAAGTTGTCTGAGCATTGTTGTTATTGTATCTTTATTGAATGGTGTGTGCAGAGTTTGAATAGATTTCATAATACCATGATTATCATGGTTGGTGCTAATGTTACGACTGTCTTGATTTTGCAATTCTAGAATGTGTTCACTTTGTGGTACTTGATTTACAGACTGAGCTTCAATGTCGGTAGTGTCTTCAAGCCTTTCTAACTCTGATTGGGGAACCAAATTTGCCCAAGCATCTTCTTGATTACCATTTGAGTGCAACTGTTCCCATAAGTTGTCCATGTCCTTTGCAAGTGGTTCGAAAAGGAGCATATTTTTGGCTACAATTTCATGAATGGGGAGTTGTCATATGAACCATGAAGAAAATAATCCTCATATGTGTGGTACTGCTGCGGTTTGAAATTTTTGTCAGTGAATGGTAGATATAAGTGCATGATGTTGTGGTAATACTTTTCACGGTCTTGTTGAATTCGGACTTTTGCATATCTTATAACTGCACACCTCTTGAGACGTTTCTTTGGTGTCCCTAGAATATTTCCCAAATGGTCAGTATTGTCATCAATGTCATTTATCTGTTGTTCAATTTTAGAACCTGTGGAAATGAACCGGTACTCAGAAGCAAATGTGGCCAAACACATAGATCTGAATTCTTCATTGAGTGGTCTTTGTAGGTATTTATCTATAATGTTTGGCAACCATATTTCATCTGTGTCTTCTTTAGTCTGGATCAAAGACAGTGGCATACTCAACCTATGGGTATCTGGGTCTGTGGGAATGAATACAGTTTGTCTAGAGGATTGTTTTAGATGCATTCCAGTAATCCTGTAAACTGATTCCATAACACTGACTTCCCTATGGTTTAGGTACACACTCCCCAATTGTTTTAATTCTTCCATAACACTGGGGTTGCCTTCACGTGCTTCTTGCTGTGCATTTTTCAGCAATTGTCCCATCTCACGTTCCGCTTTACTGATGTATGAGACGATGTACATGATACAGCTATAAGGATCTAAAATGTATTGGATATCCATGTTTGCATTCCAAGACTGTAGTAATGTTGGATTGTAGTTGTTAACCCAAATACTACATGGTTGTCTGTGATATATGATTACTTCCTTTTGTGTGTTGGCTTGAACAGACTGTTCTAATTGTTCTTGTGTTAAGTTAGCCTTCTGGAGAAGTTCTTGTGTGGAGGTTGGGTATTTTTCATCATTTATGAATGAATTCCACAATTTCTGAATGATTTGAGAGGCAAGTTGTTTATCCATACCAGTACCACTGTTACTACTGCAATCTTTATCTGAGTCTGGTTTTGAAATGAATGTTCTCTGGGATGGTAGTTTTGGGAAGTTGAAGCGACATACTTTTCCTCCTTTGCGACAAGATTTTGAATGATTCTTGCTGTGTGTCTGCACACTGTTGACAATTTCATGCAATACTGGATTTTCCGATTGGGATGGCATTTGACAAGAAACATACTGGTCTATAAAGGATAGAACCTCATGATCTGGTGACTGTCCATACTTCGGGGCATTTTTTACCCAAAAAAGACAATGGATATGTGGCCAACCTCGTTGTTGAAATTCTACCCTATAAAAATAGTCCATAACTTCTCCAATGGGATGTGCAGGTGACAAAATGACCTTGTGTATAAATGCTTGCATTCTGTGTTCAAACATTCTAGCAGCAGTTACTGGATTGCTTGCAATTATTTGGCAATGTGTGGTCCAGTCAATTTCAGTGGGGATAGGTTTACCCTGCTGTTCAAGAATGGATTCAACTATTTCAGGCCATCTTCTATCTGCAGCAGAAAAACTGCAAAACCAAGTTGGTATACCTAATTGCCTAACCATTGCAAAAAGATCCCTCATTGTAGTTTCCCAATATGCTGGTGATCCCCGAATTTTTTTCATGAAATAATATCCATCATCCTTCGATAATATGTCATTCAGATTGTGTTTGTCTTGTAGCATAGAAGATGTTATCAGTTGCCCTGTAGATGTCCTCTTTGAACCTTTCCGCATTGCAATGGCAATTGAGGACAAAATGTCATGAAGTTCAGTAGTGTACTGTGCAAAGAATATGTACTCAGGATTACTGGCAAACCTGATGTCTTGTGATAGGAGGCGGGCATTGAAATACCTCTTGGGGGATATTGGAACATGTCTTTCTTGTTGATATGTGTTTTTCCCATCAGGGAACAATGTAACAAATGATTTACCTTCAGTCTTGAATACACTGACCAATTGTTGATTCTCTGCTGGGGCTACACATAATATGGTATCATGAATGTTATCTGCTATGTAATGAGCTAGATCCACTGGTTGTAAACATGTATAACATGGTGCAGATGTTTCTGTTATGTCATCCAACAATGAATGTTTTGTATTTGGATGTGATCCTGACTGATTATCAGTATGAGCATGTAAGCTGTCAGTCTGTGTACTGTCACTGTTTATACTGACTAATGTATTGAGATTACATGAAGGGCAAGCCATATAATCATGATTCTCTGAAATGTGACTTGAATGGTCATGTCCTGTACTATGATTACAAGCAATATGGACATTGTCATAGTGCGGATTCACATCTTTCAAATATAGTGTTGCTCGATGGATGTTATTTGGATCAACAGTTTGATATAGGTGGTGACCTTTGTACTGCAACTTTCGTTTCAACTTGACCTTAATAAGGCTCCCATCATCTATTGTACGGGGTAGTTTTTGGATAGTGTCTTTGACATTTGACTGTACACACACAACTGGTCCATGGATTCCTTTTTGCAAACCTTTGGGTAATGCTACAATTTTCATGAATGGTATTACAGGTGTAAGCAAATGCCTTTCAAGAGAATTCAACTGTGCCAAAAATAGGGGTTGTTCATTAAGGTGCATGGAATTGATAAGTGCTTGACATGGTATCTTTTTGTTCAAAAGTGTTCTATCACAGCAGTGGCAAATACATTTATCACTTTGAGAGGAAGGTGTGGGGGTGTTTGGAAAAAATTGGGTGACAAATGACATCTCATACCTGGTTTGGTGAAACTTTTTTACGCCATTCTTGAAGAGTAGTCGATTGCAAATGCAACAAACAAATACTGGCTTTTCCTCACATAACTTCTTGAAATGTGAGATTAAAGTATTGTTTACCTGCACTGTGCTTGAAGCCGGAGAACAAAATGTAAATGTGCGGTCTGCAGGTTTTGTTCCATGTTTTGCAGAAGAGACATTTGGTTGATGTGGGCCATTTTCCGTGGCAATGGTGGGAGGATCATTTGGTTGGTTGACATGTGGTTCAATTTCAAGAGGAACATAATGTTCACAAGAGGCAGGTGGAACACAGTTTGCAAGAATGTTACTTGGCATACTTTCACCTCTTGAACTGAGGACATTAGTTGTCATGCTCATCACACACCATTTGGTATTTTTTGGCAACCTCTTGAATGTACTCTCTTTGATTGGCTTTACTTTCGTTGAATGTAGATCAAACTGGACAGGACTATTAGATCCAGCAATTGAAATTGCCAAGGTCTGAACATGCACAATGAGAGTATGCAAGGAATGAAATTTTAGGAGAATGCTCTTGCCATCCATTACTGGAAGGCCCTTTGAATTCCTACTATGAGAATCAAACAGGTAGAATGATGAGGTCAAGCAATCCTTATATATGGCAATGGCATTGCCATTTGCGACCAAAATGGCACATGTATGGATTTGGAATGCTTGCTCCAAGGCACATAGTAGAGTGTGTGTACTAATATTGTCTGGTTTGTTTGATTTGTATGGGCTAACAAGTCCTGAGTAAGACCGAAAAATTTTGTTATGGAAACTGAGATCATCAAATGAATAGTATTTTGGTAACTGAGTAAAATACAGCCAATGATGTTGTTGTTGATGATGTGACTGTATCAAGGAGTACATTTTGTCCCCTTGGATTAGGATATGATCTAGCTCTGAGGAAAGGTATCTTTGTGGAGGACTTATTTGACAAAGTGACAAGAAGATGAGAGAATTTGCCATACACTGTCGACCTCTTGTGTTTTGCGAGAAAACTGAAGACCCTTGGTGAAATGAACCAGTTGTAATGACAATATTGCCAGGCCTATTTAATGATGCACAAGCAAGTGGAGTTGTTGGAAATTTTAAATTTTGGACATTGTTGGGACTTGAAGTTGAGTTGTTTCTTTCTTTTGCTGTGACATTCATGCATGAATTATCTGATTGGAACTCATATTCTGCTGTGGTCTGTGATTTTGTCATGTCTGAGTAAGTATTATCTTGGTCATTAATAGCGTTGGGATTTGAGGATTTCTGACTGCAGGAAGGAAATGGACTAGCAATCATTTCTTTTATTACACACCAGCGGTGCTCTTCTGGTAACCTTTTGAAAGTTGTCATTTTGATTATTTTCACCTTAGTAGAATAAAGATCAAACTGAACTGGACCACTGCTGTTTGTAAGACAGCTTGTCAACATTTCAATATGCACAACCAGATGGTCTAGAGATTGAAATTGTAGAAGGACGCTGTTGCCATTGACAACTGGAAGGCCTGATAAATTCCTACTGTCAGGAGTGAACATGTAATATGCTGAAGACAAACTCTCTCTATATATTGCAAAAGTATTACCACTAACGATCAAAATGGCACATGTTGCAATGTCCTGGAATGCTTGTTGTAATGCTTCTCTTAATACGTAAGTATTGAGATTGTCAGGAATGTGTAATGTGTTTGGTTTGACTAACCCTGAGTACAAAAAAGAAAAGTTGTTATGAAAACTATACCCAGAAACTGAAAAGTATTTGGGCAACTGACTGAAATGTAACCACTGAGATTGTTGCATAAGCACTGATTGTAGCAAAGAGTACATACTGTCTCCTACAGTTAAGATGAAGTCTAGTTCAAGAGACTGGTATGATCTTGGAGAGCTGATGTTACAGTGTGATAGGAACATAAGAGCATTGGTAAGACACTGCTTACCTCTTGTTTCTGGTGAGAATATAGAGGAGGCCTGATGGAATGAACCTGTTGCAATAAGCATCTTGAATGGCAACAGACAAATGACCTAATTTAATGTAAGAAAATGTTCATGTATAAGTTTCAGAGTTTTGCCCCAAGAGACTCTATTAGCTAGGCATACAAAAATTAAGCTGAAATCACCACTTTCATCCAAAATACAGCAGTAATGTTTAATCAAGTATTGCAAGTGAAAGGAAGTATGAGTGGAGTTGTGACTAACAGCCAAAATGAGGATAGACTTCAGTGTGGTACAGAATATATATTAAAGAAGAGACAGCAGATTCATTGATATCAGTATGTCATTGGAAATTGGGAACAGTATGAACAAACTGAACAGTTTGGAAGCAATTGGAACAACTAGATGGAAACAGAAGGAAACAGCAAGGTCAGCATATAAACAGTCCAGTGTTGAAAAAACAACAACTGAAGAATTTGCAAACAATATGGAAACAACTGGATCAAGAATGAGGAAACAACATGGAAACAACTGGATTAAGAATAAGGAAACAACGAGATCAACAAGTAGGAAACCAATATGGAAACAACCGGATAAAGAGGTTCAAAAGTGAAGGAAATGGCATAAATCTGAACATAAACAGTTTCAGTTAGTACAAAGGGCTCACACATTCATGTAAAAATTTGTGATGTGGTTTAATGTTGAGCTACTTATTCTGTACTTTTTAGAGCAGTCCTGGACTAGCAGTTTGCTTTTGATACCTTACACACAGGCGTAAGCACAGCTTGCTTTTTTTTTCACTGCAGTGTAACTAAAAATGGGAGCATGACAGACAAAACAAAGCCTTAATGTATTTATTGATTGCAAAAGTTCGAAGTCCTGAGTTTACTGAATGTTCAATAAAGAGTGATGTGGGTATGGGTTGTTGATGTTGTGGTACGTATATGACTGACAGCACTTTACTGTGTAAGTAACTGAACTGCGAAGAGTGCAATGACTATTTGGCTTGTTTATTTTGTTGAGGGTATGTAGGACTGACAATACTCTATTGTGTGCAAAACACTTTTAACAAACTTGTTGTGTAACACTGTAAGTGAGACTTGTGAAGTTACGTATTAGAGCATATTTCTTACCCACAATACTGTATTGTGCTGTATGTGCAAAACACTTTTTAAAATAAAACCTGTTGTGTAACACTGTTGTGAAGTTATGTATATGCCTCAAATTCTTGAACCTTAGCTTTGACAGGCTGAAGACTTAGGCTAGTTACATCAATAAGAATTGTTGGCTATGTTGATTTACATTGTACAAAGTCTAAACAAAAATTGTTAAAGAATCATGAATGATTCAAAGATATCAGTATCACATCATTCCAAACTAAAAATGAGTCTCAGATGTTTTGATTATTTGCCCCAATAACTGTTAGCAGAGGAAAGTAATGTTTTGCGGGGAGAAAAATGTTTTGTACGGAGGGGAAAGTAACTGGTGCCAAACCTTATCAATATCAGTAACCAGCTAGGGCCCAGGTCTACTAGGCTATGCTGTTACAGTTAAGTTAGGCTTGTAAGTTGTAATGGGGCCTCCTCAGTTAATGGCAACCCAAATATTCAATCACCTGCACGTAACGATATGGATAAGCTATTCAGTTAACCCAACCTGCATATGTGTTAGGCCTACTTTTATAAGTTGCCCTGAAATCTTTGCTCGTTGAACTTTGTCTCAGAGTCTCACTGTGTGATACACTATTGGTGATGACGCAGGCCTTACACTACGCAAAATTATCGACCCTGGACTTCCTTGACTATCCTGTAATAACCTTTAGCCTACAGCAAACTAGCTGCAGAGTCTACGCTGGGAGCACCTTTCGTACTAGGACATGCCTAACACTAGTAACAGTAACACTGATGTTAGCGTTGTTTTGTTGTGTAACGTTCGGCTATAGTATAACTTGGCCTACCTAGCCTAACTGTGTTTGGGCAAGACTACGACAAGTTTTATATACCGTGGGTAGGTTGTTCTCCGTTTAAGTTGACAAACTAAAACCAAAATTTAAAATACAATAAAGAAGAAGCGATTTACAATCCACACACGGTATGGAATCAATGGCAAATTACCTTGAACTTGGCGACTGGCCTTAGGTCACAATCGGTCGCAATCGTCGCAATAGCTAGCAATGACGGGGTACAGTACAGTACACTAATACTAGCTGCTCTATGCGATGGCAAGTTGGTCGTCGATGAAGTTGCTTCATGAAACAGTTCCGACAAAACAAAGTTGTCGTATGTTGGAAAATGCAACCTTTGAAATTTATTTTGAAATCCCTGAACGGTATAAATTGTTTTCAAACTATATTTACACCTTTTTTCAACCAGAGAGGAAGCCTTCAATGCAGAACAATACCTTTGAATGTGGAACTACTTCTTTATTTGCACATTACCACCTTACTATACAGGAGTTGTTCGAGCAAATCCCCTTATATAGAAATAGTTAAACTTTGTTGAAAAATCCCCCTACGGAACAACTTAACATGACTGCGCAGCTGTTCCATTGTACGAACAACAGCTCGAGATTGCAATATGAATCCAAACGGAACATGATTTAATATTCATCCGCACCAACCGCTTGCGAAGGCACGAAAACACGTGACTGAACGAGCAATTCCTACAATCGAAGCTGTGGCTTCGATTAATTAAAAAACCCTGAGGGGCTTGTTGAGAGTTCTACTCCCCAATACAACTAAAACATGTTACCAGGAGGAGCTGTGTTGCAAATACAACTAAGCATAAAGAAAAACAATAAGAGAAAAAAAGGACGGAAAATTCAATAAAGTAAAAGTAGGAGAACCGGAAGTGACGTAGCAAATGCGGTGGGTTCAAGAATTTTTACTGCTTTCGTGCGCGGCTTTTCAGCTATTTAAAAAAAGAAAAAAACTGTGATCAAGGGGGTTGACCTTTAACCAGATATTGGGGGAGGGGCACTTTCACAAACGATTGGCGGGTAACCAGGAACTTTGATATGGACGAGGGGCACCGTTAGAGGGTAATGTTTGTATTCGGTAGTGACACCTTACGGTTACCCCTGTTTGCGCGAATCACGTGATATATCAAGTCTGCCATGTACAATCTCTCTTTTTTTCTCTTGTGAGACTTTTTCACCTCTTCTTGCAACACAGCATACTAAACATTGAGCTGGGCATTTAATGGCATGGTCAGTCTTCAGTACAGATGGTTATTACAGACTTAAGACCTACTTTGAATGGGTTTTTATTATAATGAGGAAAATAAGGTAAATGATGTATATTTTCGTTAGGAGTAAGAGTACAAAATCAAGTATCCCATTCATTAAGTCAAGCATGTTAGTCTAGTATTCAATGAGTCTGCTAGTGCTACATGAAACTTGACGGAACCTACTGCCACTGTGCTTGGTGCTCAACATAAACAGTGGAAAAGGGAAAACAAGCCATTGAGCCACAACTGAAAAAAGGGGCTGTAGTCGGCTCCAATCGGCTCGTTCCCAGTTCTCATACCAGACAATTCCAATTTTCCCCAACTAACTTATTTGTTGTACTTCCCAACACTGTCTTGAGTTTTGCCTTCTTGCGTAGATTCAGACCATGTAAAATTGTTCCTACAGTTTTCTTGAGGAACATGCAAGTCGATTATACGTAATGAGCAAACTCTCCATACCTGTTAAAATGTCAGGTATCCAGGACCTTATGACTTTTGTGACAATCAAAGATCATTCAGCCATTAAGAAGTTAATCTCTTCTAAAAAATATACTGGGGGTGAATAATCTTTGCATCGGAATTGTGGGATAATTACCTTTTCACTAGCCTGAACTTGTCATCGAGATACTTAACATAATATTATATAATAAAGAGTAAATAATTTTCCAAAATAACGGAACTTTAATGGATTAAATATATAGTTTAAATGCATAACGCCCGCGCAAACTACTAGTAACATGTTTGCAGAAACTTCATTACTATTCATTCGACATACCCGAAATTCAAGTTAAGCAGTTTGAATCTAATCTAACTGCGAAGAAAATCGCGCACAGCTAATTTAAGAACAAAATGCTCCAAAAATTGAGACTACGTGTCACATCAACCGGCCTCCAACTTCCTATTGGTTATGAAAAATGCTACATCTATTTTTTCGTCATGCCTCAAAAATTGATGTTAGGGGAATGCTGTGATACCCCTTAGAAAAATATTGGGAAAATGTTCCCAGTATTCGCTCCCCCGCTATTGTTTTACGTGTCTGCTATTAAGTCAACTTAGGCTTAAACTTAAAGTTAAAGTTGAGTTGGTTCAGTTGAACATTTTTCTTTTCAAACCTGTTAAGTTTTCTTCACATACCAATGCTTTCAGGAAGGCTTCAACGATTTATGCACGTAGACTTTTAATTTTGGGAAAGAAGTGAGGGGTCGAATTGACCCACGTCCATGTTGTGAACAAAAAGGTGAAACTGGATCATATCGTGTATGTATGGTTCCTTGTAATGATAAGTAACACACATACAGTATTGCAACACCGCGGGATTCCCCGATTGTTCAACACCAGCTTTGCATGCGCATTACATTACTCAAAAATGTGCTTGGTACTGGTAGTGACAATCACAAATGTACGCATAAAACGAAGAACGTCCAAGACTTCTTCCAAAAGACAGGCTCGTGGCCGGGGGGGGGGGGGAAGGAGCCCCCCGGCATAAAAATGTTTTCGCTCCCTAGACACTCTGAAGTTTGCCATTGACTTAGGCCTAATACATTTGTGATCCCCCCCCCCCCGGAAATACTTTGTCCCCCTTTCGTGCCTTGTCCGGCAACGGGCCTGCCAAAAACGTAGATTGGAGTTAACCTATGTATAAAAGTTTTACGCAAAAGGCTTAGCCGAATCGGCAAAATCTACCACAGTTCGAGTTTTAGCCTCGGTAATTAACATGAAATGATGCTTAATTTTTGCATCAGATTGGGTGTGTAATGGTATCTAAATATTCCTTTTTCGTAACTGTCTTGAGTAAAACGGAGTGCACGTATAGTAATAGTTCCAGATGAAAGATTGCACAGAACAACATCAATTCTAGCCATATTTATCACATTCTCCTCATTCCCAACTTTGAATCAGCGATATGTTTTGCTCTCCTTGCTACTTGGCACAGACTTAGAATAACAGACAATATAAACTGTGCTACCAGTCCAGGGGAAAGGTTAAAAGGCAAACAGGTCTTTGAAAAGTCGAAATTAGTTCTACAGTATACATGATATCTTTCTAGTCATTCATATTAGAGTGTTACTAATGTGAAATGCGTCTATGCCACCCTTATGGGGAGGTGCGGGTTAAAGCTAGAGTTTTAATTTTCCATGGATCGTTATATTTACTGAAAATCGCTACATAAAATGTAATTTTGCATTTACCTCATACTTTAATGACATTGTGTTTTTGTGACCTTTGTTGTAAAAATTTTGTACTGTAATTTTAATGGAAGGGTCCTGAGACCAAGCCTCTAGCTCGAATGGAGGGGCGCTATGGTCAACTTGTTACATGTCACGTAAATATACAGCTGGTGGTCTTAGTGACATAAAACGCCATTTAAACCTCAAAAATGAAAATTTGAAACTTTTGCATTAAAACCATTAAAACCAACAAAAAAAACTATGTAGGGGAGACTGGGGTTAGTTGAGTTGACAGGTGGGTTGAGCCACCCCCATTATCTCCGAGAAGAATAACTTGAAGAATATAACGTTGCACCCTCCATGAAAGAAGGCAACACTAGTACCCTTTGTACGACTTGCATGGTAGGATAACACTTGAGGTAGGACAATGAGCGGCAAAATATTGAATTTTCATGTTGAAAGTGATTTTTCAGAAAACAGTGTTTTGTCGTCTGTGCCTATGCTACACAGCGATAAATATTCTAAACTTTTGATATTATGTCAAACAGGGGCTAATCATCACACACAGGAAACTTTCATCGTTGTGAGACTTCACGTTCTATCGGCATGTGGGACGCCTTACCAGACAGCCCACTGTGGGGCAAGTTGGGCCTATCTGTGTGTTACAAGTTGAGCCGGCTTTACTTAAAGCATCGGCGACTCATCATACCCCATAAGTAGTTCATCCTATACCATATAATGTAATGTGTAATAACAGTGGTTGTCTCAAAAGGTGCCAAACATTTGCTATGTAAAGACAGTGACGAAGCAATGGTATATTTTTTTTTATTTTTGAGGGGAGGGGGAGGAAGTTGTTGTTTATTAACCAAATATGAAATGGTACTATATGACGTTAGATGGCAATTGGTGTACTCCATCCGAAAACGGAAACACCATAAAGAGGCGAAGATTATTAGTTTGCAACACAAAACCTAAAGTTTTTCTAAACATCCACTGTTTACGAATCTGTGATTCTTGTTACAATATATGTGTGACTCTTGTGTTCTGCATTAAATAAAGTTGAATGTTCCGACATGTCAGCCTAGTCCAGAGTCCCTGTTTAGGTTTACCTCCTCCAATAACCGTGTTGGCATAAAGTATGTTAATTAGTGGCTCAACTTACCTGCAGTGGATCAACTTACTTACTTTACTGGCTCAAATTACCCCTGAGGTAAGGTTATTTGAGCCGTTTTGTTTTTACAGTTTTGAACCCTTTAACTAATTAATAGTAATTAATTAACTTCATGTACTATGATCACAAGTTAGACGTTTATAGTATACGTATCCCACATCGGCTTGAAAAGTTTCTATTCTCAGTTTGCTCAATGACCGAAATGTAAAAAGTGGCTGAACTAACCCCAGCCCCATTTAACATTCGTGGTAAACTAACAGGCCAGTCAAGCATGCGTTAATTACTTTTCACGCAGTGTAAACAAAGTGAACGCAGAGCTCATTTGAGGGCACAGATCATGTAACAAACTCAGATACCAGATACCAGTTGATCTACTGGGGTGTCTATGTTGCTTTCCAAGAAGCAACGTCACGGCATGGATTCAGGTTAAGGAGAACAACATTTGTTAAAGAGGGGGGGGGGGGGGATCTCCCCTCCTGACCTGCGAGACTTACACACTGGTGCCCTTCCTAATATATTTCTCTGACTGCTGGCCTGTATGAGACTGATAGTTTTGTGTGCGGCGTAAGGAGAGAATACCTTAAATGTTAAAAGCGACACTGTTATATCACTGTGAATTCACAGAACAGAACTTCAAAGCATAAATAGATGCATTCAGATTACAGGTAAAATGTGGCATTTATTTTACACTATTTATCTTCTATCATTTATATACATATCTCTTTATCATTTTTTCTTTTGGTTATTGTGTTAATTTACAATGAAATTAAACATTTAGCAAAAACCGAGGATTAATGGGCAATTAGGTTAATACAGTGGCAGAACTGACATATGGTGGTCGGGGGCGATCGCCCCCCCCCCCCTCCACGACCAAAATCATCTGTCGGTGCCCTTTTTAGGTTTTTAATATGCTTTACTCTTGAACCGTTATTGGCAAAAGACATAAATTACAAGCGTTGTTTTAAGGCCCAGATAACTAAATGCAAAACGCACCAGTAACTGTACTATCTGCACTTTGTTCTGAAAGGTCATTTGTAGTACAGGGTTAGGTTTTGCCGAAACGTATCTTCATGCTTTATACGAACTAATGAATGTTGTTAAAGTTAAATTTAAATGCGTCCACACCAAGCGTGATTATAAGCTTTACAAAATACACCGACTGACATTCAATTCACCCTCCCTGCCAATAAAAGATGTTGCAAAGGGCGCAACAATAATTGTAGCGCAAATAGCTCTCTTGTTGTCGGGTATAATTCTCAACGTAGACAATAAAAAGAGTTTATTAAGGTACCAAAATAGCTTCCGCAACATTTTTCAAAATCATTTGAAGAGAACATGGAGGTTAAAATAATATAAAACTGTTATCCTACACTGTAAAAATTGTCTGTGCATTTACAGAAAATAAAATAAAGAAAAACAAAAGAATACATAAGAAGTGCTGTCAACTCATTGACAACCCTTTTTTTGTATTGTTTCTGTATTACTTTATTTTTTCTTCTTTAATTGTACAAAAGTTCTGTAACATTACAGACATTTTTTACAGAGTAGAGGTAAGGATTTAAGGATTTTAATGTAATGATCAGTTTCCATTTTGCTTTTCTGCAAGTGACAATTCTCATAATAAATGGCTATCTTACACTGCACGATAGACCCATGAAAATGCTTATTTCCGTACTTTAGTGGTCTCAAAAACCAGAAAATTGCATCTAATAAATGTAGGATTAGGCTACTTTTATTTATTATGAACTTGGTATCTAGAGAGTCAAGCAGACCTTTTGTCTTGGCTATTTCTTTCAATCTACTTATTGAAAAGCTATTTCCGAGTGGTCACATGATGTAAATTACGTCAATTAATGTTTCTTCGTGTACTTATCTTTGTTTCCAGATGCCAAAAGTGTAAACCAAACGGTGATTGATTTTCATAACTTTTTCCCACTGTAAGATTACTTGCTATTTAGCTCTAGCAGGTTTAATCTTTATCTTCACAAAGTAGCCCATTATTACATTAAAATCTTAAATCGAGGCCTGACAATAACACAGAATATAATGACCGCCTTCATCCTAGTAGAGAAAGAGAGGGAAAGAAACATGATCGTCCGCAGTTTGGGGCAAGGGAAGAACTTGCCCTCCCCTGGAAAAAAAAAAAAACTGAAAAAACGGAGAAAAAAAAAACGAAGAATAATTAACATCAACATTTCTTAACAATTCAATCAGTGTTTTCCCTATTTATATGCGGTAAATAGGCTTCAGAAATGCCATTTCCAGCGATCTGAGAGGTATTTTGGGCAAACATTTTCCTGCGCCGCACCAACTTGTGGTGACGCGGAACTTTTCCCCCTTAAAGGATTTTGGCCTACCCCCTTCCCCCGAATTTTCTTCTGCGGAGGCTCATGGATAGAAAATTGAAACATGTTCGAATAGAAAAACTTGCTAAGGAGAAATGGCAAAGAAGTCTTCTACCGGGTGCGGAAAATCAAATGGAAAGTCTAAAAAACCGTGGCTTCGATCGTTATGAGGCTTAGAGTATTTACTCCTTCGAAGCGCCCCTGCAGACTTTTTTCGCCCCCTCTGACCGACATCGCTAGCTCCGCCACTGGGTTAATAAACACTCTAAAGAAGTGTCTCATTGCTAAATATTTACTGTTTAATTGTTAAATATTTTTAAAATGTAAACCTCCTTTCAAAGTATCATGGACAAATTACGTGTTTAATTGCTAAACACGAAAATTAGAGTGTACAGTTTCAGCACCATAGACTATAGGGGTTGAGCATTTACACGGTTTCTCTAAGTATAATGTAATGCTGGATATCCTTCCGCTCTAAAATAAGAGAACATTCTCGAGATTGTGTCCTACGTAGACCCAATGATCGATACGACACTTCAGCCTAGGGTGACAATATTAAGCCTGTCGAGACATAATCCTTCCTGTAATATCGATCCTTTTTTCGTCAAAATCGTTTGCATCTCCAACCCTCCCGGGCTGTCTTTTTGTAAGTAAAACCAACGATATCACATCATACTTGTAACGTAGGACTACACCCCATTATATGGGAACTTATGCGTGTACATTTGCAGCAAAGAATACAACTCATTTCCCCACGTACAGGCGTCATCCTACCTTGACCTTTTGCTCTAGCAAATCATTGAACATACAATCTATGTCCATTGCCATGGCGATTAGCACAGTATCCGACGTGAGGTCACGTGAGGTCACGGGGAAATATCCCGGCACATGTCATGCATGGTAGTTGTCTGGAATTTTGGAAGATATGTGCTTTCAGTATTGGTTCCGGCACAGTAGGAATAGTTGGGAAGTCATAGCCTTCATATACGTATACGCTCGAGGTAGGAAGCAATTATAAATGGGGAGGGGGGGGGGGGAGAAGCCCTATCCCTTGCCCAAAAGGGATTATGCCTATTTGTTTTTGTTGTTTTTTCAGTAAATAAGAAGAGAGAGCGATTTAGAAAAAAGTGAAAACCAATTGTATGACTTCACCGATTTTTTAAATAAAAAAACTGAAAAGAAAAAAAAAACTACACTCTTAAAAAAGATGGGTGAAATTTTGCCCAACCTTGGCAAAATTTTACCCAACCGATGGGCTCGTATGCCACCTCTCACTTTATTGGATAAAAGCGTGCCCAACCCAGTTGGGTAAACGTTTTTCCCATGAAATGGGCAAAAATAATTGCCCAACAATTCTACCCAACGGTATTTCTACCCAACAGATGGTTAAAGAAAATTCTGTTTTGCCCAATAGATGGCGAAAAAGATTCCTCATCATTACCCAACAGATGGTCAATCACAAAAGGATTTCCACAACAAATGGGTAAAATGCTAATCGAAATGTGCCCAATAAATATGTAATGCTGTGGACTATTTTACCCATGAGTTGCTTACTCTGACTTTCCTACACTTCTGCTGGTTTCTGATTATTATCTGATTCAAAATGACAAGATTCTCTCTAATTGATAACTTTGTAGGACACGACAGAACACATGAAAATGACAAAACTGGTTTCTAAATTTCTTTGCTTGTATTTATAACAGAATAGCTTACTCTTTAACAACATTATCAGCCTCCTTTTGCTTCTGTTTTGTAGAAAAATAGAAATGTGATAGGCTTTCTTAATGAACATGTCAAAACAAACAAACAGACAGAAATAGCATTTTCCATTTACTCTTCTATCATTTCAGATGCCATACCACCTATTAAGAAGCATAAGAAAAATGAAACTCAAATACTTCAAGGAACGGAAAATTGACAAAACTTTTGTTGTACCATAATGTTTTACCTTATACTAAATAATTACAATATATAACTTGAGATACCTTCACAGCTTAGAGTGGGGCCATTTACAGTATTTTACTCTGAGATGTTCTCACAAGAACCCAGCTGTGCCATTTTAAGGACAAATAGCCATTTTTTATACTTTTGTTCAATGGAAAATTATTCATTCTCAAAGTTACCTGTATCTCTTTATAAAGTAGTTAACATGCTGTATTGATTATTTTATTGCTCGAAATAGTGTCTCAAAATCTTTGAGTAGAGTGTGCATGTGCCAAAAGGGGAGGTAACTGCCGCAACATTATTACTTTCTCAACATTTGCTTTAAACGTTTTGAGAAATACTCAAAAGATTATAAATGCTGTTCATGGGAAACAAAACCCCTCTAAGATTTTCTTGATGTTGAAAAGTGCTTTAAATGCTTCACTTGTGACAACATATATAACATGGCACATCCCTTTAATATCTTTAATCAAGGGGAAGGGGGCACTCTCATAATATCAAACTTCGGGTATTTTCATTGCTCTTCCAATATTTCCAAGAATAGAAAATATTTTCTGTTTCTTGTTTAACTGGGAAAACAACCCATTCTTCTTCTGTAGTTTTCTATATTATATTGAATATTGAAAAATCCTCAAAATTGAAGCATTCACTCATCTTCTCATCTGAGTCAGCTTTTGCCAGGTATTACTCAAAAAGTAGGGTTTTTGGTACGGGCATATAGCTATGTCCTTGCATAAATATTAACTATGTAGTGTAGGGCACAAATGGTGTTGCCATCTTATGTGATTGTTGGACCAGAAGTTTTTTCTACACTCAACCCCAACCTAGATGGGACGTTTCCCACAAGAAAAAATAGCTGGACTCTTCCAGCACCATGGCTCAACCCTCACCATGCTTTACGAGAGTAGAGCCTTTTTTTCTTTTTACTCATCAACATGCCTTGTTCTGTTAATTTAGTCTACAGGACTGCAATAGGTAGTATTCATGCCCCAAGAAGTAAGACGTTTATCCCCATTTAAATCATCCTTGGCATGCTTCAACTTTGTGAAGAGCATCATCAAAAACAAACAAACAAAAAAAAAAGATGAACTTTCCTGCACTTCCCCAAACTCTTTGGATAACTGCTTAGAGGTGAGTTTACCTTTTCACAAAATTAGCATCCTTCTATACCTTCTTTTATGCAAAAATAATTAATTCACTAGGTCTTCTTAATAAATATGTTAGAACAAACAAACAAACAAACAAACAAACAAACCTACAGAAACAGCTTTAAACATGAGTAAAATTTAAAACTTCTCCTTCGTTTCTACCATTTCACTTAAAATGATATTTAGGTGTGTGAAGACCTTAATGCTCTGAATGCACTTATGGCACGACTTTGCACATTTCCAATTTGGTAAATCTCTGATTGAAGAAACTCCCATGAGCCCTTACACTGTACCTGGTATTCAATGTCCATGACAAAGTGTGCTTTAAAAATACAATCAACTGCCTTCAGCAGTGATGGCAAAGAAATTGGCTGACGTTCAATAATAAAAAACACTTGGTGATCCTTGATAAGGCCAGCTTTACCAAGACAGAGTATAAATGGCTGTGGTCGATACTTCTTCGATATGTCACAACAGAACTGCTCCACACTTGTAACATTCTAGATGAAATGAAAGAAAAAAAAGAAATCAAAACAGAATTCACAAAGATAAGGGAAAACTAAAGCACTACAGTTAAGTGAAATGCTGAGCCCAGTGCACTACCTTTAAACACACTTAGACTACATTTGTAAATGATCCTATCAACAGAGCTTTGACAATGTTACCAATAAAATTTTAAAACCCTTCACATTTATACTTCTTGTTTGAGAAGTATTTTTTTACAAAAGTCTTAGTTACCTTACCACATATTTCAAAATAATGGTTTTTCCCTACCAAATGCTTTTTTTGGTCTACGTTCAAATCAATGACTCCAGTTCCTTGTCAAACAAGAACTTCTCTTCTGCCAGTCCTTACAAAAGAAAGTGCAACAGGTTGTGTTCTTTAATTCTACCTAATGCAGGACAGCCAAGTGCTGCATTATGCTTTATACAAGTTCTATGCAGTTTTACTTCTAGTAACCTCAATTCCCTTTCCTCTCCACCAAATACAACATAATTCTTTCAAGTCAATGTGGTATATCTTACCTAAATGCAAACATGAAATTCCCTTATTTAGTTATCTTTCTTAATGTGTTGTCTTCATCTATTATTTGAAATAAAAAGTTTATTGTCTGAACCTCTCAAAGGCACACACACACACACACAATTCCTTGTGCTTTCTGTAAGAATCAAACAAATTGTAGTGTAAGATCTAGAAATGACAAGAAGTATATTTCAACACTTATGAAACCATAATCTTTTAGAAAAATCTTGAATTTGCTCATAGTCTTTGAAAGAGTATAGAATATTCTAGAACTTTTACAGGTGGTTGTTTCATGCTGATAACTTTTAGATCTCTCAGGAGTTTTCTGAAATGTTCTCATACTAGAAAACTATTTTCAAAATTTTCAGAATTTTCTTTCTTAAGAATTGTATATTTGAAGCCTCCCAGCTTCTGGGTTTTACTTCTAGAGCTCTAGTTGTCAAAGGAAACACCGAATCACGGACTTGCTGGTTGTGTGCTTAGAAGAGGAATTATTCTTTGTACACGGGAAGTTGAGCTAAGCTCAGAAGTTAGCTAGGCTTAAGTTAAGATAAAAGTTAGCTCAATCTAAGTTTAGTGAAGTACTCAATCTGGAAAGGTCTAAGAAAGAGTCTATAGAGGTGCTTCAAGTTCACATATCTTCAAGTGCCTATAAAGATTGTGTGAATCGATTCTACAAAGAAGGACTTCAAAATAAAAGAGAGTTTTTTGCATTTAAAGCATACTGTAATCTCCATGTGAAATAAGTATCTATCGCAGGGAACAGATCTCTTGTGGACTTTAGTTGTGTAATACAAGGGAATTTATCAACTTCTTATCAGCTCATTTACATTTGTCACCCTGCTGCTGTGCAGAAAGGAGATAAATTAGTAGCCTTCAACTTGTCACAAACACTTTGCCCACTCATTTTTGGTTTCAGCCACTACGAAAGTGATTTTGAACACTAATCAGGTTATTTCTTTCAGGCAATTTAAAATACATTCTTCATTTCTGCAATTGGCCAACTGCTATCCATTTTATATATTTTGCAGCTATGAAATGGTTCTTTGCCAGCTATTGGCTTCACAGAACTCATGCCAAATAACTAGCTGGTGCTTTGTGAAGCTAAGAGTTCTTTGTTGGCCAAAGTAGTCTATTTTTCCTGGTATCAACAATAAAACGTTCCCTGAAATTATGTTGAGATAATAAAAAGTTCTCACTGGTTTCAAATCTATGAATGCAGCAATAGAGTCACCCATTGTGCACCTTCCTGAGCTTTTCTTGCATCTCCCTCGGAATAAAAACGGGAGCAAATGGAAGGCCATGTTTTCCCTCTCATCTGCAACCAAAATGAAGGTATTATAAATAAGATACAGCAAGAGACCTTAAGTAAGATACAGCTGCTGTTAAAAAGTAAATTTAGTAGGTGCTTTTGATAAGTAGATAAAGAAGGGGGCATTTAAATTAAGGAACTGCTGTTTAGCAGATGGCGGTTATGAGGTAAAACCCCTAATTATTTTACACTATGCAAAGCAGTTTTTTCATCCCAGCCTGGGATACTACTGCTACAACTGTGATATTTCAAACTTTTAAAAAGAAACCAAAGCAACCAAAATTCTTCATATGTTCCTTCAAAGTTTCCCTTCTTGAGATTTTGTTTGCACAAGGGTTGATCCCTGGTGACCTCAAATGACCTTGACCTCCACCAAAAACACAAGATTCTTGTACTCCATATGGGGTACATGATCACCTAGTTTGACCATACATGTTTTCTTTCTTGACATATTACACACAAGCAGCATTACAAATACACCCACAATCATGACCTCAGAGGTTTCTCTTTCATTGAAACCAAAAAGGGTAAAGTACTTTTCAAAATAAGTCTGAGAAAAGTTTGTTATTTAATTTAGTACCTCACTGACTGCATTTCAAAAGTATCAAGCCAC
This sequence comes from Holothuria scabra, assembly GCA_037179385.1. Classification (NCBI taxonomy): domain Eukaryota; kingdom Metazoa; phylum Echinodermata; class Holothuroidea; order Aspidochirotida; family Holothuriidae; genus Holothuria; species Holothuria scabra. The sequence goes on from CM074179.1 coordinate 12,365,712, forward strand.
ATTTTCTGCTTAACTTAAATATGATACCAGGCCTTGAGTTTTAAATTTCCCAGGTGTGCTACAAAAACCACTCCTCAGAAAATTAAGAAGTGTGGTAGGTGTGCTGTTTTATTTCACTTTAATAGATTTCTATCAGCTCCCATCTTCATCTAGGTGTGCAAAAAATCACCCTTCTCACAGTGATTTGAGGTGAGTGATGGTGTGCATTCACATGCCTCAAAGTTCAAGGCATGTGATTTACACTGTAAAGGTGATTAGTTAGACTTTACATCTCAGTTTGTAACCTATTGGTTTTAGTCGGGCTGATCACAGCCTTCTTCCCAGTTGTGGCTTACTGTCAAACAAGACCGTGCTGCTTTGCTAGCTGCTACAGAAAGTTTGAAAGCAGATTAATGAAGAAGCTGGATATTCCAAATGACAAAACCACCAGAATATATGATATGTACATATGTAACAGGCTTTCCTGAATAATGCTTATCATATTGGAACAAAACTAATACCTGTACAATTACCATGGGAATGAAATAAAGAAGTGAAAATATAATCTGAGCATGATTTTCACTGCTTAAGCTCACTCACCTTTGGGAAGCTTTTCCACGTCCTCGTTCATGTTCAAAACTTGCTGCCATGAATCACACACCTCACATGCATGGGTGATCAGGCTTTCAGAAATACTGTCCCATTTCTAATACAGGCTGTTGGATTTTCCTGGGTAAAGCATATCAAAGTCTTGTTCCATCTGTAAAACCATGAAGAAAGGGAATATTTCGAAAAAGAATGAAGACACTACATATTTTTCAAAAGAAGAGATTTTGCCTTTGTCTTCTTGCTAAAGTTTTAAGAGTATTTTCCTTTTATAACATGCATGCAATTATCACTTTACTGGACACATCACATATACTCATATTACTACCATTGTTGGCTGAGAAGAAACAAATATATATGAAATGTGATTGAACTGAAACGAAGAAAATGTAATTCAAGGGAGACCACACTTTAAATGTTCTGCATCACAAATCTTGTGAGAAAAAATCAAGTACAACTCAGTCTCTGCTAGAGAGGTAAGACAGCCTTCCCCTTGATTGGATAGGAAATCCTTGGTGACGTATCTTAGCTTATCTGTGCCTTCTTTCGTGAAGGCTAGCTAATTGATTTGTTTGCTTGGTTGGTTGGTAGGCTGCTCAAGTTTCTTGCCCACTAAAAATTGAATCTGCAGTTTGTGGTATAGTGCACTGGTTTAGTTAGGCAAACAATGGCCTATTCACTCGTGCCCAAGTTATCCATGAATAAGATCAACTTTTGTGATTGACAGAGAGAAGCTGGCTTTCATAGTATAACCGAGTTCTTCAACCTTATGGTGATCATTATGCATTTTAACAAAATGAGCAGTTACCATTCAACAAGACCTACCATTCCTGGAGTAAGTAACCTTGGGTAGCTCCCAAGATTTCTGCCACACCTTTCCTATCTTCTCTTATGCTTTTAGCCCTTGCAGCAAATGTCTTCCTCATATAGTCCTTTACTGTACTCAGTGGCTCGCAATTGTGCGGAAGCCATTCAGTCATTGCTTTCTCCTCAGCGGGTGGAAACTGTTCTTTGCTAACTACACACACACACAAAAAGAAGATGTAAGCATTCATTGTTATAAAAGTTGACCAGAATCCTGCCCATTTACTTAGTTTTGCAGGGGAATGTGGGAGGGGGCAAAGTGAGTGGGATGGTGTGGGTAGATAAAAGGTCTAACTGCACCTTACGGGGACAGGAAAATTCCTTTTAAAAAACAAAAATCCACCACTGAGACCCTACCTTCATACACAGACAGGTTATGATAGAGGTTTGTCCCGCCATAGACAGACTTCACAATTGCAAAAGGCTTGGGCAGGACCCAAAGGTGCCCTCAGGCTATACCCAGGTCAACAAGTGACATTTTGTAATATAGGTGTACTTTCTCTGTCATGAAAAGCTCTCCCAACATCACAATTTAGTCATGCATGTTGCAGTTTATATCTCTTTGTAATATTATAAAGACACTTTCAAATACAGACAAAAGTATATGCTAAAGGTTATTGATACTTTTTCAAGAAATGTAATTCTCAAAAGCTTGAAAATTTTTTTAACAGTCTCCTGTTTGGTTTGTTAAAATGACAGATAACTGTTATTTGTTGCTATGAATTGATATATTTCTAACCGAATTAATGCACTCATCATCTAAAGTTGTTCACAAATTATATCCAGAATGCAATTTAGCTTATGGAACAACAAAGTAACGTATGGAAAGCCTTACTAAGGTATATATGCCACAGCATATATCCATTACGTGTACAACAACTCGAACCCAGATCAGGGATTTAACATTAATTTTTCACTATCTTAGGATGTGTACTGTACGAAATAAAGTATTCGCGTTTAATGGAAGGAGAGATAGGGTAAGTTTACCTGCAATGCAAGTAGCAAACTTTTATCGTAAGAAACAAAGAACAAAGAATTATGCATTGCAACAAGTAACGGTAAAAATGATTTGCGGATAGGGGGAATTTATTTCAAAACAGTTGTTTGCCCAAGAGTGAAGTTTTTATACTATAAGAAGCACTGTATTCGCTAGCCTTTGTCAAGCCTTTTCGGCCAACAATTATCTTTCTTATTCTTTTTACACCGTAACGTTACACCCTACTACGAAACCAGGCTCCGTGCTGTTAACCCTCACATGGGATCTGCGTGGCATCATATATCTGTCCGCCCTCAGACCTGCCCGGCCTCAAAGCCTTTGGATAAAGTCTTAATATGTGTATCTTTGAATAGTCAAATATTCAAGAAGTGTTAACGAAAATTACGTTGTCGTGACGTATAAACTATACTTGACCAATGAAAGTGTGACTATCAATATGACAATAACAATCCCATGTGCTTCAATACTGGCAGAACCAGACGCTGTTGCGCTAGTACTACTATAATGATGCCACATACGTCGGTGATTGCAAAAATTGCGGCAGACATTGGTAAATTAAGCTCTTACTTAATCCAGCCGGTAGGTTTACAAATGTGTCATTCCCTTATGATATCGACGCAATGGCTTCAAGCTGATGATTTTTCAATGAAGGCTTGTCTACACCAAGTTGAGCTGCTGAATTTTGTGCAATTAAAATCAAATCATCCCGCTTGCTACACGCCATGTTCGCATGAAATCGTACGCATGGTGCATTTATACAAATTCATGAACTCCTAAATACGAAGACTCTCTGATTGTTTTCCTTTATTACTACCGATTTGGTGGTAGATTTTTAATGGTTTCATTTAAGCAATTTGTGCATTAAATTAACTTTGTCCAGAGGGTTTCCGGTGTAGCGATTCAAAGGGATGTAAAACCGAGGAGGTAACAGCCAGCGTGTTTCCAGAGGGAGCGGAGAGGATACAAAATTTCGCCGGAAAGATTCGACAGGGGCTATGTATTCGCCGCTTTATAATCCTAAAAAAGGGTAACGATAACTAGAGTATCAATTGTACAGAAGTTCATACCTTCAAATAGTCCCTTGGCTGTATGTACTAGTTTAAATGACTTCAGTTGACGTTTAACCACACTTATACTCTTACACCCTGATTGCAACCTAAGGAATGCCACCAAAATGTTCCAAGCTACTTTCAGTGTTAATGTTTTCGATTGCCCTCAGAAAGATACAAAAAGAACTCAAACCTCCAAAGGGAATATAGTATCAGATAATTAAACCGTAGGCCTACTAATCATTGATAATGGCCTGCACTAATTATTAACATCTAACAAATAATTAGTACTCTAAAGTAGAATCATTACTAATATTCATGACATCCTTTTTTGAGTCTTCACTATGACCCAGCCAGAGGTAGACTTCAAACCTCTCGAATGCAAGTCAGATGTTCTATCAGATTCTACTGTATAAGATAGTCCATGAGCTCTGACAGGACCATGAATGAAACATACAAAATACAATTACCTCATCATGAACCAAGCATCATTACAACAGAACGTCAACTCAGTTTAACTGAATAAACACAGATTAGAGGAGTTAATCATTTTGCAATTTATTGTGTTACAAAATAAAAAGCACCACAATGTTTGCTTTGTTGTAATTCCGCTCTAATTGTGACATTTGCTAAATTTATTGCTTGGATTACCATAAAGTAACTATATTAGAATGACGGTAGCAATGCTTGGTGAATGATCTGTCAATGGCGTTCTTGAATTTTGGGCTGCTTCTGTGGGGCTTATGGGCCATGTCTTAAAAATCTGCAAAGTGCCTTTAAAAAAAATTTCAGTCGCAGTCGCAATGGATTTATGGAGTCAAAGACGACAGTGTAGACCGTAAGGGTTCCACACAGCCAGACATTCCTTGCATGGTAATCAGGCCGTTAGCCAGTGGCAAGGTTCTGGAGCAATGGAGAAGGCGGACATTTTTGCAGCGGCCATCAGTTTATGAAGTAGTCTACACGTCCTTTGATCGAGAGTGAATTAGGAAAACATGCAAAATAATGTTTTGATTGCACAGTGGGCCTTCTGTACTGATATTGTGTCTTAATGGGGATAAGTTTTAGACAGTTGTTTTCAGTGAGTAGGTGAGGCGAATTGCAACTGTGTAGGGTAAGAAGATTTGGCTTTTCATACATGGCATAATTAAAACTCTCGGAAGAAAAAAAAAAAGATTTTGGAAGAGGCCTTGCTACCCCCCTCCTTCAACTTGGTCATTGGTCTGATTACAATAACATTAGGGGTCAGGCTGCTGAGTTGTAACGACGAAAATAAACCAGAGACTTGCTAGCAACTCCTGCATGGACCAATAAAGAACACACTGACGTTGATCAAGTTTCCATTCAGAGAGTCGTATCTAAAATGAAGAATGTACCCCACTCCCTCCCCCATAGACACACCTTTTGTATAATATCATTTTAATGAGCGAGTACGATAATTCTGTGCTTGCCCACTGATTAAGTGAAATTCTGGTCTTGATAACAAAAATCTAATTTGTCAGAAGGAATAACGACTTTTAAAAGCGGAAAACTATAGAGGAGACATTTCCAAAAGGAAACCGACATACGCGGGCATAGCCAGGAAGTTTTTGTTCGTGCGACCCAGCACATACCTGCCTGGTGTTAACATATATTATTAGAGTTCTCGTAACTCTGAAACGAAACTTAAAAGTTAGCAATTTGTTATCTTTTTCTTTTATTTTGAATTAGACAATATGATTGAACTTTGACCCAGCAGTTTCATTTTAAGCATAAAGCATAAAAAAGGAATAACTTGCTGGACGAAGTACAATTAACTTCTGTATCACAAAGTCAATGTGCTAATCTATTACCAAGATGTAAAAGGCTAGTCACCGCCCAACTTAGGATTTGCTTGAAACATATGTTAGATACCTTGTTAACCTGTTTACCTGTGCGTGGGTGTTCGCCCTCCTCTTCTGTTGCACCAAGGCACATCATTTACTATCAGCAGGGAGGTGTGATTAGTACCACCTCACTGCTATCAGTAAACAAACTACTAGACCTTTCTACAGCCCGTCCCCGGTTGAAAGGCTAAATACAGGGGTACCCGTTTGACGGCGTTTACAACTATGGATATGTGTGAGTATGTGTAGGTGTGCATGAAAAATGTGTCGTTTACCAACAATATCTTTTTCTCATAATCTTGTATTTTACGTTTTGAGTTGGTTTTCTGAAAACAGAATATTTTTTATCCTTTATAGGAAGTAAACCTTTTTATCTTTGCTTTCAACAAACATTTTACTTCAATCAGGGAGGTGTTACTAGATGAAGATCCATCCAATCTTTAATTTATGCTAATCCAATTAAATTGATTCCAAAGTGGACACTAAATCCTTTATTTAAGGATTATTGAACTAAAAGGGCGTGGAATTCCTTTGTTTAATTCCTAGGCAACCTCATTCATACCTACGGTGTAAGTAGTTGCGGACAAAGAAGTGCCAGACACAGTCTCGGCATTTCCAACGACTGGCTAATGGTCACAATGATCCTGTCTATAGACCAGTTCTGATGATTTGTGCAAATCAGCAAAAGAGGAATAAGACTAAACATTGCTATCGGATTTTCATTAATACTCACATTCGCTCGCATGGTATAAAAGGCACACCTTAATAGGGTAACATACAGAGAGGAAGACAGCTAGGTTGTAATCCGCGTCCAAACGCGTCCAGATCGTCAAATTAATTTACATCTTCAAACGACTGGCAAGATTAAGGCAAGGGACAAATTTCCCGATCTGCTGTTCGAGATCTAGCAGTCGACTTACCAGGCTTCAACTTAGTTCCTAACACCTGCTAATACCTCAATGTTAAGCCTATTGAGTCACAGAGAACAGAACGCAAAAGAGATTAGTGTCGGCAACTATTACGTCTCAAAGAGAAAGGCTGTCGATGGATCTCCATCTAATCACACCTCCCTGCTTCAATCAAGTGCCTTCCTGTCCCCTCCCCCCCATTTTTAAGTGCTGCTATTTTTTCAGTTTTTTTTCAGTTAGGGGGACTGGTAGAGGGTTTTGATTGTAGTCAGTAGTGATGCCATGTGTTAAATAATGTTTTGCGGAATTCATGCATCACTCTTGAATCCGCTTTGGTGTTCGACGGTACGTTAGGGAATATTAACTCCTTATGCGAAAAGGAAACCATAAATAAGGTTCAATCATGCTTCACATATATTACAGATTGGTCTAACTACTCCAGGGTCTTCACAAAAAGAGTGAGAGCGTGACTTTTATACAGACAAACATCAAGTGTGGAGTTATGTCAACATAACACTCCTTCCAGGTATCACTACCTGCCCCAGTAGCGGTCGCGGTTTTTTTTTGGGGGGGGGGTAGGGGGCAAAGCATGAGAATTAAAGCTCCAACATGTAAGTTTCTTAAGTCACACTAGTTACATCAACATGCGATATCTTCATTAAACCCGGTAGCTGTAGTTTTCTTTAACAAAAGTTCGAAATACTTTCCATGATTTATTTTCACCAGTTTCAGATAATCTTTGGATCTGACCTTCAGACATCATTTAGACACGTTTTGATGAATTTCATAAGTTCAACTTGCTTCATTTTGTTTGGAATAGATTGATTTTGTTTCAGTTCTTTTTTTGAGCTGTTGGCAGAATAACGACAGTGCCCCTCTAAAGTAGCAGTGTTCGAGTAAAATATCTTTCAAAAAACAAAGCCCTAGTTTTGTTTGCTTCTAACAACGTTTGCGATCTTTAAGGTTTTAAATATTGCTCTAGTAGATTTCTTGCATTTTTCTCTTTGTAAGTGTGTGCCACGGTATTTTATTTTATTTACAAATTGGTAGGAAACTGAGCACGGTAGAAGGTATTGTTAAGTCAATACAAAAACATCACAAAAACATTAAAAAAAGTGATTATCCTGTCAGCCTGTGGAATTGAACTCTCATAGTATTATTAGGGTTCCTGCAAAACAAAAGTGAATGATGCTTTCAAATTTTCTTGTCAAAAGTATTTCAAGCTGATAAGACAGTTAACTTCGAAAAACAAGAACTTAAGATTGCAACTTGATGAAAGAAAAGAATTCAAGTTCCTAAGAATACGAACAAATAGGCACTTCATGAGGATTTTTTTCAGACTTTCACTTATTGACAGAGTTACAATGAAGTGAAAGCTGTAGTATGCTATGGCTTCTGGGAAGCAAACCGGTTCTTTTGTAGGAAAGTAAAACGATCACCGTGACTTTACAAAAGCAAAACGTAAGCAACAGCAAGCTGTAGAAGAAATTGAAATATTCTATTGGGAGCTTCATTTCAAACTTTCTTTTTATTGCACTGTTTTTAAAATGCCATTCTTTCTGAAAAAGCTTGAAATTGTGTAACCGTTTCGTTCTACTAAAGTGATTTTGACCAAGAAATAGTAGGGTCATTTTTGCACCGTCCATGTCGTCATGGACATTTCGTACGATAGCAACGATTACTTTTTGAGGAGCAGGTTTTTCGTCAAATGTTTCTTCATTCTAATTTATTTCTCTCTACAACTGAATAGAATTACAGGACAAAAATTGATTAAAAAAAAAAAAAAAGGAAAGCTGATATCATGGAAAAGGGGCTTTCAATTTTTTGAAACAAATTACAGGAATTTTAACGTTTTCTTTAATGTGTTTTCTCATTATTTGTTGTAAATTTACGAGAATATTTTGCAGTGTATGGTTGAATATTACTGGTTTTTATTTTGCACTAATGTTATTCATTGCTTTGTCGACAATGTCTTGGGAAAGTCAACCTGTGGAGGTTATACCATCATGACACAATAAGCCAGTCACTTAAAACGCCTTTTACCTTATGTATGAGCCATACAGTTGGTACCGACCGACTCAATGTACACTTTCTTTATGCTTGTAACAGCTACATTAATCGTACAGTGTACACTACAAGACAATGTCGTACTGCTGTTGTACGGAGAAGACAGCGGAGCTGCCTTGGCACTTCAAGGAAGGAATCATTAACAAAAAAAATCTGAGTATGTTGTATAGAGCGCCAATCGTGAAATGTTTTTTTTTTTTTTCAACTGGGCATATGTCGACTTTTCCAAGTAGATCATGTATCGTAGACTTTTATCACTTAAACTAGCATCATAGAGCCCCATTTTGCAAATCTTTTATGAATTGCCAAGATTTTCGCGCGCTCAGCTTCTTCAATTATCATACATATCAAACATACACTCTAAAAACACCGGGGTTAAATTTAACCAGGATCGGTGCTCTATTTACTCCAACATAATCCTGGTAAAGTTTTAACGCAACTCCTGGTTAAACTGACTCAAATCCTAGTTATTTTAACAAGAAGTTGTGTTATTTTAACCAGAAGTTGTGTTAGTTTAACCAGGATTTGTGTTAAAAGTTAACCAGGATTGTGTTGGAGTAAATAGAACACCGATCCTGGTTAAATTTAACCCCGGTGTTTTTAGAGTGTATGTAAATTATGCATCAGTTTGATAATAGTTGATTTTTCATGTGCACAGGCCTCTCCTTCCTCGGTTTCCAGTTTTCAAACACAGGCGTTTGAGCCATATTTCTGTAAGGATAGGTTGAAATTGGGTTAGAGGGGGTTTTGACCAAGAATCAATTTTCACTATATTCTCTCACAAATGGGCATCAAATTAACAAATTTCTCACGCTTTAGATGCTAAGAGGAGGTTTTAAAGCTCGATATCTAAGTAATGGGTTTGAATCGGGTCGACCCGGCTTTTTTCCTCTTTCGTCCAACTTTGCTAATTGTTGTTATACATATCAATTAACCGTCCGACCTTCCGAATTAACCTAACAACGCATACGCAACGCAACGATATAACAGACGCATAGCAGCAAAAGTTTAAAGCATTTTTCCAATTCTGAAGACGAATCGCCTTGAGAAGTTACCTCTTCACCTCGTGGTTTGCAGATGGATTCTGTTATTGTGGAATTTTACTGTCTCTATGAATATTCTGAAACTAGCAACTTTATGCTATTGGTGCACGAGCTTAGATTGGTGGCCATGCGTGTTAAATATTTTATCGAATGTAGGAAATCTTGCATTACAACCCTTTCCCAAAAGCTAAAATTTTCCAATAGGAAAGGTGTCCAGGGAGGGTGTCTCCCATCTTGACCTCTTTCCATGATAGGTATCTATCAGTTATTGCGCACTCTATTGTAACTTCATGTACACACTCGCGGCAGGGATGGACCAGGTGGGTTGGTCGTCCAACAGACTAAGTCTGTTTAGTTTGTCTGGTTGTTGTAGGGTACATGTAGTAACATCTAGTGTAGCAGGGGAGGGGGGCACTGCTACAGCATCCCACTCCTCACAGATATTTAGTTTTTGAATATGTATCCAATATTTAAACGCAATTTCTAACCTTGACGTGATTTACATGGTGCTAAATTTATATAAAGACACAAAAGGGGAGAACCCCTCCTTTTAAAAGCCCAGGACAATGGGGCAGGATGAAGACTGCCTTCCAAATTTTCGCAAGGTCTGAATTGCGAAATATCTGGCAGCCATTTAAGTCTTAAACAATCTGGCATGCTTTTATTCACTAAATTAAAACCTTTTAAGCGTGTCTCAACTCTTTCCAAAATTTGCTCGAAAAATAAAAAAGCACCACAGTCATTGTAAATTGTCAATTGGCCACATATTGCGGCAGCCTATAAAAATCAATTATACCTATTTTAATCTCAATTTATAGGTTGGTTATGATTTTGCCCAATGTATGGTTCGGACAGGGACAACTCTCTGATTTTATCAATAAGGATGTGTTACAACTGCTCGTTTTAAGATTTCACTGCCAGACATGAGAGTACTCAGGTGTATAAAGATCCTAACGTTTTCGCCGGAAAATTGAAGAAGTTCATTTTATACTTAATTCTCAGATCGTATTAGAATTTGTTCATTTCTCATTGAAGTAGAAATTTTATTGCAAACTAAGGTTCAAACTAACGACTCTTAAGAGCTAACACCACCCTGGAGTTATACTTCCAAGTCTGGAAAATGATATTCTTTTTTTATATATATTTTGTTTAACGCTCCGTGCTACTAACTGTGGTGGCGGTCCTCTGGGCTTTTCAGGGCAATGGTTCCATACTTTTGGCAGATAATACTCAGCTGCGCACATCCTACAGTGTACCTCACTGCCGATTTTCTCGACTTTGCTGCCGTGAAAATGCAAAAAGATTGATTATTAGTAATTATCATTTTCGACCAGTACACGTACATGTATTTTTTCTCGGCAAGGCCGAACATTCATCATAACCCCATTCCCGGAAAAGGTAAAGGCTGAGTTATTATAAGAAAAGAAAATAAAAGTATGGCTAAGACTTTTCTCATTATATTTTTGAAGTTAGTTCCGCCTGTATTTTAAGCTGATATCAACAATTCTTCACATGGGACATACCTTAAAAAAGTTTTGCACATGTCGGCCCTCGTCCTCTAAGAGTTATCCTGTCGGGTGTCAGAGTATGTAATTTAAGTTTCGGGTTTGTTCCTTCCTGCTAAAATGTCTGTGTAGGCCTAGCTAATTCTAGCCTAGTTTTTGCCTTTTCCGGCTTCTGTGGGTGGCGATTTTTCCAAATTTTCTGTGTGTCCTGGGTTAACCAATGGTGTTGCTCCGCTTAGTTAGTCTTTGTCTCGTTTCCAAAGGCTAATCCGCCTAAGTTTCAGACTTATAATGCTTCACGTTAATGTTTCTACTCCTCCTAAAATATCTGTATACGCCTTGCTTACACAAGCCTGAGAAATGCAATTTCCGGGTATCTGAGGGATGGCGATTTTTCAAAATTTCTCTGCGCGCTGTGCCCACTACTGGTGGAGCTCTGCTTAGATAGTAGTTGCCTCGTTATCAAAGGTATATCACCCAAGCTTCAGGTCAGCAATAATCCACGTTAATTTGTTCCACCTCTACCGAAATGCCTGTGTAAGCCTTCCATACAGGCGTGGGAAATGTCCTTCCAACAATCTGTTTTCTCTATTACTTTCTGTCCACTCAATACCAACAAATGGTGGCGCTGCGCTTAGATTTCGTTAGCCTCGTCCCTGGACTTATTCCTCCAGGGATTCATGAATGCGGCTGGTGATAGAACGTCACCGCATTGTTAAAATACGGTTTTGCCTGGGGTTTCACCTGGGGTTCGATTATGCCTGAGGTTCAGTTAGGAATAAGGTTAGGGTTCCTTCACAAAAGGGGTTAAGTTAGGTTTAAGTGGCCATTAGAATATGCAATTTCTGAAGGACTAAAAGCAACGTTATCATATGAACGAGAACTAGCTAACCACATTTGAGTGTTGCACGATGACGCCCTCTCTCTAGCTTCATTTGGTATTCATGCATGGTTCATGAATTCAGACTGCTCAAAACTGGCCTGCCGGCCCCACCATTCGTTTGGAAAAATCCAGCCATTCGGAATTTGGGACCATGGTATCCCTCTAAACATAAGATCCAAGTGACTGCCCTGGCTTGACTATAGCCCATGCAAAATATATATAACTGGTTTTTAAAATTTTATCTTTTTACATAACCTACAACAGTTTCGTAACATTAAAAGAGAAAAAATCCCCAATTTCATTCGTCTTAATTCTACATACACTGTGGGGTCATTTCCCAGCGCGTTTGCTGATTGATCAATTGCCTAGAGTATCAGTCTGGAGCAATAATCAACCACGAAAAAGGTAGGTTTTGTAAGCATTTTGAAGCTATGATTAGCTGATTTGTGAAGACATGTGCCGAAAAAAGCTACGTCCATTGGTCCACTGTTAAAAGGTCTTCTAAAAATACCATTTTAAAAGGAAAGGAATACATTGAATCCTTGCTGCATTTGCTTATTAGTTTTTGGTTTGTTTTTTTAACGTAATTTTACAGACATTTTTAACAGTGAAGCTCTCTGCACTACACGGCAGCTGCGCCACCTTTTTTTTTTTCTTTTTTTTTTAAGTTGGTGTGTAGTAGTCACCTAACTGGTATACAAGTGTGTAGACCTACGTGTGTTACATGTTTATGATGACCAATATATGATGAATTATACAGGCTGTGACCTTAAAGAGCCATAAATCTGTTCTCGTTTAAATCAAACAGTAAAAGCAAAGTGCGGCATGTCATTCTAATTTGGGGGCATGAAGAACGTTTAATCATTTTTATTTGTGTGTTATATGAAAGAATAGTAAATACCGGTAGTCAAGTTTCGTATCCAATAGCTACGAAAAAAGTTTCAATTTTGAATTTTGTAGTGTCTTCACTTGTAACGGTTCTGTGCATAATTTGAAAGTGTCTGGTAACGATTTTTTAAAGCAAAACTGAAGCCTTAACTTCTCACTGTAGGATATGACAATTTCCTTAGTTTAACCATGTGTCATTTGTACAAAAACCAACAGGCTTCCAGGAAAAAAATGTTGAATACCGTGAGCCAACTCAAAGAGCCGCTTGAAGGAAACTGAGAGCCATTGCATGAATGCATTGACTTCTTTCTGGGTTTTTTTACACCAAAAATGATACGCAGTAACCAAAGTAATAAAAGGAGATCGGGTGGTATTAATCCGTTTGTGTATCAATTTACGTCGATGAAAACTTTCACTTTTACATTAGTTTTTGTCGATTACTGTCAATTATTACATACAGAGCATCCATTTTGAACTGCAGAAAATTTGTTCATCAGGTTCTTATTGGCGTCTGATTTTCTCCTTTGGAAGATAAGAGATAATAATCAGTTATATCAAAACTCAGAAATGATGTCATGTCTTCAGTAAAAGAGGTCGACTACGATACACTTTATTGATGAGAACGTTATGTAATTGCATATAAGGGTTTACATTATCCTCGGGAAACTTTTCGATGGACTTATCCAAAGAGTCTATCGGTAATTGTTAGGGAAACTCAGGAAATTTGTCTGGAAATTTTTACCAAGAAACTTGTACAGGGTAGGTTTCATTCTTCACATATCCCCTTACGCTGATGAATTTTATAGCGAGCTATCTGATTTATACGTCCCTTACCAGCCAAGGTTGATGTCGTTTTAAAATGAAGTATTATTACACTTTATACAACGATTACAACAAAACGGTGTCTGAATTGACTTACCACGTTTGTCACTCATATTTGATTAATTTGTGATGATAGCTGGCGAACTTCGCGACAACAGACTAAAGAATATCAGTCAAAACCTAGTCAAGGAGGCTTAATATATGGGTAAAATTTTAGTCATAAATAAGTCGATATTGCTGACTTAAGTGATTGGTAACTTTCGGCACTGCTTGAATAATTTGTGTTTACAGTGTACCTATAAGGCTAGTTTCGGAAAGTTCCCTGAAAATGTATTTTGCTCTGAAATCTCGTCTAGGTTTATTTTCGGAACTATTTATATAAGTTACATTATGGGAAACATTTGCGTAACTACCGGCATCCGTTCAGTTGTGAAAATTTTAAAACTGAGGAAAGTTTGTGGGTGTCAATTAAAACCAGTTCCTCAGTGGTATACCCTCTCATTTGGAACAGATTGTGACATTTCCCCACACATCTTAAAATTACAGACTATTTTCTGTAAGGAGAACAACTGCTCGGTTTATTCTTCATTTCCTATTTTCAAAAACATTCAATTCAGTGCTAGGTATCTATGCAAAACCACGTATGTGTTAATTAGATTTACACCCGAAGGACTTAGTACATTTTTTTTTTTAATATTTTTCGAGGGCTCCGTTGCAAAAGATAGTGTTCAGAGATATATCAAGTTTTGTCTCTTTTTTTTTTTCTTTTTCTTTTCTTTAATTTTGTCACTTTAAAGGATAATCCTTCTCCTCCTGGGTAAACAGCGTAACACGTGTTACCGAGCTCGTATAAGAGGCGTGTCACAACTACTGTTTTACTGTGTCTAACTACATGTAGCAAAAGTATTCGATATTTTTCGCATTTTTATTCGTTATCTTAGTATACTTACCCACTATAAATAAGTGGTGTTCCGATAAAACATTTGTGTCTCTGATACACTTATAAGTTCCTTCGTGATTCATTCCAACAGATTCAATATAGATGGATCCGTTTGGCAGAATCTGTAAACTATGTTTTAATTCGTCACTCGTGAATTGTGTGTTGATGAATAAAGCAAAGTTTCCATAAACCCATGAAAAGCTGGTCCCATATTCACTATAACAACTTCCGAGCAAAGTGGAGTCGTACATAACTACTGTGTAATTAACGAATATTATGCTGCCATAAATAATGCGAGCCACTAACAACACACTTAGAAATAAAGTTAGACAGTTAAATATCATTTTCAGTTCTTTTCGTAACAAAGATGCAGGATACAAAATAACGCAGAGTCAGAAAGCCACCATTTCCACTGTAAAACTCCTAATGAACTGATCAGCCAAACGCTTTGAATGCACTCTCTTGAAAGATGCATTCCTACGGAAGCTTTAAATTTTGATCAGCAAACACATTTCTCAAAAGGTATGTAAATAGAACATTGCCAGGCTATTACTTAGTTCTATTTTGTTGTTGATCTTTTCGTCTTTTCGTTTCTTTTTGTTTTTGTTTTTTATTTATATTTTCTATTTCTTGTAAAGGTGGCCTGCTTAGTACGAGCTTTTTGCTTTTTCAGGCTTCCTCCAACGTCTTCTCTTACTTTGTATTCGCTCCTATTATTTATGATTTTTGTGGAAAAATGGAATGGAATGAAATGAAATGAAATAAATGAAATGAAGAACATCACGTACCACCGTAGCCACTAAATCGTCTTTTAAGTAAAGGAGCTGTTACTTGCATATCGTTTGTGCCAATGTTTTTCTTAGGCGAGAAACGCCTCCCCTTTGGAAGTTTCTTTTGGCAATTGGGAATAATGTTTCATGTCATGTTACGGAAAACGTGATGTTTCACACCGTAACGTGACACTTGTAAGGCAAAGAAAGACATATGGCACAGAGAATTTAAGGTGTTCTCATGAGTCACTTTTATTTCACTAGGCAAAAAAAAAAAAAAAATTGTGAGTTTAAACCTACGAAGCCCAACTGAGTTGTTCCCCGCAAATCAGGTGATAAGAATAGCATGGATGAAGCTTAAATATAACGAATTGCACACATACACAAAGAGTTAACTTATTGTTACTCGACCATTTACCAACAATACTCAGCAGAATTTTCAGTAAAGAGAGGTGATGCAATTTCCAATCAAAATACAACACAACAACAATCATAAGAAGCACTGGAATTATTTAAATGACAATAAAGGTGCACAATAAAGGTGGACCTGACCCTGCATGTAATATGTTTATTCATGAAATACCAAACATCAAAGGGCAACTCCGTTTCAATACAAATAAAAAGTACCATCATCCTTTTCTAAACGTTTAGACGGAAACATATTTAGCAACAACGGTTGATACTTCCTTTAAGGGAAATGAAAGCTATTCAGTTTTTAATCAATGAGCCTAGATTTAACCTTTGTCGTGGACAAAGCATACAATTTCGCGTTCGATTAAGCTAGTGCAGTTGTGCAATTGGCTCTATAGTATATTTTATATTTTCTGTTAGCCCCCCTAAAACAAAGACACAAACAGACAAACGCTTTAGCTATTAGTATAGTGAAACCGTTTGTCTTTTTGTTTTTTTTTTGGGGGGGGGGAGGGGGTGCAGAACCGGGAGTAGGAATAAGAAGCTAAAATGTAGAAATTGTAGATTGCAGTTATTCCTCACGTTTCACAATGTTGCAATGTTTTATTAATTTGTTATTATTCAATTTTACAGATAACCATGAAGGCCTTTCATTTAATGTTGATATTCTGCCTTCAATTCTGGGAACTAAGTGAGTTTTTTTTCGTTTTGCAAAAGACAATTTAAATACTCTTTTCTATTATTGGTTTGGATAGTTTTTGTTTACTCCAAATGTCAACTTGCCCTTTTATGTGCACATATCTGAACTTTTATAGTTTAGTTTTTAAGCTAATCCAAAAATACCTTTTACGCCTACGTAACGTATTTCCATGTCTTTTTTAAATACAAAAAGAAAATGAAATCATTGACCCTTTGAAAATGTTCTTTAATGACAATGTCAAATAATGGATTCATTCCTTTTCAAGGGAAAGCTATTCTTAAAGCAAATAACATTTAATTCAGACGAAAAATTCCATTTTCTTTTCCAAGTCTTGGATAACATTGTATTTTACTCTTCTTAGGATCCAAAAACAGAAAATGCCCATCCCCTCAATATGTGGAAGAAGGCTACGAGGGCGTTGTTCAGTGTTCCTTTAGAGATGATGTGTTCAATGTATTCTGGTATAACTCAAGTGAAGTCTTACGATATGATCCAATAATAACTCTTAAACAGTCTGTAAAAGGTGGACCAGGGTTTGTCTCAGGAGAATATGACATTTATCCAAATGGTTCACTAATCATATCCAACGTTTCGAGGGCACAAGAAGGATCTTATATCGTAATTGTGCTGGAATCACCAACCAGTAAAACGAGGACTTATGAGGTTAATGTCTTGGTAATTTGTAAGTAATCAGAAACATTCTTGAAAGCAATAGTAATGTGATTCGTTGATGCAAGCGCACTCGAACACCTATTGACTAAAACTATCTGGCATTCAAGCATATACCCTTTTATAAAATGATTGTATCTGCAGAGAGAATTAACCGAAAAAATATGGTAAATGCTGTAAGAAAAATTGAAAACGACGAATCTTTCTTCTTATTGTAAAATTTCTTTTTCTTTTTTTTTTTTCAAAACATGTTGTTACTTTGCTATTTAAGGGATATTGTAAACTACAACCATGGAAAAAGCTATTGAGACATTTTGTCATAATATTTGTAAACTCAGTTAGAATGCCAACATGAAAACCCCGCTCCAAAACCAATGTTTCCTCCACAAGAGTGGTTCTGTGCCGGCAGCAGCATATTAGTGATCAACACAAAAAGGGAAGAGGGATGTCTTAACGAATTTTGTCCAATGATGTAGCACTGCTTAGCTGTTCAGGTTATTTCATTTTGAGACCATCTTTCTGGAGTTATTCAGTTTTTAAGCCTTGGGTAAAGGGATATTCACCAGAAGCACCAACCCCCTCCCTCTTGACAAATTATTTTGATAGCAGACATTGCTGACAGCTTTTCTCTTCTTTATTTATCCTTTTCGTTTTTTATTTTCTTACGCTTCAAGTGAATGGTATGTTCCTAGTCGGATACTTTTTAATATATACTTGTCAAAGGGAATTTGAACGACCAGAAGATGGGGCGATACGCATTGTTTAAGAAAAAAAAATCCTTACTGGCTAACAATAACCGTAATCCCTCACCTAATCCCTACTCTCCAAATTCCAAAGATGGAAATTAGGGACAGATCATACTTTCCTGTTGTGAAAGCGAATTTCTTTTGATGAACCATATTTTCGCGTATTGCAAACTACGTATTTTGATAGAAAAAAAAAAGTTAATGGAAAACTCAACATTTCCTGGCAGGAAAAAACACACACACACACAAAAGCGTGATACTGAAAATAAAATTCCAAATATAATGTCATTTTCCTGATATAATTTTTTAAACAGCCCAAAGTTCTGACCGCCTACCTGTTATAGACAAATGTGAAGATCGTATCGATATATGCTTCAGAGTTGTACATTCAACTTCTGAGGTATCATGCAGAGTAAGAGATGCCCGAAGACCGATTCGTTTGCAGTGGGTGGAAAGAACGATAAGTGGTGATAAAAACGTTTCATCTGTTACCACAATTACAAATAATACCAATTCGTACTTTACTTCAAGTGTAACAACTCATGACTATTTTGCTAACTCAAGAGAACTGACACTTTTCGTTTGTAAAGCTGGAAGTCCCCCAGGATTACTTGAGAAAAGAGAGTCACTTGTTTTGCTACAAAATTACGATAAAGTACCGGTGGATGTTAAAGCCAAACAGGTGATAGTTCAACAAGATGACAGGTTAAACTTACACTGTAATCACAGCAACTTCTCCTACCTTGTTTGGCAAGTTAGGAAATTTCCGGAAGCTTTTTTCCAGTTAATCCTATACGCTGTATTTATTGAACCTACGTTTACGTACA
This sequence comes from Holothuria scabra, assembly GCA_037179385.1. Taxonomy (NCBI): domain Eukaryota; kingdom Metazoa; phylum Echinodermata; class Holothuroidea; order Aspidochirotida; family Holothuriidae; genus Holothuria; species Holothuria scabra. The sequence goes on from CM074179.1 coordinate 12,384,251, forward strand.
TGTATAGCGAAGACTACCACTTACAGCAAACCTCTCTTCTAATGGATAAAGTAAGAGCACAGGATGAAGGAACATACAGATGCATATCTGGGAATGGACTGGAAGATGACGTCATAGCCTACAACGTGATAGTGTTTGGTACGTATATTTGTCAAAGTTAGCAAACAAAATTTCAATAGAAATTGTTAATGAAAATTAACAGCACGCCCAAGTTGCACCAGAACCGTCTATTTATTGTGACAAAAACCTTAGTACATATGTAAATGTAACCCATAGTTAATTACATATTGAACCTGTCCAAACTGTTCGGAATTTTCAGTACACAAAAACTGCAAAGGGAGCATCGAAGCGACAGCTTTACCTTTACCAATTATGCAAATACGTGTTTTGTAAATTTATTATATATAAAACAACATTGTGCAATTTTCTAGTGCAATAACAATAGCAAGTGTAATTCTCGTTTGATAACAAACGCCATTTTTTGTCCCTTTTGACTTTATCTTTTTGTTTTATTTACTATTAATCAATTACTCATTGTTCTTCAGTTTATCCTGATCAACAGTACCCGGTAATTATTGGATGTGATCATCAACAATACTGTGTACTCGAGGTTCAGTCCGAAGGAAGCTTGACATGCACCGTAAATGGGATTTATCCACAGGTCAATTTAGATATTGAAGAAGTTTTGGACCAATCGTCCAAAACCCTACACTTTTATGACAAGTCACTCATAACAAGAGAGAACGTAAAAACATTCGATATCATGATAACAATAAAATATCAGTACAATGGTCCAGCAGGGTCACGAATACCAGTCAAGTGTATGGTTGTCGATACATATGTTGACCTGTTGGAATTGTCAACAACATTTGACTTATTGTTTATACAAGGTAAGTGATAAATATCCGTCACTAATAACTTGTCTTAGTTTAACGTAGTTTTGGAGACATTTAATCTTTGCGCTTCATTAATTGGACTGGTATAATGCAACGTTTGACGAAACACGAAGAGAAATTTCACTAATACTATCTATAACATTTGGAAACAACGTTCTTAGAGGGAACCTATTTTATGTAATTTCAAAAATGCACCCCTTTTTAAACTTGTTAATCAATTTGCAAATTTGTAACAGGTGATGTGATTTAAAAGTATTCCGTTTTTTGGAGCATTGCAAAAATGTTGACAGTTTGAGGTGAAGAACATCATATAAACTTTTAGTACCAAGATCTCCAGAATTAAGCACTAAAAATAATGAAAAATTCACACTAGATTGCTTTACAATATGCTCTTATTTTACATATCAAACACAAATTTTGTCGTAAACTATTCTGAATGTGAACAATCCTTAAAATGGCTGAATCTATATTTGACAGATATTGGTAGTACTTCGGGAGATATAACTTCATGTTTAGTTTAAGGAAACGGAATCACTCAATTTCATGTTGTTAAAGCAAATATTGCAACTATTAGTTTTAATTGTATTGATTTGATACATTTTATGACAGGCGCTGGACCAACTATTGACAACAATTTAAATGAGCCCAGCTACTGGATTATTGGCGTTGTTCTAGTGTCAATGTTGGTCTTTGCCATAGTCGGCATTTTTATTTTCAAAGGTAGGTGAATTAAAACATTAACAACCTAACTGGATATTTCTCCAGTTCAATATCTTTGAGAAATATTTCTTAGGGTTCTATACATTGATGCAGTCAGATTCATGATCACGGTCTTTTGCTCGATAAAATCCGAGGGATGGATTAACCGAGCCAATTAGGATAACATTGCCAATGCGTCAGTAATATCTGCTATCGGTATTTCTACCCTACGTCTTAACCAAAACCCTAAACAAACACTACGGGGCATTTAGTCCAGAATGAAATCGTTGTTGCAGCTTTTGCCTTAAGATAGATGGAACGATTCCCCATAAAAAAAAAAATAAATAAAAAAATAAATAAAAAAATAAAAAAAAAAAACAAATGATGCTCATCTTGAAATTTGTCGGCAATACTTTGTCTTTTTTTCCAAAGATTTTATGAGTAAGTAAGAATATATCACAAGCACCCATACCATGGTTGAGAGTGCCTTAAATACCAACATAATACAGAAAACGTATTCTAAAGATTTTATCGATATTTTAACACGTATAACGCCAAATTGGAACATGTTTCTGTTGCTTGGAAAACTTTCGAATTATTTTCCCGATTAGCTAATTTGGAGGATTTTAAACATTCTTCGAATAAACATTAAGCGATAAGGCTGATTATGATTTAATGATCCAACGAATTTAAGAATGAATGATTCCAAATGCAAACTTTTAACATATAGAGCAACTCGGGAATTTAGTTTTCAACACCAGTTGTTGAAAACATGTATTTTTTGTATAAACTACAAAATAGGAATTTGTTTAGGAAAGAAGGGGGAAGTTATCGTAAAAAAGACAGTAATTTAGTCAGATATTGCTCTTAAAGTGTACCTCAAGTCAAAAAATTTAAAAATATATATTGAAGAGAATGAAAAATTAATCCTAACAGTTCAACTCTCATCTTCATAGGACATTCCTGAGCTGAGATATAAAATGTTGAAGTTTATTCACTTAAAACAAGTTGGTCGATTGTGCAATAATTTGTGACCTTCTTCTTGTACAACTCACATAACATGCTTTGTTTCCCTTTAAAATTAAAAATGTTTTTATGACCTTGGACACTTCCTGTTTGCTTGCATAGCATGTTGCACATAGAGGGCTTAATTAATAACATCACCCTATTAGAGTAAGAGTGCTATCACACCTTGGCACAACGTGCAGTAACGTTCGGAAAAACTAAGAAATACAAAGATTGTAATTTGAGTAGTACAAGAATGACATCACAAATTATTGTGCAATGTACCATTTTAATTTGAGTGAATAAACTTCAACATTTTATATCTCAGCTCAGGAATATCCTATGGAGATGGGAGTTGGACTGTTAGAATTTATTTTTCATGGTCTTTATTATACATTTTTGAATTTTTTGACTTGAGGTACACTTTAAAGCCTGGTATAATTTTTTCTGTTTTGATGATGCTTAAAATACTGTACAAATAAATCCTACAGAAGACAAGTGTAGATAACTAGAAGACTGCTGATAACAATATTAAATATGACCAAGTGTTCCTTTTCAAATTTGACTGAACAGCTCTTTGTAGGAGAAGAACTGGGAGGAGAGGAAATAACACCAAACATGGAATGTCAAGTCCCATGGTAAACATATGTTATTATTCTGTAAATATGAATTGAATTTATTGTTCCGTTTTAAAGTAACATGCGACCAGAACTTTTCATTAAGACAGTATAAACTTTATCTCCCATATTATCATTTTACTAACTGGTGTTAACTGAAAGAGATTTTAAATATTTATGTCAGCATCACCGCTAGTACTTGTAATTATTTTCTACTTTCATGTGGAATGCATTTACCAAAGAAGACGGGGCATAGAACCTTGCCCTATTGATCTCCGCTGATATTGCAGTATGTGCATGAGCTGAGTGCGTAAGGTGTATGTTTATTCCTAACTACACTTAATGCCTCTCAAATATATAGTTTCACATAGTTTCCATTGACAAGAATAGATTACAGTCGGAGTTGCAAACATTTCTTTTTTTGTCCTTTTGATTTTTTTTTCTATTTTCCAGGAAATAGAAAAAACAACCAATCATACAAATGGCGATAAAGATGAAGGTACTATTCGTTCATTTAATAACATGCATCTTAATAAAGATTAATAGTAGTACCACGGCAACGATAATTACCTCAGATCCTGAAATTTCCTTTCTTTTTAATTTCTGAAAGAGTGAATAAATCAAAACACTTTACTAGAGGTAAATGTACATTTGCGGTGCATGATTCGAACCGTCGTGATTAGGGTAGGGAGGACATACTACATAGGGATCAGTCGAAAAGAGTTTCTCTCAGCGCTACTAGTTGGTCAAATATGTCTCTTTTGTGTGTTATTCTCTGTGATTTTATGGGCTTGATAAATGTTTTAAACGATCCAGAAGATCGGAAAATTTTCACTTACCTGTCGATTGAGGATGCCAATTATTCGTTAGGAATGGGAACTGTTTTACCAGCTTCCTGTGTGGGACCGACGTGCATATTTGAACAATCAGCCTCATAACAGACAACTTATGTTGTCTAGTTTCCATCCTAAGGTTAATCCAATTGTATTTAAATAAATGTAGGGTTTCGATCGATCTCTTTTTCATAAAATCTTTCTTATCAACATATTTTCTACATTTATGAAAATGATAGCAGCTATCTTTTTAGTTTGATTGTTCAATAGATATTAAATATTTCAATCGTTATCTTTGATCAAAGAATTCAGAGAAGAGACATCCGATTTAATTAAAATACCTTAATGGGAGGTGTACAATACATATAGGTTTTGCAATTGGGCCGATGCGCACTGTTAAACAAGAAACGAGCTGGCTATAACGAAAGCTTTAATCGTTAACCTAATCCCTAACCCTAACAAGGAATACATGTGATACAAAACAATGACCACAACAAATCAAGATCTTCCTTGTTAGACATTACGCATCAGCCGTTACAATTCTGTCGTCCAGGAGTATTTATGATTCACTACATAGCTATATAGCTGATTAAATATGGAATGAAATAGTGTACAAAAATATATAATAATTTGGGGTAAAGTTTTTTGAGACTGAAAAGTCATTAAGTGTAAATAGTACGTTTATGTAAGCATGTGTCATGTACGGAATAATTAAGGATGTAACACTTTTTCTGCGTATAAAACATAGTAAAAATATACGGTACGTAGAGAATGCAAAAAATGTACTATATTGGCTGTTTTTTTCTTTCATTCCCCCCCTTTTTTTTTTTTTGGAGTTAAGGAAGAGATAACGCCTTAAAAATACTGCGCAAGACCTGTTTTGTAACACAATTTACTGCTTTAATATTGCTTGAGATTAATCACAATCTACTTAAACCCTGATAAAATGTTTCGTTTCAGGATATTACAAGACAAAGTTCATGCTCAACTCAGAAGAGGTACTTCTATACTGAATACATCTTTGTATGACCCCTTAAAGTTTAAATAACGGCTGAAGTCCTGAAAAATTTATATAAACGTTGTATTCCTGTATTTACATCATCATGGTTATAAATTATATTTTATGAAACGTTTTGGTATCGGTTTTTTACAATAATTATGAACGACGAAGTTTATTTTTTTGAAAGTGAAAAGGCGTTGAAAGTTTAAGGAGGTCACAATTTCTAAGGGTGTTGATGTAACATTTATAATATTGATTATTAATAAGTCAGTGAGCCACGACTGGAAAAGGGCCGTGGCCGGCTCGAGTGAACCAATTGGTTGGAAACTGAGCCCTAAAACTCCATCTAACTAACTACCTTACTATAGTGAGTTATACAGACATATTTTACACAATTTGGTATTTTCAGTGTTATAAATGCATTTTTAAATTTTCTGTTTGTGTAGATAAAACCAATGATGTCAAACAATGACCCTCAAGGTAACAAAAAGTCAATTTTAATCCTAGTTTTCGAAGTGTTTATAATAATTTCACTTGCAAAAAGAATTAATTAAAAACTCTACACGCAGATATACCTTTATCAACTTTAAACAACATTTTTTGTTTTATTCATATCTTCTAAATTTGTCAAGTGCTTTTACAAAGATATCAAGTTGTATTAAAATAGGCAGTGAGATCGGACAATTTACACGGTAGAAAATATCTGCACAATTAAAGAACAAAAGAATTACAAAGAGACTACAGAAAAAAGGCAGGCACTTTTTGATACTTTGTCGCGAGCATATTTTTTCTGCCAGTTAGTCGTAATAATATGTTTTGCTCTGTAGATTCATAGCAATTTCATACAGGTTAGGGTAACACCCCAAGTTTTTCGAAGAGGTTTACGCTTAAATTTCAGAAGAAAATAAACAATTTGGTCAATTATGAACAGAATTTGGCCAAAGGTACACCAAACTTGAATCTCATCAAATATATATAGATGTAGCCAAACATGACATAACACAAATTGACTCATTTCTGAGTCGAATTTAGTCATATTTGTGAGCAAATATCTGTTGCAAGGCTGCCCTAATAACACCGACTTAGAGTGTACAGTTGATTTTATCATATGAAAAGTTCATAAATTTCAAGCGCAACCTGGTGTAAAGCACTAATTTTATATTAATAAATATCACTCTGTTGCACTGCTTGTAGTCAACTGTTTCTTTCAAAGGTTTATACTTAATATTTTGATGTGCATTTTTAAAACAGAGTCTATCTCCATTCAAGTAGTTATTAGAAGTAGATGTGCATGTTTTAATCATTTCCAATTGAAACTCGATGCGTGGTGTCCAAAATATCAACAGCTAAGCTGGACCTTTCAGTTGACACAAAACGAACTTAATGCAAGCAGACATGATGTAATTTTATCACATTGCCTTCGGTTTCTCTTTAAACCTCACGACCGTCTTTCTCCTCGACTTGACCTTTTAATGGTGATGGGTGGACATAAAAGGCAAAGGGATTTAACAATTATTGCATTCCCGAAGCCGGGAACCATTTCCTACATTCATTTAGAGGTCAACATGGCAGACTGAAAGGAAAATCAAGCGAAATAAACAAAACGTACCTTATCATGGAGGGGAAGCGATATTTTTTTCGTTTATCCCCCTAGCTCATGCTTAGTTGCTAATGTTTAAAAGTAAAAACTTCATTTTGTGATTACTCTACCCTATTTATTTGTTTTTAAGGTTCTCCAGCCTTATGGAAGTAGTTCATATTAAAGATATGGAAGTAGCAATTCTGCTCAAAAAATCTCATTTATTGATTTCATAGGAAAAAGGGCCATGCTCATTTCTGAACTCAAAGCAAAGTACCAAGACCTGTATGACGCCGTGCAGCCCATCCCTTACATCCGAGATAGACTGTATTGTGTAGACAGAGTGTTTGTTGAGGGCGGTATTGAATGTTTAGTTGCAAAAGACAGAATAGGAGGACGAGGTACATGGGAAAAACTATCTTCATATCATAATATACTAGATGATGATGAACGAGTAAAATCTTTACGACGAATGCTTGAAGGGGAGCCTGGTTATGGTAAATCTACATTGACTCTACAACTGAGCTATGATTGGTGCAATAGAATCGCGGTATCGTACTTGAAGGACATCGATATATTGATTCTTTTACGATTACGTCAGTTAGGTGGTGTTACGTCAGTTTACAGAGCAATAAAACAGTTTCTGTTACCAAAAGATTCCAAGCTCACAGAAAATGATATTGCCGATATCATTGGTGAGTGTTCTTCAGTGTTACTAATATTAGATGGCTATGACGAGTATCCAGACAAAGATGGCGATATTGATTCTGACGTCATCAGCATCATAATGAGAAAAATGTTTCAGCATTTTGAAGTCATTTTAACTACACGATCTTCATACTTACCCAGAAATATTCCAGCAATCACGAAACGATTGAAGCTGACAGGATTTGACAATGATGCTCGAAATCAATACATTCGCAAAGCTGTTGTAGGTGATGACGTCAAAGCCGCTGAGAACATAAAACAAAGGCTTAAAAAAAACCCGGTTCTTGGAGACCTTTGTCAGGTCCCTTTATTCTTTGTGATGTTTGCACACATGAGTCACGAGAGTAAACAATTTCAAAAATTCAATTCTGTAACAAGTTTCTTTCGTTATATGATCTCATGCTTCCATAGTCACATGAAAAATAAAATGAAGGACGAAAATGTACAAAAATATGACTTGTTTGAAACCGAGCATAGAGAACTTGACAATTTAGCTTTTGAAGGATTGAGTCGTAAGGATCAACAAATAGTGTGGAATAAACAATATATGTGTGAAAGGCTTGGACAGAACTTCTATGATCAGTATGTACGGATTGGGATTTTAGTTGAAGAAGAGGTCCTTGATATCTCTGATGATTCAAATGCAATAATAACTGAACACATCCAGTATAAAACTGAGGTTAGGTTTTACCACAAACTTTTTTGTGAATGGTACGCGGCACATCACTTGTCGGAGTACGCGTCAAGAGATGATGTGACTTTTGACACTTGGGGAGAATCAGAATCAGAACAAGAATCAGAATCAGAATCAGAGTCAGAACCAGAGTCTGAAATATCCGATTCTGAAAAAGATTCCTTAAAAAATGACCAGGAGAAAGATGTGGAATACAAAGGTGATATTGAAAGCAAAACAGACCACTTTCTAAAATACATTGACCCATTTGACCTTCAATATGTCTACCGATTTGCATGCGGCTTGAATCGCGTGGCAGCTGGTAAGATTATTGAATACTTAAAAACCCGAAGCGAAGGAGAGAAATTCGCTATTTTATGTATTCTTGAGAAAAGTGGAAAAGTACAGGATGTGCTGAAAGATGTAAAAGACTTGTGTTCGAGTGAGATTTTCATCCGAATTGATGACACCGTACTGTTGCAGAGATCGACAATTCAGCTTCTAGAGATCGCTGTAGCTCACAAGGTAAGTAAAGGGGTACGGCGATAGTTTTAAAAACATCATCATTTATATTATGCGATCTACAGCATTGATAATCCTCTATAATTCGTTGTTATAACAATAGAGATAAATATATTAGAAATAACTTCCTCCACGTTTTTGAATGGATCTTCATATAGAGAAGACTCTCCACACAGCAAAGAGCTAGCTAGAAAATTCCTCGGAACCTGATTCGTTTCATTTCATCTACGGTTTATCACCTTATCAGGAAACTAATAAGCGAGTTAAAACTTACGCGGTTCGTTGTGATTAAAATATGTCCTTTAACACAAAAATAGTGATAAAACATGTGTACGGTCGAAAAGCTACAACTACTTTTCGGAAGTATCAGCAAATGCAGAGATTAAACACATATTTCCTTCAAAAAGCCACCAAGCTTGAGGAGTTAATGTTGTAAGGGACATTTCCGCTGAATTTTGAGATGGAGAATTAAGATATGTGTTTTCTAGAATCCCCCAGTATGGCACGCCAAGGGGCTCACCGCATATGACGATGTCCTAAATATACACGAACACAGAGCGCAGTGGTGACTCAGTGTCACTTCAATATGTCTTTTGGTGTAAGGTTTCCACTGTGTTTTTATTTCTTGTCCTTAAATATATATTAAGTAATAGCTGGTACAAAATCCTTATACCCCAACCGTCTTAGGTCCATGGGTCCAGGTCCCGCAGATCCTTCAGTATTGGCAAGTATGGCATGCGTGGTGTAAAGCCCATGAGAAAGGATACGAAACTGTTGTTCTTGTTCACGTTAGTGGCAGGCATCATAACTTCATATTCAATTTTCCAATACACATCCCTGGGCCCACTTTCAAATACTTCGACTAAATTTTATTCTCTCAAATCTTCATTTGGTATTGGTGGGAAATTACTTAATCTTAGGTCATATTCACATGTAGTATTCCAAAGGGTTCTATGTATTTTTTTATATTGGACATTTAAATTAATTTTGTACCCAATATCCATAAGGAGCTTATATGGGCCTGTCCACATGACCTATATGGGATATGTGGTACATGTGGGTAACTGGTTTGTGGGTTAAACATAGTGACCCAGTTTTTTTGCCATTATGGTATCTATTTTTGCCAACCCCGTAAAAATCAACAAGCAGTTGCTCAGGTTTGCTTTCAAATGATTTCCCTATAGGTCCAGACCTTCTGGGACATAAATAATTATGTAACAGCGGTTTCCTTACTTGTTGGTACATTATATCTGTATAATGACAAGAAATAGGAACGCAGTGGTCACTTAGTCTTACTTCAGTGTGTCTTTTGGTGTTCCGTGCCTTTTATGTCCACAGTGGGAGCCTGGTCCCGAAACTTTCCATCTACTACCTTGCTGCAGTGCATTTTGACCCTTAATATTTCAACTTGTCATGTCAAGTGAATATCTAGGCCTACCTGTCGCCAATACATCCAATGAATGATGATTCGGTACTTCCGGTTTTTGAACGAAATAAACAAGGCCAACGATTTTGCCGTAAGACGCCTGGGCCATCTAATGTCACGGAAATCAGTAAAACAAAAATTCTTTGCTCTCCCTAGTCGATTTGATGCAATTTACCATCGGATTTTCCATTCGGATCAAAACTTCCACAGGTCGTAGCTTCAACATTAATTCTTTGGGCCAACAGTATTGAAAGGAGCCTCCTACGATTCGATAGCCACCTTGGTCCCTTCGGTACATGAACGTATACATTAAGCACATGATCGTAAGCAATCAGTGTATATCACGTAAGCAGTTAGTACATGTGCGTTTTTTTATACTACATCACATGTTTTCAGACGATCAACGTATGTCGGTGAGCCCTTCGGCGGAACACGTGCACACCGAAAGGCTCACCCGGTATGGCATGCGAAAGGGACAATCATAACATGATGATCATACGTTTTTACATGCACAACATGTGTTTTTTCACGTACACCGTGTGTTTTGACATGTACATCCTAAGGTTAAACATGATGAAATTATGGTTTTAGTATATGCTGATGTAAATTAACATCATGACCGTATGGATTTAGTACATCGTCGTTTATTCTTGGTACATGAAAGTGTAATTTTAGTACATGAAGGTGCACGTTTAGAACACCATCACATGTGGTGAGCCTGTTGACGTGCCATACTCCAGACCTACTGGCAAAGGGCCGTTCGGCGAAGGCAAACTTTCAACTGCAGCCCAAAGGAATATAATTTTTCTACCTTCAAATTTAAGTTGGTACATGGTTTTCAACTCTCATTGCGAGCTCATGCAGCTAAATGTAAATACAACCCTAAATACAAAGAGGTAAATGAAGAAGTTATGGGATAGAAGTGACGGGGGAGGGGTGAAAGGAATGGAAGCCTTTAGTCGAATTTTTTAATGCGCTTTTCCCTGAATATTTTCTTTAATTGAGAAGTATTTAACAGGGACGTTGTTCAACCTTTCGTATGTAATATTGGGATATAAATGTAATGAGGACGTTATTAATCTACAAAAGTATTATGTTGGCTAATTTTAACCGATCTCTGTAATATCTCGTGGTTGAAGCTGTTGGCAACAATGAAAAAAAGTAGTAACCGGGCTAGAATGTTTGAATGAGGCAGCCCATTCTAAACAAAAAAGGAATTCCAATAGACAAGATATGGTACCCAACCTCTATATCATGGCTACCACTTCAAAAGGAAGAAATAATCATAACACCTTTTGTTGCGCCATTTCTGTTTCCCGCCTTTCCAGTTTAACTAGCTGTTGCTGCAAATTTTTATTTTTTAAGATAATGGCCGTTTCTAACTATTTGTGAAAAGACATTGACTACACGTGGGTTCATTTAGAAAGTCTGTTGCAAATGGCAACACAAAAGATGTTTAGCATGATATTGTTGGTCGCCGCTGTTGGAAACCCCACTTGGAATAGGATGGGTTTATTCCCATTAATTGTGTTGGAAAGAGCAAAAACCCCTCAAGGTATTGTACGTATAAGATTACTGGTTTGCCAGAAACAGCTGGTATTGACTTCCATGCACTTGTTCCGAATAAGTTTGCGATTAAGACTCCGTGTGTATTAATTAACTAGCCTACCAATAATTCCTTTATGTTAAAATGTAAACCTACAACATACGTCGCTATTCTGTCACCTGACTTTTTTAAAGATTTCTCAACAATAAACATTTTGCCCAAGATGACATTGAAAAAGAAAAAGAAAACAGAAAATAGAAACAAACAAACCAACAAACAAACAAAGGAAATAAAACAAAGAGGAAGAAATAAACAAACAAAGGAATGCTAACCAACCCCAAAACAACCGGTCCTATTGCTTATCTAAATTTTCAAATTTTCCTATAGATGCCAAACCCTCTTTGAGTAACTCGTTTTATATCCTACATTCTGGACATCTACAAATACGCCAACCACACATTTTTACCCCTAACTGACTGCAAATGATCGTAAATCTCTCTGTACTATATTAAGACTTGCAGTCGGGAGGTCGTGAGTTCGAGTCCTGGCTGGGTCATATAAAAGGCTTTAAAAACGAAACCAAATGCCATTGTGCTTGGTGCTCAGCATAAGCAATGGAGTTGGGGAAAACAATCCTGAGATCCACAATTAGAAAAAGGGCCTTAGCCAGCTCGACTTGAACCAGTTGGTTGGAAACTGCGCCTTAAAACTCCATCTGACTCACTAACTAACTTCAAAACATTTTGTTAGAGAACCTAATCGTTTATATACATGATTTATCTCTAACTTGTAATACACTGTTGATGTTTCACTTGGCTCCATTTCAATGAACTCTTTTCCTCTTAGCCAAATATCTCGCTCTTAATTCTGAATTGTTGAAATTAACTTTTTAGAGGTTCAAGCTTAGCTTTAAAGGTAGTGTGACGCATCAGCAAATTGACTTGTCTTCACTTGGCAGTTATGGGGTGAACTGTTCTAAGGAAAACTCCGTTAGAATTATTTCAATATCTTTTACAGTTCTCTAGATATACGTCTTAAAAGTTTGAATGTTTCTGAAGAAATTTGTTGCTTATGCAAAAATAATGATGTGGAGTGTTGTATAGTGTTGACATTTCTTTTGTTAACCCTATATAAATTATCTCTTAATTACTCATCAGATAGTTTGTGGTTTGGTAATTGATACTAATGATTTTCAAGGACACAAATTAAACTTACAAAATAAATCCTCAGGGCAAACGGATGATACAACTGTCCTTGAAATAAAGGTTGAAAAAACAAAGGATAACATTAGCCACATATGGTATGTCCCCCCATGACATCACAAGATTTGTATATTGATCTCATATTTATTAATGATTACGTGAAAATCAGAAATGGACCTTGTAGAATAGTCAATTTTTGATGGACTTTGATGGATATGGTGGCTATTTTCATGGTTTTTATTGCTTTTTTAAATCCAATACCCATTTTTTTTTTCATTTTCATGTCACACTACCTTTAAGGTTTTAGCCATTCATGCGACGATAATTTGTATTTTTTTTATTTGTGGTCTATTTCTGAATTTGTAATTCAAGTGGGTTTTCTCGAAATTTCTCGAATTTTGTGAATTATTTTTGGCCAAGTCTTTTTCGAAGCGCTCCATTCCATCTTCGATTAGGATACTTTACGGTATGTAACATGATTATGAAAATGATAAAATGCGCCTTCAATCTTTAAACCCTGGTGCAACCCCTGTGTATTAAGTGCCCGAAGTTTCTCTGGCCAAAAGGTACTGGAACCTTTTACCTGTATAAATCCCTGATCGATTGCAGTTTGCTTATAGTTTTTTGCATTTTTTTGCAAAGAAAGAATACAATGGCGATTACTTTTGTTTTCTTACATGACTCGAAAATGCCTCTGAATGGTCTGAATACGAAAGGTCGAATCGTTATACGAATGTGTGATGTGCGCGTGTCGAAATTTTGCTTTTTAATTAGCAAATCACTTATTTTTCTGAAAAGGTTATATTCAGACTGTGCACAGAGGCATTTGCAGTTTCCTTAAAATGTGTTTGCCAATTTTACCAGCCAACTGGTCGTTCACTAAATATTACAAATGCCATGTAGGCTAAACATAGTAGAGGCGGTTCCTCTTCTTCAATTTTCTAAATGTTGTGTTTCTTCACCTCACGACACCTACTGGCCTATGCACAAGAACAAACGACATAATCATAGAGACCGATGAATAATGTTCGTCTAGGCTCTTGGTTGATATGCAAATGAAAAAAGAACATCAGTGAGACCGCAATCGCGGGGAACGCACGAAAAAATTTGGGCATTTACAAAGTAAACATGTGGACGATCGGTCCTTAAAAGTTTAAATGTTTACCTGTTGTAAGTATGTAAACAAATACTCCCGTGATTAAATAAGAGTTGTAACGATGAAAATAAAGACAAGAAGATAGGAAGACATAATGCTATATCTGTTAAAATGTTTTTTTAATAAATATTTTGTTGCAAAAATCAGTGAACGATTTCCTCAACACAGTTATTCAATTCATGAGACATTCTTGTAATCTTGGTCAATTCAGTAAAGGCATACAGTATGTGAAAAATAATTTTGTGAACTTATCACTCTATGGGTCGATCATACTAAATTAATATTTTGCCAGTTTGTAGGAGCAAATGAAAAATTGGAAGGGCAAGTGGATTTCAGTGACCGCCTGACCTACTTAGCAAGTGATTTTAAAAGTTAATGTAGAGACCTGGGCCCATCGTTCATCTACCCCCGTAAGTGGTCGGGGAGGGAGGGGAGTCACCGGTAGTCGATTGAAATCTCTCAGATGCCATATCACACCGGGTGATGCTATCCAGACGAGGAGGGAAATTGACCTACTTTGGTGGAAATTGTCTTGGTTGGTGGAGTTGTTCACGCCGATTCAGCAAAATCTAAATAGTTGAAGGTTTGCAATTTTTTAATGGGAATAACCTGTCAATTTAAGTAACTCATTATTGATATCAGCCTTTCGTATACCCTACAGTCGCCTGTAAATCCATCACTTATCCCCAACCCACCTTCTCGTGGATTTCACACCTTAGCTTGTTTGTACTTTCAGATATATATTTTTTTTGTTTTTGTTTTTGTTTTGTTTTTATAAAAGTGGTTGATTTAGACTTCACGGTTGAATGAGATTGGATGTGGTAAATAAAATTAAGCGATAGAATAGCAGTAAAATTGAGGAAGGAATTGCTAAAAGGGCATTTTGTCGTAAAGAAAATGAAATTGTCACTACTACATTAATCAAGAGGACAAAAAATGCAAACCGCTCGATTGGAAATCTTACTTCAAACTACAAACTTCACAGTTTTTTAAACAAGTGTTCTGCGTTGTAGGTGGTATTTGGTTGCGTTTTGGTCCAGTCTGGTTCAGGTTCTTGTGTTTCTTAGTGTCTGTTTCTATGTAATAAAAAGGTCATGGTGCTTCATCAACTGTTGGAGAGCAAACTTGTTTAGTCTTCCCTTAGGTAGAATTTTTTTTATTTGCAAGCGTATGGCAAACAACTTCTTTCCCTATGTAATTGTTCTGACCGGGATGTCTTAAAAATTCCAAATGCTTTTATTCAACATGTTGTTTCTGCCCGACGTAAGACCTTCTATATTCCAAATAATAACTATGGTAGTCAAATCCTGTGGAACAATTCTCATACTCGTGTTGCCGACCGTACCGTGTTTTATCCTAATCTTTATGACAAAGGCGTCAAGTATGTAAGAGATCTTTTTGACGAGCACGGAAACGCTCTCTCTTTTTACAGTTAAAAAAACTTAGTATAATTTAGCACCTTTCCCTTTTACTAGGTACTTAGGCATTTTAAATGGCATTCCCTCTCAATGGAGGCACTAGAGTTTACATAATGATGATAGCCCTAATAAATATATTTTATGGTACAGAAAAGTCATGAATTCCCCTTCCATTTCTCAAGTTATTTACTCAAATTATTTATAGAAGACTGCTAAGGTACCAACCTCTAGGAAAAAGTGGGAGGATAGTTTTAGTGAAATTAGTAACGAGAACTGGAAGCAGATCTACAAAGCACCCTGGTGTAGTGTCAATGAGGAAAGGATTATTTATCTTCAGTTTAAATTCGTTCATCGCATTGTCCCCACTAATAGGCTTCTAAACTTAATGGGAGTATTAGATTCTCCTCTATGCACGTTTTGTAAAATCCACGACGAGTCATTATGCACTTATTTTGGGATTGCCCTTACACACCTTCATTTATTTTAAATACTAAAAGTAGACTGTTGAATATGCAATTCTTCTTTTCAAAAAAGACCTTTTCTTTGGTTACACACATGACATTACTCATCCATATATTTTTTTAATTTTCAATATGAAGTATTTCATTTATGATTGCAAAAGGTGAGAGTGTAAGCCAATGACTGATGATTTCTTCTTAAAATTTAAGTTTGCCTTATCCGTCGAGAAGTATATTTTCTCAAAGAAGGAGAGTGCCCACAACAAAGGGGAAGTTAGTTTCACACAACTCTACGAAGTCTTTTCAATTGCTCCTAAACTTTTCGTTGATTAAGACCCTTCGTTTTATTAATTTGTACATTTTTCTGTAAAATACCCGTGTTAGCAACAGTATGCAAATCTTTCGACGTAATTTTCAAGTGCTTATTTTGTCAATCATGTTAATGAAGCATGTTTATATTTAGACAAGAAAGTTGAAATAAAAGGAGGAAAAAAAAAAGAAAAAGGAAGGATTTTTTAAGTACAAGTACAGTTATAATCTAATTATGAAAATCCAATAAAACACACATCACTGTTAGCAGTGGTGTAGCTATGATACTTTCCAGAGGGGGCAAAAGTATGAATCTCCCCAAAACTTTTCTCGGTCAATGTGTATGTATTTCATATAAAATATGCAAATTTTCAAGTATAACAACATTAAGAGGTAATTGTGTGGTATTACCTGTATTTTAATCTTAAAGCATAATATAGAACGATTAGAAAAAACAGCTTTTAGAATATCTATTTTGATCAACACTATCTGGTTTATTTGAATGTACCAACGCAGTGGCGTACCCAGTGTTTCTCTCCGGCGGCGGGGGGGGGGGGGGGGGTTATGCAGTATTTTGAGTGACTGCCAGCGTGGGGGAGGGATTAAAGGGGTACTTAGTTTTGGCGTTTTCAAGGAGACTAGACGCAAAATGGTGCGAGATTTTCGACTTTGACAGGAACAGTGTTAAAAGTTGAATGGTGGAGGTTCATGGGGATAAAACTGATGTTTTTGTGTCTTTACATGTATTCTTTTGCCATTTACGCTACCTTACGAAGTAAAACGTCATCAAACGTGCATATTTTGGGGGTCAAAATTAAGGGCACCGATCGGTGTAGGCGGAAGGGAGCATTTTAATTTGCGGTTTTTTGGCCACAAAACGTATTTTGCCACAAAGATTATCGAAGCGGAGCGCCACCATTGGTTGACGCGGAGCGCACAGAAAATTTCGAAAAATCAGACCCCTCAGATGGCCGGAAATAACATTTTCCAGACTTAAACGAAGAGTCTAACGAATCGGTATTTTTTTTGTCGTTTGCAATAAAATGCTCACTTCAAAATATGTTTGCAAACGGCAAAGGGATCAGAGAGTTAAGAGAGAGAGAGAGACTGAGCGCCCCCATTAGTTGGCGCGGAGGGTAGAGAAAATCTCGAAAAAATCAGACTCCTCAGATGGTTAAAAATTGTGTATTTATGCCTGTAAAGAGAAACTAAACGGGCTCTTTCTATTTTCAGCTTTTGTTTGCAATACGAAAAAAATCAGGACATGCTAAGTGATCAGAAAATTACCACACAAAATGTACGTACTATCACTATAAGGCCTATATGAAATGGTCTTGCTTCTTTTCGGGGAAGGTATACAACGAATTGAAAATATGCTAATGCCTCTCTATTGTGATTCTTGGCTAAACTGGAAACTGGAAAAAAGGCCGTGGCCAGCTAGGTTGGACACTGGGCCATAAAACTCTATTTAACCAACTTGGTTAAATTAAAGATCAGCTGAATTGATGAAATTGTCTGTGACTGATCGAACTCCCATCTATTGACGATTGTACCCCTAACATCTCTTGCGTGATTAGCGGCAGACTATTTCTTACCGCATCTGAGCACCTTCCTCTCCACTGTCTCCGTATTGTACGTCTATGCCGGCCGGAGAAGGAGTCTATGGAGTGGGCCCTCCATTTTAAAAATGTTTAAATTACGGGCAATCGGTGCCACCAGTGGGATACAGAGGCTACCTATTTTTAAGTTGAAATTGGAAATTGGTAGATTTTGCCTATATGTAGGAATTAAAAAACTGGCATTTTACTGAGGGGTCCTGCAGAGACAACCCTTCCCCCTTTGAAAACTTTTGAAAAATTGGGTGTCCTTACATTCAATCTGGTGCAACATGTGCCATCTGTGTTACTAGAGTATGGCTTTGTATTTTTAAAAGAAAAAAAAATGGCATCCGTGAGACGAGGCATGGCCAAATGCTCCCCCCCCCCCCTTCGTACGCTACTGAAAGGAGGCCTACTAGTGGCTCGATCACACAGGATATGCTGTTAGAAGAGCAGTCTGTTAAGTGTAGAAGGCTAAATTCACCTAGTAAGTTCTAGCCTAGGACATGGAATTCATGGACCCGTTTATTGCTACACCCCGAGTGAGCAGAAAGCTATTTTCCCGAACTGGTATGGAAGCATCCAAGGATTTAGTTGCGAAGCGCCTCTGTGGCTGCTGCCCTTAAAGCTTTTTTTTTTTTTTTTTTGTATTGTTCTGTTTTTTCGTAGCGATGATCGGCTGAAAGAAAAGACTTCGTCTGGTCCGCGGGCTACCAAGGGTTAGGCAAAGTAACAAAATCTAAGTATGTCCATGGATCCCGTTCATTCTAACGTTATGTTTATCTTAAGCCATGGATTGTTTCAGCCCCATCCATGTTATGTTCCCAAAGTAAAATCGGTTTAGTTTAAATCCCTGCCGCTACTAGCTTGTAGGACAATATAACCTCAGGGGTCTACGTTAGTGACTTGTCAGTTTTCATATCCTTTCACTGAATTCCCAAATTGTACAACGCAGAGACTCTGTACAGGGTGATCATATTCTCAAGTTCGGGTTTACAGCCTTTCAGTGTTAGTTGTACTGTAACAGCTTCCTGTGCACTGGAATGCACTGATCATAACACCCGCGCGTATGCAAGAGAACATTCAATCTGCTGCGTGGAAAGGACATTTCTGTGGAACGCGAGTCGGGCCGGTCCATGGGACACTGGATCTGGGTTTATTTGTTGCATGAAAAACGAATAATGTATGAGAAATGTCTCACAATTTCTTATTCTAACAAACATTTTGAGAAATGGAAAAGGGCATATCATTATTTTTGAAATTTCCCCAGTTTCATCAAATTTTCCCAAATTATTTTCCGGTTGGTGCAACTTCCCCCTGCCCCTATAGTAGCAACACCACTGATTTTTAGATAAAACTGTTGGGTTAAATGGTTGTGTAAAACTATTTGTTGGACCAAATCGTTACCCAACAACATTGGTCACTGTTTTGCACAGAATCGGTCACGTGGCCTACGCCCGAACGGTTGGACAAAAAAAGCAGCATATTTTGCCTGACAGTTTTTAGAGTGTGTTCATTAAATTGTTCATATTTTCAGAGATACGGTGCAAGACTTGTGTAAATTGTTCGAAATAGATTAATCGATCACAATGACTAATGGCACGAACCACGGCCGCGAACAGATGCGTGTCCAAAGAGGGAGGGACCTAGCCATGCACTGCTATTGTACTTTGTGCTCAGCATAAAGAATGGGGTGGGGAAAACAAGCAAGGGAGACACGACTGGAAAAACGGACGTGATTTTCTAAATTGTTTAGAAACTGAGCCGTAAATCTTCATCATTCAAAGTAACTTATAAACCAAGGAGATGGGGGAGGGGGTGACCGTGGGAAATGATGTTTCTTAAGCTTACTTGTAACTAATATTAGACTTGGAATAAATGAAACGGATGGGTCGGGATATCTCCCATACTATTAGGTAGGCTATTGGAATCTTCTAAGGATTATTGACTACGATAAAATATTCGCCCTCAAAGTTATATCTAGGCCGACAAACAGAGAATGTTGCGTTTCTCGTTGCGTTTAATGATTATGTTTTTGATTGATGAATCCTGCCAATTTCAGACAAAGAGTGAGACGAACTGTAATGAGATCAACTGAAATGGGAAAAGCCTCGATGAGACCAACTAAAAGGAGAAACAAAAGCAGACAAACTGTATGGGAGCTAATGAGAAGAAGAAAAACTTTAAAGTAGCAGACCACTAATTATTTGCCCCGTTGACTTACACACAGCATCAGGTTAATTCCCGGCCCATAAGTCCTTTCAAAAGTTTTCAAACTGTACATTCAACCCCTCTCATTAATAATAGGCAAAATGTGGGCCCTTATGCAAATTTAAAATTTTCATAGTTAGAAAGCCTTGAATGATGCAGGCACGGATCCAACGGGGGGGGGGGGGGGGGTACGTCTTCAGCCCCCTTTTTCGTCACGTGGACAATAACAAATACACTGAAATAAGCATAATGTTTATCCACGAGAATATTCAAGGAGGGGCTATTTCAGGCTCATCCTTTCCCTCACAACACAAATCCAAATACACGAACCTCGTATTATATTAAGCCCGGTTGAATAGGCTATCTACTAACTTTCCTGCCGCCTTGTCTTCGCCACAACATGGAGCCGCAACTCCCTAGCCACAACATAAAGGTTTGAATAATGTGAATAGATGTCGGCCAACAGGCCTATGTCATCACGTTATGAGCGTTACCGACTTAACTTTGTTCACACTGTCGCACGTAAGTCCACGTGTGCAATGTACCGTAGTGGCTATGAACAGTTGGCACGTTAGTCTAGTTTCAGTTTCCAACGGTGGTCCATCTGGTACAGAGCAGGGCCAAGTGTGCAAACGTTTGGACAAAATCATGCTGCGGCCATCTGGGTGGCCCCATTGAAACAGATATCGGTGTATATTATGTGGCGTCTTACCGTCACCCCTTGCATCCATCCTTCCCCCGTTAGATTGACCAATGTGCCGAGACCCACATGTACACCCCTGGTATAGAGTGACAGCAATCAAAAACAATCATATCGGAGAAACACAAAACGCATTCCACAATTTGCAAGTGTGTTTTAGGTGATATTATAATGCAACACGTAAGAATTGAAGCTCTCGTATAGTTGTTGATGCTGAAAACGGAGAACCGGCTGTACGTTGATTTTGATTTCTATTTCGTTGCGCACCGGTAAATTTTAATTTGATACGTACAGTTTGCATAGGGAACAAGTGTGCAGAAACCGTTGCTATGGACTGCTTGTTTGTTGTCTAGAAAATAAAGTTGCCCTCTTGTTTGTTTGGAATGCATATAATTAATTATGTATATACACTCTAAAAACAGTTGGGTAAACTTTTACCCATGGTTGGGTCCGTATGCCACCACCTAAACTGTTGGGTAAAAAACTACCCAAGTTGGTTACAAAATAAACTTTTTCGTCGGAAAAATTCACCCAACATGGATACCTTGTGACCAACGTTGAGAATTTTTTTACCCAACAGTTTAGGTGGTGGCATATGGACCCAACCATGGGTAAAGGTTTACCCAACTGTTTTTAGAGTGTACAGGCAAATAATGACGAATATGGAGCTTTTATTAGAGAAAATTGATTGGGAATTTTGTCATTTCATGAGTTGTCAAAACCACACAGTAGACTGGTCTAACAATTGGCAAATTTTCGAATTCCTCATTTTCAGAGCCCCCTGCCCCTCCTGGGTGTCTAAGAAAAGAGGGTGAGATGCTACATGGTGAAATGTTTCAATATTTTGAGCCACTATAAAACTCCCACGCTTTCAAAATATTTTCTTGAAAGTTTGGGTAATCATTACTTCCACCGACTATACGGTCAATGTGAATTTAAATCCTGGTGTACTCTATTACCGTTACATGGTTTTAGGCTATGACATGTGTAAACTGTACTTAGTGTCATGTAGTATGGTGCACCCTCCATGAACTTTAACACGAACGCCATCTTGTTGTTTAAGGGCAACTCTCCCTTCCTTTTGTCCTACATTCCCAGGGCCCTTCCTGTTTCCCGTCACTTGTTACCGGTGAACGTGAAAAACTACCTCGCCCTAGTTCCACTTGTATGCTGTATCCCTTATTTTCAAGGTGTGGCCAACTTCACCCTCTAAAGCCTCCTCATCGGTGATTTTTTAGATCAGCACATTCCTTAATATGTGCTTAATTTGGTGCGTCACAACCTTTAACCAATCATGAGATTGCATGTGTCCCGATCTTCCCGAGACATGAAAGCTCCGAGCTTGCAAGTTTTTGTCGCACCCATACACTGGTGCAGCAGACCTCAGACGACGAGCGCTTGAGGCAATCTGTAAATAGACGAATCCGATTAGCACTGTTTTTTAGCAACTGGAGGCAGCCATTGGTGGGGTCCATCAGCCTTTAATCGTCTTCATTTATTGTCTACGTGGATTTTAAATCCTCATGTTCAGTAAAATTGATAAAATTGAGATACACTTTAGTGTACAACCATCCATGGAACAGGATAGGAAGGAAATTTAAAGATTAAAGGTGATGGACCCCAGTAATGGCCGACTAAAATCAGCCCATCACAATCCCTCCGAATTCATCTATAGCTAAATTTTAATTGTTTTTTTTTGGGGGGGGGCGGCTGTTAATCGAACGGAATAAAACCGTCAATCAGTTTTAATCAGAACTATATCTTCTTCTCATCTGTTTATTCATATCTCAACTCTTATCGCCAACACACTTTGCAACACCCCCGTACAAGCCTTCTTATCAACGATTGGCTCATTATCCGATGGTAGTCGTAGCCCACATATTGACATAGACACACATGCGATGTCACCGTTGGCGGAAAACGATATATTTAGCAGTCGTCATTGCGCAATGTCTCAACAAAACGGGAATATACCAAATGATACGGGATAAAGATACATTATAATTTACATTTTTCCTTTTTTTGAAGAATATGACACAAAAATACGGTAATTAAATAATGTAACAACAATATCACTGTATTTTTAAAATGTAATCAGGCCTAGGCTACAATTAGCCTGGCTATCTATACAATTTTTACCATCCCGGTGGGGGGGGGGGTATGCAAACCCCCATCCCCCCACCCCCTCTGGATCCGCCAATGTTTAAAACCACAGACACAAAGTTTTGATTTACTTGAATTATTTACTTGATTTATTTATTTAAATGACAATGAGCTATAACAGCAGTTGATTACAGGTTCACCTTTCGTGTTTTTTCTTTTGCGAATATATCGATTACATCATCAAAATCTAATGTATTGGTTTCTTCAGACTCGATGCTCAGGAGTGCCAATACAGTTAGTCTTGGCTGTCGCATGGTGGCTCTGAGATAAGGGAGAATAAGTTTTAACTTGCTGAAAGACTGTCAGAATTAGCCTTACGGTTTTCTGTGTAGAGGAATTCTCTGGCTTTCTAATAAACTACACAGGAAGTCTGTAGGGTGTACGATTAGCCAGCGAGAATTCTCGCAAAACTTGATGGACTGTTGCCAATTTATGCGTTCATTTGCCCCTTCTCTAGTTAAGTTTGACATTTAATTGTGTCAATATTACTAAATTATTGTATTAAAAAATGAAATTTCTATATCAATGCAAATGGTAGGTCCAATATTTTTAAGTGATCTCGATTTGGCTCCCCCTAGCGGTGTCGCCGGGGCAACTTATCCCCCTTGCCCGCCCCCTCCCCCTCCCTAGCTACGCCGCTGCATGCTGCTCAAATACATAGGATCCTTGTAAAGTTCGATGAGACATGTAAAGGCTAGGTAGACGGTGTGCGATGCATTGTCATCCTCCCTTAAAGTTCAGAAGGGATATTCGGCGGTCAATGAAGTTCTTCGAATTTATTCTCATCATAATTTTATGTCGCAAGGTAGTCAAAAAGTTTGTAGAAAGCCCATACCAGCTGTTTTTCCAAAGAAAATTTTCTTTACAATACCATGTCATCCAATGGTAGTGGTTCATTTTATCTGGTAATTTTCTGATCATTTTACAACTTACTCATTTTTTTTTTTTATTGAAGTACAAACTTTATGGCAAACGAAAGCTCAAAATAATGACTGCTTGTATTCTACTTACAAGTCGGTGGGAAATGGCGTTTCCGGCGGATGTCTGAGTGGTAGTGGTTTTTCAAAATTTACTGTACGCTCCGCGCCAACAAGACTTTAAATTCCAGACAGAGAACCATTGGCCTACCGTATTTAAATGCTCTCATACTCATCTACTATCAACAAATACTATTCCACCCTGTCAACTGAGTAGTCTGTGTAGATGGATTTTCTAGTTATTGAAGTGTCAAAATGTTATCAATGATCAATTTTGCAGAAGAGTGACGTAGCTACAGGAAGGAAGGGCGATTTCCCGTGGTTCGAAAAAGTGAAAAATTCGGAAATTTGCCATTTGAGAAACCAGTCAAATACAGTGCGGTTTTTCCAACCTCCTTTCATAAAACTACGAATTCTTCCTAATAAAAGCTTCATATTTGTAATTATTAGTTTTAAAAAGGCAAATTTTTCCGCGGTTTGGGGCCTTTAATCGCAACCCTTTATGCAGGAAGTGGTCGCTTCAGTGACGTTTCCCTAAAAGTTTCTTCAATATAGGCTCTTACTTTTTAAATATTTTGTCTAAAAAAGATAAAAAAGTTTCGGGAGCTTTTTGAATGTCGCCTAGAAGACTCAATCCGCACTCCTTATTTAACATTATGTAACAACAATCATCTTCAGTCCACATGCTCTCTCAGATATATGCTAACAGGAAACGCAGATCCTTCGATAGTCCCCCAAATATTGAAATATCCTACAGGAAACCATGAATCTAAACTATTTCTTGCAATACGAACTCAATATATATTTAAAAATGTGTAAGAGGACCCAAATTTGTGACGCGCGCAGTTAAGTAGTGTTCAAACTTAGGAAAATCACATCTTTTATATTTAAAATAAAAAAAAAAATGTTCTTGCTCAGAGAAATAGGCAAAAAATCTAGTATTAAAAATGTACCTTTTGGTCAATGGGTAAGGGAGAGGTTCATGGTCTAAAATTGCCCCCCCCCCCCTGCTTTCATATTACTTCCTGCGCCATTGAGATATTCAGACAGAGAACAACCGTACGTATATTATCCGCTTTCTCTAAGTTCACCCCCCCCCTCCCTTCTTGGAATGTCTGGATCCGCGCCTGCGATGTGTACGTGCTTCCCGCCATTAAGCGGAGCAATACAATCAAAAATGCCATTTGATTGGTCAATTGCCTTGAATTTTGCACCGTCTGTATTTCGACTCATTTTCCACACAAACCACACAAGAAATTAAGCAAGTATAATAAGTAATACAGCCAGAAACTAGAAATGTGGTTACGAAAATCGTAACCACTTACTGTCCATGATTGTTTCTGTGTCAACATACTTTCGCACGTGCTAAAGCTTAGAATATCTTCCTTTCACGTTTGTTCGCCGATGTGATATACCTAAGTATAATCAATGCAGTACTGTTCTGGTTGCTTGATGTAAATACCAATCCTTCGTTGCTTTCGACTCGTAATCTTGTGATACACATGAATAATGCAGGACTGCACTATTTCCCATAATGGTCATCAGGCTAATTGAAGAATCACCACCAAGGCCAGGCGCGGATCAAAGGGGGGGGGGGGCGGATTACGGCCTCAGCCCCCTCCTCCCTTTTCGTCACATCAACAATAACTAATGCACTAAAATATGCATAAGGTTTATCGACGAGAATATTCAAGGGGGCTATTTCAGGCTCATCTTTTCCCTCACAACACAAATCCAAATGCTCGAACCTCGTACGTATGATGTAAAGTCCAGGTGAATAATGGAAAGGGAGGGGCCCCCGGCCGGCATAGACGTACGAGACAGGGACAGGGAGCGGAGGGTGTTCAGTTGTGGTGAGAAATAGTTTGTAATATATCACACAAGATATGCTAGGGGTAAAATAATTAACACACATGAGTTCTAGTAGTCACAGTGACCCTTTCATCAATTCAGCGGATCTTTAATTTAGGCAAGAGTCACAATAGAGAAGCATTGGCATGTTTTCAGTCCCGTTGTTTAGTTTCCTCGAAACGAATCAAGACCATTTAATATAATAGTGGAAGTAAGTTTCTGATCACTTAGCATGTTCCTGATTTTTTTTCCATTGCAAACAAAAGCTAAACTTATAGACTGGATGTTTAGACTCTTTAAATGAGCATGAAAACGCATTTTTTGGTAATCTGAGGGGTCGCAATAATTTTCAAAATTTTCTCTTCGTTCCGCACCAACTAATGGTAACGCTATAGATAGTCTTTCGGGCAAAATTACATTTTTCGGGTCAAAAGTATTTTTGTAATCACTTTCTAATTGCTTTGCAGTTTGCGAACTTATTTTAAAGTGAGCATTTTATTAAGCAAAGATACCGACCGCTTAGATTCTTCGTATGAGTCTGGAAAATGCTATTTCGGGCCATCTGAGAGTCTGATTTTTCAAAATTTTCTCTACGCATCCGCGCCAACCAATGATTGCGCTCCGCTTAGATAATCTTTATGACAGAAAAACGTTTTGTAGACAAGAAAAACCGCAAACTAAAATACTCCCGTTCGCCTATACCTATCGATGCTCTTTATTTTGTATCCTTAGAGTATGCAAATTTAATGAAAGGTTTTACTTCAAAAGGTAACGTAACTGGAATAAAACTGCATGTAAAGACACAGAAGTTTCAGTTTTATCCTCATGAACCACCACAATTCAACTTTAAACACTATTCCCATCCAAGTCGAAAATATTGCACCATTGTGCATCTAGGCTCCTTGAAAACGCCAAAAATTTTAGACTCCTCCCCTAGGCCGGCGATCGCTGAACGCACTGCATGCCCCCTTCAGACAGAGAAATCCTGCGTACGCCACTGGTTCGTCCCCATTACCCGCTTTCTTTAAGTTCAGCCTCCCCTTTTGAAAGTGTCTGGATCCGCGCCTGTAGGCCTATAGGTTGTTCATGCAATGCCGATGTAACGGCAATGATTAACCAGACAGTTGCAAAGTATGCCTAAAGTGATCACAGTGGCACTGCAGGTAGGGTTACTAGAAGTTTGGTTTTACGAGGACATGTCCCCTTCTAGTTGTTTCGAACTGGTGTCCTGGCCGCGGTTTAGTAAAAATATCGCCACTTTGTCCGGATTTAATGTATTTCTCACATGACCTGATAGGTTTTCCCCGGCTAATTTTACTCCAATCAAGTTCGTAGAAACTCTAGTGAAAGCAACAAATATTGCACCATTTTGCATCTAGACACCATTGAAAACCAACAAAATTTGCAAACCCCAACCCCTCCCCTTCTCTTAGATCCTTCACCAAGGTGGCGATGCATGTCCTCCTTGTGAGAAAATAAATGGGCCTACGGGTAACCCTGAGTTCAAACAAAAAGAACAGTATATACCAGTGGCGGAGCTAGGGATTTCGGTCAGAGGGGGCAAAAATGGTATGCAGGGACGCTTCGAAGGAGTAAATACCCCGAGTCTGTGCATGATAGAAACCAAGGCTTTTCAGACTTCCCATTTGATTTTCAGCACCTGATAGAAGACTAATTTGACATTTCTTCTCAGCAAGTATTTCTGTTAAAACATGTTTAAATTTTCTATTCATGGGCCTCCGCGGAAGAAAATTTGGGGGAGGGGCTAAATTCTTTTAGGGGGAAAGCTCCGCGCCACCACGAGTTGGCGCGAAGCGCAAGAAAATTTTGGCCCAAAATGCCTCTCAGATCGCTGGAAATGACATTTCTAAAGCCTATTTACAGCATATAAATAGGGAAAACATTGAGTGAACTGTTTAGAAATATTGATGTTAATTTTTCTTCGTCTTTTTCTTTATGTTTTCTTCGTTTTTCAGGTTTTTTATCCTCCAGGGGAGGGCAATTTCCCCCACCCTTTCCCCTTACTGCGGACGCGCAGGTTTCTATCCCTCCCTTTCACATTCTAGTATGAAGGCAGTCAATATATTTTGTGTGTTATTGTCAGGTCTCGATTTAAGATTTAAATGTAATAAGGAGCTCCTTTGTGAAGATAAAGATTAAACCTGCTAGAGCTAAATAGCAAGCAATCTTACAGAGGGAAAAGGTTATGGAAATTAATCACCGTTAGGTTTACACTTTTGGCATCTGGGAATCAAGATGAATACACGAAGAAACATCAATTGCGTAATTTACATCATGTCATCACTCTGAAATAGCCATTAATTGGGTACATTTAAAGAAATGGCCAAGAGCAAATGACTTCTTGGCTCTCTAGATACCGAATTCATAATAAATAAAAGTAGCCTAAACTTAAGCTTATTTGATGCAATTTTCTGGCTTTTGAGACCACGTAAGTACAGAAATACGCATTTTCATGGGATTATCGTGCAGTGTAAGAAATAGCCATTTATCATGAGAATGGTCACTTGAAGAAAAGCAAAATGGAAACTGCTTAAATTATTACCACTATGATGTCAGTTTTATTTTATTTTAACCTGAATGCTCTCTCCAAATGATTTTGAAAAAATGTTGAGGAAGCTTTTTTGGTATCTCTGTACACTCTTTTTATTGTCTACGTTGAAATTATCCCCGACAACAAGAGGGCTATTAGCACTACAATTATTGTTGCGCCCTTTGCAACATCTTTTATTGGTCGGGAGGGTTAATTTAATATCAGTCTGTGTATTTTATAAGCTTATAATCACGCTTGGTGTGGAAGCAATGAACTTAGCACAGCGACATCATTCATTAGTGCGTATGAAGCATGAAGATACGTTTCGGCAAAACCTATCCCTATAGAAGATGACGCTTTTAATCAGAATAAAGTGCAGATAGTACAGTTACTGGTGACTGTTTGAGCATTTTGTTATCTGGGACTTAAAACAACACTATTAAATTATATCTTTAGCCAAAAATGGTCCAAGTTTAAAGTATGTTAAAAACCTAAAAAGGGCGCCGACAGAAGATTTTGGTCAGTCGGGGGGGGGGGGGGGCGACCGCCCCCTGACCATATGGCAGCTCCGTCACTGGTATATACCCCTATATGCTAATTCTGAGAATGACCATCATTCTGAGAATGATAATATACACAGGCAGCGGTTGGCCTTTCGGCCAACGGGCTTCCTTTATAAACATGGACAAAGGATAATGGGAAAATTCGAACCAAAATGACTAGCAAGATGTCACCGACTGCTAGACCATGGAACTGTAGGCTGAACTCAATAAAAGCTATGTATAACTCTGACTCTCTGTATATTTCAACAGAGCAGACTGCATTGACATCCTATGCTTAGATTGTCGCTACCATGCGTGTTATTATAGCGAGATGGCTGACTGCTATGGTTTTGTGCGTAGAGAAGGAAAAGTTCTTATTACTTCTCAAGATACACCTGGCGTTTGGCAAGCCTAAGTTAAGCCTTACGTAACTGCTCCCAAGAGAGAAATGTAACAAGAGAGCTAACGTCGAATTCTAAGATAAAACTCAGGCCTAGCTAAAATCATAAACTCCATGGCTGTTCTTCGGCGGCGAACTGCAAGCACTTCCGAGATACGGCAGTACAGTGTGTGTGCCGCAATACTACATGTGTACAATGCTCTTTAGCTTGTTAGCGTTCAGCCACGCTGTAGTTGTACGCGATTCTGCAGGTACAGGTACAATGCGGCTGTTGTGTGATGAACAAGTATACTGACCGCATACAGATTTGACTTACTCAAGTATTCCTTTACAAAACAATAAAATACATAAATCCCAAAATCAAATCCGCTCATTTTAGACCATATCGTAACCAAAAGTGACCATAAAGTCTCATTCCCGTCTACATGAGTCACTCTACATAATGAGCTCGATTATAGAGCAAACCACTCACTCAGAGTCAAGAAACATTGAACGGAAGAACTGTCCCTCGAAAATGAGAAGCGTGCCTAAGGTACTGCCCATGACGTCATGGACAGTACAACAGCGTGCCATACAATTTTACCCACTTCATTTATCAGTAAACATTTTCCCAGGTAAGGAGATTTGAGTTGATGGTCCGCTACCATAAGAGGATGCCCTACTAGAAGACTCATTGTAGCGAGATAAAATTGAAACGAACAAGCATGAGACGATAGTAATGAGATTATGAGATTTAATGTGGCGAAATGAAAGGAAATAATCTGAATTTGAGAAAACTTGCTTGAGACAACTTAATATGAGACAAAATTTAATGAAGCAAACCTGGACTGCAAACTAAAACAAGGTAATTTCCAGTGTGACGAAATTGAATGAAACAATAAAAACAGAGAAAAAAAATGAATGAGACAACAGAATAAGTTGAGGCAAACAATAACAAGACAAGAAACTACGTCACCGTTTTGGCCGGAAAGGTGAGAACATAGCCCTGACGGGCAAATTTGTTTGCGTTGAAAGTGCCGTCTAGCTGGCAGTTATTATTTTTTGTTACAAATAACGTTATCAGTGATGAAAAGGTCAAATCGATATCGTACATACGTCTTGTTTTTTTCCTTCATATAAACAGACATGACTAAACTGGTAAAACATAATGCCCTTGTTGACCAAAATACTAAAGACATAAACACTACTCATATCCAGTGCTCCAAAAGAATCACTATAATATGGAGTCACACCAAAGAGCAGGAGTTTTGCCATCCCTGGAGAAGTGACTTTGCAGCTCCTCTGTCTCTGCCGCCCGATTTCGCCCAGTTGGTTTTTCGAAGCGAAGAGCTGAACAAAAAAATAAATAAATAATAAATAAAAAAGAAGACAAACAAAAAAATCTTTGTCCACTGGGAAAGTTTCGCAAACTTTAATTTGCTATAAAGTGTGACTATTTCCTTATTGGGGGTTGCAGAATGCGACACCTAAAGCGCGACCAAAATTCTTTCTTTAAAAAAATATCTCAAAATGTGTTTATATTGGAGAGAACAGGAATTTTATGGAGGAAAAGTTGAGAAAACAGCGATGGAGTTGTCTAGTGTTATTTGATGTCTGATCTTGTGTCACATATAGCTTTCAAATTTCAGGGTTTTTTAATATTCAGAGCCAGGCAGCCAGGTATCGTTCAATCGTTCTCCTTTCTCACCCTGCCTGTAGCCAGTACGCCATTGATTGTGTAGCTTTTGAATTTTCAAAAAGAGCGAACGGGAGCATTCCAGTTACCTGCTTTTTCTTTTCTTGGCCACAAAACGTCATTTTGCTGTAAAGACTATCCAAGCGAAGCGCCACCAATATTGGCCCTGGGTGTAGACAAAACGTGGAAAAATCAGACCCCTCAGAAGGCAGGAAATAGCATTTTCCAGACTCATACGAAAAATTTAACAGTCGCTATCTTCTTTTGATTAAAGAGTGAAGAAATACTTTGACCCGAAAAATGTATTCTATGCGGATAACCACCATTGGTTGGTGCGAAGCGGAGCGAAATTTCGAAAAATCGCACCTCTCAGATGCCCCGAAATATCATTTTCCAGACTTTTATGAAGAATCTAACCAGTTGTTATATTCTTTTGTCGTTTGCAATAAAATGATCACTTCAAAATAAGTTCGCAATCTGCAAAGTGATAACAAACTTATTAAAACTTGTTATACTTTGACCTGAAAAAGGTAGCTTTGTCCGAAAGACTATCTGAGCGGAGCGTAAAGAAAATTTTGAACACATGCTATCCTCCCAGATGGCCGAAAATTGTATTTTCATGTTTGGAAAGAGAATCTAAACAATCTTTATGTTTAGCTTTTGCTTGCAATAACAAAAAAAATCAGCAACATGCTCAGTAAACAGAATATTACCATACAACATGTTATACCACTATTTTGTACCGTAAATGGTCTTGATTCTTTATTTTCGGGGAAACTTTACAACGGAATTGAAAATATGCTATTGCTTCTCTATTATGACTCTTGGCTAAATTCAAGATCCACTGAATTGATGAAATTTCTTGTGACTGCCCGAACTTTTAATGATTTTACCCCTAATATATCTTGCATGATAAGTGGCAAAATATTGCTCACCCCACCTGAACGCTCCGCTTCCATGCCCCCGTCACTTACGTCTATGTCGGCCGGTTAAGGACTGCAGTGAAGGACCCTCCCTTTTAAGAATGCTTATAAAGGTAGATATCCTCAGAGGCAATCGGTGCCACCAGGATGTTACAGAGTCTACCTTTTTAAGTAAAATTTGAAATTTGACAAAATTTGCCTATTTTATTTTAAGGAGTTTAAAGAATGGCATCACTGAGGGGCCTTACACAATCCTTCCCGTTTGAAAATTTTTGAGAAATTGGGTGTCCTTACATGCAATCTGGAGCCACATATACTACTCTGAGGTAAAATCTGTGTTAGTAAATTAGGGCTGCGAATTTTTAGGATCTAAAAAGAAAAAAGAATGGCATCCGTGAGAGGGCCAAGGCCCAATCCCCCCCCCCCCACTTGGTGCGCCTTTGTTGTTACTATCTTGCATTGAGCTCTCGAAAAAATTGAAGAGTTGGCATACCGGTGGTTTCGCGAATAAGACTCAAACACCTGTGTCCTGCGAAAAATTGGGCTAGAGTTTGGACTGGAAGGAGGGCTTGGGGGATGGGAGGTTTATGTATGAATGTAGTAGATCTTCTCGTCATTTTTTTAACATATACAAATAGAGAATTGAGGTATACATCACCTCCACATGTGGAGGGGTCTTGAGTCCCCCAAACCCCCGTCCCGTAAAGCCGCGCCTGCTTTAAAGTGTTTCCTTTCCAACATAAAAAAAAAATATTGAGGGAAAACATAGGAAAGAATAGTCCAGACGATTTTGTAATTGTAAGGATTGAAATGAGAATAATCCAGAGAAACGACTCTGTCACGGTCCGTAATGTCCTCTCATCTTTTCTTATCAGCTGACAAAACAAAATAATAAGATGGAACACAAGTTTATTTCAATCAAAATGCATTTAATATACCTAATGCCAAAGGTAAACCCCCAACGACCTCACAGGAATTTATTTAACGTACGTAGCAGTCATTATTAATTTGAGATGAATGTACATCATTGCACTGATTTTTGGTCATTAGCGTACGAGGTGAGGGAGCAGCAGGTTTTCAATTCCAATTTTCCTCAAAATGTTGATTTCGGGTACAGGTATAGAAAAATCGGGGTACTGTTTGAGACTCAAAAAATCTTGCATGTTATTTTAGTAACGCAGAATTCTTTCAAAGAAATAAAAGCAAAATTTTTAGAATAATTGAAAAATGCAACAAATTCGGGAAGATACAATCCCTAGCGTCACTCCAAAGACTTTCCCAACAGTTTGCCCGAAATTATAGAATAGGGTGAAACTTAAGCCATTGTCATACTTCATGGAATTGGAATTGGGGGAGTCATTTTTAAAATCTTCTCCATCTCTGGTCGGAAAGAGCCAAAAATTTGCCAGTCTGAGTAAATTTATCAGGAAAGTTGTATACCGCAGGACTATGAAATTTAAATTTATGCTAATTATTTCTTAACGTCACATCGATAGATAGAATTTTTTCAGACTACCCTGTTCAATAAAAATATATGTTGCTGTGGCATTATCAAATAATCAGTTGACATTTTATTTTCGTGGACATCAAATTCAAATCATATATTTCCACCGGCTGACACTTTTGCCGGTTCTTTCCCTTTTTTCATCTCCATTTATTTCTCGATATTTACAATCAGCTGAAATAGATGTGGCAGACAAAAGATAGCAGTAGGTTACAAAACGTTGATACAAAAACAAGCGAGTTTAACTTGGTTAAATAAGATAGAACAAAAAAACAAGGCATAGAAAGAGACATCAATGTATAAAGTATAAACACTTACTTACAATTCAATCACAAATTTAAATAAACATGACCTTCTTTAAGTTGACCTCAAATTGAATTGAACTCTTATGCAATTAATTCTAAACTCGAGAAAATCATAACAGATTAATTTTCAATCAAAGAAGGTACTTGAACAAAAAAAAAATCTTTAATGCATTAAATTTGCCTAATTTCTTTGGGGATGTATCGGGTTTTGAATTAATGCAAGCTTCCACTTTCAACGCAAATTTCAGTTTATACCAAAACTCATTACAATTCGGTAACTTTTCGTTTAATTTACAATTATAGATATAGTATATCAAATGCAAAAAAAAAAAAAAAATAATTCATCGGATGATCTAACAGTAAATTATACTCAAAGAAATAATCTTGCTTTGTTGATATAAATTGATTGCCAAAAAAAAAAATGTTCCGAATCCATAAGGAAACTGGACGTCATCGGGCACTCCCAAAACAAATGTTCTATGGTTTCAGGATCCCTATGGCAAAAGATGAAAATCTGATTATTCTTCTTTCCCATTAAAAACAAAGGTCTTTTAGTGGCAAGTAAACGGTGAAGGAATTTTAACTGAAAATACTGGGTCTTAGTTTCACTTAGGGTAAAAGGGGATTTTTAAAATAATACACCAGTTGTCATTGTCAAAATTAATAATCGGTTCCACTTACTACATGTAAGGGGGGGGGGGGGTTAAAGGAGCTATAATAAAGGTTAGGCTAACCTAGAAATACTTTTAACATTAAAGTTTTTTTGAATGAAGTGACCGTCAGAAACACACAGAACTTATGTCAAAATATAAAGTCAATGGTATTCCTCTTTCCCCAAATGTTTCGCAAAACTGAATGCAAGATATTGGGGTCCCATTGACATGCAATATATCCTTAACATACATAAGCCCCCCTCCATGAATTGTTTTATTATAACAAATTGAATTATTACAAAAATGGTTATTCCAAATAATCTTATGTGCAAAAATTTTTAACGGTATGAGAAACAATACTTTAGCCCAAGTCATACAAACTTCCTTAATTGTTAATTTTGTGAACATCACCTTTGCTATAATTACAGTTAAATAGGGGTTCCTTCCCAGTCCTTTCCGACCAGAAATGGAGGAGATTTTAACAAAAACCCGAAAAAGTCCGACTCGAATTCCTTGTAGTGTGACAGCGACTGTATATGGAATGTATTCAGTTTCCAGAATACAAAACGGGCATACGGGAAGGAGTACACATGCATTTGCGGTGGACAAGATTTATCTTAAGAAATGGACGTGGTGAAGTTTGTTTTAATTTTCTGAAATTTCGAAATTATCGTTGCTTAATATTTTTTGTGTGTAAAAAACTGCACTGAACAAGAAAGCTCCAATTACTTAGAGACTGCCTGGACCTAGACCCACTTTAAAAACAGGAAATTACCATTCCAAAACGGCACAGATCAGTAATGTTTACCATATGCCTCCCCACCCCCGCCCCGCCCGCCGTTAAAGTCGCCACTTATTTACTGGTCAAGTTACAATGATTTTTACACGATCTGTTTTGTGACGTCATACGAAGTCATTTTATTGCTTGACAGCATTATCATAATGGATGTTTATGTATCCTTTAGGCAATTTGGTTAAATTATTTGTAGTTTCTGTTCTTTTCAGTGTTCGTCGGTTAATTTTAATGTTTATCTTTGCTGCACACTTGTGACGCAGCTCTATTATGGGGCAAAACCAAAAAAAGTCCATGTGACTCTGAGAATATTCAAGCTCATCTTCAATCTAAATGAATGCCGGTCTACCGAGAATGCCTGTCTACCGAGAATGCCGGTCTACCAAGAAAACCTGTCTCCTTTTGGAAATGCTGTCTTCTTTACAACACTTCCGCTTTTGAAAGTCGGTATTCCTTCTGACAAATTACAATTTTTAGCAGGACCAGATGCATGAAATTTTCTTAATCTGAGGGCAATTACAGATAAATTATCTGACTCGCTTAAGGATTAAGATATATTACACTAAAACAGTGTGGGGAGAGGTGTTTGTATATTCTCCATTTTGAGATAAGACTCACTGAATGGCATCTTGATCAACGTCAGGGTCTTGTTTGGTAGTCCATGCTGGTCGTTAGAACTCAGTACCCTGTTTATTCCAATCAACTCAGTAATCAGTGTATTCTGATCAGACCAATAGACAAGGTGAACGGGAGGGGGGAACCCCTTGTAAAGTTTTCTTCCTCTCGGAAGATTGAATTTTGTCATTCACTCAAAGGCCAAATCTCCTTACCCCAGACAGTTCTACTTTCCCTAACCTTCTAACATTAATCCTTCTCGCAATTGTCTAAAACACATCCTCATTAAGACACAATAGCTCAGTTTATTGCTTCAGAGTGGGTATACAACAGTGGTGGCGCCAGCGGGGGGGGGGGGGGCATGTCCCCCGTCGGGGAGCACTGCCCCCCCCCCCCACCGTCGGGGAAGGTCGGCGGTTTCGTCGGGGAAGCCTAAAAATCATAATAAAGAAGTAATAAAAAAAACCTGCAATGACTGAAGTTACTGGATGGGTGATCTTTAACATACTTTTTGTTTTGAAATGCTATTTTAAAATTAATTTTCAATCACTTCTCCTTAGCTCCGTAATACTTAATTCCATGTAACTTGTCTTATCTCCCCCACCGTCCGGGAAGGACGGTATTTTCCTTCGGGGAGGCTTAAAAATGAACGTAAAAGACTGAAGTTATTCGATTGATGATCATGAAATTTTTTCTCTGTGAACTATCTTTTCTTTCGTAACGCTACTTCAATGCAAATCTGAATCTGTTTTAATCACTTCTTTCTAGCTTAGCTATCCCTCATCCCATCTTCAATCCGCAAGGTCATGCCCCTCGGGGGGCGGGGGGGGGGTTGAGGCTGTCATCTTCCTGTTGTTGAGAAAATCCAATTTCGTCGGGGAGCCTTTATCAATATAAGCCCCCGAAAACTGATAAAAGATGCGGGTCTGATAAACTTCAGTCACCCGGACGATCTTCTTGATTTTGTTTACTAGAAGACCATATTATTCAAGGAAAGTCACAATTCCGAAGTTCCCTCAAACCACGGACGAGAGGTTGTTCATGTCCATGCAGTGCCCAATGGTCTGCCATCTGGCCTGCCCCGACAGCCAAATTCTAGCGAATGAAAATCGGCCAGGCCGTTTCAGCTACACATAATGATAAAAAGTAGTTTGAGAATGTCTCCCAATAAGTCTGACTAAAAATTCATTTGAAGCCACCTTGAAACGTGACATATTTTTAAATACGTTGAAAGTAAAATCATTTATAATCTGGAGTTTGGGCAGTCACGTAGAAAATCTCATCTATTTAGCGGAACTTGCAATTGAATATAACGAAGATTCTTAGTAAAGGAAAAAACACTTGTATGTTTTCAATTCCGTAGCAGTTTCCCCGAAAAGAGACAAGAACATCACATCTTATTGTAGCAGTACCTTTTATAGTTTACCTGGTAATTTTCTAATCACTTAGCAAGATGTTTTTTTTTTCTTTTGAAGTGAAACTTTAATTTCAAAGGAAAGCTCAAAATAACGACTACTTCATTTCTAGTTACAAGTCTGGGAAATGCCATTTCCGGCTGTCTGAGGGGTTAGATTTTTTAGCAATTTCTGTGCGCTCCGCGCAAACACATGGTGGCGCTCCGCTTAGATAATGTTTTGGTCGAACAGATTACTTAACAGTTCAATCCATGCTTGCAAATTACTCTTCGTTTTGGGGCAATATTATGAAGTGAAAATTTTATTGCGGAAGAAAGCTAAAAATAATGACTGCTTTGTTTTAGTTACGAGTCCGGGAAATGCCATTTCCTGCTGTCTGGCGGTTTTTAATTTTTTTTTTAAATTTCTGTGCTTTACTTTTTGATTGTCTTTCCGGCAGAATGACATTTTTCGGACAAAAAAAAGACAATTCCGCCCATTCCCAAACTGAAACGCACGCGTACGTCTATGTCAATATATAAATGTAAAACTTCAAATATAATGGGAAGGCAAACATTTTTAGCGGGAAAATTTTCCGATTTGGTCCGAGGGCCTTAAACTGCATTTTGATATTAGGCAACCCCAACAAAACTACAGATCACCCCCTACTTCAATTTTCTTATCCTTCAATAAAACCCCGCAATGGTATAAAATTTACAACTTTTCTCCAATATAAGCTTCAGATTCGGAGAATACTCCATAAAATAAATACCGCTAACCAAAGCAAATCTGTTAATCACCCCAACATTCTATCTAATTTTGCTCTTGAAATCCATATTACACTTTAGAAAAAACCCAAATTTTTCGTTATAACCGAACCAAAAAACATATTTTCTTCCATTAAATTCCAAAATTTCTCCAAAAAATAAGCTCTTAACTTTCAAATCTTTTTCCAAAAAAAAAAAAATTGGGCAAACTTCAAGTGTCGTGTTGAAGCCTTAGTACGTAGGCTTAGTACGATCAAAATAAACTCAAGTATCTGTTGAAAAGAGAGCCAAAAATTTCGCGCGCTACGGGCGCCTCAAAATCTACTAAGTTACGTCACACCTGGACTAGTTCAAAGCCTTGTCGGGGCCTTGAAATGCTGGCCCCCTGCTGGGGAGCTTGGCCCCATGTCGGGGAAATCCTGGCACCACCCCTGGTATACAAGGCCCACTATGTAACCAAAACACTCCTCTGCATTTTTTGTGTGTGTTTTGTGTATTTCTGTCAATGAAAGAGTATGCCAGTAGAGAAACTCTGTAGACTACTACAAAAGTCGTAGATTGGGGTGAGAATTGACAGCGTTTAATTCAATTTTAAGCATTTTTCCGCTGCAAAAGTGTTCGCGCAAAACCTTGTCTGGTAAACGGGTTGATTCTAATGCAATGAATGAATCTCTGGTCGTATAAAACTTCTATGGTCTACACTGTCGTCTTTGATTCCATGAATACATTTCACCCAAATGTTTTTAACAGGTGGTTACATAAATGAATGAAAAGTATTTAACACCGTGAAGTACGGCTAACTTCATAATGTTTTGACTAGGTACAATTTTAGACAAAACAATTAAAAGGGAATTTGAAATTTGTAAGAAATGCTTCGCAGAATTTAATTGAAAGGGCCAAATGACTCACATGAGACCTTTGCCAAACACATTAGGAAACAACTTAAAATACATCAAAAATCACTAAGTGATCAAACAACAACATTTAGAAAGACCCACGACTCTGTTTTACATTAACTGGACCGTGTGGCTCCTACGAGACATTGGACCGGACATTCCTGAAATGATTCAAGCGACCCACGGCCCAGGAATAATTGTGTTCAATTAAGTCGCAAATCAATTATGTAGTATGAACTAAAATAAGCTGAAAAGTGGGAACACTGTAAATTGCCTCCGGAGGTCTGTAAAAGACTCCTGAAAAGTCGGTCCATGTCCCATCGGAACCCATTTTCAGCGTCTACTTTGGAAAATAGGTCTGGGGAGAAAATGTTTCTTAGCAAGTTGAAAATATCTGCCCCTGGACAAATATTACTGTAATGATTCTAAGCGGACGTAAACTCCAGTCTTCCCGAAAAACTTGTCTGCTGAGAGTGTGACATGATTTCCACATAACCACCGGGATACAATTTTCAGGGTAGACATTATTTCCTTACACACCGGCGTTAAAGTTTGTCCGACCATAGAGTTCCATACTCCGACGAAGAGTAATAACAAGAAAGACTAAAACGAAAGTACACCATCTCTTACATACCCTCAAAGAGAGACTGATAAACTGACATTTAACTTGCAATGTGTACGTCTTATGGTTGAAATACAAGGATTTCAGAGGGGCTTTTGTTAAAAACTTTTAGAAGACTTAGATAAGGAAGATGCTACAGCTCACTAGACTTAGATCAGGAAGATGATACAGCTCACTAGAATTAGCGCAGGGAGATGTTACAGCTCACTGGATAGCGCATGATTAAGGCGGGTATTTGTTTTTGTATGAGAAATGTGACGGGCACTTTAGTTTGTTTTGTATGTATAAATCCTAATCGTTCGTAAGAGTCATGAGAGGGGGTGGTAGGCAAGCATCCAAATTTTTCGCTATTTTTAAGTGTGATTAACACTCTACCAGTGGCGTAATATGCAGCTCGCGGGGCGCGCTGAAATTTTCGCCCTTTCCAAATATTTGAAAACATGGAGCTTGTATTGCAGAAATGTTTGGGAAGCTGGGTTTCCTGAAAGGAACTTTGAACAGTTGGGGAATTACTGAAGAATTTGCATTTTCCATTGGCAAATCTGTTGCCAATGGAAAATGTTGGGCGGCGATCAAAGATCGTTGTTGCTACGTAGTGTTATCCAACGCCTACGTAATGAGGCTCTCCGACGATATTTTTTGAGCTTATATTGGAGAAAGTATGGAATTTTATTAAAGAAAATTTATGGAAATAGCATTGTATATAGTTAACAGTGTCACTTGGTGATCTGTGTCACAAGAGTAGCAAATATCCGATTTTGTCACTTCCAGAGGTCGGAAAAGTTTACCAAAGTGAAGGAATGAGCGAACACTTCTGCTAAGGAATTGCAATTTGCGGCGCTCGAAGAGCGCGAAAAAGTTTGCTTCCTTGAATCGAATAATGACGGATATGGAGCTTTTATTAGAGAAAATTGATTGTGAATATCGTAATTTCATGAGTTGTCAAAACCACACAGTATAGACTGGTCTCACAATTGGCAAATTTGACCTTTAACAGGAACGCCATCTTGTTGTTTAGGAGCAACTCTCCCTTCCGTTTGCCTTAGATTCCGATGGCCCTTCCTGTTCACCGTCACGTGTTACCAGTGAAAGTGACAAACGACCTCGCCCTAGTTCCACTTGTATGCTGTATCCCATATTTTCAAGGTGTGGCCAAATACACCCTCTACAGCCTTCTCATTGGTTCCTTTTTAGATCAGCACATTCCTTTACATTTATTTAATTTGGTGCGTCACAACTTCTAACCAATCAGGGGACTGCATGTGTTCTGATCTCCCCGAGACACGAAAGCTCCGAGCTTGCAAGTTTTGGTCACACTCACACACTGGTGCAGCAGACCTCAGGCGACGAGCACCTAAGTCAATCTGCTTAAAGTTAAATTTTAATATTTTTTTTTTTTTTTTGTTGGCTGTTAATCAAACGGAATAAAACCTCCAATCATCTTGAATCAGAACTAAATCTTCTTCTCATCTACTTATTCATATCTCAACTCGTATCGCCCACACACTCTGCAACATCTGCGTACAAGCCTTCGTATCAACGATTGGCCCATTATCCGGCAATAGTCGTAGCCCCACGTATTGACTTAGGCACACATCCGATGTCACAGACAGCGTTACCAACGGCCGTTGGCGGAAAACGCTAGATTTAGCATTCGTCATTGCGCAATGTCTTAACAAAACGGGAATTGACCAAATGATACGGAAGATACATACCTTATAATGTACATTTTTCATTTCATTGAAAAATATGACACAAAATACGGTAACCAAATAATGTAACAGCTATCACTGTATTTTTTAAAAAGTAATTAGGCGTAGGCTACAATTAGCCTTGCTATCTAGGCCTATACAACTTTTACCATCCGGTTGGAGGGTACGCATACCTCCCAACCCCTTCCCCCGGATCCGCTACTGGAAACATCACGGCGGCACAGTTTTACCCTTCTCACACTTTTAATTTAGCAATTAGGAGTAAAAGTTTAAATAGTAACATAAGAAAAACATTGTAAATACATTTTGCATTAGAAGGATTTATCAGAGTATTGTGTTCCTGGAAAATTTCATTTCGTCCATGTTTAAAATGATCATTCAGTATAATGACCAACGCAGATAAGACGTCTGGTCATTTTTAAAAAAAGTGATTCCAGGAAAGATTATTAGTGGAGATTTGTCAGTGTTGACTCAAAATAACACACAGCCGTCATTTTGGATTTATAAAGAAACAAACGATACCAAACTATATCAAGCTCACTACGGTGGATTGGGCACATAAGAAATAGCCGGAATGGACACTTTGTTAATCACTTCAGTACATTTAGTGCTGTCTACATAACATTTCATCATTTTCAAGATAGCGGTCGGCCGACAAACGTCATCTTGGATTTCGGGAAACAATCCGTACACTATGTCAAACTCACTCAAGTGGATAAGTCACATTAAGAGATAGTAGAAATGAACACCTTATTTATCACTATGGTACATTTGACGGCAGACGGCTATTTTGAAATTTTTATTAAAAATCACTTTTTTCCCTGATGTGATTTAAATATTTGTTCCTGTTTATTCCCTGTATTTTAAGGGATAGAAAACCACTGTCGGATCGTTTGTTGCATTTGTTTATTCTATGGGGGTGGGGGTGGGGGTGGGGGTGGGGGTGGATGTAAAATCGACAGTTCGAATTGTTTGGAAAATGGGGGATGGAAAAGAACTTTTTCATTTTGTCCCATACAAAAGTTTTTTTTTAATGTGTTTTTCACCTTATGTTTAAAAATTTGTGGAACATTAACTTTTGGGCAACAAAAATATTCTACCTTCTTTGAATTCTGTTTAATCGTAAATCTAGTATTGGTTAGGCAAAGGGTATATATACAGAGTTTTAAAGCAGATTTAGAACTTACGGAAGCCGAGAAAACGACTTAAATTTTCGAGGATAAACGTACACATATGAGCACTTTTGGTCTTTAGATTCCATTAACAGTTACCATTAACATATAAAACTATATGTCGTCTTCTTCTATAAAATATTAGGCCTGTTGTTTATAGTTGAACAAATAAAACGATTTGAAGAAGTTTTACCTATTTAATATTAAGAGCATCTGATTTTACGTGATATTTTCAAATATGCGGAATGTTAACTTATGGCTAGAAAAACATTTCAGCAAGTTTTCAAATTTTACTGAGGGAGTCTAGATTTACGCTATATAGGCGTCTATTGGATTTCAACGGAGAGTTAGTACGCTGACGAAATTGTGGGAAAAGCTTCCAGGAAAACGCCGAATTAGTAGCTGAAGAAGATTTTCTTAGCAGTTATGAAATTAGTCCTCTTGGAAACATGATATTATTCAGTTTTGAATTGGTAGATATTGGTGGCTGGTTATTCAAGAGTCACATTTAGTGTGATTGGAAGGGACATGTACGTTTGTAGATACATTCTGCCAGGAAGGACATTGCTCTCATATCAATAGGTCCCTCGTTTCTGACGTACGGTAAATGACGCATGGATATCATTAGTCTCAAACGTTTTGGGTTATTTAGCAATGTTGCGACAAGAAAACAAATTTTTGATACAATATGAAAGTCAATATTCTGAAATTCTAAACTTGGATTTAAGGATAGTTTTTGGATAATATCAATAACACGCAGTTATTCAATGCAAAATTCGATATATTGTGCAGAAGGACCGATTTTTGTCCATCAAGTTCGGTGCAGAAGCAGACTTCAGCCGTCCCCCAATTTGACTTGGGACCACGCTTCCCTAATCCCCACCAACAACCCTGCGACCTCCCTATCGAGTATGACGGTACTAATTTAATAATTAATTCGGAAGAGGTCGTCAATTATCACAAAATATCAAATATAATTGTATTTTTCTAGATGTTACGAAAAATTAGTTCAAGAATCTCATCTGGGGTGGCGCCAAATCTTTTCCTGACGGTCGGTTATATTTGATAGTCAGACAGAGTTTGACGGCCCAGTAAGTTTCTAACCAATAATTGGTTCAAGTCGAGCCGGTCACGGCCCTTTTCCAGTTGTGGATCCCTGGCTTGTTTTCCTACTCCACTGCTTATGCTGAACACCAGGCACAATGGCAGTGCTGTACTTTCCATTTTTAGTCTTGGGTATGACCCGGCCAGGACCGTAACTCCCAATCTCCCGCTGCAAGTCTGATGCTATAACCAGTTGACCATGCAGTCTGTTGATTTTCACGACGGAGGAGGGAGGGAGGGGGGGACATTTCTAAGCCCCGATCAAGGTGATTAGGGCCGTAACTGGCAGATTTGAGGGGCGCGAAGAGCAAATATTTAAAAATCCGGGGCTTGTTTTAAAGAAAATTTGATTTTTTTTTAAAGAAATTTACATTACATTTATATTAAAGACCTTTAAAATAATCGGGATACTTGCAGAAGAATCTGCCCTTTATATGAT
The DNA here is from genome assembly GCA_037179385.1 of Holothuria scabra. Classification (NCBI taxonomy): domain Eukaryota; kingdom Metazoa; phylum Echinodermata; class Holothuroidea; order Aspidochirotida; family Holothuriidae; genus Holothuria; species Holothuria scabra. The sequence continues at coordinate 12,427,865 of CM074179.1, forward strand.
AAAAAATAAAATAAAAAAGAGCATGGGTGACTGAAATTCGTTATGGTGACGCACTTTATTGTAGGCTTGCGTACTATCCCCTCATAGCAAACTGTAACTTTAACTCGCCCGAAAAGCCTGACCTTGAACAAAGATTTGATTATTAAAACTTTTATTGGAGAGATTTTGGTATGTGGCTTTTTGGTGAGGTGAAACTGAAAATGTTGGCGCCGTTAAATGTAACGCCTGTTAAGGGCAAAAACTAAGTGGAATGTTGGGGTGTTTGAAATTGGCTTGAGTTTTTTATTGTAAGGAGTATTAGCCGAAACAGGAAAATTTATCGGTTTAAAACATTTTGCCCTTTTTTAAGATGAAGGAACTTGAAAATCTGAAGCTCATTGAAGAGGGAATTGGAACGTTATGATAGATTTGGGGCCTTTATTGAAGAATCTTATCATCTTATCAGAAAGATCAAGCAGCCGGAGCGCAATAGCGTAGCAAGAATTGTGTAACCCCCCCCTTACGCCACTGCTGCATGGAGCGACTTGTAGTTTGTTAAGGTTACTGAATATCATCATGTATGTAAAGACTCTCGGACGATACCAATTCCCCCCAAAATTTGGCTTTCACTGACCATGTTTTTGAAAATCTGAAGCTTAGATATTAAAGGAATTTTATGGCAGAAAGCAGTTGCGTAAAGAAGCATTTTAAGTTTGGGGGTCTGAAATATTTTTGCCCCAAAATGCAATCTTGCTGGATATATCCAAGCGGAGCGCCACCAGTTGTTGATGCGGAGTGTCCAGAAAATTTTAAAAGATAGCTGCCCCTCAGACTGTCAGATAACCAGAAATGGCATTTCCCAATCTTTTAAGTGGGATTATAAGGAGTCACTCTTCCGCGCTTTCGTTTGCAAAAAAATGTGTCACTTGCAAAGTGATAAAAGGGATAAAAAAAATGATTCTTAATAACGATACAAAAAGGAATACAATGTGCAAGCCTGCGATGTTCTGTTCAGTAAACTGTTCGATTGAAAAACTTAGCGGTGCTCCACGGTTGGTTTGAGCAGAGCGTAGAGTAAGTTTTGAAAAATTGAACCCTTCAGACGGCCGGAAATGGTATATCCAGAGGCTTGTAACTTGGGGCAAAGCAGTCGTTATTTTTTAGCTTTACTTTGCAAAATCAGCAACTTGCTATTTGATCAGAAAATTATGAGATATACCACAACCATTAGATGGAATGGGTTTGTATCTTATCGGGAAAAAGTGGTACAACGTTATTGAGAACATGTTTTTGCTCTATTGAGACTCTTGGCTGCATTCAAGATCTACTGAATTGATAAAATTGTCTAAAGTATGTGACTGCCCGAGCTTTTCAATTATAGCTCCAAATTGCATTTAACGTCCCTCCCTCACTCAACTTTTTTGACAACCTTGGATAATTTTATGGTAATGGTGAATTTGTCACCTGAGTCTCATTTCATAAGGAGAGAAAAAAAAGAACTAACCAACTGTAATTGTAGTCCTATACTACATTTTTTTTATTTGGTAGGACAGTAATAAATGAAGTAACATTCTATTGAAATGATTTTACGAGAAAAAAAGACGGTAGTTTTTAGCCTTGCTTAGTCTCCCAATATTTCAAGGTGATAATTTTTGTTGGTAACATTTTCGACAGTGTTTTGAAACACTGCCATCTATTTCCCGAAGCCGCGAAATGTACACAAAATGAACTGAACATTTATTGGTAGACGTACCTGTATTCATAAAACAGTTGCACAGCTGTACAGGTGGTTTACAGGTTATGCCAGGTGAGTACGACGTTTATTGTGGTAGTAATAATTGTGGAATAATAATTTGTTATTTGAATGGTCTATTTTAATCAAAGATTGCATTCACTAATGCACATATGTAGCAGTTAGACCAGACGGACAACAACTCCCTGTGCAGTATGAACTGCTCACTCTCAATAACTGTACCCACACAAGGAATATATGGCCGGTGTCACTGATTTAACAAATTATCTGTCGTTGGATGGTTACTCGAATATAATCTTTCATTCAGTTTTAAGCAACTGATCAGATGTTGGTGGGTATCCAGTCAGGTAACGTTTTCTTCAGTAGTTCTATTCACAAACATTTTCTCCAGTAGGCTATATTTTCTTGTTTGATGAAATCTGCGAAAACAACTATTTCATGGTAGGCTAGATGAACTTTACAACCACCAATGGGCCCAAGTAGGCCTTGCAAATGAAATTCTGCGTTACCCTTACTTCAGTTTGAATCCATAGCCTTGACCGAACGTGCATGTAACACGGTTAGGATTACTGGTAAAAACGGAAGATAGCTATCAGGTTTCCTCTCAAAACTATTTGTGTATAGTTCATAAATTCAATCCTATACGCTACTGCCTAGGGACATATAACTTTACTTGGCCGAATGTTGTTAAACCTAGCTCAGACGCTCCCAGTTGAAAGTGGTCAAAAATGAATATTTCCGAATATGAGTGAGCCCCGAAATTTGCATCCACTGAAATATTATTTCAGTCATTTTAGCAGCTTTGAGGCAGAACAAAAATACGCACCATCGCTGGTTCAAAATTTGCCAATTCAAACAAGCATTTGTATGTTAATGCATATCAGTGTAGTTTTTTCTCGTACATAAATAGTCGACTATATATCAATGTTTTACACCGATAGTGAGGGCGGTGATAAAAATCAGTTTGTCCCTGGTTTCGAAATGCCGCCTGCAAGTATTCAACGATCAAAATAAGATCATTGCACATTGCGTAGCAATGAAAAGTACGCACTTTCATTTACGGAGAGAAGTTGGGACCGGAGGGGGATTCATCGTGAACAAGTAGCCTAAAATGTATAATTTCACTTGAAAATTCTGGAGATAATTTTACCAATTTGTTACTATTCCATACAACGACATGCCAAAAATTCCGGCCTTATAGCAATCTCATTGCATTAAACTACTTGTTTTTGTTATGGGGAATACATAGGTATTAGTACCCACAATGCTCTTTTTGTGTTGAAAAAAAAAACGGTTTTGTTCAAAATGGATTGGGCTATTTAAAATATTAAAACAAAAGATAGCTTAATAGTATTTAGCATATCTTTTAGTTCAAGTGAAACACATGCTTAAAAAATTTGTTTCAATAAAAATATTTGTTTACCCCTCTTTCGAGCGAAGGGTGGTGTAACTTACCTTTTGTGTCAAAGTATTAAGCCTAAAAAAAATATTTCCTTGTGGAGACATCAGTTTATAATTCTTAGATTTACTGTTTGTAAATACAACACTATCAAAACCTTTTACTGTTTTCTGGGCAGTAGATGCCCTCTCTAATTTCAGCTCAAGAATTAATTAAATAGAAAAAACAAAACATTGAGATGACCTCTGCCTGAGCCCAGCTTGTACATTAATTGATTTAAAAAGCTTTCAAATTATTTAGTTCAGTATAGCCTACTAAAGTTTCTCTTAATATTTAGAACTTAATCATCCAAAACCGGGGTGTTTGTTTAATAAAAAATCACAATTTCTCGTGCTACTATTTTACTTACTTTAGAACAAATGCCTTAAGGCCTGATAATTATTCAGTTTTTTTTTTTTTTTTTTTTTTGGGGGGGGGGGTGTCTTTAAGATTGTGTTAACATGGTGGATTTGGAACAAATTCAATTCTAAAAATTAAAAGAAATTAAGAGAGCTCTTTTTAAGTCTGGTGGCGGTGTCCATTAAACCGTTTTTTACATATAAAAATGTCCCTGGGTATGAAAAATGTTATCATCTCAAGTCATCATACTAGTCTTAAGCAATAATTTAACTCTAAAAGGGGTACACCAATTAAACATTTATTTTGCCCCCACTTTGTAAAAAAAAATTAAATTCGAAGCTTGTTTAGCGGTTAAACACTAAATGTTTCATATTTAAACATGTTTAAAAGCGAAATTTTTAGCCACTGAGAGTGCGTATTTAGCACGTATTTACACAGGGCAGGCAAAAATTGTTAAGAAAATCGTTTAATTTGTAAACTACTTTTTACCAAAAAATATATATAAAATGCAGTGGAGAACGTTTGTTATTTTTTCGCTTTTTTCTGCAAAACTATTCATCTTAAAATATGACAATATTCACTTCAAATATCATATCAAAAGTTATATTTTTCAAACTTCTTAATGTTTGCAAGCTCACCTAGTTGTGTTATACTTATTGTACCACACTGTACATTCCCCGGCAAAATCATTTTTTTTTTTTTTTGACTAAATTTTATCATTTCCTGACGTTAATATCTGAAAATAATTATCGTTCTAAATGTCTCTCCAATCTACACGCCTAACACGATATCTTATTTCATCATTTTCTCTAAATTCTTTTCTCAAATTCACTAAAGATGTCTGGTATATTTCTCCTTTCAGTCCAATCCACTGTTTTATTTTACTTTACAGATTTCCATTTCATGTATGTATCTGTATAACTGCTACAGTTCAGTAGACCTGCGTGGCGGGAATCATCTCCAGTTAAAATCCAATCTCTCTATACCAGTCCTCACTACACTCAACAAGCTAGTGATATACACTGAAGGTGAAGGCAGAGAAATAACATCAGAAGAATTTACAGGCATCTTACAGTATTCATCAAAGTGTCTGGCGTTGAAGGAACTGGAGTAAGTATTGTAATTAAAATGTTAGTAATATAAATGAGACTGTAAGAAATGAATTGGTGTAATGTTTAAATACGTCATTAACAAGTTATTTTAGGGGGACTGACGGTTCGGCAGGAAAGTTTTAGACATTGTACAAAAATGATATTTATGCTAGGAAATCCTACAGTAAAACCTATAAAGGTAGTTTGTTTCAGTCAGGCCTGTATAAATAATTACAAATTAAAATTTTGGGTGCAGCTGTATGTAAAACGTGAACATGATAAAAATATGAACATCGAGACGTTTAACTTGTAAATGTTATTAATTTATTTAAAAAGTAGGGTAGGAGAAAGATGATTCATTAAACACTTTTGTAAAAAAGTGTAAATTTGTATCTGGAATTTGAATTAAATGTAAATTACTCAATCTGAGATTCTTCTTAGGCAAAAAACAAAGCCTGTATAGGGTTTATGACATTGACAAAGTCAATGAAATTATCACATGATTGCTTAAATCAGTTTATCAGGATGGCCTATATAAAAAAATTATGTCATTTAGGGATAACTTACAATTTAAAAAAACGGCCTTCTGAAATTAGAGCATTTACTGAAACAAATAAACAATTACATCAAAATGGTGCATCACTGAAATAAATCATTACATTGGATAAAAACTCTTTTCAGGCTGAATTTTATAAAATAAATAAATGTCAAATAAATAAAGATTAACAGAAACCAAAGTTTTAACAGTGTTTTTTACTTTCCTTAGACAGTTTACAAAAATAATATTTATTGCTAAAACATCCAGTACCACAGTTTATACATGTAGTCTGCTTGGGCTTGATGTATGCCGTATAAATAATCATTATTAAACATTAAACTAGAATGTAGTTTTTGTGAAACAGATATTACATTTTAATAGAGCAACGTTTAATTTTCTATTTTTCGAATTAATAAAAAACTAGGAAGGGTGTAGTATTATGAATTCCACACTTTTGTAAAAGAGTAAATGAATATTTGAGATTTTCATTTAATATAGCGTTCGTTAACTAACTTAGATACGTAAAGGGCAAACAGAACGGCTAGTATAGAGTATCAATAATTGATGTTTTTTCAGCTTTTACATAAGTGTCTTCTATAACTAACTACTCTATTTTACAATGGTCAATATCAGGGATAAAGAACAAGGGAAACCTTGCAAAAATGAAAAAAAAATGTCCCTTCTAAATTGACAACATGTATTTATTTGGGAATTTTCAACAACATCCACCAAATGTAACTATAATATACACAAAGCTGGTACCTAACTGAGGTAAATTATTAAATTTCAAAACAGTTTTTTTGCCTTCAGTTTTAAGTTTGTAAAGGTAAATAAAGAATTAGAAAAAGAATTCTTGAACCGAAATAAGCAAGGAGACTAAAAATTTATTCCAATGGCAAAACTACTTTTCAAACATAATTCATAACTTGAAACTTGTAATCTTTCAGTTATTTTACCTAGAAAAAGTCTCTTCTAGCCAAGCAATTTATAGATTACATGCACTCAAATGGATTTACAAGCTTGTCACAAGACAGCTTAAATGTATGCAGGAAATGAAATTTTAATTTAAATTAGAGTCAACGTATCATAATAACACCTTCGGTCAGTAACATGCATGTTTTGGGCAGAAAAATAGTTTTTGCTTTGTGCTGCTCAACTATATAATTATAATTTGATATAATTATACGGTTCTAGTAGTTTTACACCAATCTCATGACAAAAAAGAGACGAACATCAAGCATGCAATCAATCTTTCCCGTGTACAGACAAAACAGGTCAAACTTTATCCTTACATATCAAAATATTGCACAGAAATGATCCTTGATAACTGTAATCATAATATATGTAATTCATTTTACATTGAAATCATAGTTTTACTTAAGATTACTGAAATACACAATTGTGCGGATATTAATTTATTGAACTAATTTATTGTTTTTCATAATTTTTCTAGTATTATTATGATATTTTTGTAACTTCAAGGGAATTATACTTTAATATAAAGGTCGAACCATCATTACTATAAATGTTAAGGATTTAAGTGTGTTAAATACGGTAAGTCTTCTGAGTCCTGAAAACTTAGCCTTAATTTCAATTATATTTGTCGAAGCTATTAAAAACATCCCCCATAGTTTCACACATTTGCCAAGCAATAAAATTGTCTTTCTTCCAAGTTTACCAACAAAGCAGGTCAAATTGTTCCTACTTTTTCAAAATACTGTGCATAAAAGTTTTAGTACTTCTAATTATGCCGGTCAGATGCTAGATTACTGCAGTACATAGTAACACATGTACTTTAGTATACACACACTGTTTACAGAACAAGACACTGAACTTTAAATGACCTTTATAAAAGAAACACCTGTCAATATATACAACTAATAAGAAAGAGAAAGTATTTACATAACAATAAATCAACAGCCAGGTGTATGAACAACATCTATGACATGACAACAATATAAAAGTTTGATAATAAGGAACACGTCGTTGGCCTTTCAATTGATAGGTTATGATATACAGCAGTGTAAATTCGTCAATATTCTCACTTACTGTAAAATAAAGCGAAATCATGTTGTATATAACTATATACACTACTCGTAAAGGGAAAGAATTATACAATTGAATTAGTCTTTTTACTAAGATGATAAAAATTTTATACGGAGACGACAAGATTAATTTATTTTCCAGCAATGTTTACGTTTATTTCCATGTAAGCTAGCATTAAGTTTAACGTAAAACTACATCTTTTTTATGTTATAAATATTCCTGTATAAATAAATAATCTACTGGATCTTTCACTGTGTCATCTTTCTTCTATCAGGTTCTATTGGTGTCTGCTGCCACCATCCATCCAGGCTGAGTCTGTTTCTGTTCTTAGATCAAGAAACGTTAAAGGTAACATACAGTCTATTATGCTGTGTAATGAAAATAAATTAAATGTACGTTAAATTATCACAGGAATGGTCACTGCTGTGTCGTGAATAACAAATAAATTCTTAACAGTACAAATAAAAGTATTTTAGTTAAAAGTAACAAGTTTTATAAATTTGCAGTGATTTTTGTTTAAGATTTCATATTTAATTTAAATTGACAAGATGAGAAAATGTGATTGTTTTTTACACATCAAAACAATTAGATTTAGTTAGACTTGGTTGGGTAGGCTACATATAATGTAATATTATATGTATATCACCCCATAAGCTTCTTTATTTGGCAATATTTTAATCTGTTAATCAGCATTGGATATTAAAACAGTCATATATCTTTTGTATCAGTATCTAAACTAAGAAAGTACATTAAATAAGGTTAAGATCATGTATAGTATCTGTTATTCAGCCAGTCTAGAATAGAACCGTACATAACAGAACAATAGTGTAAATGGTCTGAGGACCGTGAGGTTGGTCACGTATTGTCCTTCAGTGGATGTAATAGCTTTATCGGGAAGCAGTTTATTGTTTGGTTTCCCCGAACATCCCTTTGCCAGAGAGTCGGGAGGACTTTACAAAAAGTACAATGAATAATAAGACAGTCAAGTCAATACAAAGCAAAAGTATTTTGCATGATTGTATTTCCTCCTTAGGATGAACGTTTTTATTAAAATTAAAAAGAGAAAAATAATTTCACTACATGAATGGAATAAAATTGGATTGTACTTCTATGACTTAAATAAGACATTCAGATGTAATACAGTTATTTTTATACAACCTCACTTGAATGCTGAAAATCTATTCAGCGTAATTTAATATTTCATCATGTCTTGGTTAATAATGAAGTCACCCTCTACATGAATTATTTATTTAACAGTATTTGCTTCGTTGAAATAGGGGTGACACGTTAACAGTATTATTCAATGACATTACTCTTACAAACAATTATCTATTTTGAGCGCTATAGTGCGACACATTAAATACTGTGTCAAACAAGGGTTGGGATTGAATAGAGTGTAGATTAAAGAAAATGTTGTGTGAGTTCTACATGACAGTGTGCGTCGTAAGATAAATATTTGACCCACATTTATGTATCCTATACTTTACAATCAAACACGATTTCACACAGATATCAAGTTAGGTCGATCTTATGCAAAGAATGTAATGTGCCCTAAAAATATTGTGTTTAATAGTTAAACCTTTATTTATGTTCAGCGATTAACAACTAAATGCTTATCAACTAAACATGTTTTAAATCAGAGGAAATAGACGGAATTAGTAATTACCATTACCATTGGTAAGGAATTAGATGTTGTTTTAGCATCTAAAGATGTTTACAAAGCAAAACAACAAAGTGTTTAGAAAAACGTTTAATTCCTAAACACCTAGGTGGAATGTGTGTTAATGTGTGTAGTAGGGGTTTTTTCTTCCTTTGTTATGTTAGCTACGCATTTTACCCTACCTTGTCACGTGATAATTTAACAATGGACTCTTCCCCTCCTCTTTCCAAATTTTCATGTGTGATAACCGTGCAGGGAAAACGAACCTCAGTGTTTGTCAGTTTTGTTCCAATATCATGTCTGACTACACTTTTTTAATTTTATTGTGATATATGTACGGTAACATGTAGCGTAGAATGTTATTTGTGAGTGAATAAGTATTTGTTTAATCTTTTGTTTCATACTTCCTGTTTAGATATTTTACAACAGGTTTAGTATACAGATTTATAACCTGACATGTAACTTGATCGACAACTATTATAAGGGGACTCTCTGAACTTTTCAGAAATTTGATATGTAGGGTTACAAGTAATGAGAGGCCTGAGGATATTGATTGAACGTTACTAAAACAAACCCTCCTTTCTATGCCCATAGTGTCTTGCACTGTTCATGATGTTTTGTAGTAAACTTAATGTCTTATCTATCTGTCCAAATGTCATTTGTTCAGTCACCTGGGACCCTTTGATCATCTTACCTTTTTGTGTTATACTCATTCAAAGAACCTCGAAATAGCAACTCCGTTTCTCAGTGCTTCCACAATGTAAAAATACATTTCCTGAATGATGCCCTTAAATTACCCAAATTCGGGATGCTAGTTCCCGACATTGGCATCAAAACAAACCCTTGACCCCCACCCCCACCCCCGTCTCATGACGACATGCTCTGAATTAGCTAACTTCACCTGAAAAGTTTTGCATGGTTTTTCTTTTTCTTTTATTTTTATTAATTTTTATTGTAATTACTGCCTTGCTATTCACACGCCGCATTTGTCGCATTAGATGGTACACCGTTTGTGCTTGAGCTGCTAATAATAGGGCTGTAATGCATTTTTAAACCCAAGGAACCGATATTTTCCTACCCCAAATGATTAAGACAAATCAAATAGGCCTTGGTCGATTTTATTTAGAACTCAAGTTCATCTAAATTTTCCTCAACTTACCTGAAATTTTAAGAGTTCCCGAAAAATTTCCCTAAATCATTCCAACTTCCCGAAATTTACCGTTTTGGGGAAATTTCCTTGAGAGTGGAAGCACTGTTCGGGTCATTCCCAAAATATGTTATTAATTACCCTTCAGTAGATGAAACCAATTAGCTTCAACTGAAAAAAGGTATCCTCCTTGTTTATAAATTTGCACTTATTTGAATTGGATAATCTTTTCTTGATTGTTGCTTTTACAGTCCTCTGGGCCCCTACCAATGTGTTTCCTCAGTTTAAACTGAGTCTGCATTCTTGTCACTGGGAGGTAAGTTACAAACCTTTTTTCTAGCAAAACCAATTTTTGTAAGTTGACGTTTGAAACATAATCAAATGGGTATATCACGTGGGACATAAGAGTATTCTCTACGATTGCAATAAGCGTTATAGCAGCACAAAGGAAATCAGAAGAGAGCGTTGTATCATAAAACAAAATGCATTCAGAAAATCGTTTTCTAGCATGATTCTAACTGCAGTAGGATAAATACAATATTGCCAACCTTTTTATATGACTTGGTACCTGGCTAGAAGTTTAAGGCATTATACAATAATTTGTCATTTCAATATGATACCACTACGCAGATGCAATGCAAAGAGTAATAATGGGAAACCATAGGGAATGGTACCGGAATATATAGGGATGTATCTCAAACCAGGGAGGTGTTATTAGATGGAGATCCTTCGAGAACCTTTTTTTTAGCCCTTAATAGTTGAAGACACAAACATCTTTTGTGTGTTGTTTATGACAAAATAGGCTAAGCAGGTGCTAGGAACTAAGTTCAAGCGTGGTACGGCGTCTGATAGATGTCGAACAGCAGATTGGAAATTCGTCGCTTACCTTAATAGTACGACGACTTAATAGTGACGGTTTGGACAAGGATTACAACCATTTTGCCTCTTTCCTTGTGTTTTACTCTACACTCTAAAAACATATAGTCAAATGGGGGCACGAACCAGAGTCTTGTCAAATATTTGAAAAGATTCGTGTCAAAATTGACTAGAAATGATTCAAAAATAAAACTATCCGTTTCACTTATGAGTCAAATCTAGTCAAAAAAATTGGCAAGATTCCGGTTGTTGCCCCCAATTGATTAGATTCTATTCAAATTTAACTAGAAATATTTTGGAGTATTCAAGGCGGATTTTTGTCCACAAAGACGACTAGAACTGCATTTGCTTGCAAATACGCAGAATTGTAGTGCGTGTTAGAGATGTCTTTTCAGTTAGTACAGTAGCCCAGTTTTTATTTGAACTTTAGGATTTGTTCATGGCGGGAAGAGGGGCTGCTGTTTCTTTTTGGCCACTCCTCTCAGACCTATTTCTTAATAGTACAAAGATGGGCCACTTGTCTCCCAGCTCCTTGGCTGGACGCATAAAGAAATCATAGAAGAGTAAACAATGATGGAGTAAATCCGGACCTTCTATGCTAATAGTCAGTCACTAGCTTTATTTTGAAGCATATTTGCCAACAATGAAGCAAGTGCTGAGTAGTCCTTGAACAAGACCGTGTACTGCGCTTAACGGTAGGACCTACTCCGTATACAGTCTAGTGTGGAGTAAAATGAAGTGGACGAAGCATAGTCCCGTTCAAGGACTCGTGCTGAGTAGCCTACTTAGCCATACGTTATGCTCTGTTGTGTTGTTTACTCCTGCCTGAAATGGTTTTATCGGTTCTCGACTCCTCTTTCACCGTTCTTTATGTTAAATAATGACGCCCTCTCAAGCTCTCTGACTGCACCGCTGCATGCATATGACAACTGTCTCGTGGAAGGCCGAATAACTGTTGACGCTGTGTGTTTTAACATCCGTGTTTCGTTAATTCGCAATGCATGCTACATGCATGCTGTCAAAACGTTTCGGTCAGACTGCTGTCAAAATAGCTTCTGCTTTTACCACTGAAATAAAGCATGATAATAGAACTACAGCACTAGTCGCTTAATCCAATGCAGTAAAGCCAATTCGTTCCGTACAGGGAATTGGCAATACCCTGCTCCGTAGTACTGCTAGATGAAGATACTGTACAATAACGTCTTGATACTGTTCAACGATAGTGGACGCAATGGCGCCGTGTTACGTATACCAATTTGGAAGCAGCGATTGATTCTCCAAGCTTATCACTTCAGTGTGAAAAGGCCGAACCACATTACATCGCGTTTTCTGGACATTTATCCGCAATGCTCTTTCATGAAGCTAACTCCTTAAATCAGCCTTGTAAGTGTAGTATTTGCTTTTCTGAAGTTGATTTTTGTTTAAAGACGGCCACAGATTGCACTTAGTGCTATTGTTAAAGGGTAGAGCATGGATATTTGTACGAACTAAGTTACGGTACGCGCAGGGAAATGAGTTGTGGGCCATAACAGGCTTCACAAAAGAAATTGTCAGTCGGCCAGTAAATGCCAATATTGTAGTGCGGCGCACTACAATAATAACTTGATGGCGCTACACACCTGTGCAGCTCTAGTATTATGTATACAGGGTAAACTGATTCCAACTTACAAATTAAGATTTTTAGTCACTTTTAAGGTCCTGTGCACGCCATAGTTCACTTGGTTGGATGAAAAGACACTTGACTTGTAAGGATAGTTGCCCTTATGACGCACTGTACACGTTTAAAATGGGCGTTTCGAAAATTTGTCTCCCTCTCCCTCCGCAAACCTTGTAGCCTATACCAAGGAGAGTTTTTTTCTCTGTCTCCCCCCTCCCCCCCTCTCTCTCTCTCGTTCGTGGTGACAGTGTCGGATCTAGACATGTCGAGGCCCGTGGGCAACACAGTGTTGGGGGCCTACAGAAGCTTATATTCGCGGTAATGGGGTTGCCCTTACCTCTGTTGAATTTGCTCTAATTTTTTTAGGATGGTAAGATGCAAAGTGGTGCCGTAATTTTCAGTAATGTTTTGTTTAAGAATTCTCGTCAGGGTGTTTATAAGCCTTTATTGCCCGTCCAATTTACAGTACAAGTGAACGGATTGGAAACACCTTTGAAAGTACAAAAAGATATTGTGATCAATCAGAGTGTGCATTTAGTACTGTACATATATTAACAGACCAGACACTATACGAGACTCTTGCAAAATATTATATTAATTTGTCGAAGTCACTCTCTCTGAAAACTCAATATTTACCAAGGTCCGATAACTGAGCCTTTCATGACAAAAAGTGGCGTAGGGGGGGGGGGGGTGTCATGAGCGCCAACTTTAAGGGCGAAAAATTGAGATCAATGTGGAATAAAGGGGCTAGTCCGCTCCTCCAGCATGAAAGGTGAAGGGCCAACCGTTGATACGAAGGCTTGTATGGGGATGTTGCCGGGTGCGACAGTACGAGATCAAATAAATGAACAAACGGAAGAGTAAAGATTTCAGTTCTGTTTCAACATGATCACAAATTTAATTCAGTTCAAGGTCAATCAGCGGCCGGCAGAAGAATAATTAAATATGAACTATATGCAGATTGATTCAAGTGCTCGTCGTCTTAGCTCTGGCGCAAGAGTGAAAAGAACTTGCACACTAAGGGTCTTCATGCAGTGTACTGATTGATCAAAAGTTATGACGCACCAAATTAAATAAATATTAATAAGCGTGTTGATCTAAGTGACCACTGAAAAGGCTATTATGGGTGGAAAGGTTGAAAGTTTGGGCCTAATTTTTTCAAGGGCGGAGGGGATCCCCAGCTGGGCGGGAGCATGCCAACCCGGAGGGGAGAAGATCAAGTTTCGTCGGGAGCCTTCATCTAAAAGATTAAAGAAGTAAGCCCGAAAAACTTAAGGCTCCCCACCCCTGACGATCTTCTTGATTTTGCTGCCAAGAAGATATTCTCCAAAAACACTAAAATGCCAAATTTTCTTTTAAAGAATAAAAAAAAAAAAAATGTTTAAATATAGTATCCAGGTTATCAAACATTTTGAAAAGAAAGTAACGCCATTTTCAATTTTCATCGCACGACAAAACATGAAACCTCAACCAACTTCAACCTTGATTTTGTTCATATGAACTTGGGCGGATTGATCCCCAATAAAGATTTCAATTTTTAAGTTCTCCACTACATGTAACTCTTCCATTTTTTCATATTTTCGGCCACACAATTCCTTTAATATATAAGCTCCAGAATGTACATATCCAATAGTCAAAAGGCGGCGATCAAACGTTTGGGGGAAATTTTCCAATATCGTCCTAGGGCCTTAGCAGGTCTCACTACAGCGATATCGGATCTTATTAATGGCCGATTTTTGTGAGTTTTAGTTAAAATATACTCCATCCATTGTCGGAAAGAATCAAACATTTGCCATACTGTGTAAACATTTGATCGATATGAGAGGACCACGGAAATGAAATATATACTACTTATTTCGTGACGTCACATTGACAAATAGCTTTATCGGACTACGCGTGTCAAATACAAATAAAAACTCACAAAAATCGGAGCGAAATCCGATCCGATATCGCTGTAGTGTGACCTGGCCTTTAATATGCATGATGATGTTTAGTAGCGCGAACAAAGTACAATTCGCCCCGGGGACCCGTTTCATTTTTTCATAAAACCCCAGATTGTTCAGTGTCATTTTACAAGATTTTCTAACAAATATTTACTCTTTAACCGCTCTTAAATTTCAAGTCCTGGTTCAAAAAGGTAAGCACAATTTTCGAGCAATTTTCCAGTTTCTTCTGAGGGCCTTATAACGCAAGAATTCAATAAAATGCTTAAGCCCAAACGAATGTCAGTACTCCACATAACTTTTTCGATTTTGCTGTTATAAATAGAACAGATTCTTCAATATTTCTGAAGGTCCTTACAAACTTGGAAGCCACATTTCTTTTTAAAATTCGAACGTTCTTCTCCAACAAGCTCCTGATTTTTAAATATATCAGTATTAAAAATGCCTCAAATCCTACAGGCCCCTTCCTACGGGGAGCTTCTGAAAGCTGTACCGGCTGTCAGTTAGCTTGGTCCCCCTTTCGGGCAAATCCTGGTGCCACCCTTGCCATTAACATCATATTGAAATATCCCTTTTAACCTTTTGAGTTGATGTGTATAAGCATTCGTAAAATTACCCCGTGTAACATGAGACGGGGCGCTTATTTAGCTTCTTGCCCCGGACTCCACAGACCCTAGCTACGTCACTGATGACGAACATGAGTAACACAGGTGAAAATGTACTGACAAAAGTGACAGATAAGATAATGTTAGAAAATTGACGCGCTTAAGGTGAACACCAATTGTTCCGATGCGTACCAATGGGTGAATAACATGATAACGCCTGCGTGTGTGCGTGCGTGGAGGGTGTACAGGAAGATCGCCTTATCAATATAGATCTTATGCATATGGTGTAACGGAGCGGAAAAAACACCCCCTTTCGGAAAAAGCAAACCAAAACAGACAAATGCAGACAGCTGATTTGTCAACCAGTCAAATACACAAATAGTCTGCTACAGTATAAGGTCGAAATCTTATGCGTGCGGCCACATGTTTCATTGTTTTGCTCCCAAGGATGACATCAGTGTGTCGTCAATGCACAAGGTCTGTTCGCTTCGGCATGTTCTGTCTAAAACCAGGGAATTGCAACAGACCCTGCTAAAACCCATTTGAAGATGATAACAGGCGCAGTGTCAGGTTGTACTGTATCGTTTCAAAACCAACACCTAACCCAGTTCTAAAGAAATTAAACGTTGATATTAATGGCTTTTGATACTACTCTGTCAACGTGAACTTTGTAATGACTGGAATAAAACCACGAAGCTGTTTCTGTAATTCATACCACAAAGGGATACAATTTCAATTGAGTGTGTGTAGATGACGTAAAACGCCGACATTTGTGTGTTTTTCTGTATATATTTTTTCCTTATATTTCTTGTCATAGAATATGTGGAGGTCCATTATAATGGAGGCCCATGGGCAAATGCCCACGTTAACCATTCCTAAATCCGGCACTGCATGGTGAACATAACATTGCCAGTACCGTTCCTATAGCAACAGTTAAATGAGTATTTATAACCACTATTGTAAAAGATTCACTCTCTGTCTGAATACACATTTTATATTGACTGAAGTCTTTATTCAGTCAACAGGTGCAGGCCTTAAGGTGGAATTTAAAGGAAACTGAGAAACTTGAGAATGAATGGATTAACATTTACATGAGCATTAAAATTTAAAAGAAATAAACATTCTAAGATTGACATTGGGGATGGATATAATCTTTGGACTGAATATTTACTCCAAAGAGATAAGAAAGACCCTTCCCGTAAAATTTCATTCACTCGAAATATATGCTGGTAGGCCTACTTATTGCGCTTTAAAAGAATGCCTTTCGCTATTAAATCATTATAGAGAATGTTATGTAAAGATTGAGCTATTTTCTGATTAAAATCCTGGGCCAATCCTTTGCTACTGCAACTTGTTAATCATCATGCTAAAATAATGATTTGGAGTTTTGCACACTGGTGACTTTTTTGCTAACCCCGTTATAATTGTCTATTAATTACTCATCAGATAATTTATGGTTTGGTAAATGATATTGTTTATTTTCAAGGACACAATATAAATTTTGAGAATAAAACCCTCAGGACATACTAATAGTACATTAGTCCTTGAAATAAAGATTGATAAAATGATAATATAAGCCATTTATGGCATTTTCCTTCCTTAGAAATGACAAGATTTGCATATTGAGCTGATGCACTCTTAAAGCACCGGGGCTAAATTTAACCAGGGTCAGCGTTCTATATACTGCAACACAATCCTGGTTAAGTTTCCTGCCAAAACTAACTCAAATACCAGTTATTTCCGCCAGAAGGTTAACCAGGATTTGATGGAAAATATAACAAGGATTATGTTGTAGTAAATAGAACACCGATTCTGGTTAAATTTAACCGTGGTGTTTAAGAGTGTGTTTATATACGATTACGTGCAAATCAGAAATCACCCAGGACTGTAAAAGTGTTAGTTGTTGACGTAAATTGCGGCACTTTTCTTGGTATATTAAGCTTTTCACGTCAAAAAGCCAAGTTGAACTTTTTCATTCTCATGTTACACCTTAAAAATGTTCCATGCAGATATGCTGAAATACTGAAAATGTGCTACAGCTTAATTAAACTAAATGACGAAAAATTTGTGCGAACTTCAATGGAGCGCCCTAAAAACAAAAGGGAAATCTATCTGATGTATAAAGTGTAGATAATGAGGATTGAAACTAGCGGAGTAACTATAGGATAAATCAACATGGAGTGGGTAAACATATCAGAAGAATATACAAGCAAAGCGACACTATGGAATGGTGCCGATCGAACTGTCATGATCCTTGGAATATCCAGAAATGGCTCTCCCACCCTTTTAAGAAGAAGAAAAATTAAGCAGTTGCGTTTTTGATCTTTTGTTTGTTCGCTGTCAATGAAATATAACCAAATTTTTAATAGATAAAAAATAATCGTTACGGTAGACACTTTTTGTGTGTTTCGTGAATAGACCTATTTCCAAATAGCAAGGAGTTGATGTTTGTCATTTTTGTCAATGGCATTTTACTGTGGTGAAAATTGACGCACACCCAAAACTCTATCCCACAATTCATTTTAATTGCTGTTTGGAAATAGATCTATAGACCAGTTCGAATTTTTCCAAGAAGCAGTATTGCGCAATAGGTTAAAGTTCAACGAGTAACATTTTTGGTTGTGTTTAAGCTGGTGGTGGCCTGTGAGCACATGTAGAGCAATATGGTAGAAAGCAATGTGCCAAGCGCTTTGTTATAAGTTGAGCAGGAAAGAAGGATTCCTAGCGCATGCGCAGATATTAACTTCAAACTCCTCTATTGCAGATGTTCGATCAATATGATACGTAATGTTTTTTTTTTTATCTGACGTTTTCGTGTGTCACCGTTTAATGTCATCATCATAGAGTGCCGTTGGTACAAATCCTTCCCAAATTACCGACATTTTTACGCGGTTCGAAAAAAGTATCAATACTGTGTAAATAAAACCATTTAAAGATATCGAAAATGTAACCAAGGTACTTCCCATTGAAAACGCTTTTTCTGCCCTCCTACGACTTTTTTTTTTTTTTTTTTTGAAGTTTATCATTTACCAGATTCAGTGGACAAATTTGCCCCTTATCAACTCTCTGCCTAAGACACTGGTAATTAGGTAACATTGACTTGACAAGTGTGATCTTTTCGTGATATTGAAAACTAAAGGCAAAATAGATGTGTTACAATTACAATTATAATTCTTCATTGATAGAATGTAGATCGACACATTTTTAACACATGAATCTAGTACAGTAAAGCTAAATTACGAACTATCCTGTAAAAGAAGAACAAACACACACACAAAAAAAAAAAAAAAAACAGTTGGTGATCAATATTATTCTTAGATGACGTGATGTCAGGCTCAAAAGAATAAATAGAATAAACAGCCGGTGTGTGCGCGTGTGTGTGTGTGAGTGTGTTTGTGGTCCTTTTGATTTTAAACACGATATTTCAAGATAGGAATGTCCGGCACTTTTCATATTTGGTATAAAGGTTTGTCATATTTAGAAACGGAAGCTTCTTACTTTTAGTCGCGGTCAAAGTTCATTTGAGGTCGCCATGGGTCAAAAATAGAAAACCTCGTAAACACGGTCCCAAGTTAGGAATGACCAACACTTTTCATATTTGGTATAAAGATTTGTTATAAAAATCCTATGGATTCTGGGGGAGTTAGAGGTCATTTGAGTTCAGTTAAGGTCAAGGGCCATTAAACTGTGAAAACCGCGAAAATGGCTTGTAAACACGGTATATCAGGATGAGTGGGGGAACCGTTTGGCCCCCACCAAAACCGCTGTGTTGTGAATCCTAGCGATACAGGGAACCTAGGATTCACAACACAAAAACCTCGTAAACACAATATTTCATGTAAAGAACTACCGACACTTTTAATATTTGGCATAATTTGTCATGTCGAGTGAATGATCCCTAATATTTGTGGTTGGGTCAAAGGTCATTTCAGGTGACCAGATGTTACACTGCCAAATCCAAGTAAACGGCATCAGTTTTCAATTTTATCACATGCCTTTTGCCCCCCTCCCAAAACGTTTGCTCCATACCTGCCTTGCCTGGCCACAGACCTGGAGGGCTTGTTATCACTGTAATACCTCAAGACAGCAATGAAGGACACTTCTTACATTTGGACACATAATCATCGATTGCAAAAGGATCATGGAACTCGCTCTTATATAGCAAAATTTAACCATAGTCCGAGGAACAGATTATTTTCTAGTTTATATTACTATTGGGTTTCCTTCCACCTCCATATCAAGATATATTTCTTTCCAGTTTAAGATAGTAAAAAGTTCATGTCGTCAGGTAGCCCTCGTGACATTTCCTTGAAAATCCAAGAAGCAAGAACCATCTGAAAATATCAGTTCAAGGCATACAGTAATAATTTCACTAGAAGTACAATCCAGCTGTAATCAGAGGTATTTGTAACAAATATGTCGCTGTGGCAGGGCCCTCGGAGTATTGGTCGCCAGTTGTCATCTAACAAATCTCATACTCGTGAAAAGGCCCGTTTTTTATAATATTTTGTGATACCACCGCACATACGTATCTGTTTTTCATTAATTAGCTTAATACTTTCGTTACAATTCTGTCCAATGGTAGTCCATTTTGTCCATTTTATTGAATAAAATATTATTGTATACAAAAGCTCAAAAGAAAAACGCCTCTATTTTACTCGCACGTCAGAAAATGCTATTTCCGTCAGTGTGGGGTCACGATTTTTCAAACATTTTCACGCTCTACGTCAATTAATGGCGACTCTCTGCTTCGATGTTTTTCTTTTGTTTTTTACACAACCACCACTTTCGACGGGCCCCCTGAAAATTATTTTTAAAAGACGCCCAATGTCGCGTGACTGGTTTATGTACGAGTCTTATCACTATGTAGAATAAGGTCATGTTTCTTTCTCGTTGCTTGGAGATTATCCTTAATAGGGTTTATATCCAGGACCGGTACATGCTGATCATAAAATGCTGTACTCATGAACAATCGTCCCTCAAGAAGTATGAAACAAGTTCTTTTCACTACCATGTCTTCATGTCAACAACCGCAAGAAAATAAAAGAACAGGCCCCAAATGACTGTCAGCCTTTAAGAGCTTGATAAGTTTTTTCACCGTGCTTACAACAACCTGGGAAATATCGTTTCCGGCTATCTGAGTGGTCGTGACTTTAGTCGTTCCGCGGCATAGTTTATTCGGAAGGTAGCATATGAACAAATAAATAAATAAAATATAGAGAACTCACTCTAAATAATGCAATGCCTAAATGCTTTCTATGTTTTCTTTCTCTCTCTCGTACAACCGAAACGTTTTATAATTTTCAACTGACAACTAAAGAGACACTATTTACAACTTGGTCTTTTTATTAGCATTATCCAGAAATAAGTGTCACGTGCAGATGAAAAAAGATACTCCTAAGTATTTATGAGAAAGATGAAGTGAAGAAACGATTTCAAACAAAATGTTTAAGATTTTGGGTTTTAATATTACAAAAGCTGCTGGGTAATGGAAGGGCGGACAAGTTCGTTCTTAAAAAAATGTTAATTTGTACTTCAAACTTATTGTAACAAACGGAATATGGCATGACATACATCTGCAACAGATTTTCAAACCTAATGATATGTTGGGCTTGACGGATGCTTTTTATGATATAACTCACAGCACCTTTTTATATGTTCATCACCTAAAAATCAATTCATTAATTTGGTTTGGACTCTCTTTTCGTAAAACTGATGTACATATTTGAAAGGGTAGGTTGTGAGAGAACTGCTTTAGTGGCAGCAGGTGTAGACCATATAACCCCCATTTCTTTACCGTCGCGAAAGTCCGGTCGACAAACGAAAGTCAATAATGCATGGTACGGTATGCAACCCAGGACGAAAAGTTCAAATTAGTATATTTTAAACAAACACGTGTTTACAATTTCTCTACCTAGAAAATAAACAAATCTACTTGTTTTCGAATTATTTTGAGTGGGCCAAATCATCGTTCAAACCTACACCTAAGATGAAATCTTGAATACATCCTCTAGAGTTTCCGAAACCTTCGAATGCAAATTGTTACGTACTCTGTGAATCACAATTCGTGAAAATGAAGATGTAATTAAATTTAAAATTGTTAAAATTGAAAGGTTTTTGATAGCTCTCTTCGATAGCCCTTGCAATTTTTTCTTCATACTTAGCTTGATCTTATTTTCACTTTTGAAGAGTGTTTTAGCAATGTAATATTTTGAGAGAACATATGTGTTTGTTTGGGAGACTCAAAGTGAAGCAAAGGACCCAAAGAGACTCAAAATACACTTTGTGCATTAGGCAGAGTATTCGCTTTTCCACTCACTGTGAACATAGCACGGCACATAACGAAAAAGTAATCGTTACCATATCAACAGTCAGTGTATGTTCATAAAATTTCTGTAAGAATCTGAATTCTTCATTCTTCATTCAGTCAACTAAATCTTGTGCAGCCCTAAACAAAGGTGAAATTCCGATACTTTAGGGTTTACTAATGTGGTAGCGGAGACGGGGCTCTAAATGGCGTATTATATATCTAAGGAAGTGCAACAGTCTTGCTCTTAGCAAACCTATCTGCCTACTGAGACAGAATCGTTCTTTCATTCTGAAATTGTAAATAATTAAAAAGTAACTTCACATTACCTCTCTTAATTTTTAAACTCAAGATACATAACGCCCACGCCTATTATATCAGCGTTTTTTGGAATCTAAGTTGGAATAAAATTTAACTTAAAATTTTTCTTCAATTTCCCAAAACTAACATTACTCAATATGACATGAAAAAATATTTCTTAGTTTTATTAAATGCTCAAGGTCAGAATTGTAGGTTCATTCGACCACTGATTATAAATTAATGTCATTTGAATCGTCACGACAAAATACACACCAGCCTAAATGGGAGTTATTGCCAGTTTCCACTTATATCAATAATGAAAAAAATTCTTTGGCTAAAATGACGGTGACAGAATCATAATTCGTTAGCTGTTACATGATATTTGTTTTGACTTGTGTGACTTTTGTTGAAATGTATAATCCCGACAAGGGAACAAACCAAAAGTTATCTGGTGAAACATTAAGAAATTGTGAGAGCATAATGGCGTTGTATTCATGCGTCGACAATACGGATTACTTGCAGAAAGGAAAGGATAGAGGGTTAGGATTAATAATTTACTTTTTATTTGATCTAAATGCTTCTCGGTCTTGTTGTCTTCATTTTACACAAATTGCATACGATGGAATCTAAACACACATGTGTGTAAAGATTGTGAAGGAGAGTTGAAATATATAGGAGAAACTGCAAGAAGTCTAGGAGAGAGATTTGACGAGCATTTTGCGAGTATGAATGACAATCAGTCAGTATTCTTTAACCATAAAACTGAATGTCACAGAGGGCTGAAGTCAATTACACGGTTAGCGTCCTTCATAAAAGAGTCGGAATAGTAAAAATATTCGAAAAACGCTGACTCGGTATAATAACGTGATGAATAAGCTAAATATAAAAACCATACTATATTCATAATTCATGTTATGTATGTTACTAATGGTGTAAGAAGTGCAACATGCATGTTTGCTGGAAACAATAAGAGGGCCAACTACACAAACAAACGAACGACTCGGTTTGACAAATTTTAATTACCTTGTTCGCCCCTTCCCTCCAATTCACTTTTAATTAGATATTTAAACGCCTTGTGAACGTTTATTTTACACTGCATTACACTGATACTAAATTGAAATGTTGTATTTTATTTACAGGGAGGGCTCGCTGGTGGAGTGATGTCAGATGAAAACTACCAATCTGTGGTAAGGTCAACGTACTATTGAACCCATCACACTAATTCTATCTCCGACTCGGCTTTAACTCTACAACGGATACCTATGATGATATCCAGTAGCGTTGAAAGTAATGACTGAGATAATATAAAATAAATTTCAAATCACCAGAATATCGAACGCGTATAGCTCGGTTTTAGTTTCATGGACAATAATATCGCAGACGTTGACTGTATTGAGATTTTGCAAGAAACTATGAGTTTTATCGTTAATCTCATTTACAAAACGTCGTGAAAAGAGTTAAATACAGGTTGGATTTTTTTTTTTTTTTTGATGGACCACTCCGTTTAAGTGTTCCGAAAAATATCTTTCTTTGTTTTAATTGAAATATCTTCCAATAACAATATCTTTTTTAAACACTTTTATCACAATTAAACAAAAGCAAACAAGTTCAGATACAATTGCAAAGAAATAGAAAAACAAATCGTTAATTGGACATAAAATCGCTAGGCGATGTTGTTTCTATGTAGTTCAATCAATAAATTAATATGCCCCATCTTTGGTGAAGCTACCTTTCGTCATAAAGGCATTACATCTCTAATATTTGGGTCTGTGGGTATGTTACTAGAATATGCAAACTGCATGGTGTTTTTCTAACCGCCTTCATCTTGTAGGCAACTATGTGCTTAACGTCACCTTTATAGAATATTGCGTTGTTGAATGCGCGTCGATGAGATATCCTGGAAACAATCCTCACACCCAGGCACCTACTGTCTCTTGAATATTGAGCTATACAGCATATTTCTTGTTTAGTCATTCTCGCTAAAAGGTCAAGTACTTTAGCTGTGACATTTTCGTTTGGTTGCAATCTACGTTATCCAATTGTAATATTAAATCCAATTAATTGTTACTTATATAATTAATAGTACTCTATCATTTGAAACAGTAACAAACAGTCCAGATTACACAATGATATCAGCTATCCTCCGGAATTATTCTTCAATTTCATTTTATATTTAAAATGTAATACACATCAAACAGAGTGACAATTTAACCCAATAGGTGTGAAGATTTTTACAGGTAACAATCTCGCAGGGATTCGATTTGTTCCCTTTATATCACGATGCGCCAATCGTTCATTAAATTAAAAAAAAAAAATGTGCTTCCTTTAGAAAGAGTTCACGATGTTTTTTCGGGTGGTCCCCGCTGTTAGTATTTTGAACGTTGCTTCGGGTATTGGCTTCAGGGGATCAAATATTGCATGTTTCTATGCTTCACCTCCTTTTAAACATAAACCACTGCTTTGATTGACCCTTAACCTTGAACAGCCCGTCTAGAACCCTAACCCGTCGACCAGAATATTTTGATCCTTCATTACCAGATCACAGCAGCAGAAAAGGAAGCGAGATATGACTTGTGCGATATTGATGACGTACCTTAAAGAAAACTTTTGACTCCATTGCCATAATGTCATTTACACTGAAAATTAATTTAAATCTTATAGTTACTATGATAAGCTAATCATGAAAAAAGAAGAAAAACAAGCATTGAAAGGACATTTAATTTTACAACTCTAAAAGGACACAAACGTGGGGCATTTATGTTGCTTACTATCACAACTTCGCGCCTCACATCTTTTCGCCACTAAGCCACGGCATCGGCCGAATTTGTTAGCTTATCTTTTTAAGGCAGGACAGTCTGTCCTAAACCCTTCTCTTATTACTTGTCATACATAGCAACCATCTTATTGTAAAAAAAAAAAAAAAAACATGTGCCGAAATTCACCGAAGAATAAAAGCAGGGGGAGGTGCAAAAATGCTGAGGGCTTTTTTCAACTTTTCTTTTCTCCCTGGGTAACATAGTTTTTATTGATTATGTTTCGAACTCTTACTAGTAACTACAAA
The DNA here is from genome assembly GCA_037179385.1 of Holothuria scabra. NCBI lineage: Eukaryota > Metazoa > Echinodermata > Holothuroidea > Aspidochirotida > Holothuriidae > Holothuria > Holothuria scabra. Next base: position 12,452,626 of record CM074179.1, read on the forward strand.
ACGACACGTGACCGGTTGAGTGTAATTCCAGTTGAAGAATTTGAAAAGTGACCTACTGTTCCGGATACGTATGCTGCTGTTAAGGTGTTAAGGTGGTTTCTGTCTCCTTAACGTTCGTATCCCCTATCAAACCATCTGATAACCCCCTTCCCACAAGGAACCACTGCTGTGGACAATCACGTGATTATGCTCTTAATATAAACGTTATTAATACGGGATTTGATGATCTTTTACTTACAGGTGAGAGAGTTTAGAAGAGTATGGAGAAAATCATAAGGATATTGACAGAGTATTTTCTGTACAGTCACCACCTCGCCTGGATTTCATTCTCAGCCGTCATGTACAGCACTGCAGAAGAATACTGATTACTTGAAGCCATAACTGGACAGGGAACAAGAACAAAAAAATCCGTCATTTGTAAAAAAAAAAAAGAAGAAAAAGGAGTGTGTTTTCGCGTGTATCTTCCTTCGAAATGAGGGCCACTTGGTATGTCAGTTTCATACAGAACAAAATGAAGTATTCGTGGTAAGCAACGGATGGTGTTTTTCCTGAAAACCTATTTGTCTCCTTGTGAATTGTATACGGTGTTACACAAACATTTGTAAAAACTAAAGAATTTAAATACTTGAACAGACCATTTCGAACACGATGTCTGTTGGTTCACTCGGAATTAAATCCATATTTCATCTGGGAGTATAAAGGACTTGTTAATCATATTGTAAATACTGCTCATTCAATAAGGTAAAGCTGGTATAGATTGACCTTCCAGAACCAATGAAACCTCCTTTTTAACTGTGGCTGTGGAACAAAATGTGACATCATATCAAGGAAAATGGAAGGATGAGCTTGAATTTGACCTTTTACCTCTATTGACCCTTTCAATTATAGCTTTATTCTTAAGCAACTTAGTTGTATTTGTAAAAGTATATGGTAATTCCTGACTAGATATCGCTAAAATTCTGTTGAGGTGTTAAGAAAGTAAGCGGAACTCTTATTTCCAATCTCGTTGAATTTCTCAAAGTGGTTGGAATGTTTATGATTCATAGTGATTCATTGCACGGGGTATTATATTATACACCTGTTGGTAATATCATTAAGCGCTGTATCCCGTGAAAGCCATTCACATGCAAAGATACATGCATTCTTTGATTCGTTCTAAACCAAATGACTTGCGAAATACACTCTTAAAAAAGTGGGCAAATTTTGCCCAACTTTTTGACCAACACTGGGCATCTATTCAACAACCTAAGCAGTTGGGCAAAACTTTAACCAACCAAATTTGGTAAAGTTTGAACCCAACTGTTGGGCAGGAGATTACCCAACTGTTTGGTAAATTAGCATTTAAAAACATACCCACTTTTTGGGCACTTCTTTTATTAAGCTGTTGGGCAAATGCATTAACCAAATGTTGGTTATATGTTAATCATCTTTTCCTTAACCGTTGGTGCTTTCTTTACGTGTTAGGTTGTAGGTTATGGCAGGGAGCTGCCACTGCAGCTCCCTGGTTATGACAACTCATCGGTCCCAGTTTAAAAACCCTGGCTTAATAACCTTTTTGGTTTGTCACTGAGTTCGGTATAAGTACGTCCAAAACTATCATTTTTTAAAAGGCACTTTATTTTTAAAAGGCACTGTAAAATGATGGGCGTAAATGATGTGATCAAATCTTGTAGTTTCATCAATGCATAAATATGAAAACTAGGGCAGCATGAGAACTAGCTGGTCCGTAGCTCTCATACACTGTTATCATGGTTATGAGACAGGTTTCTTGTTATGCCGAAATCTTTCGAATAATAACATATAAATGCTTATTCGGACGTGAAAGAGAATATCACAGATCCTAACCTCTCATTGGATAGCAGTTTTGCGCCAAATACGAATCATGGAATCTCAGACAAATGTGTTCTAGTTCGTAGTACTATTTAAAGAACTTTATGGAAATAGAGATCGATTTCATGGTCCTAAAATAATGTACGAGTTTAGCTGTTTGGCCAATATAAAAGATGCCAAAGAGAATTTTCAGGTTATGGTACCATGTCTGATTTTGAGAAGAATTGTGAAACAAATCGGGTCAAGTGTATTGTTGTTAGTTGAAAACACTGCAACCAATAATATACCCAACAAATTTGCAAAGAATTACCCAACAAGTGGGTAAAGGGAAAATATGCTCAACTGTAGAATAAAATCTTATCGTCATTTTGACCAGTCAGTTGGGTATTACAGTATACGCGTGCATGGAAGGGGCAATTTAACCATTTTGCGAGCAAAGATTGACCAACACTTAGGCAATTACTTTTACTCAACAAAAACCTTGCCCAGCGTTTAAACAGTGCACCAATTAGCCCCAAAGTTGGGCAAAGTTTTACCAACACATTTCATAAACTTCTTTAACCAACCGATAATTTACCCAACGTTTTATGAGTGTAAGGACGACATGTTACCCTTAAAATTTACTTGAATATAAAACTTCCCACCTTTTAAAGTGGTTCCTTTCACATGTTACTTTATCAATAATAAAAATGATCGTTTCTCTTGTCTGTTAAGAAGTCGATGTATTGGTGAATTTTCCAGTAGCTCCGCGATTTATTGTACAAGCAAGCCAGTGAATGTGAGCAATTAGTAATGTTTTGTTTATGCAATAATCTAGTGCCGAGTTTAAATATTTAGGACGAATTTGTTACTTGGGTTATTTACTTGATTATTAAATATCGACTGTAAGAAAAGGAGCACAGAGGAATATTTGAATAACTGTAACTGTCAGCGAAAATGGTATAAAACAATCACCACGTGCAAAGCTAAACGTTTTTTGTGCAACGTCCCAAGTAACTTGAAAGTGAAGAGTTTCACTGCCATCTGTATATAGTATACAAATGTGTTTTTGTCGGGCCCAGTTTGAAATTTCACTCTTCGTGGAGCGAGTTTCACGTACTTTTCTTAAGGGGTGTTAACTGTCCAAGGAAGGAAATTTGAAACTCCCCCCCCCCCCAAAAAAAAATGATAACTTTGATCCCTTGCACTTGGAATATAACGATACAACCATGTAAAAACTAGCCCGTAATTTTTTCGTGTATGCGTGTGAAAACACTGTACTCCTGGTCTCATTTTGTATGTGCTACTCAACCAAAACTTTGAAAAGGTTTTGATGTAGTGCCATATGCCACAACAAAAACCTCAGTTAAAATAAAATGCATTCCTCTTAGCATTGATTTAAATATCTGCTAAATATTGTGTTACCGTTTCTTACTAAAGCGAAATAAAAAGTAAGTTCTGCTATCGTTTTAGACACAAACCCTCCACAGTCAATAAAAAAAAAAAAAAAAAAAACAGAATTCATTTGTGAGGAATTTTCTCTGCGTTTAATTAGGGATTTGTCTAATAACTTCCCGCAGTCCTGGTCAAATCAGTTTACAACAGAAGTGCAAAGGATAAAATCATTGGTCTTTTTAAAAACACCAAATTAACAATACAATGTTGCGAAAAGTTTTCTCCTGTCCCATCTGATCCGATCGATCCTGCGTAAAATGTTCTTTTCCAAAGCTCACTTTCATTTTGTTTTCATTCGGTATATCAAACTTCCAACCTTATCTCCAGACGTGTGAATATACTTCAAGGCTCTAATCTTCCTGAGATATCAATAATCGCATGGTGGATCCAGCTAAATTGAAGAAAATACTAACTTCTTTTGCTAGTAATGCTATGTCTACTCTTTCCAAATGGGTAAAATGTGCATGGGGCATAATTGTTTGCAAATAACCAACGTATAAATTTAAAAATGCATGTGCATACAACTTGAAATGCAGATCCAATAGATATTTCTCAGTATACTTGGCATTCAACAAACTACGACAATAGCGCACCACCTTGCCTTGGCTGCGAAACCTCCCAAACAGGGAAACACAGCAAAGAAAGCACGATTTAAGACAGGAAAATTTACAAATTTTGTGATAGTTACAACAAGTTAGAAAGAAATGCTGTACCATTTTCCTTTTGGTGGTCTGTCGCAAGTTGGAGCATATCGACAAATTAATGATTTTTTTGTTGAAGAATAGTTTTAATTTTACAAGTCCACCAGGTAAAATGCACAAGAAACTATTTGGATAGCCACATGCTATGTCTGCATTCATTGAGGTGAACTCGTTTGTTATAAACGCAAATGCCTTATTGGTATGACTATCATTTTGCCTGTCATTTCATTTTGATAAATTTTATGTGGATGCAAATTTTTCTATAACTGGCCTGTGCAGAAAACTTATTCGTCAACATACCCTGGAAGTAAATGAAAGTTGACAGATGTCTTGAGGTGTTCATATTTTTGAAAAGCAAGTGTTACATTTACAGCGTATGATAACCAGTATGATGTAGAGCCTTTGTACTTTGATTACATATGTATATTTTGTACAAATTTTTGGAAAGTATATTTACTTTGTGTATTTCCTGAAAGGTGTAATACGTAACCATTTAGCTTTTTCATGATACAAGTTTTGAGTGACATTGTAACATACATTCTGTTCCTCTGTAAAGCTTCATGTTTTAATGATTGTGACTTTAGAAGTGAGTAAAGAGATATTCACAGATAAAGAATGTGATTTCGAGATGTCATTACCACTATTTCCTTGGGCTCATCTGTGAGTGCATTCGAGTAGAAAGATGAGAGTTACCAACTTGTCATTCTTTGTTCTTAAATTTCTCGTACGTTTGAAAGTTTTATGTGACTTTCATGTGGTTATTGATCCATTGACACTGCGTTTTTCAATCTCGATTCCTTCCCATTCTTAAGACTGGCTTATCTTCATACGTACTATCCCATGGCATAAATTTTGCAAAATGTAATGAATGTATGTCATCTTGTATGTTCACCTTGACATGTTTTCATATTCATGAATATTGATGACTATTACTAGTTGTATGTTTTTACCATTTACATTCTGAGATACCGATGTCATGTGTGTACCTTTGAAAGATTTATTGTTGTGGTACTCTCACATTTCTATGAGTAAAATTTTGCAAACTGTGTTTCAAAATTTTAAAAAATTAGGAGAGATGTTGTGTAAATTTTTATGGCACATTTCCTCTTCAGTAATTATGGTGTAATACCTTCATTTACATTCACAGTTAGACAGTGTACACGACACTTAGCTTGGCTAGTTTACCATCTTTCGTAATTGGTCAATCCTGTCGGCATCTCGTTTTCGTCCAATCAGAATTCAATATTCCATAGATAGACTTCAATCCTGAGATCTAGTCCAAATCGTGTATTCTGCGATACTCGCGAACTCGCTACAGACTTGTAAATTTGTACATGTATGACGCTAGTATACCAGTATGGGGCATTTCTCATTTCTTCTTATATCTATAAATTCTCGCAACATCAAATAAACTAACGTCGAAACATGAAATTCTATCTCTGAAACTTTTAATTTATTCTTGTGTCAGATATTCAATTGTGGGGCGGATCCGGAATCTCGAACCCAAGCTGAACTAACCGCACCCCAGCACTAGTATCGCTATGGGTGATCTTGGATTTTGACTCATCTACTTTAAAACACCAAATTAACCAACGGTTTGGTCAACAGCGCAGGAAACCAAAATTGGCAAAATGCAAAATAATTGGACATTGGTCCAAAAGAAAGCCCACCATATTAAGAAAAAATAACTGTAGTTAAGTCCCTTTTGCTACCAAAATGAATTATTTTTTTGCTCTCTTTACCTGACTCCCCGAACCAATTTGTAAATTGATGGGATGGGGGACCTACATACTTAAAAAAAATCGATCTTCTCGTTTAAAGAATCACTTCTATAAAGACCTCTTAAAATGCAGTTATCAAACTAGTCCATAGACTTTGATCTTGGCAATGAGCCAAAAACCAATTAAAGCCTCTATCACAGTGATTGAATACAAGTTGGTAGGAATTCTTTGTACTTGAGAGATTGGATACAAACGGGTGTTTATAAAGTGGACAATTTACTAAACGAAAATGGGATGTTTTTTACTCTTAATAATTTTATTGTTCAATACGCAATTAATACAAATTATTTGCAATTTGAATGTGTTTTAAGAGCGGTTAAATGGCTTTTAAAAAGGTCGAACTTTCAATTAAAAACGACCAATCGTTCCAGAGTTTCATGCTAATCTGAGCAAATCGAAAAAAGGGACTCTGATTTTTACAAGAAAATCGTTGGATATAACCATCAAGCCATAAAATCTCAGGAAAAATGGTCCGCTGAACTTGGAAGCAATCATATAAGTTGGAATTTAATTTTTAAGTTACCCGTTAGCTTACATTTGGAGAGTAAATTTTCTTGGTTGCAGTACAGAATTAATACTAGAATTCTGTCAACAAATACTTACTTTAAAAGAATTAATATTTAAAATCATGATTTTTTGTACTTTTTGTTCAAAAGAAAGAGAAACAATAAGCCAAACTATGTTTAGCTGTGGAAAACTACATGCTTTGTGGAGACAGTTTCAGAATTTAGTTAATGCTGATACTGATAATATCTTATACCTTAGCCCACAGAATATGGTTTTTGGCATTCTGAACGATCAACCTGAAAACAAAGTTGTAAATGTACTGATGACATGGTTCAAATGTTATATTTACAAGTTGAAAATGCAAAACACTATCTTAAATTTTGTTCACTTTAAAAATTATGCAAGGAGTTTGATGCAATCACTGCATTACAATGCGTGTACGTCTTCTAATATAAATGCGATCATGAGACAATGGCAGGCATGGTTTAAAAGATTTCATCTTGATTTTAATATTACGTAACCCATTCATTCTCCCCTGTATTTCGCTTCATGTTTAATATTGTTTATAATTGTAGTAACTCGCATCGTTGTTTTGCAATATCATTGATTGAGAAGAACAATGAAAAATGGCCAAATGGTTTAACTAGAGTATTGTCTAATATGAACATTCTATGGTCAAATTTAACCAATAAGTGGACAAAATTGACTATAGTTTATTCAAATTATTTGACCACCTTTGGCTCGGAGCGTAGATGGACGAGTCATTGGTTAATTTTACCAAAGTGTTTTTCTAAAAATGAGATTTTAAGACAATTTTTCTGGAAGAAAAAAAACTGTTAAAATAATACTCCTTTCAAGTCTCAATACTATACGATCATAGCATTCATATTACGTAAAAATGAATATAGTCAATTTAACCATTTTATGGTCAACTTTTCACCCACCTAAATAATGTTCAACTTTTAAACCGCATCCTTGGTCGAAAATGTCGAATTTGTGGTCTAGTCTGACCATAGAATGGAAAATTTTGGCCATAGTTTGGGCCAATCTGTTTGGGTCGGTGCATAGTTGACCATAGAGTTTTTAGAGTGATAACTGATTGGCTACTGCTATGCATCGCACAGTGTAAAAATAATGCACAAATCATCATTCAGTATTTAAAAGTAATTGTGGGACAAAATAAGAAATTTTCATAAAATGTTCAGTAAGAGTCAACGGGCAAAAACTAATTGTGCTCAACATAAAACACCCATTTAAATCTTGAATGGAATCCCGTAAAGTGTGAAAAGATCTTTTGTTATTGAATCTGGGCGCATTGTTTCTGCAGTTCTAGTGCAATACGTCTCTAAAGTGTTATCTTCACAAATTGCAAACTTTTTTCTTTTTAAACGACTAAAGACAATATTTCCATAGGGAAAATAGAAGAATAGTGCCGACAAGAACAGCTGGCAGAAACGGTCTTCCTTCTCAATTCTAATTGCAGTTTTCACCTTCCACTTGAACTGCGAATCACACTATCTATTATATTTGTCAAGCCATGTACTCGGTTTTCACAGTAGCTTCATGTTCAAGCCAAACTTTACAGAGACTATTTTAAAACTCGACGTTAAAACTTTTCTTACTGTGTGTTACTATTAGGCCTACTTTTCTGTGTGTCTCGAAAATAGTAACAGAAAAACTTAGCATAATATTTACTTCAGGAAATCCCCTTCTGGTTTTGAAATGATTATTTGTATGAGTACATGTCTTCACTGTAAGGAGAGCTGGGTGAAGTAATCACCAACACATGTCACGTGCGTGACAATACTCAAATTGGAGAAAACCTGTCCGAAATTGTTAAATTTCCTGGTGATATATTTGGTCAGATAGCACTTTCTTGGAAAACCACCCCTTTGCTAACCAATTATTTGAAGAAGAAGAAGAAGAAGAAGAAGAAGAAGAAGAAGAAAAAAAAAAAAACATTGACTGTTGCGACACGCGTGACAATTAGCCTAGCGGTTGGTGAACATTTTACCCAACTGGTTTTAGAGTTTAGATTGAACAACTCTTATCAATTCAATTTAATTCAATTCAAACTTATTTTTCATATAATTTACAAAAATAACAAGTTGAAACAAACATATATGAAAGCAAACATATGAAGGACACTAGAAAACATAAAATACCTGTTATCTAAGCTAGTGACCCAACTTATAACACTACTACTGCTTATCAGCAGTATACTATGTTAGTAAATCATAGTTATCTCTGTCACTCTGTCCTACACTTTCCATACTTACTTGCAGTTTTCACTCTCAATGTTTGCAGTTTAACTCCGTTTTATTTGCAGTTTTTACTCTCCATTTTAATTGCCTAAGCCAAATGGTGCAGTTGAATGTCAGAATTCCTTGACAGAAAGTCAATTGATAACCTGTGTGCATCGAAAATTCGTCAGAAAAGTCAAACGTTGATTCCTTCAATTGCACTTGGAATATCATCAATACGCCCACATCATAACTAGAACGTGGTTTTGTTTTTATGCCGGTGAAAATACTGAAACACTGCTTTCATTTTTTATGGGCTTACTTGAACTTAAGCTTTATAAAGGACTGGAGCATTGCTGTGCTACATCGAAAACTTCGGTAAATGATAACCGCGGTAAACATCAGGTTCAAAGATTTTTTATTTATATAGCGTACTTATGATCAAGGTCATCGTTCATTTCTGAAACAAAAGAACCAAAAACGTTTCACTAAAGTTTAGATACCAACTCCAATAAAAAGAACGCATTCTTACAAGCCCAATCTTCCCACCCCAAGCTACAGGTTTTGCAGTATTACGCAGAAATTTTCAATTGGCACAGCTCTTTCATTTACGTCAAGTTAAAACTGGTGAGAACAGCAGCTCATATTACTCTCTTAAATCGTAATATTTAAAATATTGGAGTTTAATTCTAAAGGAGTGAAATTAGTGACCAATTGGACGTTCGATTAGTCACCATTTCCAGTCTTTAAGAATTATTTTAAATCAGTGACACTAATTTTAGGTCTACTGAATTAAGAGAGTACACAGCTTTGCTGAACTGACAGTGTTTTGATTACACATCATTAGTGTTCTGAATAGGCGGCTCGCTCAAAAGCTAAAAACGCAGGTTCTGTCTGTTTGAGGATAGATTTAGAAAGTTAGGGGAAGGGGGGGGGGGGGCTACAGTAAGTAGGCTTTGTTAATTGAAACAGTTTGGAGTGAGAGAATTGGGCCTTGAAATATGAGATTTTTTCAACCTGTTGGCCTAATCATATTGCAGCATAGCCAAAAAGAAAATCGTTGGTCTTATAACAAGGCCTACTTTATTGACGGTAAAAATGTGCACTAGGTGTTTTCTGATTTATGATGATTCGACTCTCCTTAACCTTCTGATTTGAAATCTTCACTCTCATTTTCTCTAAGGTAAAGGCTTAACGAACATTTAGCTCTATCTCCGAACGTGCACTCATCACTGAAGGTTGATATTTACCTCCGTCACCAATAGTTGCACGTTGCATTGGGCAAAATTAAAATCCTACCTCCTTTGCATGCTCTTAATGTCGTGTCTAGTGTAACCGAGATGTGCATGAGGAATAATGGTCTTCCTATAACCAAAGTACATATTTGGGCAGACACGATTATAAGGTTAGACTTCCAGTATGACCCAAACATCTCTGTTCAGGTAAGATACCTTAGAAAAGCTGATAAAGGAAAAGATTCCCGTGGTAGAGTTGATGTCTATCATTTTGCATCTTAACAAATTTCCTTTTAAAATATCGGTCGTTTTTATCAGTTTTCTCTGCCTGCGTTTTTCAGGGTAGTGGATTGATTTAAATGGTTTTCACATAGTTCCATATATTCTCAAAGCGTGACGCCCCTCCCAAAAAGGGGAAATCCCAGCAAGAATGAATAGCGAAATTTGCTAAATTAAAGGCTGAGGGAAGGAAATCCATTTTCCAGGCACTGCCCCTACTAACCCACATTTTCAATATTTTGAGCTATTTACCAAAACGTGTTACCTTAAAGCCTTACCTTAAAGCGAACAGAAATGCTTCTGCATAGCACAAGGACACCTGCTATAAGTAACTTAATGACTTATAACTTTAACATTGGAAAACATTTTTTTCCCAAAATTTATTACAAAAGCAGACTAATGTGGTCTGCTTCCTTTTGTGAGAAGACAATATCCGTGTGAACACGTACACTTTTCTGACAGATAGAAGTATGATCTTTAATGTTTAATGTCAATATTCTGTCATATTTTTTTTAAGAGAAAATGTTTGTTTTGTTTTATATAGGAGATATTGTTAAAGTTGATTACCAAGATTTTCAATGCGGATTACTTCTTTTTGTGAGAAAAAAAGTTAAAACATTCCTTAGAATTTCTGACAGAAAGAAGTACAAGCCACTACTTCTTTTTGTCAGAAACAGTTCGGTCAAAATAATACTTGTATTTTCTGACAAAAAGAAGTAAAAGCCCTTTGCTTCTCTTTGTCAGAAACAATGTAGTGAAAATAAAAGTTGTACTTTCTGACAGAACGAAGTACAAGCCATTGCTTCTTTTCTTCTGAAAAGAATGTAGTTTACCATGTGGGTTACTTCTTTTCTTGGCTGATTATCTCAGGAAGTAGACTACATGTTAGAATATTTAATATCCGAAAATTTAAGTTTCAGTAAGAGAAAAAAGAATATGAAAAAAAAATCACTTTTGAAAAAATGTGGATTACGTCTTTTTGTCAGAAAGGGGCAGAGTACATTACTAACAATGTATCTGAAAATGTAAACAATCTTCGAATTGGCATGACAAAAATTAGACTCCTGTCCGTCTGCAGCTCACTTGCATGAGGCTAATTCATTGAGGAGGAACAATCTCACTACCTACACTGTGTGGGTTGAGCATAAAGTAAACTTGAAGCAAGCACATATGACATCCTATCTCCACATTAATGAACAATCCTTCGTTTTTCTTCAAATTAACACACTTAACATTCCGCACAGGGAGGTCCTATTCATTTTAATTTCAAGCTCAACACAACAGTCTGTGAAACTTTGGGAGACAAAACAATCATTGTCAATGTGAGAAAGTGATGTAACCTCTGCTGCCATCAAGCTTACTTTGAAAAACAAATCTAGGGACTTCATTTACTCATAACTTGAAAAAAACTTGTCTGTTTTGATTGGAAATTTCACCACACTGTGGTTATCTTCACCATTAACAGCAATTTGACAAACCAACCTGGGCGCTAATGTAAATTGGGCACTGTAAACTCAAATGTTGAAAATACAGGACAAAATATGGATATACAGTATAAAGCTGGATATAGAAAAGGTCGATGGGGGATATTTAAGTAAACACTTAAATGAACACATAAATGAGAACAATTTTCCAATTTCTAAGGGCCCTAATGTTGTAGTTTTTAATTTTTTTACCATTCATATATGTCCGTTTACTGCTCATGAGGAACTAGTTACCGATTGGTCAAGGCAATTCATGAGCAGAGATACACTCGGGACAGATTTCTCTCTACCTTTACCCTTACCAAGACCATAAATAAATTTTTGTAGGAAATCCCACAGGTTCTGGCATTCCCAAGGGTAGTCTATGTCCAAAATGTAAAAAAGTTTGAAACACAGATCTAGCCCCTTTATCAAACTGCTGCAGGGTACTGCCTGTCTTTCAACGATTACAAAAACCTGTTCTGGCATTTCGCATTTTCCCAGCGTCAAAAGAAAGGGCTGCGTCTTCTTGACATCTTCCAAAAATTCAGGAATGTTGGTGCCTATCTGTAATGTATGATGACAAAGAAATAAAAGATTCATCTGAATGAAATCACTAACAAAAAGACAAATGTTATTCTAAGATACATGGCACTGTAATTGAAAAGGGAAACTAAAAACCAAACACAAAAAATTAAGGACACAGATGTATCAACTTTGTGATGAACATAGGAGAAGTACATGCTTGGTTTACTTCATCAGCATAGAGTAATTCGCAATTTAGATGTAGCAAGGGTATATAACAGTGATGTGAATTACTAGTTTCCATAATATAGAGTGACAAAAAGGGAATTAATTTTCCAGAAGCATTGCAATGTTAATTCATGACATGAATTTCCCTTGGAACTACTCTTTAATAAGCAGAAGATAATCCTCTAATCATCTTTTGGGCTAGTTTTTAAATAAGGTGAAGGTGCTTTGAAAACCTGAAACAGCAAAAAGTGCAATAAAATGGCCATGACATCATTATAGTGGTTAGTGGTGAGCTACAGAGAAGTGGTTTTGAAATATCTCTCACCAAATAACAGCCCCATCAAACATAACAAGTGCATTCATATAACAGTGTTGGAATTAGTACAAACACATTTATTTTCGAGCAAAACAATCACCGAATGTGGTACCCCAGTATGGGTACTGAAAAATATACCACTCACATGTGCTCCACCAAAGATTTCAGGAGGACAGAGCTACTTTTTTGGTCATTGAAAGAACTTAGTAATGTAGAATAACCCCAGTGAGACCTGCTATTGGGAAGACGCTGGTATTCTCTGTATATACTGAAGTCAACAAATTTGTAGGTTTCTGGCAAACCCGTACAACTCACCTTCTCCATCTGAATGAATGATGTCCGTGCATCATCTGTTGTGGCATGTTTTGTTGGTCCCTTCCTTCCTTCTTTTCGCTTCATTCCAGGTGGAAAAAGAAGAGGGAGGATGTGTATTGCCACATTTGATTTCTGATCCTCTGTTTAAATATAATGGAAAATGTAATTTGCAATTTATATCATTTCTTATGTCATGAACATCATAAAGCAACAAGTGAAAGCCGCATAATATTTGCTGGGCACAGTATGTGTATTGCACCATGTCCCACAATTCCATGAGCAAATAAATTGCCAAATCATCTTATTTTTCCAAACTAAAGGGACTAAAACATTCAAGCCAAGAACTTTACCAAAATGATTGCTTGGGACCACTATTTGGCAAAAAACAACTACATGCCCAAACTGCTTTGTCAATGTGAAAAAAGAAACTATTCAGGAAGAAATAGTAAGTGGTTTTAGTTTATCACAATAGTAATGGTCAATCCTTGATATGGGCGACATAGACCATGATTAAGTTCAAGACCAAACAACAAATTGTGCTAATTTGTGAAAAGGTGTTTATAGGGATTCTCAGTAATAACAGCAATGCCACAGATGCATACTTTCTCATCAATGACAACTTTAACAGGTTGCCACCCCATCATTTCAATTTAGAATTGGAATGCAAATTTACAAAATATTAAAAAGTAAGAAGGATTTTCAAATACCTGTTTCAAAATTACCATTGAAATGAAGCAGTTGCTTCCAGTCTACCTGCTTCTCAGCATATGTTACGATCTTTTCGAAGCAATTTGGCCAATGCATAAACAATGCATCACTTGCTGATGGGAAGAGTACCCTGAAGTCCTGGTCAATCTGGAAACAAAAATTAAGGTAACATGACTTATCTTATGTAAGATAGATTGTTATGGCCCAGTTTCCAACTAATTGACCAACTGGTTCAAGTCAGGCTGACCACTACCTTTTTTCGCTCACTGGATTGTATAATTCCGTACCCCAATGTTAATGCTGAGTATAAAACACAGTGTCAGAAGGTTCCATTTGTAAAATCTCCGGTATGAACCCAGCCAGGACTCGAGTTATTAGTACTTGTAAAGAATCAGCCAGGCTGCAAGATGAGTGACAACCACTAATTTTGGGTTGACAAGCCAAGAAGTATTACAGAAAATGCATTCAACTGAATGATGTTATTTAGCAAAATTAAACTGTGTCAATTTATAAAATGACAAGTTAATTAGGGTAGCTTCATAAGACATATATACTTGCCTCATATACAAATTGTACAAATAAGTGCTGACAACACTGTTTTTTCTTACTGGTTGGCAGATCAGCAAAACAGGGCATGACCCACCATGACTGGGCTTCCTGTGGTTTGGGGGTTGTTTGACACCATTTCATATTCCCAATCCCCCAAACTATTGAAGTGTATTTACATCTATGGTTGGGGGGTACCATGAAATATCTGTAGCGGTACTACAAAGCAAACAGAACTGGTATTTTGGTCACTGCCGTTTCTAAACCAACAGGTAAGAAAGTCGAGCAGAATGGAGCCTAAACTGCACACAGCACCTGTATAATGCTGTGCATAAATGCAACTGGGTACAGTAATTTCATTTCAGTTTCTACCATGCAGGGTATTGATTTTTTTTGTAAAATAGGTTTCTCATCCACACATCCTAACAGTTGTTTTCTTTAAAACTGTCATGTTTTAATATGAGCATCGACAATTTTTTCCTGAACCAGTAATTTTTTCAAGCACCTATATTAGCAACACACCAAATATCTTCCATATGTTAACCCGTACCACTCGTATCAGTATAACGTCAATGCTGGTATACCACCCAACCCCATTTCCATCTGCATTAGTCTAAAGACTTACCATCCCAGGTGTATCAATAAGCCTTGGATACTCTCTTAAAATTTCTGCAGCAGACCTTTCCTTCTCTGAGCGAATGTACGCTGCCCTGGCTTTGCATGTTTTCAGCATCATCTCCTCCACCTGCTCTCGGGGAGCGTTGTGGTACTTAAGCCACGTTGTCATGGCGGCAATGTCCGCATCTTCTAATTCATCTGTGTCAGAATGCATTTTGCAGAATATTTATTCAGGTTTGCCAAAACTACACTCATGTTATACGGCTCAATCCATAAACTAGGGGTCCAATGGGGTTTTTACTGACTTTGCCAATATAATGCTATACTTCTTAAACAGGGAATACATCAAATCAGTACCTCAGGTATTTTATTATCCTTTACCAACTTGGCTATCTAATGATATATAAGCTGAATATCCAAAGTTAAGTATTTTTTAGAAAATAGACTTCTTTGCTAATTTGGTGTCCCCCCTCATTTTTGCATAATGGCTGTGACATACAAATATACAAATTTGAATAATCAGAAAAACATACTTATCACAGACTGAATTACTTTGCTCATGTGTCATGGTAAGGGTATTACACTTATTACAAACTTTGATGTTTCACCAATTGCACAAACTAATTAATTTTTGGGTGAACAAAGGTACATGAATAGAAGGTCCCAGAATATTACCAGAAAAGTTAATCCCATGGTTTAGGAATCTTGTATTCATTCCTAATGAACATTTGGTTTTTTTGGTGTCCCCCTTTCTGTCAGAGTTATGTCCGCCATATGCAAACAAAAAATTGATGAAAATGGATCTTATTATTCTATCTTACAGTATACTGTAACTGCAAACAGTGGTTTTTGTTGTATTTGAAAGTTACCAGCTCAACTTAACATTTAAAAATTAAACTGGCCCTAAGAATGTTAGGTGTTATGGAGACACCAAATCTTGGTGTCCCTGTTACACGCGACAGATATAATGGAGTGTAATATCATGCTAATATTACGTACTGTATGTCCATGAAGGGACAATAAATAAGATTTCAAATGTTAAGTCTAACAATCTTAGGGTGTCAAAGAGGAAAATTTGAATACTTAAATATCATTAATTGGTAAAAATCAGTCAATATTGTACAAAAATATGTAAATGTGTAGACATTTTGCGACTGAAAATTTTTGAGAAAAATGAAACTGACTTTTCTAATTTTTGGAGTATTTTTTCAAACTTTTCACAATGGGTACTAAAACACATACAAATAGGAATTTTCTGCCATTTCAGATTTTCATCATTCTTGTGGGAGAAGGTTAAAGACTGCTTTGGTGTCCCCGTTATGTTGGTCAATTTACTGGCCAAGTTTATGTTTGAATAAGTCTCCTCATGCATACATAATGCTCAATGCAAAAACATTTGTATTTTTTATAACTGCTGTTGATACTCTATCATCAGTGTAAATTTCAATCAGATAAAATGATTTTTAAATTTTGACCTCATGTCAGACTATTGGACCCCTAGTTTATGGATTGAGCCATACTTAAAAGAAGGATTTAAAGGGCCAATCCTCTCACCCAAAACTACACTTCTTGAAGAGGTAATAGAAACTCTCAACTGGCTCCAGTGAAGCTTTTTGAGTGACAGATTATTCAAAACAATGCTGACTATCAGTGAACTGTACTGGGACTGTTGATTTTGTCTGGATGATGGTAAATTTCAGACAATTGTGGGAAGGGCTTAAGTACAGTAAGATGTGTAGGACAACTGGTAGTTTGGGAGGAGAGAATTAGGCCTTTAAGATCACATCAACATTTGGTATGTTAGAGGAGAACTTACGCCAGCTAAGCATTTCAGTGAAATCTGCTTTGTAATACCATGTGTGCCCTTACAAAACATGGAGGCTATATTAGCCTTCAAATAACGCACTGTAATATAAGGCACTATAACATATGCATTTCCATTCATATTGAGACAAACTGCTCTTACAGTATAGGGCTTAATTCAGTACAGTACATAACATTTTAATTTTATTTGAACTTGAACTGATTTGAAACCATATTTGAACTTTACTTTCCAGTGGTTAAGTATTTGAGATCTGTTCCAGTGGGCTACTGGAAATCTATTGCATTTCAAAGAAGAGCTACGCTACCTTAGGAACAGTTCCATAAATAGATGTTACATCCCCCCCCCCCCCAAGCATAAACAATCCATGTCCAGGGCAAGAAAGGAACACTGGCATCCTCAATGCATAGACAAGATGACCTACAAACATTCATTTGCTGTGTCTACAAACTACATCTGCAAATAATGCTAGGATATGTTGGTGAACTATATCCTACTCATATTTCAAACGAGGGCAGTTTCTTACCCATGTTACAAACTACTGAGCAATGCAACTTTTCAGATAATTGTTCTTTATTTTTTAACTACTGTATACACAATATTTATCTAACACCCCACATGCATACATAAATGTGAAACAACTGTTGTTGAAGCAGGGATCTGTGCGCTGCCTTCTAGATTTCTCAAATTAGTAGTACAACTCAAGGCATTAAGAAGTACACTCACCACCTGGAATATTTAAGTCAACAGTGCTGATTAGTCTTGCTGATGATGAGGAAGTGGGTGTTTGTTCAAAGGTAGTTTTATCTGGATCTCTTCTCCTGACATTTTTCAGTCGATTCTCTAAAAATCCAGATGAATCATGTTTGCCAAAATGCAGGAGTGAACCAAACTTGCTGTAAAGCAATGATAAAGACAATAAGGCTTTGTCATTTCATGGTCTCTTCAGTGGAAATACAATGCCAACTGAATTAAATGTATTCAAATCTTCTTCAACCTGTCAATTTGATTGACAGGTTAACTTGTTCTAATAGTTTAACTGTTGATGATTTCTAAAATAAACTTCACTTCATATTCTTAAGGCCCAGTTCCCTCACCCCAAACAGTACCAATCCTCCTAACCTTCTTGCAGAAGCCCCTCCCACAATTGTCTGAAATTCATCTTCATCCACATACTATCTCAGTTTATTGCTTCAAGGTGAGTATAGAAAAACTCAATTTATATAATCAAAACACTCCCAGTATCGTTTATGCTGTCTAATATAAGCTTTGGTACTCTGCATTGTTTTAATTAGCTGTCAATCAAAGAGCTGAGCCAATTGAGAATTATGGTCCCCCCGTACAAATTGTAGTTTGGGTGAGAGGTTTGGACCTTTCATCTAAGTGTTGTGCAGAAATAACACTGCTTTAAAGTCATTTGAGCAAGGGGTGTGATTTCAGCTACACACCTCTAGCATGTTACATAATCATTCTGTCATGAGCCCTGACAACAAGGCAGGAGGGGACTTGTTCCTCTTTCCGACATTAAGCAGGGTAAAATCGTATGCCCCCCTCCCTCCACCACTTTTCATTTTCATAACTAGAATAGGAATGCTGTTGTGAAGCTCACACCACTTCTTTTGTCTGTCAAAAACAGGAATTCAAAGAACCAATTAAATGTTATCATTTATCCTTCTGTTTCCAAAACCTCCTTACTTTACAAAATTAAAATAAATTGAACAGAACACAACAGGAGATGGCTCCACAGGCGATCAGTTGCAGCAGGTCTCCCTGCAGCCTACCTCCCTTACACTAGCTGACTACAGCTGGTTATATGGACCACCTAAAGTGCACAGTGTCAATACTGTATATGCATTATGTTGTTCAATCAGCTGCATCATCTAGGATCTGGTTAATTAGACTGCATAACATGTGCGAGATAAATGAAACAACCAAGCACACTGCTATTAGTGCAATAAATAAACAATGAAATGCTGAGCATATTGCACTTTGTATGAACCTTGTTTTGTAACTTTGGCCAACTTCACCACAATTTGGACTTGGGATTTGGTATTTAAGAATTGATACCCTGCCTTTTTCTCTCTTTTTTTTTCTATTTGGTACAGAAGTGAACACCAAAAAAAGAAAAAATAAATAAAATATAATAAATAAATATTTGTACATCCTACATTCAAAGAAAACATTTGACTTTACTCACGTGACCATCTCCATCCCTGTTTTCCAGTCGTGGGAATTCAGTTGTAATGGCTTTAGCCATTGCAATTTTGATATCAGTTCTTGGGCTGAAAGATAAATATTAATAAAATGAAAAATATAATTATTTCTTTGAGAAAACCAGTAGATTGCTCTTGGATAATCCACCTTATTCTGACTGAACCACTACAGACCTCCTGAATGGTAAACTTCATTGCTTGTAATTGCACGTAACAACCCGGGCTAATTTCACTCGGCCACAGCACTACAGTAGTTGCAATCTAGTGGATGCCTTCATACATACAAAAAGGTAATTGCAATTCTGACCATATATGCTCATCACAATGAATGCAAAACTGACAGTAAATGAAACAAACCCTTATTTCTGTTATGATGGTGATTTTATCAGGACCGGGCAACCTTTCCCCGTCCTAATTGAATTGGATGGGGGAGGGGGGGGGGGAAGGGGAGAGAATGCATGATAGATGGATAAAGAGCAGTGTATCATAACTCTTTCTTGAGAGACTTCATTCCAATTGTTGTTTCAGCAAATGAGGTTTACAGATTTTCCAAGAGGCTAGAAGTGTGTATGTTTTTGTGTGTATGTGTGTGTGTGGGGGGGGGGGGGTTTGGGGGGAGGACACATGTCACACAAATGTCTAGAAAAAGTTTAACTTGTCAATGCGGTGCTAGAGTTCATCCATAGACATACTACTTAAAGGGCATTGGTTATTAATTAACCACTAGCTATACAGTAGATGGTCTCCCCATAATTCAAAATCCGAAATCATGATTGATAAAGGAACAGAGGAACAATAACCTATACAAATATTGTTGCACACACTTACAATTTTCCATAATTCTCTATCAAGTGAGATACTAGCACGTTGACAACCCTTTTTCTTGATTTGTGGCTCAGTAGTCCTGCCTCCATTTCTTCAATCAGAATTTCTGCATCTCCCTTTAATGTTCCAACTATTTCCCGAATGCTCTACATTGAAAAAGGTATGATAAACCTTAGAATTATTTACTTAATACAGTACTCTTGTTGACAGACACAGAAAAATATATTGAAGAGATTATGTGATAAGCTTCCAAATAATAAAGAGCATCAGTGAAGGGTTCACATATAGTTTTTAATTGATGGCTCTTGCCACAATGTTAAAATTCTGTAATGCACAATTCTGGAGAAATTAGATTTTGAGTTCCCAAGATTTACTGCATATATATTGAAGGCACATTCTGGGGACAAAAATTTGTTAAATTTAAAATAGGCAGAAAAGTTTTCTCTTCAGAAGGTGAAAATGGCATCTCCAAGGCTTATAGCATTGGGAAGATACAATTTTTTTAAGTATTGCAAATTTTTCTTCGGATTTGATGCATGATGGGAATCTGTGATGTCATCGTGGCACGTTTATTTGACATTACATTCAATTTATTTTTAAATTAAAGTGATGTCCCTGCAGGCAATATTAAGCCAAATTGGTTGTACTCTGGGAGCTATGGTGAAGGGTAATGCTAGATCTACAGGAAAAGATATGCAAACATATCAACAGTATCGAATTTCAAAGACAAACAGGATGTCTGAAGCAAAGTGCCCACATTACATAACTTTTTGTGGCTTTGTTGAAAAGCAGGGGTATTTTTTAGCAAAAGTTACCAGTCTTTAAAGTGAGATATCTAGAGTTGGGTAATTGGTATTTAATTGTGACAGGGTTTGAAGGACATGGTGTGGGAAATTTTTGTTTTTCTTAGAAGACTGAATCATAAATCCACCAGAACATGCCTTTAAGCAACATACAAAATTTTTTGAAAATATTTGGACAAGTTTGCAATTTCTCCTGTACGATACAAAATTTGGAATATTATAATTACATGTCATAAACAATATTTCAAAATTTTCAATGCACATTTTTTTCAATTGATTTGCTCTCTCCTAGAAAAATATCTTGTGAAATGTCCCTATTTTTAATGACATGGGTCACATGTTCAAGAGACTTCCTTTTGCATGCAACCCCACCTTCCTCTCTTCTTCACAAAATGTAGCCCATCCCCTCAACTGAGTTCGAAGTGCACAGTATTTGCAAAGGCAGTGCATGATGACCTGCATGTACTGTAATGTTACTAATTAGTGCAGCCAGAGAGTGATACTCATGCTGATATTCCTTATGATGATTGTACAGCTACCGAGTAGATGCACACTTTTAAACAAGGTGTTCCTTGATTGGCTGACAGTTGTCATTGTATTGTATCCATTGTATTCATTTTTCGGTTTGGGATTAGGGTTATCATTAGAGCCAATCAGGAAATTTCTTGTTGAAACAGTCTACATCACCCCCAGCTTGTACCGACAAAATGCAGTTCTGTCAGCTGTTTACAAAATCCACACAAATCAGTCCACTTGCATGATTTTTTCATTGTTTGCCAACAACTGAGGAAGACAATATGTGTACTGCTAAGACTATGTCAGAAAAAATTTAAACAGTGAGTACTGTAAATACTATGTACTGTACTTACAAAATCTCTTCTACCCTTCTTAGTAGCAGGTGGAGAGGGTGATGGTGATCTGTTATTTGTGAGACTCGATGCCCCTCTTGGAGTAGTCAACCCTTTAGAAGAAGACTGGAAAGACTGTCTACCTGAAGTTGATGCCTTAGGAGAGGGTGAATCACTATCAAGGGAACAGCTGTCATCTAAATCATCCATAGAGTCATCTGTGTCATTCACTGGCATCTACAGTATAGAGATGAAACACTGTTGTACAGAAAAATGAATATCTGCATGCCATGTAATGGGGACATAACAGCATACAGTACAGTCAGCAGTATTCCTTTACAATGTGTATCGCTGATTGATGTAGTACAGCTCACATTCTTTTTTGTAGGACTTGTTGGCTTGCAATGGGTGGAAGTCAATCAAAGCTTCTATTCTGGAAAATGCAACAACCTTTGGGTCTCTTGGTTTTACAACATTTGAATGGAAATGCCTATCAAATCCAATACTAAACCACAGGTCACACATCAATGTCACTTCTGAATTGGAAACCAGCACATGTCTAATTTTTCCAAAAAGTGGATCTCCTTCAACTTTGTCCACTACAACCATAACATTTTTCCTATACTCCGTCCCATTGACTCTGCACCATTTTGCAATGAAGACTTCATCATACAAAGGAACTTCTAGATTTTGTGCCACTGCATCTGCATCTTGCAAAGTTGCCAGTATGACAGACTCTCCAGGACCAACTTCAACAGTTTTCTGCATAAGAGTTTTCCTGGACATCAAGTTATAGCACAATAACATCTGATTTCTGTATGCCAAGGTTTTGGCAACGTTTTGAAAATTGCAAATAATATGGGACAATCGACGAGAAAAGTTATGGAATGCTTCAAACCTCATTACCCATAAATGAATTAAAGGACCATATAGCCGCAAGGCTGATGGGTAATGAATCATAAAATGGTGCTTCGGTTTTAAATGCCGATCAGGAAACAATCTTAAAAATAATCTGTGATGGTCTGCAATTAACTGTTCTAAGTAAAGTATTTCCCCACTGCTTACAACTGGTGAAAATATGATATCCATGCAATCAAGCAATGCCAGCAGCAGTTCCCAATGTTCATCATCAGGGGGGATAAGATCACCTAACATTAAAGGCATGTGTCTCATCAAACACCACATCTGACCTGCTTTTTGTCCTGGTGAACCATCTGGGTTACGAAGAGCACTCATGACATATGTGCATGGCTCATTACGTTTGTCTTGGAAGCCGTGGTTGTAGCTAGTAATTCTGGCATTCAAAGTCTCTATGGTGAAATACTCCTTTGCAATCAATTCTTTTAGAACTAGTTTTACCTCATGAGGACAGACACCTTCCAAAAGATCATGCATGACATCTGGTACACGATTACTAGTGACATGAAAATTGGAAATTTTGTGAAGTGGGCAAGACCTTTTCACACCAGTCTCAGCCTAATTTTGTGCATCCACATCATTCTGGTACATTTCTGGGGTCCTGATTAAATTAATATCTTCAAGACACATTAATCTTGCATCATCTCGGTGCATTTTACAGATGCGACATGGGTAATTAGCTGTAAAACCTTCAGAAAACCCAAACAATGAGTGTATCCCAAGGTTATCACCAACAACTTGAGCAATTCCTACTTTCATGTTCCCATTAAAATGTTCTGAGTGTATATCAAGACCATCAGTTGCTAATAAATTCATATCAATTACAAACTGAGCAAGCAGTGGCTCGTATCCATACATCTTGATATCACTAGAAGTATATAACATCAACAAAAACATGTTTGCTAATGTAGACCTATATTTGGGGGGAACATTAGCAATCGTAAAATACACTGCCCCCAACTTGTGTGTTCCAGCTCTGGGACTTAGAGGATTTGTTACCTCAAAATCGTCAATGTAGAGGATGAGCTTGATTGTGTTTTTCTGAGACAAAAAAAGACTTTCTCTGCAAAATGTACCATCATGAAAATCTTTGAGTAAATTGTCATCACTTGGCTGGTATTCCGATGCAATTTTCAATATGTCTGTCTTTTCCATTAACATTTTTAGAAGTGGTTTGATTGGAATATACTGGAATGATATTGTTTTGATTACTTGCTGCACGTTGCCAGTAAGTGGGTTGTTGCGTGGATAGTAGCCAATACCAAGTGGCAGCTCTTGAGCTTGTAAATGAACATCACTATTTTGAAAAAACATTTTCTGTTTGTACCGAGTTTCAAGATTTTGGAACGGGTGAGATACATCTTCAATATCAGCCATTAACGTGTGCAAATTTCCATCATCAGGCTGAATCCCACTTGCTGTTGCAAACCTTTGTACCCTTTGCTTAATAAATGATGATATATCATCCAAGAGATCAGCTGTTTTTTCTACTACATCAATGACAGTTGAATGAGCAGTGCTACTTGATGCTAGCAAACCTGCAACAAGACCAGATGCGCGCTTTTCTACCTCCTCTGCATCCAAGTCATCCCACATTTCTTCTTCTACAGCATGTTCCTTATATAAAGGAACATTTTCAGCGTCCCCATCAGGGCCATCACCGTCAAGTTCATCATTTTGAGGAAGGGGGAAATCAATGGGTGGAGGTGGTTGAATGTCTCTGTGGTTGCGTAAATGTTTCCTGAATACATATGTTCTCCCTGAAAATGTTCTTTCACATCCATCCTGCCCACAAGTGATGCTCTCAGTAAAACTACGCACATGAACAACATTATGCACATTACGAAGATGCCAAATTAAAACTTTTGCATCCCCCGGGATGAGGTGACCACATTTTGGACAAACGTGTCCCATTTTTACAGGTTGAAGTTATTCAGAAGAGTTCATGTTACTGTATATGGTACTGTACATGGCTTCACATAAGCAGTTTTAGTTAAAAAAAATGTAGGGATAGGGATACCTGAAGTGACTTCACTAATTTCTGTAGCTCCTTCTTTAACTTGAGTCTTGGTCCTATTGGCTTAACTATTTCCTGCAGTGTTTCATCATCCAACAGAGTGAAGCTGTCTCTATCTATTTCATTTTCTAGAAGGAAAGGGTAAAGAAAAACAATTTTATTAATATACTTAGTGTACTTCTGCAAAGTGAATTACTTGGGTTATCAATCCCCATTAGTTTCCATACCAGATAGTCTTCCCTTTCCAGCGATGAAATGTTAGCTTTTGCCCATAAAAACGTTAGTTGCATCCCCAAGTTATTGGATAGGAAACATACTCTTTTGTAATTAAAAATTATGTTTTTTTCCAGCTCTATGAAACATTTTTCCCGCCTAAGACTTTTTAGGGTGGCAAACGGTTTTTAGGTGAAGAATGTAATGACGTGCAATGAGAATTGGAGACCAGTGGAATACAAGGTTAAAAAAGACCTATGAAATCAAGATTTTTAAAAAAAAAAAAATAATAAAAAAAAATCAAAAACCCTGGATTTAAATCAGATTTCTATTATCAAATCATGATTTTTTTTATTGTGATTTTAATCAACCTGATATAAATAAAAAAAAAAAACCCCTGTAGAATACCTCACTGAGGGCCTTCTAAGGCCAGTTTTTCCTTAAATAATCAAGCAATGTCTGCTCTTTCAAAATTGGTAACCGAAGTTGGAAAATCATTAGACCTTGGCCTAGGGGGTCTGTTGGTTTCGGCCTGTTACTTTCAGCCCCAAAATATCTTGTTGCGGGAAGTAATGTTTGAACTTACATGTGTTAATTGGCCAAATAACAGTAACCATTACTTCCTGCCCTTGTTACTTTCTGTCCGTCAAAAACTAGGTTTTCTGTCCCTTTTAGTCGAAAACATCTTTTTTGGGGGGTGGAAAGTAATAGAATGGAATGTGATATCAATGGTACTTTTGTCAAAAGAAGATTCCAGCAACTTTTCCTTTAAGTTTCAAACTTCATTCATGTATTTTACTATTCAATGCAACACCTGTTACTGCCATGTTGACCGCTTTCAAAGCAACATTTAACAATAAGAATACATAATTACGTACAGTTGTAAGGTATTCAGTGCTGTGAACAATTGTTCACACATCCAGCATTAGCTGGCTTGTTGACACATGGACTAAAGGCCTACTTATACACACAAAATAAAAGCCTGTGACTATACTCGACTTTTAGAAAAGTCAAATATCATTGTCGTCTTGTACTTGGACTTGAAATTTGAAGTTCAAAGTTACAGTATTTTAACTCAAACATTACTTTCTGCCCTGAGATTTTCAGGGGCGGAAGCTACCGAGGACGGGATTAAATTAACGTACCCTCAAATAACTTAAATTGAAAAATTTCAAATCCGAGTACAAGATAGCAATGAAATTTGTGGATAGTCCTAAGCCTGAAACGTAAGAGAAAAGTCAATGAAATTCTAATTTGAAACAAGTACAACTGAAATACCGCATTCCATTCCACTAATTCCCCCCCCCCCCCAAAAAAAAAAATATGTTTCATAGGCCTATAGCCTATGTTCAAATAATACTTTCCGCCTCAACATTTTTAACCTTAGGGGCAGAAAGTAACTAAAGGGTGGGTCTACTGACTAGCCTCACGACGTAACATTAATCTGAGCGATTGAAATCATCATCTCTTGTTAGGCCTAGGCTAATTTTTTCAAATTTTGGGGGAAAAAATTGTTGGCTGATAATTTTAGGAAACAGTGTAGCATCTCAGTTCAGCAGCTTCTGGAGAGAAAAAAATGTAAAACTCATTATTAGAAGACAAAAATGGAATTGCCTCAGCAATTCAACATTAAACGTTAGGCCTAACGTTAGGGGCCTCGGCCTAGCCAACACTGAAACGAGATTACCTAACCTAGGCTAGCCTAACGTTAGGCCTAGGCTAGGTTAACCTTAGGCTAGGCTCGGCCTATAATTTTCCGCGGAGTACGTAGTACCTATCGAGGTTACAGACACTTCGACTAAACCTACAACCATGAATGTATGACACAGACGCTAACTTCAAAACGAGTATTCAAACATTTACAATTACAGGAAGAAAGTAATAGGCTAGGCTAGTATGTGCCACCTACAGTACAGTACAAAAACTAACATTAGGCTTTAGCCTAACGTTATAACGTTGTGAGCTAGGGTAGCTAACGTGATTACTCAGGCAAGGTAACTTAGTGCATCACGACCGAACGTTAAAGTTTTGCTCGCACGGTGATCAATAAAAGTTAAACTAACCTTGAAACTTTGGAATGTACTTTTCTAAACCCCATTCTGTTAGCTTTTCTTCCACAAATGCGTCCATTACTTTTATTTTTCTTTGCGGTACGTTCTTTTTTTACTGCAACTTCAACTATCTTTCAATATGGCCGCCGTCGAGTAAGGCACGCCAACGACCGGATCGGATGACGGCAACTGTTGATGACGTGGACCAATCAGGTGTCATTTCGAGGGTGATCTGTTGAACTTGTCAATTGTTCACAACCTCGGCGCATCTCTTTGATCAGATTAAGTTCAAAAGTATCCCCGAACTATTCATTTCGAACAGATTTCGTGTGGAACTTGTTTGATCAGAAGAACGGTTCAAATGTTTGATCAGGTATTTTTTAGAGTGAGATTGCTGATTGTAATGGTCAAAGAAGTATATAATTGTTTCATTTCTACCGACATCAAACCTGTTAATGTTTTTCGTGTATACTTGTGTGCAATCATTAGACTGTAACCCAATGTTCCAGTAATTGAGTGTGATGACTCTTGCCAGAGACACCGACTGCATGTTCAAGAATATAGAACATCAGACTTTCAGTCGGGAGGTCGGGAATTCAAGTCCTGGCCTGCCGGTGCCTACTGAAGTTTTTGAAAATCTACTACCATTGTGCTTGGTGCTCAAGTCAAGTAGGCACCGTGCTCAACATGTGCAATATAGTAGGGAAAACAAGCCAGTGAGACGCAACGGAAAAAAGGCTGTGATCGGCAAGACTTGGACAAATTGGTTGGAACGGGGGCCTCAAAACCTAACCTAACCTTGGTAGAGACATACACTTTTCGACAGCCCACCCCCTCTTATTCATTACCGCATTCGAAAATTGTAGAGAATTGCATTATTTGTGTCCCTGTGGTACCCTCTTGATTCGTACGAGAATACAAAAAGCTGAGTACTTCTAATGCGAACCAAGTGGTTTCTAAGTGAAGATTGTTAAAATTTGACTTTGGCCTAGAGGTGTTTCATTTTTTTTTATTATGTGCAAAGCACGTCAGTCAGTCACTCAGCTGAGAGAGATATAAGGTCCTTGTTATCTTAAAATCAAAATACAATAACTGTAATTAAGATCATAGGATATGCCCACCACACCTGCACAATCTTAACAAAATTGTAGCAGATCTATAGTAAAATTAGTGTTCAGTTTAAATAAAGCTGCCATAAGCTTCCTTCATGTAAGTGCTTTGAGGTGAGAAAAGGTGAAGTTGTATTACGTGTGACATGACAACCGATTTTAATTGTTTTCTCATGTAACAATCTAAAACATGAAGATAAAAAAATTAAGAAAAAAAAAAAAGAAAAAAAAAACAGATAACAAACAACGAACAATATCTAATTGTCAGACCAAACTTGAAAGTTAACCTTTGCTTTGGAAAGATATATTACTTCAATTTTACACCATTTATGTTTTCCTAGTACACTTTAAATATGATATCATAATAATTTAAGCAAACGACCTTTTCTCCAAGTGAAATGTAACTAAATGGTGGTGATCTATTTCAAGTTGGTAGCGGCATTTCCAAGATCCAAGGGTGGATAACCAGGAACTCTGATATGGGTGAAGGGCACTCCGACGAAGGGCTTAACCCTTTACCGTTGTGCTCCGATCGGGGCATATTTGCGCGCCTCGGGATTGGGCGGAAAAGCGTACGTAGCCCGCCCCGCATCGGCTTCCGTAGGCCTATGACCCCGTGACCTTAAACTATTGTCCCTCTCGCTCTTGCGGCCGAGTTTTCGGGTAGCTACTCGCAGTTTCGAGCTCCGCGTGAAACAGTAAAGATGTGTGACAGCCGAGCTCTCCGCATGGGTCCAAAAGGACCCAAACAACGGTAAAGGGTTAAACTAAGCCTGTGGAGCGTGTTTACTGCAAAGCTGATGCCACGGTCTCTGCGTGTGTGCACGTAAACCTTTAGCCGAGTGGTGCAGATATTTTAGCTTAACCCTTTACCGTTGTGCTCCGATCGGGGCATATTTGCGCGCCTCGGGATTGGGCGGAAAAGCGTACGTAGCCCGCCCCGCATCGGCTTCCGTAGGCCTATGACCCCGTGACCTTAAACTATTGTCCCTCTCGCTCTTGTGGCCGAATTTTCGGATAGCTACTCGCAGTTTCGAGCTCCGCGTGAAACAGTAAAGATGTGTGACAGCCGAGCTCTCCGCATGGGTCCAAAAGGACCCAAACAACGGTAAAGGGTTAAACTAAGCCTGTGGAGCGTGTTTACTGCAAAGCTGATGCCACGGTCTCTGCGTGTGTGCACGTAAACCTTTAGCCGAGTGGTGCAGATATTTTAGCTTAACCCTTTACCGTTGTGCTCCGATCGGGGCATATTTGCGCGCCTCGGGATTGGGCGGAAAAGCGTATGTAGCCCGCCCCGCATCGGCTTCCGTAGGCCATTGACCCCGTGACCTTAAACTATTGTCCCTCTCGCTCTTGTGGCCGAATTTTCGGATAGCTACTCGCAGTTTCGAGCTCCGCGTGACACAGTAAAGATGTATGACAGCCGAGCTCTCCGCATGGGTCCAAAAGGACCCAAACAACGGTAAAGGGTTAATTTGTAGTCAGCAGTGACACCACTGTGGTAGGCACGTTTGCGAGAACCAAATGAGATCTTAATGACGCCATATAGATACCTAGGGGATGTCGATGCGGTTTACGGAGTGTCCATACGCTTAAAGAGTGCGAACATATTTTTCTTACTTTTAGAATTTCTACCTGCTTTGGAGATCGAGTGTTTGGTCTAGATGTAGAGCATCCGCCTCTCTCGCTGAAGGCTGGTCTTCTATTCCCATGTCGAGTCATACGAAAGACTTTAATAATGGAACCTACGGCCATTTCGCTAAAAATAGTTAGCCTATGTTAATTAAATGGAAAAACAACTTCCCAGTTGACATACCAGACAGTTCCTGTCTTCCCTCTTAACTTATTCTTAGTCCCGCCAAAATTTTCTTTGAGCTCTTCATTATGCAGAAACAAAACCTATTACATTGTTCATAAAATTCTTCTCAGGATGGGGCATGCGAGTCCTTAATATGCAATCATCGAATTTTGATGTTAAAATTGTAAGCTGTCCTTAACATTTAACTTTGATGATAAACAAAATAATTAAAATCATTCCGCAATTAAGAAGTTTACTTTCTCTACAACACACTAGGGGTGAAAAACCGAGGCACCTGATTTCTTGGATAGTATCTTCAACTACAATAAACTTTTCATTGAGATATTTAAAATTTTAACCACAACATGCTGTTGTGTCTGAATAAAACATGTTCCCAACAGCACAAAAAAGAAAGCTGCTTCCGATTTAATATAATTGTGTTTAGGGTAGAATAACCTCCGAATCGACTAATGATACACCGTTTTCAAAAACTATATTTTCATTCAATCAATATACGCCTATCTGAAAATTGTGTTAGACAGTTTAAACCAAATGTAACAGTAGAGAAGAGCGGGTCTTGCAAGCAGAATTTCTGTTAATTTAAGAACAAAATGCTCTAGAAATTTAGACTTCATTTCACAGTCGCAAAATATATGGACTTCTTCTGATTATAACCAAAAAGTAAATCGCCTATACATTTTTTCTTCGTGCCTTAAGTTTTTAGGAAACTGCAGAATTAACGATATGTTGCCCTCTCTCAAACCACATTGGGAGAGCAAACCCCCATTCCCCAGCTTGTCATTACTGGCCATTTGTAACGTTACAGTTTAAAAAAAACGTCCGATAGTTAAGAGGAACAAAAGGTGAGAGTGACATAAAAATACCGATGAAATGCTGAAAACTAAGTCTAACAGTTTTTTTTTTTTCGTTTTTTGAGCTCTTTTCCTTTTTGTGTTATGTAATTGTACAGAAATTGCAGGAGAGAAGTAACCCAGTATCATGGAGTTAAGTTAACGTTGACATGTTTTTCCAAAACTGTTGCTTCTTTTGTATAATGCCTGTATTTATTTCTGTTGTTAAGGAGTTGATTCATTTCTTATTAACATAATCTAACATTTTTCAACCAATGTAATGAAATTCCCTAAAGTATCTATTTCTCTAGTTTTGTGTTATTGTGTTTTGAATGAATCCAAAGTAAGAGTTGACTAACTCTACTTCGATTTTAACATATTTTTTTTATGGGATCCACGCTCGTATCTAGCTATGATCGTCTCACATGACAGTACGACTTCATGAATTCAATTCGATTCGTTTTAACGATATATAAAAATAACAAAAGTATCCTGCAAAACAACGAAAAACAAAGAAAAACCGCTACAGGTTTCTGTAAACTGTTTTAGGAAATGTTGTTGAATGTCGGATTTTTGAGAGAAAATATGTAAACGAAAAGTATGATTTTCCAATGAATTATTTGAGATTTGCATTTCGCATATAGAATTAACAACAACCAAAAAACTTCTGTCATCCAATTTGAACCTCTTGATTTACAGAAATTATTTGTTGACCGAAGCGATTACCTACATGGAGATATCATTCGGTGCATATAGTATATCGATTGAGAAATATGTGTTTATTCGAAATATCGCGTTTACTGTGTCACTGGTCGCTACTTGGACTTTGATATTTGAAAACAAAATTTATTTGGGCGCAAAGATTAATATGAATGCATGCTTACTCTTTGTTGAATTGTTCGTATACATAATCCTGTGCAGTGCTATATATACATCAGCTAATGTAGACACCACAACCTGAAAGGAGGATCTCTATCGGATAGTGCGACATCGCATGGATTCTACAGCAAAAACTGTCTACATACTTCATTGTTGAATATAGGGAAACAGTCTCCTCTGATACAGAGAGGTATTAGTTTATGCTTCAAATCTGATTTATTCCTTTTAATGAAGCAGAAATGAAACTTGGAATGAGGTTTTATTATTAGAATTTTCAACACTGAGGTGATGAAAAGAGTGTCGAACACAAGGTAGGGTTTGCCCAATTTGAAACGATTTTGGTATATGTGGTAAAAAAAGACAAATTTTATAACCATTTTGGGCAAATTTGAAATACCTTTTAGGTTAATTTGTTATATCTGATTCCCTTTGAGATCGCATTGTTTAATAAATTAAACTCTACCAGCTCACAGTGCATGATTCCAAATTACAAACACTGACAATATACATAGTTCCAAAATGAATGATTTGGGTATCTTACGCTCCGAGGTTACATTTCGCAACCACAATGTGCCCATTTTTTTTTTTCTTGGTGTGTGTGTGTGTGAGGCGCCCACTTTTTATTGTGTGTATGTGTTCTGTTTATGAGTTGAACTTTTAACAAATTAACAATTAATGAGTCTCTTGCTCTGTTCAACACCGGGCGACACGCTTTCTTAAAACTTTAGTTGATATCAAAAAGGTACATAATTAGCCTATAAGGATATAATTTTTTTTTTTTTTGCTTACTTCCTGTGCTTCATTTGTGTCTTTCGTTTGTTCGTTCGTTTGTTGGTTTTCCTACACATGCATGGGAGGCTCCCAGGTAGCCAGGATTTTTTCACCAGGGGGGCAATGGGGATACATATTTTTTATAGGGGGGCACCAAATACTACTCAGGGATAACTGAGGTGGTGTGACTATCAGAACTACATTTTGTTGAGTCTGACTGACAGCCAGTGGCGGCTCGTGGTCTAAACACATGGAGGGGCAAATTGGTATTGGTGGGAACAGACCAACGGCGCCCAAGACGCCGTTGGAGCCGCGTGGGGTCCGTGGGCCCGCCTTAGGGCCCCTGGTGGGGGTCGAGGGGGAGAAGCCCCCAGAAGATCCGCGATATTTACAAAATTGGGGTTATAGAACGCAGCACATCTCTGCCTGCACATCATTTGATGAGCATTGAACTGACTGCAAACTTCACCATTATTTCATTGAATTTAGTCTTACAACTGGTTTGAAGTTTCCGAGACTATGACAATGCATTCGTCTTTCTTTGAGCTGCGCAAACATTTCAATTACACGTTGATTTAAATTTGAATTTTCTCTAATGAACTTCTTTTCAATAGATAACATAGCTAAAGCGTTTGACCTATCATCATTCGTACTTAGTGTACCAGTTGGGTAAAAACCTACGTGAAGACGATGCAGACAGTATGTGCGGCCTATGTGGTCCTAATCGTTTGATTTCCAATTTTTCTTCAAGACTCCTCACTCTTAAAAAGTTGGTTAAAAAAATTAACCAACACTGGTCACGTATGTCAAATACCTGAAATTGGGTAAGTTTTACCCAATATGTGTTGTTTATTTGGTTACCCCACAGGCTGGTTACCCAATTAAGTGGTAAAAAACCTCATGGGTTACCCATTAATCAACAACTATTGAGTAAACTTTAACCAATTTCATGTATTTGACATACGTGACCATGTTGGTGAATTTTTTAACCACCTTTTTAGAGTGCTTTTTGAAAATGGACAAATTTGTAAACTTTTGGCAGTTTTCATGCTGCATTCATGTCAAACATTGAGAGGGGGTTTGGAGCTGGATGGGACTTAAAGGGAAGCAGCAGTCCCCCCAAACTTATTTTGAAGAAAAAGCTAAATAACACAATTTTTCTCATTTCACTTCAAAGTATCTTTCATCACACTTTTTGACGTTACTTTTGCATATTGAAGATAAACCAAGCAGTTATTTCCAGTAAATTACACATTTGAAGAGGAAAAACATTGTCACATGACTCCCAACAGCCAATCGTGAAACTGGACAGTCTACTACCTTACTTCAACTTGGGAAGACTGCTCTTGCCCTTTAACACACGAAGCGCCCCGAGCACGATTGAGTGCACATGTATACCCAAGCTGCAATAAGCATTTTGACCTGACTCACCGTGATTTTGTGAGACCGCAGCATAGTTCTACAAAGGATACACACGTGGCTGATTAACGCGTTCTTAGTTACCGGTGTATGCATAAAGTGCTTCGAAGCAAGACCAGGGAGGACAAGTGAAATGCTGTTCGTAGTTCGGAGAAATCGGCCACTCTCCTTTCTTCATTTTAGCAGGTAAAATGTAAATGCGCATGCTCACAATATGTGGAGCGGGCAGACTGCAATGGGATGTGGGGGCACCTGGGGGCACAACTTTGCTGTGGGGGGTACGTGCCCAACCCCCCCCCTTGCCCCCGTGGGTACGCCACTGATGGGAACTTGTAACAAAAGATGGTTACAATGATTTGACCCCACATCAGCGATTTACCATAGATCTTTACCGTCTCCTGGTATAGTCGAGAAGCTGACCTCGGTGTCACCAAAGCATATTAAGCGCTGATGACGTCACACAATTCTGAATTTTAGCCGCTAATGGAAATGTACACTTGGAAAAAGAATGGCTGCTTTATTCTGTATTCTTTCGATGACGTACAAGAAAACTCTGAAACTTAGCAAAATAACTTCACAAGTTATCACATCACTAATTTCATTCGAAATCGTCGGCTAAAAGGCGCAAGAATCTCCAGGGCCTTTTAGGTAACCCTTTAGTGACGGTTGACTAATTGGCTAATAACGAAATATACTTTCCCACATAGTTTCGATGATCCATTACTCCAATTTTCCTGAAGACGGTCAATTCCGCTTTGTTTATGCTACGAATCTCTTTGCAGTACACATGTTGGTAATTCAGCCATCTTGAAACGCAATGCATGATGGTACCTAGCATATTGCAGCACTGCGATACAAGATCCAACACAATATCTTGCTTCGGGCGTGCACATACGTATGTGATGCGAAAGTATGTACATATCATGAATAGATGAAGCAGAACAAAGGCCATATTTCTTTATAGCATTTTTTGTGAAGATAAAAGGAAAACAAGAACGGTACCACTATATATTGGATATATTACTTGTTCTCTTTCTTTAAAATGATTTTTAACATATTCTCACCTTGAAAAGTAAAGACGGAGGATGTGCAGTTTTAAACTTCGCCCCCTCACGCCCTCTCGGTTTTCTCAGAAAGCTTATGACGAAGACTCTAGCCAAAATTAACCCCTGACAGGCAATATCTACTTAAAACGAGTTTCCGCCGAATATCTGACTTTCTATTTTTCTTCAATTGCCATAAAATACTCAATTACTAAGACCTTGAATAAGATTTACTGACATGCAAGGTCTGCTTCCCAACTGTGGTAAACTTAAAGAATTTATTTACGTGTTAGGGTGATTGGGAACTTGGCACGGTGAAATTTCATTCAATGCAAGAAGTAAAACTTTTATCGTGCGACAAAGGTACTATTGTCAAAGAATTGGAAACGAAAATGATCTCCACACAGAAGGAATACTTCCGAACAAATTTAACCCTTTGAATTAAGTATGCATAGTGAGAAGTTCAATCATTTAATTGTCCAACTGGTCTGGCAAAGAAGATTAATGAAAAAAAAAAAAAAAGCTAGTTGTCTACTGTTATTCTAAAGCTATACAGCGACCTACGTGTAGTTGACTATACCTTTCTGTGCATTATAGGTATTTTGTTCTATAGTTTACCATTTCGTTTAATAAAAAGGATCAGTCTGTTATGCCTACATGTAAGGAACGACTATTGTAGATTGACTACGCTATAGTTTATGTTCTCTCTTCTGATGAGGCAAAACTCGTTACGTAAAACGCTACACGTATGGTTCAGTTTTAATTTCACTTGATACTTTTCCCCATTACAAAATATGTACAATTTCATCAATAGAATAAGCTTATTTACTATGAACTAGAACTAAACAGTCCACAATCAATGATATACATCACTCACGATCAAAAATAGCATTGGTTGTCAATTAAACATATTAGCCAATATCAATTTTAATACAGAGGTGTCGGTGGCCGATGTATAATAAATTTCCAGCAGTATGGCTAAACCTGAGAATTAACAAAATATCAATAAACCGTCAAGTAGTACCTAATGCGATAATAATAAAGCCAGCGAAAATACTACTGAGTGACCCATGATCATAAGTTTAGGGACGTTCCAACACCACTCCATTCCTCTTCGCTTTATTATCTGATACACCTGGGACAAAACGCTTCCTCCGTTCGTGACAGTGTATACGATGTGTATTTTCAATGTGAAAACGAAACTGCCACAAGGATAAAACCTTTGATATCTGACAACGGTGATAAATTTGTACTTATGGATTTGACTTTGACCCAGACGGGGTTAGTTTTGATTGTGATTCAAACAACGCTATTTAATGAAGTATTCAGTTAAACTATGTGTAATGGCTTGTTAGTCATTAAATCAATATGACGGCACTATGGAATACACACCAGTTACACTCTCTGGCATTTTTGTCCCCAGTTTTAACATTCAAAGCATGTATAACTGGAATTATGACGTACTAGGCAAGCATTTCAGCCCAGTTACAATCCAAGCACTTTGCAAACACAACCTAGCTCCATGTATCTGAACGGCTGGAAACCTATAACGATACCAGATGAAAAGGATCCTAAGACTATGTGACAAACATTGAACATTTTCAATAAAGTCCACACAAGTAATGTCGGCTTGACAAAAAGTTATCCCCACTCCTTTCGTGTGTGATTGGTTTGTTTATCCCAATGGTCTCAGTAATGTGCGTATGTGCATTAATCGGAGCGATGCGCAGTGTTAAACAAAAAATTCATTACTTGCTAACGATAGCTCTAATCCTAACCTAATCCCTAACCCTAACAAAGAATATAATCTCTACAATACAATGGCAATAGCCAATCAAGAAACACCTTGTTAAAGAGTGCGCATCAATCTGATTAATCCCAAACCAAAAACTGGCAGTGTTCCTGAAAGAGTACCAAAATTGTATACCTACCTATTGTTGGAAGACTCGTATGTAATCTTTTGTGCTCTATTATGTACATTGGTATTGGTACACATCGCCCCCATATATCCTGCAACACTCACTGATTAGACTAGATTACTCCAGGCTGGATGTATTTACAAGTCAGGGGCATTTCTACAGATAATCTACATCTATTTATAATCTTAACAGATATAGGACATAGAATGAGCTTGGGGCTGAATTACATTGAGTACTGTGGGTTCCTTTCGAGAATGCAGATGTGCTCTTTCATTTTTTCACAATGACAAAGCTTGTCCCGCTCTCACCAATGCATACTTGATAATATTTAAAGTTACTGGCGGTTGAGTACGCCTCCTTAATTAGTGCCAACTAGTTTAAAAATAAAAACATTCGCCACAGTATGATTCAAACCACGATAGTGCAAAATTTTGTATATGTACCTCACATAATTTTATCAAACATGTCACAAAAAAAAAAATAAAGTGTATTCAATGAACAATTTGATGAAACATACATGTTTTAGCAAAATGGAAATATCAGTCAAAGAAACCAGCAACATAACTCACTGTGATAACAACATTTGTCAACATGATTTTTACTTTAGTGAATAATCCGTCTGGAAGAAACGTATCGATAAACTTCCTCTGTAAAAAAATTAATATTGTGGTATGTAAAGCTACCATTGTATTCCTTACATTTGGCGTCTGGAATTTGTATACAATTGAAAAGAATTGTACGAAAGAATTCACTAAAGAATGCCTGTTTGAACTTCTTCAGAAACTTTTACATTGGTAATTGCTTTGTCGTTGCCAGTTACAAGCATTAATAAAGTTCCTTCACTGGTCTTTTTTCCTTTCCAATTTTTTCCTTATATTATATGTTGCTAACTTTTAACAACGCGCGCACAAAAGAGTCCGGACATCTTCGGCACCATCCAATACGTTTCATACAAATGTTTATTAGACTAATATATACAGCATTTCCAACATTTTTTTACGTTAAGTGAGGATCAATGACTATATTTTTGTCACTCTATTTAATAGGGAGGGAGATGGAAGGTCCGTACGCCACTGTTTGCAATTGTCCTTTTGGTGATGCCGTTCTATCTCTGCAGTTGAAATATGTTGCCAGACCATCCTCGATCTAAATACACTTTAGTAAAAATGGCTAACATTGGTCGCTTTAATCAATTTAGTGAGTTAAGAGTGCGCCGTCTATAGACTTAGGTTGAAATATGTTGTATGTTGCAAACAAAGGTAACCGCCAGAGAAGTTAAGATGGGAAAACGGTGGCGGTTTCTCTTCCTATTGGGTCAATCGGTGACATGTATCTACTTTACTCATCATGGCACCAAAGTCTGGAGTGCAGTGTCTCCCCATATGGGTTAAAGTTCGGTCATCTGTTGTTTTCATTGAAGCGATGCTGTGGTAACCAAAATTCGGATCACCGACCAACCACTTTGTGTTTGAGGGAGTTGTCTACTTAGAGCTTCTTTGTGTGAGATGTAATATGCTTATTTGTTTCAAGAAATTTGATTAAACTTTAATCACAAAATAACGTTACTTTTGATGTTTTACGTGGATAATTGTGAAGAAAACTCGAAACTGTTATTTTCTTTAGGATTCGAATAAGGAAGGTGTAATCTTTAGTTTTGTCGACACATCTGTTCTGTGGTATTTTCTACTTGTGTTGTGATAAATCGTACACTTAGGTAGAAATTTTGACTCCTAAAACGATTAAATAGGCCTACATGATCAATTTGGAGTTAAAGACCGTTTGCATCCCCAGACAGTTCTAACGCTCGTAACTTACATAATTTTAGCCAGTTTCATGTTTTTTCTTAAAGTCGTTCATGTACAAACACTTTCCTTGGGGCATGCTTCCAAGCATGACCTGGTTCAAGTACAGATCTCTAATATGTGATTAGAAATATGGGCATGAATAATATAAAATATTCTGCTTGTTTTGAATTTGATCAAACTCAAAGAGTTGTATCAATTAAGAATCTTCGTGGACTCCAGATCTAGTATCCTTTAATGGAGTAGGTGAAGTATGTGGTATGTCGGCTAAGTTTGGTAAATCGACGAAAGAAAACATACAATTTCCATTGCAGGAAAGCAAAGGACATCTGCAAGTTATAATGTTAATTGAGTAATTGGATTTTTCTTAGGATGAGGTCAGTAAAGAAATTGATGTCGGAAGGCAAGAACAGCATAAATGCTATATGTGTGCGTGTGATTCCTACACACTGTGCTTGAATACGTCTTATTTTACAAAAAGGTGGTATCAACTTAAATATTCACTTCATTTATTTATTTTTTTTTATTGAGTGAAGAGTACTAATTCGTCTTGCCATAATTAGAAGGGGAGGGTCACTGTAGGATGCCATTCCGCCTGAATAAGGGTTAACTAAAATTAAACTTTGTTTTTAATAGAGCAACCTTTCTAACTACAACATAATATCCATGAAAAGCACACAGAAAGGAATGTCACATACAACAATGGCAGGGTACAATCGCCTTACTAACCTTACTTTTGAAAACAAACTTAAAAATTCACGGAAAACCCCTCACAACCGAGTCCTCGAGTTTGCATAGCCTTTTCTGATAAAACTGATAAAACAGAATTAGAAGCACAACTTGCTTTGGATGTTAACCAACTTTTTGTCCTTTTGAGCTCATTATTCTCACGTCCATAAAATGGTCGAAACGAAAACTGCCAGACTTGTTTGTTCATTTGAAAGGTTTCAATGAAACTTGTTTATTTTGCACAAACGTTCACCATTTGTTTTTACAATTCCTTACTATTCCTCTCACTATTTATTCACAGAAACACTCCGACAACATTTTAGATTCTGACAATAAAATCTCCTCCAAATTCTTTTTAACTGATTTTCTTTTGTCTTAACGCCATTCAGAAATTTGTTTAGATGATATTATTGGTTTCTGTTTTACTTCAATATCGCACGATCTGTCTCATTTCATCATAACTCAACGAATGCGTGTAACTTTAAAGTACTGGGTTTGTGATATCAAAACGACAAATATTGTTAAATTAAGATTGAGGGAAGAAAAAGTACCTCGATATACAGAGTTCACAACCTTCTTCCAAACAAAATACATTTACTAACCATAATTCAAAAGACCACATTACCACTGAATATCTAGTATTGTTTGATTATTAATCACGTGACTAATCTCATCATCAGTGGAACTTTGTCGGTCATTTGAAAACAAACTTGATGCAGGTTGTGGGGCTTAAATTTCAAGGTTTATTTTTTTTTCTGGGGGGGGGGGCGCTTTCAAGAATTAATGGTGTTCATAGTCTATAGTATAATATAATATGATAGCATTACAAATACTGTATGCGAAGAAAAAAGAATGAATTGTTCCATAACTCTGACTCCAAAAATGGTGTTAAAATTTAGTTTGCCTAAAATCAGCTGGTGTACGCTAATATTTGCCCTGGCCTCTATCATTGCTTAGGTGTATGTGTGCTTTTGTTCATTAAGTGTGTGAAAAATCTACAGACTCCTTAATTAGCCTCGTGGATATCTTCTACGGACCATGCAGTATATAAATATTGCCCAATACAGTTTACACCAAAGATTCCAACGTAGGTTCAGTACGGGTTAAACCATACTGAATAGTTCTGCACACTATTGGCAGATTGGGGGACCATGTGGAAAAATGACAGTCTTTACTTGGCAAAGCACGTTAAGGTACTCAAATAAACCAGCCCAGTAAACTCTCACATGGTAGTGTACCGGAGTCCTACCATATGGTTCTCTAGCCAATTAGAGCAGATAGCGCCCAGATTTTTTTCCTTTGTGAAAATGCTTACCTATATGGGGACTGGATGATACCTACTACTTGTACTAGTGAGCCTTTTAATGTGGATCCAAAATGGAATATATATGCATTGAGATAGGTCAGATTGTTAAGACTAAAGCCATATCATTAATTACTGCAGATTACGTATTATGTCGGCCAATGTCAGGCACGGGTTCAGACATTTCGAAAAGTTGGGGGATTGAACTTAGAGAAAGCGGGTAACATGGATGCACGGTGATTCTCTGTCTGAATATCTAAGTGGCGTAGGAAGCAATGTTAAAGTGGAGGGGGGGGGGGGGGGTTGGACCATTCACTTCTTCCTAACCCCATCGAATAAGAGGAACATTTTTTATGCTAAGTTTTTTGCTTTTTTTCTACGAGCAAAAACATTTCAATAAATAAGTCTGATTTTTTTCTTAAGTTTGAACACTACCTGACTACTGTACTATGCACGTGGAGAACTTTGGGTCCTTTTACACATTTGTGAAAAGGGAGCTTGTGTTGCCGGAAATAGTTTAGATTCCGGGTTTCCTGTAAGGATATTTAAATATTTGGGGGACTATCGAAGAATCTGCGTTTCCTGTTAGCATATATCTGAGGTAGCATGTCGAATGAAGATCGTTTTTGTTACATAATGTTATCTAACTGACTAAGGAGTGCGGAATGCGGCCTCGCTACGAGATTCAAAAAACTCACGGAACTTTGTTATCTTTTTTAGACAAAATATTTAAAAAGTAAAAGCTTTTATTGAAGAGAATGTTAGAAAACTGCAATGGAGCCGCTCGGAAAAGTTTACCACTGACTGCTTAGTAAGCGACTACTTACTGCATAAAGAGTTGCAGGTAAGGGCGCGCGGAGCCCGCGGCAAAAATTGCCTTTTTGAAACTAACAATTACAAATATAAAATGTTATTAGGAAGAATTCGGAATTTTATGAAAGAAAAGTTGGGTAGATCGCACTGTATTTGATTGGTGTCCTAAATGTCATTATTTCCAAATTTTTCACATTTTCGAGCCGGGAGCAATCGCCTCTCCTTCCTGTAGCTACGTCACTGCTCTGCAACATCGATCGTTAATAACATTTGACACTTCAATAACCACACAATCCGTCTACACCGACTACTCAACTCACAAGGTGAAAAGGTATCTGATGATAGGTGTGTATGAGAGCGTAACTCGCGATTCGTTAGACAGCCGGTCTCGGGCTTTTACGTTGTAGGTAAGTTTTCCGAATTTTCTTTCAAGTGTGAATACCACTGTATCAGGGACGTATTGCGACGCGCCAATGGTGCCGGACTTTTTGCCCCTTTCAAACAAATATATGTAGATATGGAGCTTGTACTGCAAAGAACTTTGGACTCTTGGTTTCCTGTAAGTAAATTTAAAGGTTTGGGGATTACTGAAGAATCTGCACTTTCTTCAATTTTGGTGGCAAATCTTAGAATGATTACACGTCGACTGAATCATTGTTGCTACAAAAGGTTATCTAAAGCCTACGAACTGACAGTCTCCGATGACATTTCAAGATTCCCAAGCTTTGTTGTCCTTTTTTAGACAAAGTATTTCAAATTCAAGAGCTTTCATTGAATCAGATTTGGAATTATATGAAAGACTGTTTACAAAAAAAAAAAAAAAAAAACAATACAGCTGCCGGTGTCTCTTGATGATACGGTGTCGCATATGGTAACATCCGATTTTGTCATTTACAGAGCTCGGAAAAGTTTACCAAACTGAATCATGACAGAGGAATGATGCATTCGATATTGCATTTTGCAGCACAGGAGGGATTTTTTTTTATTTTTTTTTTTTATTTTTGAGATTTGGAAATTGAATGGGAGGTTTTCTGACCAGGGAAGTGGGGGACGGAAGCTTTCTTTGGAAAATGAGCTGGTCATAAGGGCATTCTACAAAATATTTGACTACCTTGCGACCTAAGATAATGATGAGTATAGCTTCATTGGCCCGCGAAAATCCCTTCTGAACTTCAAGGAAGGATTGCAATGCATCACATACCGGCTATCTAGCCTTTACAAGTTTCATCGAACTTTTCAAGGATTATATGTGTTTGAGCAGCCTCATTAGCTGGAACAGAAATCAAAATCAACGTATAGCCCAATTCTCCGTTGTTACATCAACAACTATGCAAGGGCTTCAATTCTCACGTGACGCATTATAATTAACACTTAAAACGTACTTGAAAATTGTAAGATGCGTTTTGTGTTTCTACGATATGAATGTTTTTGATCGCTTTCCCTCTATACCAGGGGTGCCAACATGTGGGTCTTGGCACATTGGTCACTCTAACGGGGGAGGGATGTGGGCAAGGGCTGACGGTAAGACGCCACCTAATGTAAACCTATGTCTGCTCCACTGGGACCACCCAGATGAGTCACAGAAACATGGTTCGGTCCAAAAGTTTGCACACTCGGATCTGCTCTATAACATAAAGAACTACCGTTGGAAACTGAGACAAGACTAACGTGTTGACTCCTCACGGCCACTACGGTAGATTGCACACATAAGCTGACTGACGTGCGATTGTGTGAACATTGTTCCGTCGGTAACGGTCATACCGTGATGACATAGGCCTATTCACATTATTCAACATCATACGAGGTTCGTGTGTTTGGATTTGAGTTGTGAGGGAAAAGATGAGCCTGAAAAAGCCCCTTGAATACTCTCGGAGATAAACATTATGCTTATTTTAGTGTGTTCTTTTATTTTTGATGTGACAAAAAAGGGGAGGGTGTGAGGCCGTAAAATCCCCCCCCCCCGATCTTCGCCATAATGTTAAATTAAAATAGGGCCTACAGCCATATTTATCAAATGTAATGCTGTGTATTTCATTGAACGTCATGTGCCTTTGATTTTGATATAAAAATAAAGCATTCACAGCGCTCTTTTCAGCACCATTAAAAACGCAAAATGGTCGATAGCCCACAAAGTACCTGGTGCGCCACAGTGGTTTACATTTGTGGACCAAAAATGTTTGCTACCTACCTCGTTCAACAGCCCTTCATGCAAAATTTGGTGGTTTTTTTTTCTTTTCGTTTCTTTTTCTTGTTACATAATATCGATTCTGTTTTGGAAAAAATCCCTTTGACAGGAATCGAGAGTCCAGGAGGTGTTTAACATGAACGATTATCGGATTA
Source organism: Holothuria scabra (assembly GCA_037179385.1). Classification (NCBI taxonomy): domain Eukaryota; kingdom Metazoa; phylum Echinodermata; class Holothuroidea; order Aspidochirotida; family Holothuriidae; genus Holothuria; species Holothuria scabra. The sequence continues at coordinate 12,495,841 of CM074179.1, forward strand.
AGAACTAATCCGTTGAGGAACACCTTCCGTACCAACGCATATGCCAATTCGTAGTGATCGTGTCCACACAAATGAATCCATATCAACACAGTTTGGACACGAGTTTAGGCATTCTTTATTTGCAAACATAACATCCGAACCACGAAGCACATTAAGTTTATTTTTACTCTGATATTTTTAGGTGTTTAAATTCATATGTATTAGGGATACAAATCGGTTTGCATAACTACATGTAGGCATCTTAACAACGCAACGTGCATAGTTTGAACGTAGTTCGTTCATACTACCATACAACAGGCATAATTATTGTGACTGTTACTTGAATGCCTACCATCATTCGGGATTTTGTTGGTTTCTTCAAAGTCGAATCATCTGTTAAACATTACTAGTAGGAGACGTTTGCCTCTGTTTTTTTTTTTTTTTGATAGGAAAATTTTAGATACTTTATATCTACTTATAAAGGTTAAGTGAACTATCTATAAAACTATCTAACTAACCATCCAACCGCACAGTACTTTTTGGCATTTTGTCTTTTTACAAATTGTGCACGTGTTTCGTTGTTCGTAATGTAAAAAGACTGCGTAAAGTCAGTAAACAACTATAAACGAATTTGAATTTGTACTTGTACTGAAACAAAACAACATTAAAATCTTTTGACTTATGTAAATGTGCTCGTGAATTATATAAATGATAACATGTTTTCTGTTTGAAATATCTCAGTTAAAAATCCACGTGCAATGTATTGGAAAAACCGTTTTTTTTTTTTTTTTTTTTTTTTAAAGAGGTTTCACGAGAAGCCAAAATAATTTTTCAACGAAAATTTTCATCGGTTTTTTGTAAATGTTGTTACTTTCTCTGGAAGAACTTTTGAGCAATTTAAAACAGGAGAAACAAAATGGAGTTTCATATCACAGAGAAACACATGTACAAAATAAAAAAAGCAATTAAATAAAATGTTCTAAATTTGATAATTATAAACAATACACATTTGTTTAACTGAGGAAAAACAAAAATTCCATCCAAATGAAATTATCATCAAATTTTACTTCCTTCAACAAATGTTTTGATGACTGACCACTCAATCAATTCCTGGCAATAGTAATATTTCCAAAAGCATTTATCAATTACTCCAATAATAAGGGAAATTCGTTAAACTTTATTTCTGCTGGTGTTCACCCGCCTCCAGGTCGGATGATGGACAAAGATCTTCCAGTTTAAACGTATCTTTGTATTCAAATCTGCTCATAGACAAAGCATAATTGCAAAATGTTGATCGACATGAAACCAAATTTAATTCAGGAAATCTTATAACATAAAGCAAATTAAACATTGCCCTATATATCTGCAGTTTCATCAAAAAGTTTGAAAAAAAAAATGTTGGTTATAACTAGGGAAGGTTTCTTTTTTCCTTTTTTCAAGCTGAAATCCTAAAGATATGGATTAAGAGATTCAAACGTTTGATAGTGTTCTTACCTTTACCGTCTTAGGTTTTACATACATTAACGAAATCTTTTGAATTATCGATGTGTAGATTCTTTTCTATTTCGTGAACATGTTTGAGTTTGATTATTTATGATTTCATGAGCACATTTAATTATTATGTGGTGAACCCACTCCATATTTTTCATTCAATTATTTTTATTTTACATTTTTTTCACAAAAGAGTGTTTTCTCACCAGCTACCTCACTCAAGAACAGTGTGTACTTTCTTTCGTTTTACTTAGGCGGCAATAAGTATGACAATGTAAATAAAGAAAATAAATACTGGCGTCTGATATGTCGATTTTCTTTGCTATTAATCTCTTGACGAAAATCTAAATTCAAGAATGGTTTAAATTAAGCTGTTCAAGGTACGTAACTTTTGAGGTAGGGTGGGAGGTAAGGGTAAGACAGTGGAACCAGACCAGCCCAAAAGTGTTCAATTAATTCACCCTCCAAACATCAATGTCCGTATGAAGGCTAAACAGAGTATGAGTAAAGTTACTTCGAGTGAACTCCTCATTTTATACTAACTTATTGTAAGCTTGTTTATAGTGGTTTGAAATAAAACAGGTATGTTATATTTGTAAACATGCAGCATAGAGCTAATTTGAAACCAATTGTATATACAGTCAACGGACTCCATTCCATTTTCAGGTTAAAAAGTTACCGAAAGGAACCTTGTTTTTTTTTCATAATTCTTGGCTAGTAATTGCATTCGCACTGGGCACCTCTTAAACACAACCCACCAATTGAACAAAATACAATAGGGTACAAAGTGAACAAACTTTTTCAAGCAGCGCTTATAATAAACAATTTTATTTGGTTATGATATAAGGTTCATTAAGGGCAATTATTTTAAATACAAAAATATTTAAAAAATATATCGAGCATGTCTATTCGGATTTAAAGACTTCATATTCTGGTAAGCTTTCTTTACATGTTTACCGATGACTTGGCAGTTTAGCAAACATGGTTTATCCCTTCAGGTCTTCAAAAGAAACATTCGAGTCTTTTTTTTTTAGCCATTAATCACAATCTTCAGATTTTACAGTTTCTGGCATTTTTTTAATTTTTCGGTGTCATTTTTACTAACCTTCAACGTATATGAAGTATCTGGAGAGAACTGGTGAGTTAAGGATGCATCTATAAATTCCCTCGTTGTAAAATGAAACATGCTGTATATACAGGGAGCCGTTTTGAAGTATCTTCAAGCCTAGCCCCAACTTCTTTCCTACGTACTTTGTGTTAATAAAAACGGTCATATCTTGAAAGGTCCAGGTGAAAGTATCTCCAGATTTATTGTAGCAACTTTCAAGGTAAACAGATTCGTATAAAGCCACACTTCGATAAGTAAGTACCTGTTCGTTACTGCGAGGTATTGACACATGCAGGAATATACTTATCAAGCAGCACAGACGAAGGAAATCCATCAGTAATTACGTTTAAAACAAACTTAAAACGCATCACCAAATTAAGTCTCCGGTTATAGCGACTGTTCTTTAGTTGTCTCCGACACATATAATTTCATGACTTAATTGAAAAGGCTCGTATCTAATATTACTTTTTACGGATACTTTGAGGGTTCACATGAGACATGCCGTGTCGTTGAAGTAGTATAATTTTCCACGCAAGTAATTATGGCAAATAGCTGTACGGGTTGAGTTGTGGAAGATATGAGCTATCGATCAAAGTTTAATTGTCAAGCGATGCAGTTAGTAACGTGGAGGCGATTTTCCAGTCAGTTGCTACTAAATTGTTTAAGTCGGGCCGGTCAAAATCTTTCCTTAAGTTGTGATTTACTTGCTGTTTCCACTCCATTGCTCTTTCAGTCCATTGCTTATGCACCAAGCACACTGACAACAGGTTTCATATCAAACGTCTTCAGCCAAATTTGCACTCCAGACCTCCCTAATACAAATCGGATGCCTCAACTTCTTGACTATGCAGTGGATATGGCGATCGATGAAAATTTCAAATTTGTTTCAATCATTTATTTTTAGGTAGTCTTTCTGCTCCCTTACATTGAGTTAGCAGAGACCAAATAAAGTATAACCTCGGCAAATGGGTTACCATGACTAACTCTTAGGATGACTCTGACCATTTGCTCACAAACAGCACAGTACGGTACATGATGTAGTTTAATGTTTAAATGCCACTTGCAAATAATGAAAGCCTCTTAAATGTCCCCTCGTATTAGTTGTGTGACTGCTTATTTTTTAATTGATGAACTTCTTATCACGTTTCATATATCTAGAGTTCAGCTTTACAAGAAGTATTATTTCCCGTGATGGGATGGTACATTTTCTTTTACGTTGCAAATGTGCTTCTCAACTGAAAGACTGTCCATACAACACTCAAATAAAAGAAAGAGAAGATTTTAACTTTCCTGAAAAATTTGCTGAAGTTTAGAAAATTGCTTCATGAAATTTGTGTATGTGAGAAGGTAATTTCAATTTGGTTCATTGACCATTTCGATTTGGTTTGGCCCTGTACCATTTTCCATATCCATATCTTAGTCTAAAACATCAAAATCCACTCCCTTTCTAACTTGGACAAAATTATCCTTTCCTTGAAGTCCTTACTTATTACGTTACTGACTAAAAGCAACATTGTTACCTACTTCATGGTCAAGTGACCACCTATTGTACCTATTGTTCCCTGAGGGGTTTTTTTTTTGTCGAAAAATCGACCAAGTTGTTACGCTATCGGCCAAGTCATTATGTCCACCTTCACTGGGCAGAATTCTCTAATGAACAATGGGAAAATGCCCTTATTAAAGTTTAATGTGTCAGTTATGCTTCAACCTTTATTATATCAATATTTTGAACCATAAAGTCAACGTAATGCTAAAATAATTTCATATGGACATTGAGATTGTTGCATACAATGAAAAAAGACAAGAAATATTATCTTGTAGTAATCTCAAAAGTTTAAATAACAAACCCATTTACCATTACATCATACGTTTGAATAAATTGGTAAAGTTATTGAGCACGGTTGCCTTTTATTCATGTGCAAACTTTGAAAAGAAAAAGAGGCAACAAAAGCTTTTGTTACGTTCCAAACGTTTAATTTGTTGAAAATGAATATTCTCGTAGTTCTGTTGTTTCTCAGGAAGGGGGAAACGGGGCACGAAACAATTGAAATAAAATAAGAACACATTATATCAACCGGAAACCACGAAGGGGAGACGAGATCATTGTAGTTTAATGTTGGCATGCCATTGATATTCTTCTTCAAGGTTTCAGTAACTGTGATAATATTTTTCTTATTCTTTATTACCCGACACTTTTATATTTTAATTGCAGACCGACACGACCATGGAGCTGTTGACGTGGGCCTGTTCAGTCTACATCTTCGTCATTATGACTTTGCAAGAAGGTTAGTCCTCTTCTAAATACTTGTAAATATTTTTAATATTTTTTTAACTTTTCATCTGTGTGTGAATATGTTGAAGACGTAAACGAAGTTCAAAGACAACAAAGATGTTTATGCAGCATTGCATCAATTTTATGAAGGGTTGTGTTCTTGTCTAATAGGGTTGGCTTTTGGGGTACAAGTTGTGTCGCATCTGCAACATTAGTGTGGTGCCTGGTTCTGTAGTCATTTTCTTTTCGAATGGCCTAATGAATTCAAATAGATTGTGCATGGAATTCATATAGAGGGCGTACTTGTTAAATGAAGCTTTTTTCCAAACAATCAAAAATCTTTTCTTTTCGTCTCCACGCCTGGTGAACTGCGTAGCAATCGCAATGTTTGTTACTCAGTTCGTTCTCTGGGCTGTGCTTATGGTCTGCTTGGACATTTTGACATGCGTGCTCTGTTCCAATACGGTATATTGTCTTCAGTCAACTTATTTGGTCCCAGTATGCCCCCACTTTTTTTCTCGGAGTTTTTGCATCCAAATGAAACAAGTAGGCAGGAGTATATCCAAGTGGGAAGGCACCTAAGGGGTCCATAGTGTCATGTAGTATGGTGCACTCTCCATGACCTTTAGCAGACGCCATCTTGTTGTATACGAGCAACGCTCCCTTCCTTTTGTTCTAGATTCCCAGGGCCCTTCCTGTTTCCCGTCACGTGTTACCAGTGGACGTGACATATCACATTGCCGTAATTCCACGTGCACGCTGTAACCCATATTTTCGAGGTGTGGCCAATTTCACTCACTTGCAGCCTCCTCATTGGTTGATATGATTTCATCATATTTATTAATATTCATGTTAGGTGTGCGTCACAACTTTTATCCAATCGGGTTACAGCTTTTAGTTCTGTCATCTCGCATGGCCCTCGTGGCTCGAACGCACTAGGAAACCCCGCAGCCCGCAGCTAGTCAGTTGTGCTGCAGACCTCTAAGACGATGCACTAACTCACCTGTAAATAGTAATTGTCACCTTTTTTGCCGGCTTCTGATTAAAGATAATTTTTGAAGGAAGAAGAAATGGAATCAAAATAATAATCAAGAAGAATTAATTAACTTAATGAGTTCCGTGAACTTTTTTTCTTGTGCGGAGCTTAACAACTTCAACGCCTATAAGCTAGATCCCCTACCTAAGCCTTCGTTGTACGATTGGCCCATTATCCAACAATAGTTTGCACAGGAGGAATAGCCAGTAAATGAGCCTAAAACGTTCCCAGGATGTTTACAGTGATCTGAAAGACGTTTATTGGCCAAATTTTTTGTGCTCCACACCGGCCGACAATGGCGCGCATCACTGAAAGCATCTATGGGCTATGTCCCTAAGTTATTGGTGCATGACAAAAGACCATCAAGTCATACAAGTTAACTGCAGTGCACTTTCCCAGCAGTTTCCTTCATCTTTTTCTGCAAGTTCCTGATGTAAAGGAACAAGATAATATCTATCAAATGACTGCGATCCTCACTTATTCGCCTAAAATAGCATTATATATACGCAAAACAAACTCTCAGCAGCTGCCTGACAATTTTGAAATTTGCAAATAGGCAGTGGCTTAGTTACGGGGTGGGGCAGGGAGAGACTGCCCCCTTACACGAAAAAGTGAAAAATTCGGAAATTTACCCTTTGAGACACTAGTCAACTGAAGTAGCTTTTACGCAATTTTTTCTTCATAAAATTCCTTTGTAAAAGTACCAATTCCTTACAATAAAAGTTCCATATAATTTTCCGCCTGCCTCGTGCGCCCCGAATAGCAATATATAATGCAGTAAGTGGTAGTCCAGTAAATCAGTCTAGTGGTTAACTTTTCCGAGCCGCTACTCTGCCGCTTGCCTAAATTTTCTTTAAAAAGGGGGAAAAAGTTCATTTACAGAGCAACAAAATAAGGGGATATATAAGGACTACAATAAAGCTCTGGAAACTTATTTCTAGAACTATTCTGTAATCTTAATGTATCTCTTTATTATTTGTTCTATAAATTTACAGCGATTTAATCTATTTTTACAATGTATAGGCCTTAATTTTGAAAAATCTTGTCTAAAAAGGCAAAAAGTTTCGATTTTCAGTCGACATGCTATCTCAGATATATGCTTATAAGAATGGATTCTTCCATAGTCCTCCAAATTTACAGGTTTCCTAACAGGACACCCAGAAACTAAACAATTTCCTTCAATACAAGCTCCATATTTACAAATAATTATTAAAAGAACCAAAATTTTCGGCCCGCTTTGCGCCCCGCAAATAACGCTCCTATTACAGTACTGTTTACACAGTTAGAAAAATCCCGAAAATGTGGGTGCTTTCCCTTGGAAAAAAGTCTAGCTAGGCTACTGTAAAAGGGAAGGGCTGATTACTCAATAATCATCAAATTTCATATTCCCATACGAGAAACTCATTTTTTTCGGACCAATTCCAGAATTCTTATCACTAAAAGCTAGCCCATGTTTTAAAATATATTGTTTAATGTTGTTCCCTTACACAGAAATGCTTACCTATAAGAGGAGTCCCAAAACAGTAAAGAAAAGGTCGGAAACTGGGCCGTAAAATTCCATCTAACTGACTGACTGACTGACTGACTGACTGATGACTGACTGACTAACCCACCCTACCTCCTCGAAAGAGAAAAACGTAGGAAATCGGGAACAGAACCAGATTAACAAATGAACTTCGACATCCCATTATGCCTGCGGTCATTAACAGTAGCTTGACATTTCGTAATAAAGATTCTCACCTCAACTTCTTTCTCTGTGTATGAAACCATTGGGTGTGGAATTACCTTGGCTTCAATACTCAGCTAAACCGAGAACAAATTGACTGTCAGTTATCTTGTCTGGCCATAAAATGCCTTGCAGTAGATGTTCGCCAAGCCAAAGTTTCAGTAAACGAGGAGGACAACAGTTCGTCCTTCCTCTTGAAAATATTTTTTTGTGTATCTTATTTTCACAGAGATTTTCTTTTTTTTTTCCCTTTTTGTTTTTAAAGTTAACTCATTTGTGAAGTTTCATTTCCAGTTAACCGAGAGACGTTTACGGCGCAAAGTTTTTTTGTGCCGAACAACATGAAGTGTTTCTTCGATTTTGTACTTTTTCGAATTTCAAAAGAAGTATACAAATTGGGATTGCAAATGTGATGATTCAGCATATCTTTCAGCTCTAAATAATAAAATCTCTAAAATGCCTGTAAAATGATATTTCCTCGCCACTTCCATGCAGCATGTTGTACCGTATTTTTTGCAAGAAATTCCCGCATGGTAACGTGGATGGTATTGCTCTACGTTGATCATTTTTTTTTAACCCAAGAGCCTTTTGATTTCACAAAACATTGACTGTTCATAATAGTTAATTTATTTTTTAGTTACATTAAAGTTAAGACTGCTAAAATTTTTAATATTTTTGCCTTTTTTTAAAGAAGGGTTGAAGGTCACAAAAGAATTTTTAATGTTAGAGGGTCACTTATTCTAAGCATTTTGGTAAAATTTGCATTAAAATCTGATGTGCGGTTCTCAAGATGTGAGTACGTACCTTTTTTGCATTTTCAACAAAAAGTAAACTTTAACCAACTAGATATTACATTATATCCCTTTATAAGTGCACATTCTTTTGTTTTTCTTTAAACTTAAGAGCTTTTATTCTCCTCAACGATCCCATATTATTAAAATGTGATTGCATAAGTGACATTTGAATTTTTTAACTTTTGCATCCCCCACATAGAGGCCCTATTCCTATTAACTTCAAGGTCAACACAACAGTCTGATAAAACAGAGGAAAACAAAGCTTTCCTTGTCAATGTAAGGAAGTGATATAATCTATGCTGCCCTCGAATTCACTTTGGAACACAAATCTTTTGACTTCTTTTACTGATATCTCAAGAAATACATGTCCGATTTAAATGGAGCTTTCACCTCACAAATTTATGTTGTAACTTCCCCTTTTAGGCGTATTTGAAGTTGTTTATAATACTTTTGCGTGTAAATCGTGAGTCACTCGCGTTGGTAAGTCATTCTTCTTCTCTATTTTACTCAGTCGTCCACAGCGAAGAGTGTTCATCTCTTCAGTACGTCACCATGGGTTCTCAAGGGATAATCCAATGTGCGTTCAGTAAGGATGTTGAAAGCGTTCTTTGGTACAATACCCCGGACTACTTAAAATTCGACACAATAATTTCTTTGCAAGATAGCATCAAAAGCGGATCAGGATTGAACAGTCGAGAGTTTGACATTGAACTCAACGGTTCACTAATCATAAACAACGTTACCCTAAAACACGAAGGGACATATACAGTTATTAAACTGGACTCGCTTACCAGTAGACCAGTTACATATGTGATCAGTGTTCTAGTCCTTGGTAAGTGTTTTGAATACAAAGAAAATTAATTAATATTACATAACTAATTTAGAGCATTGCTGAATACCTCACTCTGCTGTTCGAATGTCAATCTTACAAGCTTTCGCGATGTTCCTTGTTTTGAATATGATTCTCACAAAAGTCAGTCAACCCGACCCCTCATACGAATATTTATGTTTGGACTGGCTTTCTTTAAAAAGTGATTAGTTTGAAATTTTGTTCCACATATAAAAAGTACGACTAATAATAATATTATTTGTTGAATACTTTTTAAACGGAAAAAACTAATTCCGTACTTCCCATTACATGAGTTCCATACATGAAAGGGAAGTTTAATTAAGCATGTCTTTTTCAGTAGTTTAATGTATTTATACAAGATAACAATTAAATTGAGCCAAAAATTCAAAATTCCTGGTATACATATAATTAAAAAATATGCATTGTTGTATTACTTCTTACTTCAGTACTTTTGGTCCACTTTCATCACAGTCAGTCACATGTGAGTATCAACGTGTAAATATGTGCCCTATTATTTCATTATTTTTTTTTTTTCACAGCGGAAACCTTCAATCGCCATCCTACTATAAAAACATGTGGCATTGATACAGACGTATGCTTTCAAACATTTCAACCAAACGTTGAAATAGCATGTTTAATTGAAGATGCCCGTGAAGCAGTTCCTTTGAACTGGGTGGTCAGGACAGTTGACGGAGACCGAAATATATCATCCACGTTAGTTATTACCAACGAAACACATGGATATTTTACGTCACTTGTTACGATGACTTATCCTTTTGCTTACTCAAAGATATTAGCATTGATTGCATGTAAGGCCGATGGACCACCAGGTTTACTGAAGAATAATGAGTCACTTGTTCTTTTACAAAACAGTGATAAAACTCTGGTAGATGTTAAACAAAAACGAATATCCGTTGAAAAAGATTCCAGGGTGCAATTAAACTGTAGTAACAACAAATTGCTATATATTGTCTGGCAAGTAAATCACTCTCTGACGGATGCTTTCGAGACCATAGTGTACATGGTTGAGGAAAACTTGAAATACATTACTGAAATAGGTTTCAGGTTGCACCAAACATCGCTTATCATTGATGAAATCACAGTAGATGATGCAGGCACATATAGGTGTATCAGTGGAGACGGTTATGAAGATGAGGTTACAGCGTATGATTTACAAGTGCTCGGTACGTACATTGAAAGAAGAAACAATACGAACAATTTTAAGGTTGCAACTCCCAGACATTCTTTTATTCAAATTAATAACTTGCCTCACTTAGGTTTAAACCTATCAGGAATATTTTTTCATTGCGCATATTTGTATGATATGAGTTGAAAATCTAATTACATCTTTGATTCACGAATAGATTTGTGAGCATTGTAATTGAGACTAACATTTGCAACTGTTTGAAATTAAAAAGGAAATGACCCAAAGTCGCGTAGTTACGATACATTTATGAAAAGGTCTGGGAGGGCTCATTGATTGGAATATTTCGACTTAAAAGATTCGAAATCTTTCTAAAATTATGGGAATCCTTAGCAAATCACCAAAATTATTGTGTATTTTCATATCTATTGACAAAAGTTATTACCACTAAAGTAATCGAACCATACTTCTGCGCAATGTTTAACTCATTGTTTACGTCGACTGATACTAGGTGTGATCATAAAGGCACAACATTAAACAATGGAAAGAAGATTACATATTTTTGCCTTCTTTTAAATTAGGGAATTCATGTTTTAAATCTTTTATTAGATGACACGGTGGCAGGTTAACTGTGTATAATAGCCAACTGTAGTTTGAAAAAAAAGACTGAAATATCTCGATAAAGTTTCTGTCTTCAAATAAAGAATTATTAATCACCTTTTGGTTTTGTCGTATTCCTCACGACCTTTTATGGGTAAATGCCCACTGTTCAAGAGTGCGCTTCGCCCTTTTCTATTCATATCTTTTGACCACTCTTTGAAAGTAGTATTTATGGCTAGGGAACTGAGCCGTTAAATTTAAAGGAGTACATCCATTATCTGCCTGCAGGTCAGGTGGTGTTGTTCAAAAGATTGTTGAACGGATCTTATCAGCAAAACAAAAGGGGAAGAAAGAAAAATTAAATAAAATAAAATCACTTTAAACAAAAATCACTCTTAATAGGGGAACTCATAGGAAGTAATTTCGGAAGAATTTTTTTCATTTGAAAAAGTGAATGCCTACTAATCATTATTGAAAGCTATCCATCAAACTATTTGAAAAATTCATCTGCCCTTTTAAAAACACCCCTTCTTACTGTAATGAGTTACATATCTAGAGTCTTCCTAAGCTACAAATTTTCTGTTCACTCCTTCCTGAGATATTGTATGAAACGCGTTTTGATTACTCAATATTGTGTTAGCTGCATGCTTCTCGCAAAAATGCTGTTTTCAGCATACAGAAGGGACTTTCGGGAAAAGAGGTGTACCTGCCAGTACCCCTACCCCCTCTACCTCGCTGTACATTATCCTTAGCTGGAAATTTCCGTAGAGGTAAGGTAAAGTGATTCGGAAGGAGCTCTGGAATTTATTTCTAAAAATTTCCTAGAACAGTTATAATAGTTTTTCAAACTATTCAAAAAGAGCCTAGATGACTGTTTCGTCGAGAGGCGTTTTATCAAGAGTTCCTTGTTCGTCTTGACGTCAAACGAGGTTCGGAGGCATTGATATTGTCAAGTTTGTATTAGGCTACCAATTACAATTGATAGTATAAATGGGTAAGAGCAGTCGTCCTCTACTAATATCAGTTTTTTACTTAAAAACAATAGCTTAATCGCAAGATTTTCTTATTCTGTCTCTACATAGTGTAAATTTTTAGGATTTAAAGGCTCAGTTCTCTCACCCCAAACAGTACCAAATTTTCTAACCTTCTTACTGAAGCCCCTTCCACAATTGTCTGAAATTTTTGCGCATCCAGATACAATCTCAGTTTAGTGCTTCAAGTTGAATAGAAAAAGGAAAAATAGAAAAACTCAACTTTTGTAATGAAAACACTTTCAGTACCATTCATGCTGTGTGATATAAGCTTTAATACTCTGCATTGTTTGAATTAGCTGCCAATCAAAGCCTGAGAACTGAACCAATGTAAAATTTTGTTACCCCGTAACAAATCGTAGTTTTGGGGTGAGCGGTTTGGCCCTTAAAAAGTTGTGTTCCAAGATAAACCAAGTAGTTACTCGTCGTAAATTTGACAACTAAGAATGAAAATATTGTCACATTATTCTCAATAGCTATCCATGAAACAGGACATCATAATGGACGAATTTCAGTTGGTGTGAATGTATGTTCCCTTTATGCCATTGTATGCTTTGTAGTCCAAACCTTCTGTACTAAAAAACCCTGGTGAGTGCTATCCTTAATTGTTTAACGATGTTAGTGTATGACATCAACCTGGAGACTCTGCTGTTAATCTGATAGTAAATTATTTGGGTTTTTTCTTCTTTCTCAGTTTACCCTGAACCAGGATACGTAGCAGTCGATGGATGCGATTACCAACAGTATTGTGTTCTCCAAGTTCAGCATCAGGGGAGTTTAAAGTGCTCTCTAAAGAAGATTTATCCTCAGGTCGATCTACACATCAGCCAGGTGAACAAAGACGCTTCAAATTACCTGACCTTTTTTGACAAAACCGTTACCCGAACAACGAACAGAGACACGTTTGATGTAATTGTTGAAACAAAATATCGTTATAGTGGTGCTGCCTGGTACAGAGAAACCGTGAAATGTGAGGTGGTCGGAGTGGACATTGAGACATTGCATTTGTCAACTACATTCGATTTACTGTTTGTACATGGTGAGTTATATTCACATATTCTTGATTCCTAGTGACATCAATGGACGGTTGCCTACGGGATCCGGCTTGCCCTTGATGACATTCCAACAAAGTTCAGCGGGTGTCCACAATTCGCAATGGGGAAATAATGAAAAAAGAGTTAAGAAATGTGATCAGTAAAACTTTCATTTACGACCAAATTCTAATAATTTGCAAATATCATGAAATTTTATATTTAAACCCGTATAAATCATTTTTATGCTCTCCTAATATTAACAGCCACCTCAAGCTCATTTTTTGCCTTAAAAGGAGTAAATACCCTTTCTGATGACCTTCAAACAAGTGTGCTTTTAGGTAAAAAAGTTCTGCGAGCTAGTTCACCTTAAAATTTAGGTTGAAAACATACTGGGAATGACTTATAATTCATTTTATAGATATAAAGTTCTAATCTTAACGAATTTAAAATACCATGAGCAAAATAATCTACATTGTTATGACAACGTGTATTGTCTTAGCACAGTAGTCAGTGTCACAAATGCCGACACCTCTAGAGCCAATTTTTTTCATGTAACTTGTCCCTAGTTAATTCCACCGATTCTTCCTCAGCAACTCCCAATCCCCTCTCCACGTTTTTGCTCTAATCTAACGAAAAACATGGTTCGTCATTTCGATTGTGTGATGAGACATTCTGATTCCTACCCTATGCCTGCTCCGTTATTAAGAAAATTCATCAGTGTCAACAGACCAATGATCTGTGACTCTTGTTCAAAATAAAAAGTCCAATGAACTGAATAAATGCGAAAGCCGAAGTTCTCATTTACAATTCTTATTTATAAATAAATAAACAGCTGATTTTCTAAAGCAAAAGCAATATTTCAACATGAACTTGTATGGTTCTTCAGGCCGACGTTAAGATTTATCTCACATGATTGAATTTAAATCTGTGATTTAAAAAATGCAACCACCAAATTTTAGCAATAATGATTTTATTAAGTTTCGAACATGTTCAGTGAATAATTTTAAAAACTCTCAAATTGAACGTAATATCACGCAGCTGCTCTCCTTTTTCAGACTTCCATTCTTCTGCTGACAATAGGGAAGTCATGAAATGACATTTTGCTCAACTATTTATTTAAAGACGATTACGATCCTTCACAAACAAGCCAAAATGAATGCGTTTCCCGTGCCTAAATAGGATACAATATTACACATAGGTATAAAGGGTGTGTGAATGTAGGTTTGAATATACACTGTGCATTATAAAATTATCTTTGAACTTTAAGAACCAGAAAAGGAAGAAGTACAAAGAGATTACAAAAAGTTGCAAGAAATATTTGAAACTTAGTTGCATCTTTTTCGTAATTTTGATGTTCCTCTTCATCTTTTTCTCTGTAAAATTACAGTGATTTTTAATGAAGTCCCTCTCTTCGGAAGTATCAGTTATAAGTAACATGACACTGGGAAATTTAATTTAAGTCAATAACCGTTACATGTGTTTAGTGAAACGGTAAGAGCGTCCGCCTCTCACGCGAAAGGCCTAGGTTCTATCCCCCAGTCGAGTCATACCAAAGACTTTAAAAATGGGACCAACGGCCGTTGTGCGTGATGCTCCACATAAGCAATGGAGTAAGGAAAACAAGCCAATGAGCCACAATTGGAAAAAAGGCTGTGGTCGGCTCGACTTGAACCAAAAGGTTGGGAACTGGGCCGTAAATCTCCAACTAACTAACAAATTACACAAAGCGTTTTTAAAACTGGCAATGTGGTGTTCATTGTCCTGATGGGATTTGTTCGGTCACGGTTATAAAACGTTATATAACACGACATGACACATTTTTAAAAGGCTTGGTGTTACCCACAAAGTGACACACTAAATACTTTAAACAACCTGGAAGTATACTACAGGCCCCACATGAAAACAAATTACTGTTAACATTGGAGTATTACGTAATAATTCCATGCTGCTAGTAACTACTTTTACTACTAAGAGGGGCATGATTCGTGTGTTCTTAAAATAGCTCATGGACGTCATAAACATGAGTTACTATGTTTTTGTTTAAATTAACTTAAGTGGTTCAGATAATATGTAAAGTAGTTTTCAAGAGAAGCATTACGTCCTTTTCTTACAGCCAAATTATTACTTTATTTATTGATTTTTGGCATATACTCTTGTGAAACTCAAGTCCTAGACCATAAGTCCGTATCGAAAATCTATGGCGTTTTCTGTCGGTATCCCTTTCCGCAGTTCAGGTGTTTCCCTGATTTAAAGGGAAAGAGCAGTCCCCCAAAACTTTTTTTGAGCAAAAGCTAATAACAAAATTTTCATCTTGTTTTTCTTCAAAGTATCTTCCTATAATATTTTATGATTTTACTATTGCATATTTAACGTAACCAAGCAGTTATTCCGAGTAAATTTCCCATTTGAAGAGAAAAAATGTTGTCACATGACTCCCAACAGCCAATCATGAAACTGGACAGTCTACTACTCTACTTCAATTTGGGATGACTGCTCCTGCCCTTTAATGTTTTTTTTTTTCTTTAAAACGCTAATTCAGGTGCTGAGCCAACTACTGGTACATACATCCCAGCTGATGGTCCGACCTACTGGGTTATTGCCGTTGTGGTACCCTGTGGTCTTGTTTTCTTTGCTATAATCGGGTTTTTACTTATCAGAGGTAAGCTTGTTAATAACTGTGGCATACGAGTTACGTAATTTCAACTTCAGTGTTCATATACATAAGTTTCCTGTTAGTTAGAGGCATTATCCCCCAAAAGATGTACCAAAATAAACAAAAATATAGATACATCTAGGTTTAAGATAGAAGTAAATAGATAGTAAATATAAAAGAGATCTTGAAGTATGACCATTTTAGGCATCTACAATGTGCTGTTTTAAATGTAGGCGATATTTGATCCTTGATCTTAACCTGATTGTTTTAGTATCTGTCTCTCCCTATCTCTTTTATAACAAAATTTGCGAAATACAATTTATATCACACCATTACTGAAATAGAAAAAGAGAAGGATAATATCTACTGCGTAGTATTTTATGGACAGATCTGACAAAACTGTAAACGAGTCTATCAAACTTACTACTATGCCGATTCCGAGTTCAAGTAGCAGGCGCGGATCCAGACATTCCAAAAAGGAGGGGGTGTGAGGAAGTTGCACTGCTAATTTTGCGTATGTTTTATTATTTTTATTACGACAAGAGGAGGGCTGAGGCCGTCAAAGTCCCCACCTCGTCCGAGTAGTCACCACTGCAATTTTTTTCAGTCTGATAAATTATGCACTCGGTGGTTGGACTCTGTTGTAGACGTTCCAGAATTAAAACTGTAAAAACGAATAGCCCCCAATTAGAGAGAGGGCGTATTTGTTTATATGTCTTTACGCTGTCACGTTAATTCATGCCATGTGGTAAACATGGGAGTTATGATCAAAATATTAAAATACTTTTGTTCATTCAACTGCTTGAAGGATCTAAATATGCAAATGAGAATTATGGAACCTCAATAAGGTTTGGACTGCAACTTCCAACTAAGTACTTCTTGACAAAATTCCCACCTGATATTATGACTGAAGAGCTGCGTTACATTAACTGTAGCTAAAGATTTTTTCTTCTCCTTTTTTTTTTTCTTTTTTTTTTTAAAGTTGAACATTGACATAATCCTTTTACGATACAAGTATGAAACTTCGATTGAACAGTTACTTCCTTCGATCAGTAAATATATACAAAACGTTTTCCAGGGGTCAGATTTCACACAGCATACTTCAATTATATTCACAGTGCGTGGTAGAAATGTTTTGCTACGGACAAGGGGCTATAAAGAGCCGGAAGTAACGTATGCTATGGTAAGAATTAGTCTATTACTGCGATAATACTTTTGTTAACCATTTGGCTAAAACTTAAAATACATATACTAAGAAACCATAAATTTTTGGCATGAATGAATCACTCGCACACTCAGGGAATGTCTCAAGTTAAAATGCGAACCACAACTTTTAAAGGAAAGGAATATTGTTTGTATTTGAAGAGAGACGTACAGGTAATAGAAATGTTGGGTAATTTTCACGTCGACGGGCGTTATGCCTGACAGTTAGAAATGCAGACACTGAAAGCTGAACTATTAAGTACAAAGACGAAGTGATTGAGTCACTCAAACTAAAGGTCAATTTCACAATTTAAGGAAACTAAAAAATCACTTTTGAGCCACACAGCATCATAATACTGCTTTAATTCAGCCATCTTAGAGAAGAAGTCAAATAGTTTTGTTACACATCGCTATTTTCCTATGGTGGTTTTTCACAACATATCATTGATATGAATATCAATATATATATATATATATATATATATATATATATATATATATATATATATATATATATATATATATATATATATATATATATATATAGATATATATATATATAAACCAAATAACAAAAGAACACAAAAAATGGATACATTCATTTCCAACTAAATTATAATATAAATCCGTGAATACAAAATATTTCGGGCTTAAATTACACAGCCCTTCGTCAGTTGTACAAAAACACTATAGTGCAAAAAAAGACTGTATACACGTACTCGTTCTGCTTCCTCGCTTAGGTATCAACTGCTTGGGTGCCCATGAACGCCAAATCCCTATTCAGACCCGATTTATGATTGTTAAGTGAGATGATGGTTTGTAACTCACGGTTGCATCTCTGCTGAGCGCTTTTAAAATTGCCGAAATGAATGTATCCATTTTTTGTGTTCTTTTGTTATTTGGTTTCTTTACTTTCCAACACACGCCACCTATCATGTTATATATATATATATATATATATATATATATATATATATATATATATATATATATATATATATATATATATATATATATATATATATATATATATATATATATATATATATATATATATATATATATATATATATATATATATATATATATATATATATATATATATATATATATATATATATATATATATATATATAAGGCCTTGCTAGTTAGAGCCAAGTTACCCGACCATTCAAATAGTGAGACTAAGGGGTGTTTTAAGACACATTTAGTTCGGTGTGTCACTTGTGCTTCTCTCAAAGAAACCAAATGTATTCGGAGCTTCTCTACGGGTCAAAAGTTTAATTTGTTTCATTCAATCACTTGTTGTACTAAAGGCGTAGTGTATTTGGTGAACTGTCTTGACTGTAAAAAGCAATACGTGGGAGAAACAGGAGGAGAGCTTAGGATTAGACATCGTGGTCACAGGCAGGAATTTCGAAAAGCGACTACCCCTTTGGGAAAACATTTTCAAAGCTGTAAAAATTTTGAGCTGATAGGGATAGAAAAGATCCACAACAATAGTAAGGCAATTAGAGAAGAAGTAGAACTAAAATGGATTTATCGTCTTAACACGTTCGCTCCAGTAGGTATAAATGTTAAGGATTTGACATATAACCTGTAAGCCCTCCTCTGCAGCGGTCTCTTTTGTTAGAAGGTTTTTGTCCGAGATTAAGCATCAGTTTGCTTGTGTACGTGATCAAGAAAGGTCTACCCTTTCGAAACGTTGTACAATTTTACACTTTTAACTTTTTACGTTTTACCAGTGTTTTCATCGAACTGCTTTGAGATTTACATATTTCTATTTTACTTTTCAACTTTTATTAAATTTTTATGGATGACAGTAATATTTCGTGTGTATGGTGGTCTCTGTTTCTCATCTATATACATACATATATATATATTTATATATATATATATATATGCATATATATATATATATATATATATATATAGGAAGGGTTCATTTAACCCAGGGATGTCGATTTGATTTTCAATATGGGGGGGGGGGCATCTATTGTAATTTTTTCTCCTTTCCTGGTAAGGTTTCCATAGCGGCGTAGCTACACATTTTTGCGGGGAAGGGGTGTGGGTATCATTCATATTTTACGACTTTTAAGTGTGAACACCACTGTAGTAGGGATATGTAATTTGTGGTGCGCAAAGTGTGCTGAAAGTATTGTCCTTTTTCGAATATTTGAAAATATGGAGTTTGTATTGCAGAAAAGTTTCAATTCTGCATTTCCTGTAAGGAAATTAAAAAAAGTTGGGGGATTACTGAAGAATTTGTAAATCCTGTTGGCAAATCTGTGATTGAGCGGCGACCAAAGATCGTTGTTGCTACTGTTAGATAGTAGGGTCAATCGTATAGACGAAGGCTTGGTAGGGGATCTTGATGAATATGACGATACGAACTGAGATAGAGATTTCAGTTCTATTTCAACTTGATTGGTAATTTTTTATTCAGTTCAACTTCAATCAACGGCCAGCAAAAAAAGGAATTACTAAAATCAGAAATGTACACGGTGACTACAGACTACCGCTGTGAGGCCTGTTGCACGAGTGTCAGCTGGCAAAACTTGCAAGTTCGCAGAGCTTTTATGTCTCGGGGAGATCGGGACACATGCAGTCCCCTGATTGGTTAAAAGTTGTGACGCACTAAATTAGGTCGACTGTCACGTTCACTGGTAAAACGTGAGGGGAAACGGGAAGGGCCCTGGGAATCTTGGAAAAAAGAACGGAGAGTTGCTTGTAAACAACCAAATGGCGTTCCTGTTAATGGTCATAGAGTGTGCACCATACTGCATAACACTACAAAATGTTATCTAACGCCTACGAAATGAGGCTTTCCGGCGAAATTTATCAGTTGAGAGCAAATATTGGAGAAAATTTGGAATTTATGAAAGAAAAATAGCACTGCAGTTACCGTTGTCACTTGATGATCTGGTGCCACATGTAACAAATTTGCGATTTTGCTACCTCCAGAACTCGGAAAAGGTTACCAAATTGAAGGTATGAACAAGCACCTCAGCTAAGGAAATGCAACTTCCTTTTTTTGAAACAACTAATGACGAATATGGAGCTCTTATTGGAGACAATTGGAATTTCGGAATTTCATGAGTTGTCAAAACCACATTGGTTTCACATTTGGCAAATTTCCGAATTCTTCATTTCGTTACAACCGCCTTCCCCCTGTAGCTTACGCCACTGGGTGTCTGAAAAAATTGGTGCCAAATGCAAAATGTAGCTAAATGCTTCAATATTTGAGTGACTAGGAAACTACAAAGTTTTCAAAACATGGTCTTAAAAGTGTGGTAATTACTTCCACCGACTATAGGGTCAATGTGAATTTAAATACCGGGTATACTCTATAAGTAAATAGAATCACAACGAAAATTGTGATAGTTTGCGAAGGATTTGTACAAATGTTCTGATAGTAAGGAACAATTTTTTATGGAAGTAGGTAAAATCCATAAACTGATCAAAGCACACTTCAATCTACTGCAGGAGAATCACAGATCGAGGGGGATGGTACTCACTGGTTTTCCTGAGACACCTTCGCATAGGCCTACCGGTGTAAGATTGTTGATACAAAAAACACATTAAAATATGTCCATTTGAAATTTAGAACGAGACCTCATCTCACATTATTTGCATACAGAAAATAAAGGTGTACCTCTAATTCCAGATTGAAGTCTCTAATCTAGCAAAATTCATTGTGATGTTACCTCTCTAATTATGTTCTAATGGTCGAAATGGTCGAATGACTTTTCGAACTTGTAATATGCTTGTGTCGAAATTTTGCATTTGAAATCATTTATTTTGCTGAAAAAAGTTGCATGCAGACTGTGCACCGAGACATTTTGCTTAAAATGTTTTAAACCTGCCAGGCTGGTCACTCACTAAAGATTATAAATTTCATTCAAACACAGTAGGGGACGATTCCTCTTCTTCAAATTCCTAAATGTTGGGCTCCTTCATAACCACACCTGCTTTTCTATGCACTCGAACAATCGACATAATGATAGAGACAGATAAATAAAGTATGTTTGATATTCAAGTAAGAAAAGAATATCAATAGGACTGCAAACGCGCAGAGCATACGAAAATTTTGGATATTTTTAAAGTGTGAACACGTAATTATTGATACAGAAATCGATCGTAATCGATAGAGCATATCTTCCATAACCTACGTGTATAGTATTTTTGGTAGTACCTAACTTTAAAGTTTCAGGTCACAAAAAGTGGGGGACTTTTACGCTAGTGTCCCTTCAAGGGGGGGAGGGGCATGTCTAACAATAATCGAAACCCATTTTTTAACCTGTTTCTCAGTCGGTTTTTAGTAATGTTGCAAATTTCTCAACAACAACAACAACAACAACAACAAAATTAAAGGTCACAATAAGTTTCAATTTCGAGATGTATTATCAGAGCTCCTCGGGTATTGGTCCATTGCGGTAAAAGGTTCCGATTCTTACCCAGAACCAAGGATACAAATCTTTGGTATATTCCAATCAGGAATTAACGCAAGCCTATTTTGAATACCCATTGACATTACATTATTTTCTATTTGATTTTGCCTTCAAGGATCATTTAAACGGAACTGGGGCTGAAGGTAATTGCATAAGGATCTTTAGACGTTTGATTAACGTTTTCCAATGAATAATTAGAGTATGTAATAAGCATGTGTTAAAGCATGTCGATTGTATCAACTAAAGTTACTTCAATTTTAATTCAATAATTTTAATTGGCATTGTGAAAACCAAAATCAGACGTTATTAAAAAGAAAAAAACTTTACGCTGGTTGAGATTTCAATTTGTCCCTTTGACACCAGTAAGAACGATTTTGTCAGTTTGTTGCGGATTTAGCCTAACAATTGACCTGGCTATAGGTCGAATTTCGCAACAGACTGTCGGTCAATTTTTGCCGTGTTTAGGGACAACATTGAATACAGTCCAATAGGAAATAACAGCGATATTTTATCTATGGCATTTAATTTCTAATTTAAGTACTTTAAATTAAAACAGGTTAAGTTACCCTTTTCAAACTTATTTTAAGGCTTTCAATTAAGGCCTGACACCTGCGTGGTTCAGTAAGGTATTTTATGTAAATATCTCAATACTGTGGGGAAAATATTCGTTGCATGGCATTCTTTGTTCGTTTAAATAACAAATAAAGAAAAAAAATCACAGTACAGGTAGAGCAGATTTAACATTTAAAGAGGAATATTGCGTTGGTTAATTTAGAATAATCATTTTTAATAAATAAATATTTCAGGAACCTGAAAAACGATTATTCAGAATTGGGAATAACGTTTGCCCTCTCCCTACGAAAAAGTAAATATCAAATAACAAATGAGATATTCATTGCCCAAAAACAATTTGATCTCCCTTCATTTTAATATTGAAATGATGAGACTTCGTAATAATTGTAATGCGTAACAATTCATGAAGAATCGACTTTTACCCTCTCTTCGTTGCTGAGGTTCACTGGTCTAATCAGGGAGGCGGTGTTAGTAACACCTCACTGGTTTAATAAGGGAGCTTTTAGGGAAAGAGATGCAACAGGCAAATTGTGAAAGGCAATGTGAAGAAAAAGACGATTTAAAGTGTAACTCAAGTCAAAGATTTCAAAAATATATGCTAAAGACCATGAAAAATAAATTCAAAGAGTCCAACTCCCATCTTCATAGGATATTCCTGAGCTGAGAATAATTGTTGAAATTAATTCACTCAACTTAAAATGGTACATTGCGCAATAATTTGTGATGTCATTGTTGTACTACTAAAATTGCAATCTTTGTATTTCTTTGTTTTTCTGAAAGTTACTGCACCTTGTACTAAGGCGTGATAGCACTTTTGCCCCTATAAGATGATGTAATTAATTAAGCCCTTTCTGTGCAACATGCTATGCAAGCAAACAGGAAGTGTTCAAGGCCATAAAAACGTGTTCAATTTTGAAGGGAAACAAAGCAGAAAATTTGAGTTGTACAACAAGAAAGTCACAAACTATTGCGCGATGGACCAATTTGTTTAAGTAAATAAACTTCAACATTTTATATCTTCGCTCAGGAATGTCCTATGAAGGTAAAAGTTAGACTATTAGAATTCACTTTTCATGCTCTTTAATATATATTTTTAAAATTTTTGACCTGAGATACACTTTTACCCTGTGTCACTATCTGATTGAGGTCTGCTGTTGAATCTCCCGTTCGTTTGTTAATTTTTTTTTTATTTGAAACCTTTGAATTACGATCTTTTCTCTTCTTTCCTAAGTAGCCCCTAAAGACAGGTTATCGTAAATACAATTATGCTTTGAGGCGAGGTTTTGGTCTTCCCATACTTACAACGGATTTCCAAAGAATGACTTGAAGCAAACGTCTAAACAAATACACTTAGGTTTTGCCGTTATGTTTGTTTTAAGTACGTCATCGGATAAAAGTCTTGTTCAAGGGCATAAAAGCAAGACAGCTGTCAAAAATGAACATTGCATCAAATAAACTGTAGAATGTCGGATCTCCTAGCAAACACCTCCTTGCTTTAATAACGAATAAAGTAATTTGTTCCACTCATCTAAGAAAGCATGATGTAGCTTGTCAATGGGTGTTAAATTTTCTGCTGTCGTTCCCTTATTTTGGATACACTAAATTACGATCAAGAAGAGAAAGTTTACGCCAATAAAATTAGATCTGATGGAAAGTTGATAAATGATACGCAGTAGATTCATTTTTTTATAGCATCCTGTCTAATGAACAAAATATGTTTAAACTGTAAAGTTAATGTTTTATTTCAGAACGATACAAGACGAGAGAACTGATTGATCGACAGGAGGTAAAATTTTATTGATTCTAGTCTTGATTAATGTGTTTGAGAGAAAGGATCCCTTCAAATACACATTTTATGAAAATCGCTTCTTTTTAATTGTCGGAAAGTTTAGAAAACGTTGATATAAATCCTTAAGCTGGTCCTCATGACAATGTACGTTACACTGAAAAGTTTAATGTTTAATGGACATATAACACTGTTATATATTTTGCAGAATCAGTTGCGCAGATTTTTTACAACCATCTCTAATTAATCGAATCAATTTTCCTCTTTCTTACGCACAGGTTATTCCACTTGTGTCAAATTTGGCCCCCTCAGGTAACTCATAATCGATTTATCTGTTCATTTTTTCACTTTTATGGGTAATAAAAGTTGCCCCAGTCATCGCTTCCTTTAAAATGAATTAATCACTACTTTGTTATAAAATGATAACAATGTCTAAATATGATTATTTTGAACAATAGCAACCAAAAATCGACTATGATATGATCAAAGTGATACTGGATAGCTGGAAAGGAAGAATTGCCACGGTGATACTTTGAACTATTTTTTCATATTGCTATTGACTGTTCTATTTCTTCCTTTAGCAAAGAAAGACATTTTTATTTCGGAGTTGAAGGCCAAGTACCAAGACTTATATGATGCCGTCCAGCCAATTCCGTACATACGAGACAGACTGTATTGTGTAGACAGGGTATTTGTAGAGGGCGGTATTGAATATTTAGTTGCAAAAGACAAAATAGGAGGGCAAAAAACTTGGGGAAAGCTATCTTCATATCACAACATACTAAATGATGACCGAGTGAAATCAATAAGACGCATTATAGAAGGAGAGCCTGGATATGGTAAATCTACAGTAACTCTACAGCTGAGCTATGATTGGTGTAATAACATCGCGGTATCGTACTTGAAGGACATCGATATATTGATCCTTTTACGATTACGTCAGTTAGGTGGTGTTACGTCAGTTTATAGAGCAATAAAACAGTTCCTTTTACCAAAAGATTCAAAGCTCACAGAAAAAGACATCGCTAATATCATTAGTGAGTGTTCTTCAGTGTTAGTAATATTAGATGGCTATGACGAGTATCCAGATCAAGAATGCGATGTTGATTCTGACGTCATTAGAATAATAATGAGAAAAATGTTTCAGCAGCTTGAAGTCATTCTAACGACACGATCATCATATTTACCGAGAAATATTCCAGCAATCACGAAACGATTAAAGCTGACAGGATTTGACGATGATGCTCGAAACCAATACATTCGAAAAGCTGTTATAGGTGATGACGTGGCAGCGGCTGAGAAAATAAAACAAAGGCTTAAAGAAAACCCGGTCCTTGGTGACCTTTGCCAGGTCCCTTTATTCTTTGTGATGTTTGCACACATGAGTCACGAGAGTGAACAATTTCAAAAATTCAATTCTGTAACAAGTTTTTTTCGTTATATGAATTCATGCTTCCATAGTCACATGAAAAATAAAATGGAGGACGATAATGTACAAAAAATATGACTTGTTTGAAACCGAGCATAAGGAACTTGACAATTTAGCTTTTGAAGGATTGAGTCGCAAGGATCAACAAATAGTGTGGAATAAGCAATATATGTGTGAAAGGCTTGGACAGGACTTTTATGATCAGTATGTGCGCATTGGGATTTTAGTTGAAGAAGAGGTCCTTGATATATCTGATGATTCAAATGCAATAATAACTGAACACATTCAGTATAAAACTGAGGTTAGGTTTTATCACAAACTTTTTTGTGAATGGTACGCGGCACATCACTTGTCGGAGTACGCGTCAAGAGATGATGTGACTTTTGATCCTTGCGAAGAATCAGAATCAGAACAAGAATCAGAATCAGAACAAGAGTCAGAATCAGAGTCTGTACTATCAGATTCCGAGAAAGTTTCCTTGAATAATGACCAGGAGAACGATGTGGAATACAAAAGTGATATTGAAAGCAAAGCAGACCACTTTCTAAAATACATTGACCCATTTGACCTTCAATATATCTACCGCTTTGCCTGCGGCTTGAATCGCGTCGCAGCTGGTAAGATTATTGAACACTTAAAAACCCGAAGCGGAGGAGAGAAATTTGCTATTTTATGTATTCTTGAAAAAAGTGGAAAAGTACAGGATGTGCTGAAAGATGTAAAAGACTTGTGTTCACGTGACATTGACATCAGCAATGACAACTCCTTACTGTTGCAGAGATCGACAATTCAGCTTCTAGAGATCGCTGCAGCTCACAAGGTAAGTAAAGGCTTACGACGATAGTTTTAAAAACATCGACATGTATATTATGTGATCTACAGCATTGATAATCCTCTATAATTCGCTGTATTAACAATAGAGATTAATATATTAGAAATAACTTCCTCCAAGTTTTTGAATGGATGTTCATATAGAGAAGACTCTCCACACAGCAAAGCGCTAGCTAGAAAATTCCTCGGAACCTGATTAGTTTTATTTCATTTACGGTTCATCACCTTATCAGGAAATTAATAAGCAGTTTAAAACTTACGCGGTTCGTTGTGATTAAAATATTTCATACAACACAAAATAGTGATAAAACATGATGTGTACGGTCGAAAAGCTAGAAGTACTTTTCGGGAGTATCAGCAAATGCAGAGATTAAACACATATTTTCGTCAAAAAGCCACCATTCTTGAGGAGTTAATATTGCAAGGGACATTTCCGCTGAATTTTGAGATGGGGAATAAGGATATGTGTTTTCTAGAATCCCCCAGTATGGCACGCCAACGGGCTCACCGCATATGACGATGTTCTAAACATATACGAACACAGAACGCAGTGGTCACTTAGTGTCACTTCAATATATCTTTTGGTGTAAGGTGTCCACTGCGTTCTTATTTCTTGTCCTTAAATAGAAATTAAGTTATAGCTGGTACAAAATGCTTATACTCCAACCGTCTTAGGTCCATAGGCCCAGGTCCCGCAGATCCTTCAGTATTGGCAAGTATGGCATACGTGGTGTAAAGCACAAGAGAAAGGATACGAAACTGTTGTTTTTGTTCACGTTAGTGGCAGGCATCATAACTTCATTTTCAATTTCCCAATACACATCTCTGCACCCACTTTCAAATACTTCGACTGAGTTTTATTCTCTCAAACCTTCATTTGGTATTGGTGGGAAATTGCTTCATCTTAGGTTATATTCTCATGTAGTATCCCATAGGATTCCATGTAATTTTCTATATTGAACATGTAAATTAACTTTGTACCCAATATCCATTAGGAGCCTATATGGGATTGTCCACATGACCTATATCGGATATGTGGTACATGTGGGTAACTGGTTTGTGGGTTAAACATAGTGACCCAGTTTTTCCCCATATGGTATCTATTTTTGCCAACCCTGTAAAAATCGACAAGCAGTTGCTCAGGTTTGCTCTCAAATGAATTCCCTTTAGGTCCATGCCTTCTGGGACATAAAATAATTAGGTTACAGCGGTTTCCATACTAGTTGGTACATTATATCTGTATACTGACAAGAAATAGGAACGCAGTGGTCACTGAGTGTTACTTCAATGTGTCTTTTGGTGTTCGGTGACTTTTATACCCACGATGGGAGCCTGGTCCCGAAACTTTCGATCTACTACCTTGCTGCAATGTATTTTGACCCTTAACACTTCAACTTGTCATGTCAAGTGAATATCTAAGCCTACCTATCGCCAATACATCCAATGATGATTCGGTACTTTCGGTTTTTGAACGAAGTTCCTGAATAAACAAGGCCAACGATTTTGCCATAAGATGCCTGGGCCATCTTATGTCACGGAAATCAGTAAAACAAATTCAGTTGAAGTACTCATTTTCGTAAGTATCCTAATTTTTAAACAAAATCGTTTAAATATTTTTTAGAGTGTAGCCACCTTGTTCCCTTCGGTACATGAACGTATACATTAAGTACATCGTAAGCAATCAGTGTATATCATCGTAAGCAGTTAGTACATGTACGTTTATTTATACTACATCACATGTTTCTAGACGATCAACGTATGTCGGTGAGCCCTTCGGCGGAACAAGTGCACACCGAAAGGCTCACTCGGTATGGCATGCGAAAGGGACAATCATAACATAATGGTCATACGTTTTTACATGCACAACATGTGTTTTTCCACGTACATCCTAACGTTAACCATGACGAAATTATGGTTTTAGTATATGCTGATGTAAATTTACATCATGATCGTATAGATTTAGTACATCGTCGTTTATTCTTGGTACATGAAAGTGTAATTTTAGTACATGAAGGTGTACGTTTAGAACACCATCACATGTGGTGAGCCTGTTGACGTGCCATACTCCAGACCTACTGGCAAAGGGCCGTTCGACGAAAGCAACTGCAGCCCAAAGGAATATAATTTTTCTACCTTCAAATTTAAGTTGGTACATGGTTTTCAACTCTCATTGCGAGCTCATGCAGCTAAATGTAAATACATCCCTAAATACAAAGAGATAAATGAAGAAGTTATGGGATAGAAGTGACGGGGGAGGGGTGAAAGGAATGGAAGCCTTTAGTCGAATTTTTGAATGCGCTTTTCCCTGAATATTTTCTTTAATTGAGAAGTATTTAACAGGGACGTTGTTCAACCTTTCGTATATAATATTGGGATATAAGATTAATAAGGACGTTATTAATCTACAAAAGTATTATGTTGGCTAATTTTAACCGATCTCTGTAATATCTCGTGGTTAAAGCTGTTGGCAACAATGTAAAAAAGTAGTAACCGGGCTAGAAAGTTTGAATGAGGCAGCCCATTCTAAACAAAAAAAGGAATTCCAATCGACAAGATATGGTACCCAACCTCAATATCATAGCTACCACTTCAAAAGGAAGAAATAATCATAACACCTTTTGTTGAGCCATTTCTGTTTGCCGCCTTTCCAGTTTAACTAGCTGTAGCTGCCAATTTTTATTTTTTAAGATAAGGGCCGTTTCTAACAATTTGTGAAAAGACATTGATTACACGTGGGTTCATTTAGAAAGTTTGTTGCAAATGGCAACACAAAAGACGTTTAGCATGATATTGTTGGTCGCCGCTGTTGGAAACCCCACTTGGAATAGGATGGGTTTATTCCCATCAATTGTGTTGGAAAAAGCAAAAATCCCTCAAGGTATTGTACGTATAAGACTACTGGTTTGCCAGGAACACCTGGTATTGACTTCCATGCACTTGTTCCGAATAACTTTGCGATTAAGACTCCGTGTGTATTAATTAACTAGCCTACCAATAATTCCTTTATGTTAAAATGTAAACCTACAACATACGTCGCTATTCTGTCACCTGACTTTTTTAAAGAATTCTCAACAATAAACATTTTGCCCAAGATGACATTGAAAGAGAAAAAGAAAACAGAAAATACAAACAAACAAACAAACCAATAAACAGACAAAGGAAATGAAACAAAGAGGAAGAGATAAACAAACAAAGGAATGCTAACCAAACCGAAAACAACCGGTCCTACTGCTTATCTAAATTTACAAATTTTCCTATAGATGCCAAACTCTCTTTGAATGACTCGTTTCACATCCTACATTCTGGACATCTACAAATACGCCAAACCACAAGTTTTTACCCCTAACTGAGTGCAAATGACCATAAATCTCTCTATACTATATTGAGCATAACATAGGCGGCGGAAGCGGGGAGCCAGGGGGCCTGGCCCGCCAATAATTTTTTATGAGATTTTGGGGGGCATGCCCCCCCCCCCCAATAACTGAATGTCGAAAATAAATTTTCAAAAGTAATTGAACAAATTCAAGTTGCTTTTATTAGATTTCGGCTATTCTTTGACTCAAATATTACTTTTCAGAGTGCAAAAGTTGCAGAGCTTCCGTGGGCCTCACCCCCTGGCCCCCACATTAACGAAAACCTGTAGGAGAGTTTATTTTCGCCCTTCAAACAGTTGCAGGATATGCTGCAATTGTGCCCCACTCTGAATATCGGAATAAACTCAGGTAGACTGTGACCAGCTTAATGTGTTCGGAATCTCTTGACTTTTTACTCGTCGGGTTTCAGAATTGATAATTTTCTAACAGATTTGGATTGGCTAAAATTGGCTACCTTGGTGTGGATTAAAGAGTGCTCCTAGCATCTGGCATGTTTCTACCTCATATAGGTTTTTTTTTTTTTTAAATTCCTGGGGATGTACGAAATCGTTCCAAAATCATACTTGGTGTGGTAGGTAGCCTATTTGGGTCTATTAGCTCAAAAAGCTACAACCGTTACTTTACAAATAATCACAACACAATGCCCGAAATTGTCGAATATCCAAATTCTTTCAAGCATTTGCCCGAAAATGGAAAAATATCATGTAGTAAGGGTGAAATAGTTACAAAAGGTTAGGAGATAACAAAAAACAGATCGCGACACATTTGGGAAGCCTGTGACTTAAAAGAAACATTATTCTTGAGACTGTTTTCGAATCTTATGTAACACAATACCCGAAATGGCCGATCATTTTCATAGCTTTAACTCTTTCCCGAAAAACAGCAGACGATATATTTAAAGTACAATTTCCATGGGAAACAAAAAAGATCTGCGACACATTTGGGTAGAATGTGAAAAAGGGGTTTTCATCATCCCAACTTCACACTGTAGTCTTGCAAAAATTTGCCCAAAATGGTCAAATATTCGGGCAAAGGTTAAAAAAATGCTGGGATGTTTTCAATTGCCAAATTAATTCAACGGATAGACAGGAGGGTATTCAGCTGCCCAAAAGTTTGCCACCAATCCTTCTCTAGAGCCAAATATGGGTAATGGTTATGAGAATCGGGTAATTTGTTTTTCGGTACTTTAATGATGCAGGGTGAGAACGTCTTCCCGTAAGTCTGCTTGAAAATTCATTTCAACACACCTTGTAACGTGACAATTCTGTCAATAAGTGTTACTAATTGAAGAAAAATCATCTAAATCATTTCATCCATCGGTAGTAGTACATTTTATCTGGTTGTTCTGATCAAAATAGCGACTGCTAAGATCCCCATAGGCCTGATTTTTCAAAACTAAAATCATATACAGTCGGAAGTCCGGGTACACACAGTTTTCTCAATTATATTGAATATAGCCAAGAGTCGCAATAGAGGAAAATTCATCAGCATGTTTTCAATTTCGGTTTGTAGTTTCCCCCGAAAATATGCGGGACCATTTCATCGATTGGTAGCGATACATTTTTTCAGGTAATTTTCTGATCAAATAGCGACTGCTTAGATCCCCCAAAAGCCTGGGAAATGTCATTTTCGACTGTCTCATGGGTCCCATTTTTAAGAATTTTCTGTTCGCTTTGCGCCAACCAGTGGTGAAACTCCGCGCAGATAGTCTTCCTAGAAGCATTTTAGTTTCAAATGAACATTTTTGTGCAAACAGAACTTCGAATTAGCGAATTCTAAGACCTTCTATAAGCGTAGAAAATGACAGTTTTGACTGTCTGAAGTGATCAGATTTTTCAAAATTTCCTGTACGTTTCGCCCCAATTTATGGTTGTGCTCCGCGCCAACCAGTGGTGGCGCTCCGCTTTGACTGTCTTACTGGCAGAATTACATTTTTCGGGCAAAAAATCTTCTACCCCAAAACTGAAATGCTCCCCTACGCCTCTGGAAATACCTTGCCCAGGCGTGCACTGGAACAGCTGCTTGCAACATTCAGCAGGATTCCGGATTTGCGATCCTAGGATACATTGTCCAGTGGAGTAATGAACTGAGCTAATCAGTGTCTCAAAGGTGTTTTAGTCTTAGAAAAGTCACAATTTTTTCTCTCCAGAATTAGCGATAAATATACCTGGCAAATGCCATTTCCAGCCATCTGGGAGGGTTTTAAAATCCAAAATTTTCTTTGCAAGCTCCGCGCCAACTGACGGTGGCGCTACGCTTAGATAGTAAACTCCAGCCACCCCCTACAGAAGTATCCAGCCCCCAATGAACCCCTACCAGGGCTTTCCCCTGAACACCACCAGGGGCCCTTAAGCGGTCCCCTGGACCCCACACCGACGCGTAAAACCGGACGCCTTACGGCGTCACCATTTTGTCGGCTGCCGAAAACTTGTGGCCCCCAATAAAAAACATCTTCCGCCGCCTATGACGCATAAGATTTACAGTCGGGAGGTCGTGAGTTCGAGTCCTGGATGGGTCATATAAAAAGGCTTTAAAAACGAAACCATACTGCCAATGTGTTTGGTGCTCAGCATAGGCAATGGAGTTGGGTAAAACAATCCTGTGATCCACAACTGGAAAAATGGGCCTTAGCCAGTTTGACTTGAACCAGTTTACATACATGATTTATCTCTAACTTGCAATACACTGTTGATGTTTCATTTCAATGAACTCGTATCCTCTTAGCCAAATATCTCGCTCTGAATTCTGAATTGCTGAAACTGACTTTTTAGAGGTTCAAGCTTAGCTTTAAGATTTTAGCCATTCATGCGACGATGATTTATATTTTTTATTTGTTTTACTATTTATGTATTTGTAATTCAAGCGGGTTTTAAAATGCAATTTCTTTTTGTCTTTTTCGAAGCGCTCCATTCCATCTTCGATTAGGATACTTTACCGTATGTAACATGATTATGAAAATGATAAAACGCGCCTTCAATCTTTAAACCCTGGCGAAACCCCTGTGTATTAAGTGCCAGAAGTTTCTCTGGCCAAAAAGTAGTAGAACCTTTTACCTGTTAATCCCTGATCGATTGCAGTTTGCCAATTGGTTTTCTTTTTTTTTTTATTTTTGCAAAGAAAGAATACAATGACAATTACTTTTGTTTTCTTACATGACTCGAAAATGCCTCTGAATGGTCTGAATACGAAAGGTCGAATCGTTATACGAATGTGTGATGTGCGCGTGTCGAAATTTTGCCTTTTAATTAGCAAATCACTGATTTTTCTGAAAAAATTGCATTCAGACTTTGCACCGAGGCATTTGCAGTTTCCTTAAAATGTGTTTGCCAATTTTACCCGCCAGGTTGGTCGTTCACTAAATATTACAAATTCCATGAAGGCTAAACATAGTAGAGGGGGTTCCTTTTCTTCAATTTTCTAAATGTTGTGTTTCTTTACCTCAGGACACCTTCTGGCCTATGCACAAGAAAAACCTACATAATCATAGAGACCGATGAACAATGTTTGTCTACACTGAAAAAAAAAATACTCACAAAAGTGAGTAAATTTAGATCCCTGATTTTACTCACCTCGGGGAGTAATTGTAGTAGCCTGTAATGAGTATGTTTACTCATTATTAAAGTAAGTTTACTAGGTTTGGTGTTTATGAATACTACCCAGCTAATGGAAATACTGCTTTTGGTTTTGTCCCTGATTTCACTACCCAAGTAGTAAAATTATAAGTAGAGACATGTAGAAATACTAACTGAAGTTTTAGAGGGTTCTTGTCTGGTTAGTAAATATACATGGGTATATAAATGACAGTTAGTAAGCAAGGAATGTTTTCTAAAACTTTTATTGTACTTTCAGGAGAAAAACAAATGTCTGTGTCCCAACATGTAAATCATGATGACTTAAGTTGCTGATAATTTGGCATGATGTATATGGAATACACTGACATGATACCCAAAGATGTGCATGGCATAAACTGATAACTGAAAAGAGAAATAATTTCAAGATATTTAAGGAGAGGCAAATTTTCTGTAAACAGCAGGATCAGTTGACATATTTATAGTAAGAGGTTTTCTTCATTCAGAAAAGATCAGTTTTCTGGGTGAACACGTTGATATAAATCATAGTATTTCTGAATGAATTGTTTGTTTTTATGGAAAGAAAGCCTCACAATCTTAAGATAAAGATAGCAATACAGTACCTAACAAAGTTGAAGTTACGGAACAGTCCATGCATATCAAAAAGATTAAAAGTTGAAAACCAGTAACAAAGAAACACTTTAAAAAATTGATTGAAGTTGATTTGCCATATTTTTTTAAACTTGACCTTAAAGGCTAGTCTACCTTAATATTTTTCTTACAGTAGATCCAGCAAAAGACTGTACACTTCAGATTGTAAGGTTTAAATGACATGGCATAAGGTTTTGATGAAGAGTAGGAGGGCAACTTTTTCTGATGTCATATCCCTTTAAAACTATATTAATGCCACTGTGAGAGATAAAAGGAGAGAAAGCTTTGTCAAGTTTTACATATAGAATTTCTTCATCCTCAATTACTGAAAGCAGAGCAATGTATTACTGTCGAATCAGATTATGACTCTCTTAAATTTAAACAAAAGACCTGATAAATCTTAGCAAAAGCAAATGCTGGTCCATTACCATGACAGTGCTACAATGATCAAAACAAAGATATAAAATCATGAAATAATAAAAAATAAAAAAGTATGGTACAACAGAACAGAACCAGAACAGAACCAACCACGTATGTGTATTAAAGTTTTAATCTTACATGAGAAATTTCTCAAGCTGACACTATTTTTCCAAGAATGTACTGAACAAAATATGCTTACACACTACGATCAACAACGTTGTGGCAGACTTTGATTTCTTTTCTAATTTGCTCTAAATTTATCCATTAAATTACTTTATGCCACGAGTACCACATCGCACAATTTTTTTGGAATAATACCCATATTTATTTTGATGATGGATGTAAATACAAAAATACTTGACCCTAGGCTGGTATGTGGAAAGCCAATATGGCAGATCTCTACAAAAACTCACATGGTTTATTATGGTAATGTCATAACTAATATACCCTCTCACATTGCAGCAGTCTATAATTACCACAAAATACAATCTTACGTCTTTTTCATGCATCTGTGAAAATCTCAAGTTGAATATATTGGGACTTTTCACCCAATACTAATAGGGCATACAACAAACAACCATTAAATATGAACAAATGGTATAAACAGGTTATATTGTATGTACAGTAGGTAAGATAAAGGCTTATTTTATCTAACAAACAGCAAAATGATCTAATTCAGACAGGGTTAAGTAAACTATCAAGCTTCTAACAAGGAAACACAAAGTTAACAAAACTTTCAACTATATAACAAAGCTAATGTCACCCACACAAGACTCTGTAGCACTATAAAGACATTACTTGTCTTTATATTTTGTAATAAATGTTGCTAAGGATCTTGGAATCTTCTTTGCTTTTGATCCCAACATCAAATCCAGGAAAAGGAGCAGTTTTTTACATTTTTGAGGAAAGCTTATATTGAATGCATAATAGGTTGCAATAAGGCACTCAAATCCTTGGATAATGGATGATACCTCACACACCACTGCATTTTCAGCCATGATGTACATGTCCTTTGCATCCAGGTGGTTATGTCCAGTACCAAGGAGGACTGGCTCTGACGAGAGTGGCTTGTCAGAATTGTTCTGAAAAACAAAATAACGGTAATCCATTAATTCTTACAACATTTTGCTTGCTTCATTTGCTCATCTCAGAATAAGATATTATGTAGGGTGGAGAAGGTGCATGCAGGAAACTGGCTGCTACTGCTGTAAGAAACTTTCCAAACCCATCACAGGAGTCCACAACAAGAATGTACAATACTTTTCAGGCTAAAGGTGCCAAGTGTGAAAACAATTATTACACAAAAAAATGTTCCAGAAGTTCCTAGTAAGGCCAGAGTTGCAGGATAAGAATAACAACATGCAAAATGCCCTTTGACTCTGAATTAATGGGGCAACGACTGTCAATAATGTAGAACTTACTGATGGTAAAGGGAAAAAATGATAGAATTAGCAGTTACACACCCATAAAGTGCTGTCTGAATGGTTTCTAAGTTACCTGGTTGTCCAGCACAAAAACACTTGTTGATATCTTCTTTAAAGCAGGATGGTAGAATAAGCAGAACAGTTGTACATCTCAGATCTGCAAAAAAGTAATTAATTATGTACTATTTTAACATTTTGATAAAAGACAACACATATCAAATAGAAATCAGTATAAAACTAAATAAATATTGATATTGAATTTCTTGTTCTTCTGGAAATCTCAGTCTAAGCTGGACTAAATTGTTTCTTCCTCCGTAACACTCATTTAATTTTTAATTTTGTTGTTCTTACTTTTTGTTTTTTTTGGCTGGGTATTAAAAGAACCAAGCACAATAGCAATGTTGAAGCTGTAGGAGACTTTTGCGGTGTGAATTGCCCTCCACAAGGGTGTCTCAACCCCGTCCTTTCTAAAGTGGAAACAGGTATTTAATTAAATGATGAATTGCAGAGCCCTTATTCATTGGTCCCAATACTACCCACAATATTTTTTTCAAAGTAGACCATGCTTTTAACTGCAAAAGGTAATTTATTTTACTTTGAAATATGTCAAATCTTACCTCCGTTCTATCACCATATGGTGATAGAAAGGAGGTAAGATTTGATAAATGCATTGACCTAACCCTTTTCACATTCAGAGGCAATGCAATTGACTTCATAAGGGATGGTTTCATCTGTCAAAGCAAGAAGTAAGTAACACATTACTTTTCTACATACCATTTACATCATCCTCTTTCTTTAATGTTTTGACTTTCTCCTGGTATGCACAAAGAACATCATCTTTCTCCACTCTTGACTTGTTATCCAGGACGTTCATAAATTGTTTCACAGCATCTTTCAATGTCAGAAGAGGGTTTCTGTCTGTTATCCTCCAGAACTCTTTGACAATCTGAAAAAGGGCAAATTCATTAGCAGTTGATTAACTTCCATTGCTCATTCAATTCCTTATTAACACACTTCTAGATTCTTTAACTAAAACAAAAAGA
Source organism: Holothuria scabra (assembly GCA_037179385.1). NCBI lineage: Eukaryota > Metazoa > Echinodermata > Holothuroidea > Aspidochirotida > Holothuriidae > Holothuria > Holothuria scabra. The sequence continues at coordinate 12,532,313 of CM074179.1, forward strand.
TTTACTATTACCTGTCATGTTAACCTTTTTCACACAGAATAGGTAGTACACATTTCTCAAGAAACAGTTTTGCTTGTCCTTACACAAGTTCATATCAAACACAGTTTTGTTTCACCAGAAAAACAATTTACTAATTAATCAAACAAAGTAAAATATGAATGGATGGTGCCCTTTTTCACTAACAGGACACTAGGATTCAAAAACTTTGATACAGTCACCCCCTTGCATGTCTTTTTAAATACCCTGACAGACCCCCACTTGCCTCTACTATAACAAGTATGAGGACTCAAACTTTTGTTTAATGACTGCAATATGCCAACTTTGAAAGTGCAATCATTCACAGATAATGATAGCAAATACTTATATTAAAAGGCACACCCACATGATTATATTTACATAGGTATTCCATACTTCACAATTTCAATTTGTGATATTTTTTCTCAAAGCATGTTTTGAACTAGTAAGTATGATGGGTGGGCAATAACCTGTAAATCAGTGAAATGAGATTTAAACAGTGGTGAATTACAAACACTACTAGTACAGTCAGCAGATCTTGAAACTGGGCAATGAAGCTAAACTCAACTCTTAACAATTTAGGAGGTGAAAAAGGAATGTTTTTAACCACAGGAGGAGCTAGAAGACTAGAAAAATGCAACTTGGCTTATAAATTGTCTTTGAAAGAGCATTATTGTAACAAGCAAGACATGTACAACTGAGTGCATGATGACCTATAAATTGGATAAGGTTTTAAACTTGTAATCTAAAGACTAGTTTGACTCCTGCCTCGGTCACTACATTGTATCCTTGAGCAAGATACTTAACCTCCCAGGATGTCACTATGTCAGGAGGAGGTTGGCTAGTCCTGCCGTGATGGTGAGGTGCACCGGCAGCCAATTATGTAAGTTATACCCTCCCTTTCTCTTTTTCTCAATAATGGTGCAATAATTTGAAAGAAATTTGGATGTAATATTAATCTTTGACTGAGACAGTCGACTGAGGCATTATTTTAGCCCATCTCTTAGCTGATTTCTACCCCCTGGGTCGTGATCACTAAAAGGAACACAGTCAAAATTACCTAGCACCAAGTGTGGTCTGGTGACAGTCCTGCTTACTTCACTTAATAAAACCTCTCTTCACCTTGGAGGTAAATCATGAACGGTACCTGCACCAGGTATATCCACCATTACAGGTGCTACCACACTTAAAAGACTGTCTATGAGACCATCATTTAGCTTGGATTATATTGTGAGTATTAGTTTGTGTTTTAACTAATTCACTAACAAGCCACAAAATGAATACATTACCTCTTTGGAATCAAACAACAATGGGTATTTTTCCTTCCAAAAGGAGACCTTTTCAGGATGGTTTAGAATATCTTCCCGTCTTGACAGATATGTTTTTCCCATTAGTAGGGAAATCTTCTGAGCATCTTTCTTTTTCTTTTTTGCTTCCTCTTGAAGCCACCTATAATAACAACAAAGGGGAATGCAAGAATGTTTAGTAACATTGGTAACTTATTTTCAAAAGGTGTCTTTAGGAAGAAAGGGGACCTAAAGCTACTTATTAAAGTTATACATAGAACTGTCATTCTGAGTACAGTATCTCAAACCTCCCTTAACAGTGACTGAAATGACCAGTTCTAATATTTAAGTGCAGAAATTTTCACATTAAATCATTTTTGGTACATTTTCTGTTTTTTGGCCCTTTACTTTTTCCCTAGCTGGAAAGTTTGCCAATTTCAACTTTTGCAATATGGTATCCGTTTTGTAATTTCTGATTTAAAAGCAACCCACAATGCAAAATTGTGGTACATTTTCAAAGAGTAGAATATACCTGTGTTATCAATACAAAGGCTTTTGGCACCGTGTGTTCTCAGCCGTAAAATAGTGGGAAACATGTTCAACAAAATCATATACATGACTTAAATAAACACGGCTGGTTCAAAAAGGGTAGAAAGGGATGAGCACTCAGTAACACTTATTTCAAATACTTGATTAGCTTAATTTGGCTGTTCCAAATGAACCAACTTGTTTGGTTCAGTGCCCACTTGAATGGATCCAGTTCAAATTTAAACCAAACTACACGAACAAAAGATGTATGATACTTAATGACACACTAAACAATTCTCTCCCCCTCCTTATATGTACAGTGGGTAACTTGGTCTATCCAACTTTTACCTTTGAGATTGGTAAATTGTTGGGCCAAGATATTTCAGTAAACTGAAAGAAGGGTGGTAGTTGAAGCTTAACAAAGTAATTATGCTTTTTGGTTCAACATTGACAATAGATAAAACAGATCAAGACAGTCTCAGTCTCTAAGTCAACAGCAAGAAAATTCACAAAATGAATTGTGACTGCAGTGCTAGACTGAAAGATATGAGAGAATTTCACTAATGTCATACAATTTAACTGGCTAACACCTGTCTAAGAAATTTTCCATGTAGTTTAATTCAAGTGTTTCCAGGGCAGGAACCAGAAGGAAAAATATAAGTATAAAAATATTTTATAAAAAGAAAAATAAAAGTATAAAAATATTTTATAAAAATAGAATTAAATTGGTTTCAGGAATAATATTAGCATAAATGAAGGAGTTAATAATAACAAATAATTTTTAAAGTTGGGATGGTTGATTGAAGGGAACATGTGGAGCTGTCTAACTCGGTTTTCTAATCCCTCTTTGAACAGGACTGTAAGGTAAAGGACACTTAATTAATTTTCTAGCAATATATGCTTTGTGAATTTTCAAAACTTCTCATATTCAGTGATTATTGAACAGAAAAAATGTATTTATTTTCTATGTATGAAGACAAGGCAAATGAAAATGGCAAATAGCTGGAACAAGCTCTTACTTTTGATGCCTGACAATACTGGCAGCATCCTCACCAGTTAGTAAAGTCTTTTGTACCTTTGACGTTGATGGAATGGATGTTGGTGTTTCCTTTTCTGGTTTCCTCTTCTTGAGGAGGTTCTTTCTCTCATTTCTAAATTTATCCATTATCCTTATTTTCCAGTAATACTACAAAAGAAAAACAAAATGGGGAAATGTAATGGTATAATTAGGCTTTCGTTACTCATATGGAATGTTGCAGCAGCATGCATATTTTGAAACCAATGCATGAGCAAAGCTGCCCACAAGCTAACTTCTTTCTTGATAGCAATGAAATTAGGTTTTCAAAGATAATAAATAAATGAAAACTATTTGAATCTAAACGATATCCCATAGAATTTCCCTTTAAGCTCAAAAAGGATCAAACAGGTGTTATTTCAGTTATCAATATCTTTAACTTGAAGGCTGTCTAAAGGTATTTTGTGCTGTTTTAGCCCCAATAGCTACTTTGCAATGGAGTCCCTGCCATAATTAAATCAGGTTACATGGCATCTTGATTGAAGTCAATTTCAATAGTATATTTGCTTTCACCATGAAGCCACAACTCCAGTGACTTCATGTCCGAAAATGTCCAGTGACAAATTAAACACAACAGAAGCAGTGTGACAACTTTTTTCCATGAAGCTGGACATAAAAGCTACTGTGATAGCTACAGTATTTTTCTGCATAGTGCTTTAATTTTTTTAGATGATCTAGGGGAAGCTTTCTATCATAACAAGATTTCATAAAACTAGTACAGCAATGCTAATTTGGAAAGCCCACACAATTTCTATTACAGTATCTGTTTAATAAATAAAGGAACTCAAATTAACCAAATTTTATCTTTTATTGATCTGTTCCAAAAACCTCCTTAGATTACAAACTTACAGTAAGTGCAACGAATTAAAGAAGAGTGACCGCAAAATACTTGTGATTTGATAAAAAAAAGCATCATTATTATTTTTGTATGTAAATCTGTGAGCATGCTTTATAGTGTATGGATGATGTACAGTACCTATAAATTGTTCAAGTACAGCAGCGTATACATTTTGTTGCACCTTCAAATCCTCATGTCAACACTGCATGGCTTTGTACTGATCAAAATAATACCCAGAGACTCAAAAGAAGGCCACTGTACTGGGTCTTTAAAACAGTCATTTTTCAATTACTTACCTTGGCCAATTAATGATTAAATGATTGAACAGAACAGAATGGGAGATATCTTCACAGTCCATATTTATTTACAAGCTACACTTCATTTCATGTGTTAGGCCATACTGACCACAGTGCACTATAGAGACCACATAAATAAAGACATGGGTGAGCAAATGCCCAGAAAAGTAGGAAAACTGATCAGTGGGAAGAGCTGTATCATCGATATCAAGGACCAGCTCAAACAGACTGCATAACCACGTGCAAGATTAGAACTGAACACCCAGCCAAGCACACTCTGCTATTAGTGCAATATAAATAGACAGTTAAATGGCACAGCTAACTAAAACAGCTTTAAAACACAATTTAATTAAATGTCTTATATTAGAATGCAAAGAGGCAAGCATTAATGCACTGCTTCCAAGCAATCATACACCAAAATTTCAGCCCCAAATCTCCACAGATGAAGAAGAAGAAAACTTTTGTTGAAATGTTGACGCCATCCACCAAAGCTGTACAGGATTAGAATTTACTTTGCAGGAACTATCAACATGTATGTCAGAGTAACAATTCAAAAGCGCACTGTACACAGCAGTAGTACCCCCTCCCTCCTCTGGACTCTACTCACAAAAGTGCATAGACCTAAGGCCAATTAAAAGAGACAACTGCTGATCGCACTGATTTTCTAGAAAAAGATTGAGTGTGCAGGGCATTTTTATTTTTTACTTTTAACTTTTAACTTCAAAGTAGCCAACATTCAAAATGGCCTCCTGCCCCGGTGAAATTCTCTGTTCAGCGCTGAAATGCACTGAGGCAATGTACAAGGTTACAAACACGAGTTTGCCTTTGGTTGCCTCACCGTGCCATTGCCTCTCTGTGTACTGTAGAGAAATTGGCTCCGTAAGCATGGCCTGAGCATACTGTGGTCCCTGTACAAATGATTATGACGATGAAGTTTGACAGTTTTTTGTTCAACAATTTTACAGAACCTGATTTATTTTAAATGCTAACTAATTATTTTCAAGTTGCAATAAAAGTACAAAATCAAAGGATGCATAATTTCAGAAATAAAACAAATTGATTTAGCAGCAAAAAAAAAAAAAAAAAAAAATTGCGGGTGGCTACGATCAACAGTTGCTATTTTTTACTTAGCCTAATGCAAATTTCACTCATAGGAAACTTGAGTGAAAACACTTAGTTTTATAATGTTGCCATTACATCCTTAAAAACTTACATAAGGTGTTGAAGAGAAATTTTCCTCCCTCAGTACTGGAAAGTTCTGTACAAGTAAGGCAGCCACCTCATTATACTGAGCTGATGTTGGATACCTGTGCCCAAATAACAAAGGTGTCAAATGATTTAGTTCATACCCATTATCATATTTGCTTTTGTGGTATTTTTAACATTATTTCAACAATATATGTTTTAATTTAGTTGAGATTCTGGAAATACAGTCATATACCTATTTTGCGGCACATTTGCAAATTATATCAAACAAGCAGTTTGAAGGCAGTCCAGCAAAACACATAACCACATACAAGCACCTTGTAACAATTTTGAAGGATATAAAGAAGGGAATTTTTATAATTTCCTACTGCAAATACTCAAACTAATATGACAATGCAAGGTTTATCCACCCCCAATAATGAATCCAATGATATGCACATGTATTGTAATTGCAGTCAAACTCTCACTTACAGTACTTATTCATGTGACAGCTGAAGTAAAATTAAATGAAAAGCTATCTTCAGGGACAAAACTACCTGTATTCCTATCTGAATTACTACACCCATGTCAGTACACTATAATCCATGATCGAATAGTTTTTGTTATATTTTGACCATGATTTGTCAGTGCAATTCATTGGAATTGACAGTTTTGCTAATAATTATAACACCTCCTGATTGAAGGTAACATGCCATTGGATACTTTGCACTGTCACAGAGTTGTGTTTTAATAACTTTGTGTTGTGATTTAGTAGTCTAGAATAATGCACAGTGATTGGCCCAATCCACTCCTTGAATCAAATATTTAAAAAAAAAACTGACCCAGTCAGACAAAAAAAGTAAGAGGCTATATAAAACAAGTATATTTGATATTTATGTGGTAGTAAAATTACAGATAAACATGCAAAGAGATCCACTATTTGTAAGTTACATGTCCACATTCTGAGAGAAAAATGTCCTTTACCTACATCAAAAAAGAGGAGAAATTAATTGAGATTCCAATAATGTGCTTTATTCCCAACAACACCATGTCTTGGCTATTTTTTCATGTTACTTATTGCTGTTTTTCATATTTCATCTTGGGAACTCATGGAACTTGAAATTTTACTTCTGACCACTAGTGACCATATATGAAGATGTTGGGGCCTCTTGGGAAATTCTCCTGTTTGACCTCCGGTGACCCTACATGACAAACTTGTGAATTCATGGAAAGTTTTGCTTTTTTGACATTTGGTGACCCAAGATGGCCTTTCATCCCTACCAAAATCAATGTTTACCCTTGTTTCTCTGACAATTAAATCGCATTCTAGAAGTTGAAAAACATTTTCACTACAGAGATATGGGCAGATATAAAAGTTTACTACCCCTGTTCTCCTCTTTGTGAGGTCTTGTCTAAAATATTCTGCTTTCTACACAGGCTAAGTTCTAGTGTTACTAATTTTACAATTCACCTTGCAAAGTATTTTTTAATGACTAAATGAATTAAATGAACATCAAACATGTAACAAATACATCTAAAATAAAGCACTTACTGTACGTTACAAAACCTGACATCTCATTGAAAACACAACTTATAACTAATCTTCTTTCCCTTTCATCAGGAAATATTCCCTTGATCAGCTCTTCGGCTAGTCTCCAGAGTCGGTAACTCAAACTTCCTTGGCCAATTATTTCTTAAGGAGAAGCAGAGAAAATTAAAATGCAAATTAAGTGGGATATTTACATATAGATTTATACACATAGAAAGATCGACAGGGAAATGGACAGACATATAGATACTATATAATACGCAGTGTTATAGGAAGAATATTTCACCAAAATCAAGTACTGCAATTCATCTCTCATGATTCCACCTTGCCATAAATTTCAATTAGAATTATAAATGGGGCACACAGGCAAGATAATAGAATAGAACAGAAGCAATTCAATTAACATTACTAAAATTGAAAGTAATAAAAATGTTTTCTTCAAATATTTTAAATTTTAAACTTCACCAAATATGGATGGAGGCCTGAACAGCTTTTGCATTTCTGGCGAGAAAAATTCGGCACACTTTTATAAAGGTATACTGCATGAAACATAAATCATACATAACATGGATGAAAAGTAAAGAACTCTCTTAAAATGAGACAACACATGGTTTCTAATCCATGTGTAAGCTTGTTTTCTTGGAAAATGCCCATGGGTGAACAATATCTGAGAAAAATGTTACTAGCCTCCTCCAATATCTTTTAATCGGTTGCAAAAGTTTACGGAAGTTACCATCTACACCTTACATTGTCTGTTAGGATCAGATTGGAAAGGGGGTGGAGGAAAACTGTATATTACCTTAAATGCTCCACAGTTACCCTGTACTTGATCTTTTTTTTTTCATATCAAACACTTGAGAAACACTCACTTATCCAAATCTTTGTCATTGCTATCTGGTGACATGAAAACTTCTGTGGCTGATGGTTTAGGTGGCTGAGGAGATGGCTTTGGCACTGGGGCATCATCTCCAGTAGAAAATTTGAGTGGATCCTGCCATTGGCAGCTCAAATATGGGCATGGAGAGCGAGTCCAGGTCATCATCATCACAACTGGTACTACTTTCTAATAAAATGGTAGATGCAGATCCAGGCGAATGAACTTCCTCCAAGGGGCTGAACATTGGTGGAACAACTGTAGTCTTCAAACCCTGTTTCAACTCAGATGGTGTTACGTCCACCCAATCCTTCCAATCTTACTCATACTTTTGAAGTTTTAAGACAGTTTGAAGTCCAAAATCTTCAATATTAAATGCCCCTTTTGTCTCTGATGTTATGTTGTCAGGCAAATAGAAAATTTGACAACTTTCTTGTGTCTCCATAGGTTATGTGGCAGGCAAAAGCCATTTTAGTCAACATTAATGAAATTAACCCTTGCCTCAAACCCTCTTTCAAGCACAGCATTAATTATGTTCAGGAAAGCCACAACATTGTAAAAGACAATGGCATCTTTCTCTAGAATTTTGGTGTCAGTTACACCCAGGTGATTAGCTGAGCAGGCACTTAGCATCTCAGTGAACACTTCATGTTTTTCAAAACTGATGCAAAATAGCATCTGTAGATACAGAAAAGAAAAGTTTACAGTCAATTGAGCCCTTCTGGGCAATACGTCTGTACCACATGTACAGCATCTGGCATTAGTAAGGATACAAGATGGTACAGAGTTGAAATAATGCAAAAATGCTACACAATTCCACCCTTGTGAAACAACTGGTGTGGTATATCAATTATGTAAATAGATTGCATGCATGGTAGAGCACAGTTATTATGCTGTACAAACATAAGCTAAATATCAAGTACACTCTTCTTTCACTTGGAAAATGCCCCTCACCAACTGTAAAACTGCACCATACTGTACTTAGATATGAGGCAATAGCATTCTACTGATGTGCAAACTTAAGTGTTTTAAATATCCCATATGACCCTGCACACAAGTCAGTCAAATTCTCCATGAAGTTTGTATTTCATGACAATAAAATTGCACTGATCTTGCCCTCTCTTTACAGTGTACAAAGGTAAAGGATATGAATCAACTAATTCTAATGGAGTCAAAATACTTAAATTACTGCATTCAGGTTTATGCACAGAATATGCATGATGATGCATATGAAATGAAATGGTCTCCATGCTTTCAGTGATGAAATAAACTACTGAATTGTGAATGAATATAACTTTCAGCTAACTAAACTGGCAGAAATTGTACTGAATATCTGTGACTATACAACAGCCCACTGAAAACTCACGGCCCATTGTTTCAACTGTCCTAACTGTGTACACATTGCTCAAATTTCCCAGTTCTCTTGTAACAAGAAGCTGTGTACAAGGTGACAGCTCAGACACAGCCATGCGGCATGCTCTGTCCACCAGTGTGATGACTTGTTTCATCACTTAAAATTTCTGAACCTGCCAAAGCAAGTGCTTGCCTAAGTTGATGCCGTTTTACTAGAGTGTAAACAATATTTTTCATGTTCTGAGTGGTATGTACAATTTTCTTAAAGAAGCTGTGCTTAGACTCAAATCTAAGAGTCCAACAATGAGACAATGGACCAAAATAAGCTATTTGCTTTGCATAATGCTGTAAATAGTGCATTTTTGGGATAAGTTTGATATGAGGGAATAATTTGATGTACAATTCTAAGAAGTCAGCCACAGTTCCCTCTAAGTAAGCTAGTGTTTGGGGAGAATGGATTGGAGCAGAAGCTAGGTCACATATTTCTGCTAGATAAAGAAGCAGTTGCCAATGTTCATCTTCAAAAGGAATGGCATTCCCTAGCATTACAAAAATAAGTCTCATGATGCACCACATCTGTGCTGCCTTTTAATTGTTTTACTATAACATGGCCCCTGGACCATGACATTGGAGAAGGCTGACTGGACTTGTCTGATAACTTGTAAGGGAACCTATCAAAGACTTCATTAATTTTCTCAATTGAAAGCATTTTTTCATCTACAAAATGGGTCAATACTTTACCCACAATGTATGGACACACACCTTCTAACAAATCATGTGCTATGTCAGGTGGTATACCTCTAGTTACATGAAAATACTTAAGGTCATTAAATGGAGAATTTCTCTTTACTCCATAGGTAGTGCTCATTTGTTCGTCATTTTTAACAAGTTTCACATGTTCATCATATATGGCTGAAGACCTTTCTACAAAGTTTCTTGGGGGATGACCACACATGAGTTCCTGAGATGTACACATGCAAAATCTACATATTCTGAACCCAGAAAAACTTTCATTAAATCCACCCATGCTATGGCTTGCTAAATTGTCTGCTACTATCATGGTTGCAGTACCCCTGAATACTTCCACTACATCATCAACTTTCACTTGCAATCCCACAGTCTGTAAAAGGCATAGGTCTGACAATACAGGAGAAACAATTTTTTGTAGACCATACAATTTTATGAAGTCACTGTTACACAACCAAAGTAACTGTATATGCTTCAGTTTTGAGCGGAACCTTGGTGGAATATTTCCAAGTACAAAGTAGCAAGCACAGAGTTTTGGTTTCTTTATGTAGGTACCCAGTGGATTTGCTGTTTCAAAATCATCAACAAATAATTGCACCTGAAGGGAACAAGGGTCATTTGAAAATAATGCACTATTTGCAAAATAGCTTCCATCGCAGTAATCACATGTCAACCCAGGGGTGGCACTCTTATGTCCATTTTTAACCTCTGAAACAATGTCAGGATGCTTCAACATGGGAGCAAGAGTTTTTAAAAGTGGTACATAATAAAACACATCATCTTTGCCATTTCTCTTTCCTAGAACATACTATACTCTCTCCACAAGGTCTAAGTGTTCCTTTGCAAATGCAACTTGATCTGTGTTTGAACTATTGGACAGTAAGGAGTCAATAAATGAGGTTTGCTTATCTTTAAACTTAGAGATATATTCCGTCAATTGGCAGTGACTTTGATGATCTTGAAGTTGCTCACAATGAATGTTAGAAAAAACATTCGAAAATAAACAGTCACTATACACTTTAAGTAACTGTAATATCTCAGACGTACAAATGTCTATAGCAGAACCAGGAACAAAATGTAAGTTTTTCATCTTTAGTTGCATCATGATAAAATTGTTTAAAACATCAGTGTTTTGTGTAACATTTTGGGTATTAGCTTCATCTTTACCATGTACTGCACTTCCAACTGTTGAATTTTCATCAACACTAACACTGAGGTGCTCATCCTGCACAGTTTCACCTTCAAGTAACTGTGGTAGATTGATTTCATTTGGAGGTGAGCATTCTATTTCATTACATTTACAGAGGTAGCTTTTGCCATGTTTCCTTCGAAAGTGCTTTTTTAGAGAATTCACAATATTATATGAGGCTTTACAGTGATCAATACCACAGACTACTATGAAATTTGGTTCCCCAGAGTGAATCAATTGAAGATGGTTCAAGAGGTTGACACAAGTTGAAGTCTCGTATCGGCAATGACAACATCTAAAGGTGCTTGATTGTTGTGAAGGAAAATTTTTTGGAATAGTATCAGTATGACTGGTAAACGAGGCCATTCTCAATTGATTAATTGTAATCCACTGCTATACTGTATGTAGTAATCAGACTGGTACATTCCATCATAGCTGCAGTATATTTACAAAACCTGAGTTCTTTCAGAATGATTTAAGTAATTACCTCAAGCTTTTAAAATTTTTATTTCCAAAGTGAGTAACATGGAAGCCTTGTAGCACAAAATGTGGAATTATAACCAGAAATCCTTGTTGAGCTTGGCCAAAAGACCACCTGTTCATAAAAGAAATAAGAATATTTCACATTTTATAACAGAAGAAATTGCCCAAAGTCTGGCTCAATGTGCAACATTACACAAAGATGTACACTGACCTTCCACATTATACACTATATAGTAGGGTTGTCGCACTAAAAATACGACTACACGAAAAATATCAAACTTCAAGAATTTGACTGATTCACATTGGTAATTACCCTTTTCTAAGCAACCATGCCAAATTTTATCAAAATCCGACCAGTACTTTTCAAAATATTGCCGATTTTATGTCTCCATAATCCTTACGATTTCTCCAAATCGCCGTATGCTTAAGTGTTACAATCTGCCTGCAAAAGTTGGTCAAAAACAACATCGTAACTGCTCACTCAGACGCTTTGATTATTCATCACTGTGTTACGTACACCAGATGTGCCGACGTGAATATGCAACGTTACTGGGCAAGACACTCAGTGATCACGCGTCCGTGTCATGATAGCTTGCGTTCTGTGTACGTAACATGCATTAACAAGTCGCACATAGCCTGCTTACACACAGTCTATGCTATAGCAATCCGTACACGTGCTTACGCACACGTACACAAGTACGTAATTTACTAACAGTACTTCGGTATTGCACGTACAGGTATATACAATGCAGTACTGTATGTAAGCATTTTGGCGGGAAATCCCTTGTTGCTAAGCTGGAAAATGGGCTCATACATAAACATATCAATGTCGGCTCAGTACAAAAGATGTAGGCGGGGATCAATGGGCTGTTTCATTAAAATCGAGCGTGCATCGGGGCTGAGCAAAAAATCATTTTTTTTTTCTTCGGAAATGGAAAGATCATAAAAAACGCTACAAAATGATACCTGGAAGCAATTGCAGATTTTTCTGGAACCCATTGTAATCATGTCACCAATGTTTTAAGCCCAAAAATGGTAAATAAATATTATTTTTGGCGATCGCTTCCCTCCATTATAATGTAGAGTTCCTTTTCTTCTTTCTAACGATATATGGGTTGTAGGGGTCAAAGGTTCAGCCCCAATGCACGATCAAGTCAAAGATGGCCGTGTGTGGCATTTTACGTGTGACCAAAACACACTTTTGACTATCACCGTTGCAACGATGCTTCAAAGGGATCGTTAGAAACTGTAACATATTTTTTCTTCTTTTTGTTTTAAAGCTTAGGCTATTTGGTGAAATATTATAGTAGAAATATGTCTTTGGTGTACTAATTTTACAGTGTAGGCAAAATTTCGACAATTTTGGGTGTCATAAATTCAGTTTTTTAAACACACTGTTTTAGCGACTTCGTGTTTGGGTGTGAGTAGTTCCGCGAGAATTTTGGAGAAAAATTCTGTGTGCGTGCGACAACCCTATATATAGGTAGTACTGTGGAAAAAGACAAAATCTGAGATCACAACTATAGACACTGTTGATTTAAATTAGGCTGTTACGTAGTTCTCCTGCATTCATTCATTGAACACAGTGATTTAGCATGGCACCAAGGTAACACAGCTATAAAATTGCATTGTATCATGCCCTCATTATTGAGTATAACACAGACTAGGCCTACCAGTCTAAGGTCACAGACAAAATTTTGAACCTTTATTGCAATTGAGGGAAAATGAGGTGAGTGGGGCATTGGGGACATAAACCTCCCTCCAAAATTTTTTCTGACTGACAGTTGAAAATGTGTAACTCTTGTAAATGAGAAAATGTGCTCCGCACTGCCATATAGGCCTGCCTACCAATTTAAAAGTTGAAAAAAAAATCCGCCTGGGAACAGTACTTTACAAGGATGTGCTCACATCTCACAATAATCACACAGGGAACTCACACTTTGCCAATATCACATCACACTTGACTTTTTCACAAACAAGTGATTTCGAAACATTCCCATTCATGCTAAGACACCCAACTGGGCTAAGCCTAGTGGCCAAGATACCACTAAACTAAAATTATTGGCCTAAGGCTACTAGACCATATTCTAATTAGCCTGAAAGAGATTGGTTCAAAACTTAACCCTGGGAACTGGGAAGGATTATTCCATACACAGTACCATAGAGAAGCCCAATGGGCACAATGAAATGGAACTGTAAAGGAATAATCCTTCGAATCCACTATGCAGTTTTATTGTTAGCTGGCATAAGGCCCTATTGAGGATTGCTAATCTCTCGCACAAGTATAATCCAAGTTAGGCTAGGCTAGCCTAGATTGTAATTAAAAAGCATAGCTTGACCTGGGCTAGGCCTATACTTAATTTTTGAGATTCTGCTAGGCTAGCTAGCCTAGCCTAGGCCGATCCAAAAACTCCACCCAAATTGTCCACCAAATAAAAACAAACACAGAAGTCACTAGAAGCTTTAATTAATTGCAACACGACTGTGCCATCTTCTCGGTGACATCATTTAAAGTAACTTAAGCCTCGAAAAGTTGGTAAGGCCGTGTTTAAAAAGGCTTGGGCTGTACAAAGATATATGGCTTCAACATGTTAGGATGCCTAGGCCTAGGCTAGGCCTATTCGTATTGTCTCCCTGTGATAATCTCAATAAGCGCAACTGAAGTTGGAGCATAAAAGTGTTAGAGAACGAATTTAATGTATGAAATGTAACGAGGGTAATCCCTGTATAAAATATGACTAATACATACCTCGATTTTCGCAGCAACGAGCAAAAAATAGGATATTATGAACACAGATTTCTAGCGGCAGACTTCTGTTTCGTGGTCGCCCTATCGAATTGCTGTAGGTCTTACTAACTGTATAGTATTCTAACCAGTTGGGCGCGTACAATTACCAGGCAGGTAGTATAATGATACTACATCAGCCACTTAGGTAGTGAATTCACATGGGCTGTCTACTGAAAATACTCTCTAAAATTAGTATTATTACAAGTCATCACCTTGTTCGTCTACTAACGATGAGTAAATTCATCCGCACGGGTTAAGCCTGCAGTATTGTTACTCGACGCACGCATTGTTTTACTAACCAGACTAGGAAGCAGACGTCATTGTGGTGTGACCGCTAGTAATTACAATCATTACATAAATCGAAAAAGTAGATTTACTCGCATTTTATGTGAACTGTGAGTGACGGCACTAATTGACGTGTATCTTTACTCATTTTGGTTGTAACAATGTACTAACTGATTAGTTTATATTTTGTCTGTGTAGGCTCTTGGTTGATATGCAAATGAAAAAAGAACATCAGTGAGACCGCAAGCGCGGGGAACGGGCGAGAAATTTTAGGCATTTACAAAGTAAACATGTGGACGGTCGGTTCTTAAAAGTTTTAATGTTTTCCTGTTGTAAGTATGTAAACAAATAAATAAATAAGAGTTGTAACGATGAAAATAAAGACAAGAAGACAGGAAGACATAATGCTATGTCTGTTAAAATGTTTTTTTTTTAATAACTATTTTATTGTAAAAATCAGTGAACGATTTCCTCAATACAGTTATTCAATTCATAAGACAATCTTGTAATCTTGGTCAATTCAGTGAAGGTATACAATATGTGAAAAATAATTTTGTGAACTTATTACTCTATGGGATCATACAAAATTAATATTTTGCCAGTTTGTAGGAGCAAATGAAAAATTGGAAGGGCAAGTGGATTTCAGTGACCGCCTGACCTACTTGGCAAGTGAGTTTAAAGGTTAATGTAGAGACCTGGGCTCATCATTCATCAAGTGGCGGAGCTGCCATATGGTCAGAGGGGGCGGTCCCCCCCCCCCCGACGGACCAAAATCGTCTGTCGGCGCCCTTTTTAGGTTTTTAAAATACTTTACTCTTGCACCATTATTGGCAAAAGATATAGTCTAATAGCGTTTTTTAAGGCCCAGGTAACAAAATTCTCAAACAGCCACTGTACTATCTGCACTTTATTCTGATGAGAAGGGTCATCTTCTTTAATATAGGGATAGGTTTTTCCAAAACGTATTTTCATGCTTTATACGCACTAATGAATGTTGGCGCTGTGCTAAGTTAATTGCTTCCACTCGAAGTGTGATTGTAAGCTTACAAAATACACAGACTGACATTCAGTTCACCCTTCCGGTCAATAAAAGATGTTTTTAGGGTGCAACAATAAATGTAGCGCGCAAGCCCTCTTGTTTTCGGGGATAATTGTCAACATAGACAATAAAAAGAGTTTAAAAAAAATACCAAAATAGCTTCCACAACATTTTTCAAAATCATTTGAAGAGAACATTCAGGTTAAAATAAAATAAAACCGTTATCATAAAGGGAAAGGTTTAAGGGCTTTAATGAGCAGTTTTCATTTTGATTTTCGTCAAGTGACCATTAATTCTCATGATAAATGGCTATTTCTGACACTGCATGATAATCCCATGAAAATGCTTATTTCTGTATTTTCGTGATCTCAAAAGCCAGAAAATTGCATCAAATAAGCTTAGGTTTAGGCTACTTTT
This sequence comes from Holothuria scabra, assembly GCA_037179385.1. Taxonomy (NCBI): domain Eukaryota; kingdom Metazoa; phylum Echinodermata; class Holothuroidea; order Aspidochirotida; family Holothuriidae; genus Holothuria; species Holothuria scabra. Next base: position 12,548,260 of record CM074179.1, read on the forward strand.
ATTTATTATGAATTCGGTGTCTAGAGAACCAAGCAGACCTTTTGTTCTGGCTATTTCAAAGTGGTGACATGATGTAAATTACGCCAATTAAATTTTCTTCGTGTACTTATCTTGATTTCCAGATGCCAAAAATGTACACCTGTGGGTGATTAATTTCCATAATCTTTCCCCTGTAAGATTGCTTGCTATTTGGCTCTGGCAGGTTTAATTTTTTCCTTCAAAAAGTAGCCCATTATTACATTAAAATCTTATATCGAGACCTGAAAATAACACAAAAAATAATGACCACCTTTATACTAGAATGTGAAAGAGAGGAAAAGAAACATGGGCGTCCGCAGGTAGGGACAAGGGGGGAACTTGCCCTCCCTGGAAAATAAAAAACCCGAAAAACGAAGAAAACATACAGAAAAATACGAAGAAAAATTAATATCAACATTAACATCAACGTTAACAAACATCAACATTTTCACTCAGTGTTTTCCCTATTTATATGCGGTAAACAGGGTTAGAAATGCCATTTCCAGCGATCTGAGAGGCATTTGGGCCAAAAACTTTTCTTGAGCTCCGCGCCAACTCATTGTGGCGCGGAGCTCCCCCTCCCCACCAAAGAAAAAGAATTCCCCACCCCCTCCCAAATTTTCTTCTGCGGAGGCCAATGGATAGAAAATTTAAACATGTTTCAATAGAAAGACTTGCTGAGAAGAAATGGCAAAGTAGTCTTTTACCAGGAGCAGTAAATCAAATGGAAAGTCTGAAAAGCAGTGGCTTCGATCGTTCTGAAGATCAGGGTATTTACTCATTCGAAGCGCCCCTGCAGACCATTTTCGCCCCCTCTGACCGAAATCCCTAGCTCCGCCACTGCATTCATCTACCCCCGTAAGTGGTCGGGGAGGGGGGAGTCACCGGTAGTCGATTGAAATCTCTCAGATGCCATCTCACACCGAGTGATGCTATCCAGACGAGGAGGGAAATTGACCTATTTTGGTCGAAATGGTCTTGGTTGGCGGAGTCGTTCACGCCGATTCAGCAAAATGTAAATAGTTGAAGCTCTGCATTTATTTTGATGGGAATAACCTGTCAATTTAAGTAACTCATTATTGATATCAGCCTTTCGTTTACTCTACAGTCGTCAGTAAATCCATCACTTACCCCCAACCCATCTTCTCGTGGATTTCACACCTTAGCTTGTTTGTACTTCCAGATATTTTTTTTTTTGTTTTGTTTTTGTTTTTTGTTGTTTTTTTTTCTTTTATAAAAGTGGTTGATTTAGACTTCACGGTTGAATGAGATTGGAAGTGGTAAATAAAATTAAGCGATAGAATAGCAGTAAAATTGAGGAAGGAATTGCTAAAAGGGCATTTTGTCGTAAAGAAAATGAAATTTTCACTACTACATTAATCAAGGGGACAAAAAATACAAACCGCTCGATTGGAAATCTTACTTCAAACTACAAACTTCACAGTTTTTTAAACAAGTGTTCTGCGTTGTAGGTGGTATTTGATTGCGTTTTGGTCCAGTTTGGTTCAGAATTTGGGTTTCTCAGGGGGTGGGGGGGGGGCAGGGGGGCAAGTTGCCCCCCTGGAAAATTATTTGGGGAAATTTGATGAATTTTCTTACTCTAACAAAAATTTCTCAAAATTTTTGTTAGAATAAAAAATCCCGAGACATTTCTGATACATAATTCGTATTTTCATGCAACAAATTAACCCAGATTTGAGATTTCGTCAGTGTCGCATAAACCGGCACTACTCGCGTTCCACAGAAATGTCCTCGCCGCGCCCAGCAGATTGAATGTTCTCTTGTATACACGCGGTTTTAATGGTCAGTGCATTTCACTGCACATGAAGCTGTTATTCAGGAATTTAACAACAGCTGATACAGTACAACTAACACTGAAAGGCTGTAAACCCAAACTTTGCACACAGTCTTTGCGTTGTACAATTTGGGAATTCAGTAAAAGGATGTGAAAAATGACAAGTCACTAACATAGACAACCCCCTCCCCCCGAGTTTATTATATTGTCCCGCAAGCTAGTAGTTGCTATACCGATTTTATTCTGTGTACATAAGGCATAACGATGAATGTGGCTAAAACAATCCATGGCCAACGATTAAATTAAAGTTAGTCTAGAAATTAGAATGAACTGGATCTATTGGCATACTTAGCCTAATTCTTGGAGGCATACAGGCTAGTTTGGGATAAAAGGTTTCTGCTCACTTGGGGCGTAACAATGAACGGGTCCATGCGGAGTACCTTGCAGCTTTTTTCACTTAACAGACTGTTCTAACAGGATATCCTGTGTGATCGAGCCACTATTAGGCCCCCTTTTAGTGGCGTACGAAGGGGGACAATTGGACCATGCCCCCCTCACAGATGCCATTTTTTCTTTGTTCTTAAAAATAAGTACCGGTAGTTAAACTTTAGTAATACAGATTTTACTTCAAAAGATAGCATATGTGGCACCAGGTTGCTTATAAGGACACCCATTTTTTTTTAATTTTCAAAGGGGAAGGATTGTCTCTTCAAGTACGTCCCTCAGTGATGCCAATATTTTAATTCCTACAAGGCAAATTCTGTCCAGTTCCAATTTTTACTTTAAAAGGTAGGCTGTCTCTGTTTCTCACTGGTGGCATCGATAAAAATAAAGACTACTTGTTTAGATTCTCTTTACAAGCATGAATACGATATTTTTGACCATCTGAGGCGTCTGATTTTTCGAAAATTTTTTCGCTCCGCGCCAACCAACGAAGGCGTTTCACTCAGTCTTTTAGGCAAAATTACATTTTGGGGTCAGATTAACCCTCAACTCTCTGATCACTTTGCAGTTTGCAAACATATTTTGAGGGAAGGATTTTATTTGCAAACGACAAAAGAAGGTAGTGGCTGGGTAGATTCTTCGTATAAGTCTGGGAAATGCTATTTCCGGCCATCTGAGGGGTCGGATTTTTCGAAATTTTCCCTACGCTCCGCGCCAACTAATGGTGGCGCTCCGCTTAGACGATCAATGCTCTTTTATTTTGACTCCTAAAAGTGTGCAAATTTAATGACAAGTTTTACTTCGTAAGGTAGCATAAATGGCATAAGAATGCATGTAAAGACACTTAAGTTTCAGTTTTATCCTCATGAACCACCACGATTCAACTTTTTACACTGTTCCCGTCAAAGTCGAAAATCTTGCACCATTCTGCATCTAGGCTCCTTGAAAAGGTCAAAAACTTCCGGACACCCCTCCCCGTAGACTAACTGCATCCCCCCCCCCCTTCAGAGAAATCCTGGGTACGACACTGAGTTAGTACATACAAATAAACCAGTATTGTTGACCAAAATAATGTACTAAGAGCTGTTATTTCCAATTGCTCTATGTTATACTTTAAGATTAAAAATGCAGGTAATATTACATAATGACATGGTAATGTTGTTTTACTTATAAATTTGCATTTTTTATATGAAATACATACACATTGACCGGGAAAATTTTGGGGAAATTTCACATCTTTGCCCCCCCCCCCCCCCACCCCTGGAAAAAATCGTAGCTACGCCACTGACTATTATTAGATAAGCTATTGGAATCTTCTAAGGATTATTGACTGCGATAAAATATTCGCCCTCAAAGTTATGTCTAGGCCGACAAACAGAGAGTGTTGCGTTTCTCGTTGCGTTTAATGATTATGTTTTTGATTGATGAATCCTGCCAATTTCAGACAAAGAGTGAGACGAACTGAAATGAGACGAATTGAAATGGGAAAAGCCTCGATGAGACCAACTAAAGGAGAAACAAAAGTAGACAAATTATATGGGGACAAATGAGAAGAAGAAAAACTTTAAAGTAGCAGACCACTAATTATTTGCCGCGTTGACTTACACACAGCATCAGGTTAATTCCCGGCCCATAAGTCCTTTCAGAAGTATTCAAACTGTACATTCAACCCCTCTCATTAATAATAGGCAAAATGTGGGCCCTTATGCAAATTTAAAATGTTCATAGTTAGAGAGCCTTGAATGATGCAGGCGCGGATCCAACGGGGGGGGGGGGGGGTTACGTCTTCAGCCCCCTCCCCCTTTTTCGTCACGTGGACAATAACAAATACACTGAAATAAGCATAATGTTTATCCACGAGAATATTCAAGGAGGGGCTATTTCAGGCTCATCCTTTCCTTCACAACACAAATCCAAATACACGAACCTCGTATTATATTAAGCCCGGGTGAATAGGCTATCTACTAACTTTCCTGCCGCCTTGTCTTCGCCACAACATGGAGCCGCAACTCCCTAGCCACAACATAAAGATTTGAATAATGTGAATAGATGTCAGCCAATAGGCCTATGTCATCACGTTATGAGCGTTACCGACTTAACTTTGTTCACACTGTCGCACGTAAGCCCATGTGTGCAATGTACCGTAGTGGCTATGAACAGTTGGCACGTTAGTCTAGTTTCAGTTTCCAACGGTGGTCCATCTGGTACAGAGCAGGGCCAAGTGTGCAAACGTTTGGACAAAATCATGCTGCGGCCATCTGGGTGGCCCCATTGAAGCAGATATAGGTGTATATTAGTTGGCGTCTTACCGTCACCTCTTGCATCCATCCTTCCCCCGTTAGATTGACCAATGTGCCGAGACCCACATGTACACCCCTGGTATAGAGTGACACCAATCAAAAACAATCATATCGGAGAAACACAAAACGCATCCTACAATTTGCAAGTGTGTTTTAAGTGATATTTTAATGCAACACGTAAGAATTGAAGCTCTCGTATAGTTGTTGATGCTGAAAACGGAGAATCGGCTGTACGTTGATTTTGATTTGTATTTCGTTGCGCACCGGTATGTTTTTATTTGATACGTACGGTTTGCATAGGGAACAAGTGTGCAGAAACCGTTGCTTTGGACTGGTTGTTTGTTGGCTAGAAAATAAAGTTGCCCTTTTGTTTGTTTGGAATGCATATAATTAATTATGTATATACAGGCAAATAATGACGAATATGGAGCTTTTATTAGAGAAAATTGATTGGGAATTTCGTCATTTCATGAGTTGTCAAAACCACACAGTAAACTGGTCTAACAATTGGCAAATTTTCGAATTCCTCATTTTCAGAGCCCACTGCCCCTCCTGGGTGTCCAAGAAAAGAGGGTGAGATGCTACATGGTGAAATGTTTCAATATTTTGAGCCACTATAAAACTCTCACGCTTTCAAAATATTTTCTTGAAAGTTTGGGTAATCATTACTTCAACCGACTATACGGTCAATGTGAATTTAAATCCTGGTGTACTTTATTACCGTTACATGGTTTTAGGCTATGACATGTGTAAACTGTACTTAGTGTCATGTAGTATGGTGCACCCTCCATGAACTTTAACACGAACGCCATCTTGTTGTTTAAGGGCAAATCTCCCTTCCTTTTGTCCTACATTCCCGGGGCCCTTCCTGTTTCCCGTCACTTGTTGCCGGTGAACGTGAAAAACTACCTCGCCCTAGTTCCACTTGTATGCTGTATCCCTTATTTTCAAGGTGTGGCCAGTTTCACCCTCTAAAGCCTCCTCATCGGTGATTTTTTAGATCAGCACATTCCTTAATATGTATTTAATTTGGTGCGTCACAACCTTTAACCAATCATGAGATTGCATGTGTCCCGATCTCCCCGAGACATGAAAGCTCCGAGCTTGCAAGTTTTTGTCGCACCCATACACTGGTGCAGCAGACCTCAGACGACGAGCGCTTGAGGCAATCTGTATATAGACGAATCCGATTAGCATTGTTTTTTAGCAACTGGAGGCAGCCATTGGTGGGGTCCATCAGCCTTTAATCGTCTTCATTTATTGTCTACGTGGATTTTAAATCCTCATATTCAGTAAAATTGATAAAATTGAGATACACTTTAGTGTACAACCATCCATGGAACAGGATAGGAAGGAAATTTAAAGATTAAAGGTGATGGACCCCATTAATGGCCGACTAAAATCAGCCCATCACAATCCGTCCGAATTCATCTATAGCTAAATTTTAATTGTTTTTTTTTTTGGGGGGGGGGGGGCGGATGTTAATCGAACGGAATAAAACCGTCAATCAGCTTTAATCAGAACTATATCTTCTTCTCATCTATTTATTCATATCTCAACTCGTATCGCCAACACACTCTGCAACACCCCCGTACAAGCCTTCTTATCAACGATTGGCTCATTATCCGATGGTACTCGTAGCCCCACATATTGACATAGACACACATGCGATGTCACCGTTGGCGGAAAACGCTAGATTTAGCAGTCGTCATTGCGCAATGTCTAAACAAAACGGGAATATACCAAATGATACGGGAGATAGATACATTATAATTTACATTTTTCCTTTTTTTGAAGAATATGACACAAAAATACGGTAATTAAATAATGTAACAACTATATCACTGTATTTTTAAAATGTAATCAGGCCTAGGCTACAATTAGCCTGGCTATCTATACAATTTTTACCATCCCGGTGGGGGGGGGGGGTATGCAAACCCCCATCCCCCACCCCCTCTGGATCCGCCAATGTTTAAAACCACAGACACAAAGTTTTGATTTACTTGAATTATTTACTTGATTTATTTATTTAAATGACGATGAGCTATAACAGCAGTTGATTACAGGTTCACCTTTCGTGTTTTTGCTTTTGCGAATATATCGATTACATCATCAAAATCTAATCTATTGGTTTCCTCAGATTCGATGCTGAGGAGTGCCAATGCGGTGAGTCTTGGCTGTCGCCTGGTGGCTCTGAGATAAGGGAGAATAAGTTTTAACTTGCTGAAAGACTGTCAGAATTAGCCTTACGGTTTTCTGTGTATAGGAATTCTCTGGCTTTCTAATAAAATACGCAGGAAGTCTGTAGGGTGTACGATTAGCCAGCGAGAATTCTCGCAAAACTTGATGGACTGTTGCCAATTTATGCGTTCATTTGCCCCTTCTCTAGTTAAGATTGACATTTAATTGTGTCAATATTACTAAATTATTATATGAAAAAATGAAATTTCTATATCAATGCAAATGGTAGGTCCAACATTTTTTAAGTGATCTCGATTTGGCTCCCCCTAGCGGTGTCGCCGGGGGCAACTTATTCCCCCTTGCCCGCCCCACCCCCCCCCCTCCCTAGCTACGCCACTGCAGGCTGCTCAAATACATAGGATCCTTGTAAAGTTCGATGAGACATGTAAAGGCTAGGTAGACGGTATGCGATGCATTGTCAACCTCCCTTGAAGTTCAGAAGGGATATTCGGCGGTCAATGAAGTTCCTCGAATTTATACTCATCATAATTTTATGTCGCAAGGTAGTCAAATAGTTTGTAGAAAGCCCATACCAGCTGTTTTTCCAAAGAAAATTTTCTTTACAATACCATGTCATCCAATGGTAGTGGTTCACTTTATCTGGTAATTTTCTGATCATTTTACAACTTACTCTTACTCTCTCAAAATAATGACTGCTTGGATTCTACTTACAAGTCGGTGGGAAATGGCGTTTCCGGCGGATGTCTGAGTGGTAGTGGTTTTTCAAAATGTACCGTACGCTCCGCGCCAACAAGACTTTAAATTCCAGACAGAGAACCATTGGCCTACCGTATTCAAATGCTCTCATACTCATCTATCAACAAATACCTTTCCACCCTGTCAGCTGAGTAGTCTATGTAGATGGATTTTCTAGTTATTTAAGTGTCAAAATGTTATCAATGATCAATTTTGCAGAAGAGTGACGTAGCTACAGGCAGGAAGGGCGATTTCCCGTGGCTCGAAAAAGTGAAAAATTCGGAAATTTGCCATTTGAGAAACCAGTCAAATACAGTGCGGTTTTTCTAACCTCCTTTCATAAAATTACGAATTCTTCCTAATAAAAGCTTCATATTTGTAATTATTAGTTTTAAAAAGGCAAATTTTCCGCGGTTTGGGGCCTTAAATCGCAACCCTTTATGCAGGAAGTGGTCGCTACAGTGACGTTTCCCTAAAAGTTTCTTCAATATAGGCTTTTACTTTTTAAATATTTTGTCTAAAAAAGATAAAAAAGTTTCGGGAGCTTTTTGAATGTCGCCTAGAAGACTCAATCCGCACTCCTTATTTAACGTTATGTAACAACAATCATCTTCAGTCCACATGCTCTCTCAGATATATGCTAACAGGAAACGCAGATCCTTCGATAGTCCCCCAAATATTGAAATATCCTACAGGAAACCATATATCTAAACTATTTCTTGCAATACGAACTCAATATATATTTAAAAATGTGTAAGAGGACCCAAATTTTTGACGCGCGCAGTTAAGTAGTGTTCAAACTTAGGAAAAATCACATTTTTTATGTTTAAAATAAAAAAAAATGTTCTTGCTCAGAGAAATAGGCAAAAAATCTAGTATTAAAAATGTACCTTTTGGTCAATGAGTAAGGGAGATGTGCATGGTCTAAAATTGCCCCCCCCCCCCTGCTTTCATATTACTTCCTGCGCCATTGAGATATTCAGACAGAGAACAACCGTACGTATATTATTCGCTTTCTCTAAGTTCACCCCCCCCCCACCCCTCCCTTTTTGGAATGTCTGGATCCGCGCCTGTGATGTGTACGTGCTTCCCGCCTTTGTCTATACCTAAAGACGGCGTTTCACAAAGCGGAGCAATACAATCAAAAATGCCATTTGATTGGTCAATTGCCTTGAATTTTGCACCGTCTGTATTTCGACTCATTTCCCAAACAAACCACACAAGAAATTAAGCAAATATCATAAGTAATACAGCCAGAAACTAGAAATGTGGTTTCGAAAATCGTAACCACTTACCGTCCATGATTGTTTCTGTGTCAACATACTTTGGTACGTACCAAAGCTTAGAATATCTTCCTTTCACGTTTGTTCGCCGATGTGATATACCTAAGTATAATCAATGCAGTACTGTTCTGGCTGCTTGATGTAAATATCAATCCTTCGTTGCTTTCGACTCGTAATCTTGTGATACACATGAATAATGCAGGACTGCACTATTTCCCATAATGGTTATCACGCTAATTGAAGAATCACCACCGAGGCCAGGCGCGGATCCGGGGGGGGGGGGGGGGGTTAAGGCCTCAGCCCCCTCCTCCCTTTTCGTCACATCAACAATAACTAATGCACTAAAATATGCATAATGCTTATCGACGAGAATATTCAAGGGGACTATTTCAGGCTCATCCTTTCCCTCACAACACAAATCCAAATACTCGAACCTCGTATGATGTGAAGTCCAGGTGAATAATGAAAAGGGAGGGGCCATGCCTTAGACTCCTTCCCCGGCCGGCATAGACTTACGACACAGGGACAGGGAGCGGAGGGTGTTCAGTTGTGGTGAGAAATAGTTTTTCATTTATCACACAAGATATGCTAGGGGTAAAATAATTAACAGACATGAGTTCGAGTAGTCACAGTGACCCTTTCATGAATTCAGCGGATCTTTAATTCAGCCAAGAGTCACAATAGAGAAGCATTATCATATTTTCAATTCCGTTGTTTAGTTTCCTCGGAACGAATCAAGACCATTTAATATAATAGTGGTAGTAATTTTCTGATCACTTAGCATGTTCCTGATTTTTTTTCTATTGCAAACAAAAGCTAAACTTATAGACTGGATGTTTAGACTCTTTTAATGAGCATGAAAACGCAATTTTGGGGAATCTGAGGGGTCGCAATAATTTTCAAAATTTTCTTTACGTTCCGCACCAACTAATGGTAACGCTATAGATAGTCTTTCGGGCAAAATTACATTTTTCGGGTCAAAAGTATTTCTGTAATCACTTTCTAATTACTTTGCAGTTTGCGAACTTATCTTAAAGTGAGCATTTTATTAAGCAAAGATACCGACTGCTTAGATTCTTCGTATGAATCTGGAAAATGCTATTTCGGGCCATCTGAAGGTCTGATTTTTCAAAATTTTCTCTACGCATCCGCGCCAACCAATGATTGCGCTCCGCTTAGATAATCTTTATGACAGAAAAACGTTTTGTAGACAAGAAAAACCGCAAACTAAAATACTCCCGTTCGCCTATACCGATCGATGCTCTTTATTTTGAATCCTTAAAGTATGCAAATTTAATGAAATGTCCGGATTTCATGTATTTCTCACATGACCTGATAGGTTTTCCCTGGCTAATTTTACTCCAATCAAGTTCGAAGAAACTCTAGTGAAAGCAACAAATATTGCACCATTTTGCATCTAGACACCATTGAAAACCAACAAAATTTCCAAACCCCAACCCCTCCCCTCCCCTCCTCTTAGATCCTTCACCAGGGTGGCGATGCATGTCCTCCTTGTGAGAAAATAAATGGGCCTACGGGTAACCCTGAGTGCAAACAAAAAGAACAGTTTATACCAGTGGCGGAGCTAGGGATTTCGGTCAGAGGGGGCAAAAATGGTATGCAGGGGCGCTTCGAAGGAGTAAATACCCCGAGTCTGTGCATGATAGAAAACAAGGCTTTTCAGACTTCCCATTTGATTTTCAGCACCTGATAGAGGACTAATTTGACATTTCTTCTCAGCAAGTATTTCTGTTAAAACATGTTTAAATTTTCTATTCATGGGCCTCCGCGGAAGAAAATTTGGGGGAGGGGATAAATTCTTTTAGGGGGAAAGCTCCGCGCCACCACGAGTTGGCGCGAAGCGCAAGAAAATTTTGGCCCAAAATGCCTCTCAGATCGCTGGAAATGACATTTCTAAAGCCTATTTACAGCATATAAATAGGGAAAACATTGAGTGAAATGTTTAGAAATATTGATGTTAATTTTTCTTCGTCTTTTTCTTTATGTTTTCTTCGTTTTTCAGGTTTTTTATTTTCCAGGGGAGGGTAATTTCCCCCACCCTCTCCCCTTACTACGGACGCGCATGTTTCTGTCCCTCCCTTTCACATTCTAGTATGAAGGCAGTCAATATATTTTGTGTGTTATTGTCAGGTCTCGATTTAAGATTTAAATGTAATAAGGAGCTCCTTTATGAAGATAAAGATTAAACCTGCTAGAGCTAAATAGCAAGCAATCTTACAGAGTGAAAAAGTTATGGAAATTAATCACCGTTAGGTTTACACTTTTGGCATCTGGGAATCAAGATGAATACACGAAGAAACATCAATTGCGTAATTTACATCATGTGATCACTCTGAAATAGCCATTAATTGGGTACATTTAAAGAAATGGCCAAGACAAAATGTCTTCTTGGCTCTCTAGATACCGAATTCATAATAAATAAAAGTAGCCTAAACTTAAGCTTATTTGATGCAATTTTCTGGCTTTTGAGACCACGTAGGTACAGAAATACGCATTTTCATGGGATTATCGTGCAGTGTAAGAAATGGCCATTTATCATGAGAATGGTCACTTGAAGAAAAGCAAAATGGAAACTGCTTAAACTATTACCACTATGATGTCAGTTTTATTTTATTTTAACCTGAATGCTCTCTCCAAATGATTTTGAAAAAATGTTGAGGAAGCTTTTTTGGTATCTTTATACACTCTTTTTATTGTCTACGTTGAAATTATCCCCGACAACAATAGGGCTATTTGCACTTCAATTATTGCTGCGCCCTTTGCAACATCTTTTATTGGTCGGGAGAGTTAATTTAATGTCAGTCTGTGTATTTTGTAAGCTTATAATCACGCTTGGTGTGGAAGCAATGAACTTAGCACAGTGACATCATTCATTAGTGCGTATGAAGCATGAAGATACGTTTCGGCAAAACCTAACCCTGTATTACAGAAGATGACGCTTTTAATCAGAATAAAGTGCAGATAGTACAGTTACTGGTGACTGTTTCAGCATTTTGTTATCTGGGACTTAAAACAACGCTATTAAATTATATCTTTTGCCAAAAATGGTGCAAGTTTAAAGTATGTTAAAAACCTAAAAAGGGCGCCGACAGACGATTTTGGTCCGTCGGGGGGGGGGGGGCGACCGTCCCCTGACCATATGGCAGCTCCGCCACTGGTATATACCCCTATATGCTAATTCTGAGAATGACCATCATTCTGAGAATGATAATATACACAGGCAGCGGTTGGCCTTTGGGCCCACGGGCTTCCTTTATAAACATGGACAGAGGATAATGGGAAAATTCGAACCAAAATGACTAGCAAGATGTCACCGACTGCTAGACCATGGAACTGTAGGCTGGACTCAATAAAAGCTATGTATAACTCTGATTTCCTGTATATATTAACAGAGCAGACTGCATTGACATCCTATGCTTAGATTGTCGCTACCATGAGTGTTATTATAGCGAGATGGCTGACTGCTATGGTTTTGTGCGTAGAGAAGGAAAAGTTCTTATTACTTCTCAAGATACACCTGGCGTTTGGCAAGCCTAAGTTAATAAGCCTTACGTAACTGCTCCCAAAAGAGAAATGTAACAAGAGAGCTTACGTCGAATTCTAAGATTAAACTCAGGCCCAGCTAAAATCATGAACTCCATGGCTGTTCTTCGGCGGCGAACTGCAAGCACTTCCGAGATACGGCAGTACAGTGTGTGTGCCACAATACTACATGTGTACAATGCTCTTTAACTTGTTAGCGTTCAGCCACGCTGTAGTTGTACGCGATTCTGCAGGTACAGGTACAATGCGGCTGTTGTGTGATGAACAAGTATACTGACTGCATACAGATTTGACTTACTCAAGTATTCCTTTACAAAACAATAAAATACATAAATCCCAAAATAAAATCCGCTCATTTTAGACCATATCGTAACCAAAAGTGACCATAAAGTCTCGTTCGCGTCTACATGAGTCACTCTACATAATGAACTCTATTATAGAGCAAACCACTCACTCAGAGTCAAGAAACATTGAACGGAAGAACTGTCCCTCGAAAATGAGAAGCGTGCCTAAGGTACTGCCCATTACGTCATGGACAGTACAACAGCGTGCCATACAATTTTACCCACTTCATTTATCAGTAAACATTTTCCCAGGTAAGGAGATTTGAGTTGATGGTCCGCTACCATAAGAGGATTCCCTACTAGAAGACTCATTGTAGCGAGATAAAATTGAAACGAACAAGCATGAGACGATAGTAATGAGATTATGAGATTTAATGTGACGAAATGAAAGGAAATAATCTGAATTTGAGAAAACTTGCTTCAAACAACTTAATATGAGACAAAATTTAATGAAGCAAACCTGGACTGCAAACTAAAACAAGGCAATTTCCAATGTGACGAAATTGAATGAAACAATAAAAAACAGAGAAAAAAATGAATGAGACAACAGAATAAGTTGAGACAAACAATAACAAGACAAGAAACTACGTTACCGTTTTGGCCGGAAAGGTGAGAACATAGCCCTGACGGGCAAATTTGTTTGCGTTGAAAGTGCCGTCTAGCTGGCAGTTATTATTTTTTGTTACAAATAACGTCATCAGTGATGAAAAGGTCAAATCGATATCGTACATACGTCTTGTTTTTTCCTTTATATAAACAGACATCACTAAACTGGTAAAACATGATGCCCTTGTTGACCAAAATACTAAAGACATAAACACTACCCATATCCAGTGCTCCAAAAGAATCACTATCATGATGTCACACCAAAAAGCAGGAGTTTTGCCATTCCTGGAGAAGTGACTTTGCAGCTCCTCTGTCTCTGCCGCCCGATTTCGCCCAGTTGGTTTTTCGAAGCGAAGAGCTGAACAAAAAAAAAAAAAATAATAATAAATAAATAAATAAGAAGACAAACAAAAAAACTTTGTCCACTGGGAAAGTTTCGCAAACTTTAATTTGCTATAAAGTGTGACTATTTCCTTATTGGGGTTGCAGAATGTCTCAAAATGTGTTTATATTGGAGAGAACAGGAATTTTATGGAGGAAAAGTTGAGAAAACGGCGATGGAGTTGTCTAGTGTTACTTGATGTCTGATCTTGTGTCACATATAGCTTTCAAATTTCAGGGTTTTTTAATATTCAGAGCCAGGCAGCCAGGTATCGTTCAATCGTTCTCCTTTCTCACCCTGCCTGTAGCCAGTACGCCATTGATTGTGAAGCTTTTGAATTTTCAAAAAGAGGCGAACGGGAGCATTCCAGTTACCTGCTTTTTCTTTTCTTGGCCACAAAAGGTCATTTTGCTGTAAAGACTATCCAAGCGAAGCGCCACCAATATTGGCCCTGAGTGTAGACAAAACGTGGAAAAATCAGACCCCTCAGAAGGCAGGAAATAGCATTTTCCAGACTCATACGAAAAATGTAACAGTCGCTATCTTCTTTTGATTAAAGAGTGAAGAAATACTTTGACCCGAAAAATGTATTCTATGCGGAGAACCACCATTGGTTAGTGCGAAGCGGAGCGAAATTTCGAAAAATCGCACCTCTCAGATGCCCTGAATTATCATTTTCCAGACTTTTATGAAGAATCTAACCAGTTGTTATATTCTTTTGTCGTTTGCAATAAAATGATCACTTCAAAATAAGTTCGCAATCTGCAAAGTGATAACAAACTTATTAAAACTTATTATACTTAGACCTGAAAAAGGTAGCTTTGTCCGAAAGACTATCTGAGCGGAGTGTAAAGAAAATTTTGAACACATGCTATCCTCCCAGATGGCCGAAAATTGCATTTTCATGTTTGGAAAGAGAATCTAAACAATCTTTATGTTTAGCTTTTGCTTGCAATAACAAAAAAAAATCAGCAACATGCTCAGTAAACAGAATATTACCATACAACATGTTATACCACTATTTTGTACCGTAAATGGTCTTAATTCTTTATTTTCGGGGAAACTTTACAACGGAATTGAAAATATGCTATTGCTTCTCTATTATGACTCTTGGCTAAATTCAAGATCCAATGAATTGATGAAATTTCTTGTGACTGCCCGAACTTTTAATGATTTTACCCCTAATATATCTTGCATGATAAGTGGCAAAATATTGCTCACCGCACCTGAACGCTCCGCTTCCATGCCCCCGTCACTTACGTCTATGTCGGCCGGTTAAGGACTTCAGTGAAGGACCCTCCCTTTTAAGAATGCTTATAAAGGTAGATACCCTCAGAGGCAATCGGTGCCACCAGGATGTTACAGAGTCTACCTTTTTAAGTAAAATTTGTAATTTGACAAAATTTGCCTATTTTATTTTAAGGAGTTAAAAGAATGGCATCACTGAGGGGCCTTAGACAATCCTTCCCCTTTGAAAATTTTTGAGAAATTGGGTGTCTTTACATGTCCTTACAAATCTGTGTTAGTAAATTAGGGCTCCGAATTTTTAGGATCTAAAAAAGAAAAAAAGAATGACATCCGTGAGAGGGCCAAGGCCCAATGCCCCCACCCCCCCCCCCCCCCCACTTGGTGCGCCTTTGTTGTTACTATCTTGCACTGAGCTCTCGAAAAATTTGAAGAGTTGGCATACCGGTGGTTTCGCTCAAACACTCAAACACCTGTGTCCTGCGAAAAATTGGGCTAGAGGTTGGACTGGAAGGAGGGCTGGGGGGATGGGAGGTTTATGTATGAATGTAGTAGATCTTCTCGTCATTTTTTTAACATATACAAATAGAGAATTGAGGTATACATCACCTCCACATGGAGAGGTCTTGAGTCCCCCAAACCCCCGTCCCCGTAAAGCCGCGCCTGCTTTAAAGTGTTTCCTTTCCAACATAAAAAAAAATATTGAGGGAAAACATAGGGAAGAATAGTCCAGACGATTTTGTAATTGTAAGGATTGAAATGAGAATAATCCAGAGAAACGACTCTGTCACGGTCCGTAATGTCCTCTCATCTTTTCTTATCAGCTGACAAAACAAAATAATAACATGGAACACAAGTTTATTTTAATCAAAATGCATTTAATATACCTAATGCCAAAGGTAAACCCCCAACGACCTCACAGGAATTTATTTAACGTACGTAGCAGTCATTATTAATTCGAGAAGAATGTACATCATTGCACTGATTTTTGGTCATTAGCGTACGAGGTGAGGGAGCAGCAGGTTTTCAATTCCAATTTTCCTCAAAATGTTGATTTCGGGTACAGGTATAGAAAAATCGGGGTACTGTTTGAGACTCAAAAAATCTTGCATGTTATTTTAGTAACGCAGAATTCTTTCAAAGAAATAAAAGCAAAATTTTTAGAATAATTGAAAAATGCAACAAATTCGGGAAGATACAATCCCTAGCGTCACTCCAAAGACTTTCCCAACAGTTTGCCCGAAATGATAGAATAGGGTGAAACTTAAGCCATTGTCATACTTCATGGAATTGGAATTGGGGGAGTCATTGTTAAAATCCTCTCCATCTCTGGTCGGAAAGAGCCAAAAATTTGCCAGTCTGAGTAAATTTATCAGGAAAGTTGTATACCGCAGGACTATGAAATTTAAATTTATGCTAATTATTTCTTAACGTCACATCGATAGATAGAATTTTTTCAGACTACCCTGTTCAATAAAAATATATGTTGCTGTGGCATTATCAAATAATCAGTTGGCATTTTATTTTCGTGGACATCAAATTCAAATCATATATTTCCACCGGCTGACAGTTTTGTCTGTTCTTTCCTTTTTTTCATCTCCATTTATTTCTCGATATTTACCATCAGCTGAAATAGATGTGGCAGACAAAAGATAGCAGTAGGTTACAAAACGTTGATACAAAAACAAGCGAGTTTAACTTGGTTTAATAAGATAGAACAAAAAAACAAGGCATAGAAAGAGACATCAATGTATAAAGTATAAACACTTACTTACAATACAATCACAAATTTAAATAAACATGACCTTCTTTAAGTTGACCTCAAATTGAATTGAACTCTTATGCAATTAATTCTAAACTCGAGAAAATCATAACAGATTAATTTTCAATCAAAGAAGGTACTTGAACAAAAAAAAAAATCTTTAATGCATTAAATTTGCCTAATTTCTTTGGGGATGTATCGGGTTTTGAATTAACGCAAGCTTCCACTTTCAACGCAAATTTCAGTTTATACCAAAACTCATTACAATTTGGTAACTTTTCGTTTAATTTACAATTATAGATATAGTATATCAAATGCAAAAAAAAAAATAATTCATCGGATGATCTAACAGTAAATTATACTCAGAGAAATAATCTTGCTTTGTTAATATAAATTGATTGCCAAAAAAAAAATGTTCCGAATCCATAAGGAAACTGGACGTCATCGGACACTCCCAAAACAAATGTTCTATGGTTTCAGGATCCCTATGGAAAAAGATGAAAATCTGATTATTCTTCTTTCCCATTAAATACAAAAGTCTATTAGTGGCAAGTAAACGGTGAAGGAATTTTAACTGAAAAAACTGGGTCTCAGTTTTACTTAGGGTAAAAGGTGATTTTTAAAATAATGCACCAGTTGTCATTGTCAAAAGTAATAATCGGTTCCACTTACTACATGTAAGGGGGGGGTTTAAGGAGCTATAATAAAGGTTAGGCCAACCTAGAAATACTTTTAACATTAAAGTTTTTTTGAATGAAGTGACCGTCAGGAACACACAAAACTTATGTCAAAATATAAAGTCAATGGTATTCCTCTTTCCCCAAATGTTTCGCAAAACTGAATGCAAGATATTGGGGTCCCATTGACATGAAATATATCCTTAACATACATGAGCCCCCCTTCATGAATTGTTTTATTATAACAAATTGAATTATTACAAAAATGGTTATTCCAAATAATCTTATGTGCAAAATTTTTTAACGGTATGAGAAACAATACTTTAGCCCAAGTCATACAAACTTCTTTAATTGTTAATTTTGTGAACATCACCTTTGCTATAATTACAGTTAAATAGGGGTTCCTTCCCAGTCCTTTCCGACCAGAAATGGAGGAGATTTTAACAAAAACCCGAAAAAGTCCGACTCTAATTCGTTGTAGTGTGACAGCGACTGTATATGGAATGTATTCAATTACCAGAATACAAAACGGGCATACGGGAAGGAGTACACACGCATTTGCGGTGCACAAGAAATGGAAGTGGTGAAGTTTGTTTTAATTTTCTGAAATTTCGTTATCGTTGCTTAATATTTTTTTGTGTGTAAAAAACTGCACTGCACAAGAAAGCTCAAATTACTTAGAGACTGCCTGGACCTAGACCCACTTTAAAAACAGGAAATTACCATTCCAAAACGGCACAGATCAGTAATGTTTACCATATGCCTCCCCACCCCGTCCCGCCCGCCTTTAAAGTTGCCACTTATTTACTGGTCAAGTTACAATGATTTTTGCACGATCTGTTTTGTGACGTCATACGAAGTCATTTTATTGCTTGACAGCATTATCATAATGGATGTTTATGTATCCTTTAGGAAATTTGGTTAAATTATTTGTAGTTTCTGTTCTTTTCAGTGTTCGTCGGTTAATTTTAATGTTTATCTTTGCTGCACACTTGTGACGCAGCTCTATTATGGAGCAAAACCAAAAAAAGTCCATGTGACTCTGAGAATATTCAAGCTCATCTTCAATCTAAATGAATGCCGGTCTACCGAGAATGCCGGTCTACCGAGAAAACCTGTCTCCTTTTGGAAATGCTGTCTTCTTTACAACACTTCCGCTTTTGAAAGTCGGTATTCCTTCTGACAAATTACAATTTTTAGCAAGACCAGATGCATGAAATTTTCTTAATCTGAGGGCAATTACAGATAAATTATCTGACTCGCTTAAGGATTAAGATATATTACACTAAAACGGTGTGGGGAGAGGTGGTTGTATATTCTCCATTTTGAGATAAGACTCACTGAATGGAATCTTGATCAACGTCAGGGTCTTGTTTGGTAGTCCATGCTGGTCGTTAGAACTCAGTACCCTGTTTATTCCAATCAACTCAGTAATCAGTATATTCTGATCAGACCAATAGACAAGGTGAACGGGGGGAACCTCTTGTAAAGTTTTCTTCCTCTCGGAAGATTGAATTTTGTCATTCACTCAAAGGCCAAATCTCCTTACCCCAGACAGTTCTACTTTCCCTAACCTTCTAATATAAACCCTTCTCGCAATTGTCTAAAACACATCCTCATTAAGACACAATAGCTCAGTGTATTGCTTCAGAGTGGGTATACAACAGTGGTGGCGCCAGCGGGGGGGGGGGGGGGGGATGTCCCCCGTCGGGGAGCACTGCCCCCCCCCCCACCGTCGGGGAAGGTCGTCGGTTTCGTCTGGGAAGCCTAAAAATCATAATAAAAAAGTAATAAAAAAACCTGCAATGACTGAAGTTACTGGATGGGTGATCTTTAACATACTTTTTGTTTTGAAATGCTATTTTAAAATTTATTTTCAATCACTTCTCCTTAGCTCCGTAATACTTAATTCCATGTAACTTGTCTTATCTCCCCCACCGTCGGGGAAGGACGGTATTTTCCTTCGGGGAGGCTTAAATATGAACGTAAAAGACTGAAGTTATTCGATTGATGATCATGAAATTTTTTCTCTATGAACTACCTTTTCTTTCGTAACGCTACTTCAACGCAAATCTGAATAAGTTTTAATCACTTCTTTCTAGCTTAGCTATCCATCATCCCATCTTCAATCCGCAAGGTCATGCCCCGACGGGGGGGGGGGGGGGGAGGCTGTCATCCTCCTGTTGTTGAGAAAATCCAATTTGGTCGGGGAGCCTTCATCTATATAAGCCCCCGAAAACTAATAAAAGATGCCGGTCTGATAAACTTCAGTCACCCGGACGATCTTCTTGATTTTGTTTACTAGAAGACCATATTATTCAAGGAAAGTCACAATTCCGAAGTTCCCTCAAACCACGGACGAGAGGTTGTTCATGTCCATGCAGTGCCCAATGGTCTGTCATCTGGCCTGCCCCGACAGCCAAATTCTAGCGAATGAAAATCGGCCAGGCCGTTTCAGCTACACATAATGATAAAAAGTAGTTTGAGAATGTCTCTCAATAAGTCTGACTAAAAATTCATTTGAAGCCACCTTGAAACGTGACATATTTTCAAATACGTTGAAAGTAAAATCATTTACAATCTGGAGTTTGGGCAGTCACGTAGAAAATCTCATCTATTTAGCGGACCTTGCAATTGAATATAACGAAGATTCTTAGTAAAGGCAAAAACACTTGTATGTTTTCAATTCCGTTGCAGTTTCCCCGAAAAGAGACAAGAACATCACATCTTATTGTAGCAGTACCTTTTATAGTTTACCTGGTAATTTTCTAATCACTTAGCAAGATGGTTTTTTCCTTTTGAAGTGAAACTTTAATTTCAAAGGAAGCTCAAAATAACGACTACTTCATTTCTAGTTACAAGTCTGGGAACTGCCATTTCCGGCTGTCTGAGGGGTTAGATTTTTTAGCAATTTCTGTGCGCTCCGCGCCAACACATGGTGGCGCTCCGCTTAGATAGTGTTTTGGTCGAACAGACTATTTAACAGTTCAATCCATGCTTGCAAATTATTCTTCGTTTTGGGGCAATATTATGAAGTGAAAATTTTATTGCGGAAGAAAGCTAAAAATAATGACTGCTTTGTTTTAGTTACGAGTCCGGGAAAAGCCATTTCCTGCTGTCTGGCGGTTTTTAATTTTTTTTTTAAATTTCTATGCTTTACACTTTGATTGTCTTTCCGGCAGAATGACATTTTTCGGACAAAAAAGACAATTCCGCCCATTCCCAAACTGAAACGCACGCGTACGTCTATGTCAATATATAAATGTAAAACTTCAAATATAATGGCAAGGCAAACATTTTTCGCGGGAAAATTTTCCAATTTGGTCCGAGGGCCTTAAACTGCATTATGATATTAGGCAACCCCAACAAAACTACAGATCACCCCCTACTTGAATGTTCTAATCCTTCAATAAAACCCCGCAATGGTATAAAATTTACAACTTTTCTCCAATATAAGCTTCAGATTCGGAGAATACTTCATAAAATAAATACCGCTAACCAAAGCCAATCTGTTAATCACCCCAACATTCTATCTAATTTTGCTCTTGAAATCCATATTACACTTAAAAAAAAAACCCAAATTTTTCGTTATAACCGAACCAAAAAACATATTTTCTTCCATTAAATTCCAAAATTTCTCCAAAAAATAAGCTCCTAATTTTCAAATCTTTTTCCAAAAAATGAAAAAAAAAAAAAAAATCGGGCAAACTTCAAGTGTCGTGTTGAAGCCTTAGTACGTAGGCCTAGTACGATTAAATGCGTAACCCCAAAAGATTTTCAGTTGTCGCCTATAAAACGTTTTTCATTTCGCCCATACGAAGGACAGGTTTTTCACTAAACACCAAAAGTTTTAATGGTCCTCACAAAAGCCACATTTCTTTCAAAAATTTTAAATTTTATCTTCAAAATAAACTCAAGTATCTGTTGAAAAGAGAGCCAAAAACTTCGCGCGCTACGGGCGCCTCAAAATCTACTAAGTTACGTCACACCTGGACTAGTTCAAAGCCTTTGTCGGGGCCTTGAAATGCTGCCCCCCTGCTGGGGAGCTTGGCCCCCTGTCGGGGAAATCCTGGCGCCACCCCTGGTATACAAGGCCCACTATGTAATCAAAACACTCCTCTGCATTTTTTGTGTGTGTTTTATGTATTTCTGTCAATGAAGGAGTGTGCCAGTAGAGAAACTCTGTAGACTACTACAAAAGTCGTAGATTGGGGTGAGAATTGACAGCGTTTAATTCAATTTTACGCATTTGTCCCCTGCAAAAGTGTTCGCCCAAAACCTTGTCTGGTTAACGGGTTGATTCGATGAAATCACGTTTGATGATTTCGGGCCTTTCCTTCAAATGTGCACTGAAGGTTCGTCGACTAGCCATGTGACGTCAGATAGCGCACCGCCTACCCTTACTTGACTTGAATGCAATGAATGAATCTCTGGTCGTGTAAAACTTCTGCGGTCTACACTGTCGTCTTTGATTCCATGAATACATTTCACCCAAATGTTTTTAACAGGTGGTTACATAAATGAAAGAAAAGTATTTAACACCGTGAAGTACGGCTAACTTCATAATGTTTTGACTAGATACAATTTTAGACAAAACAATAAAAAGGGAATTTGAAATTTGTAAGAAATGCTTCGCAGAATTTTATTGAAAGGGCCAAATGACCCACATGAGACCTTTGCCAAACACATTAGGAAACAACTTAAAATACATCAAAGATCACTAAGTGATCAAACAACAACATTCAGAAAGGCCCACCATTCTGTTTTACATTAACTGGACCTTGTGGCCCTTACGAGACATTGGACCGGACATTCCTGAAATGATTTAAACGACCCACGGCCCAGGAATAATTGTGTTCAATTAAGTCGCAAGTCAATTATGTAGTATGAACTAAAATAAGCTGAAAAGTGGGGAAACTGTAAATTGCCTCCGGAGGTCTGTAAAAGACTCCTGAAAAGTCGGTCCATGTCCCATCGGAACCCATTTTCAGCGTCTACATTGGAAAATGGGTCTGGGGAGAAAATGATTCTTAGCAAGTTGAAACTATCTGCCCCTGGACAAATATTACTGTAATGATTCTAAGCGGACATAAACTCCAGTCTTCCCGAAAAACTTGTCTGCTGAGAGTGTGACATGATTTCCACATAACCACCGGGATACAATTTTCAGGGTAGACATTATTTCCTTACACACCGGCGTTAAAGTTTGTCCGACCATGGAGTTCCATACTCCGACGAAGAGTAATAAGAAGAAAGACTAAAACGAAAGTACGCCATCTCTTACATACCCGGGTATTTGTTTTTCTATGAGAAATGTGACGGGCACTTAAGTTTGTTTTGTATGTATAAATCCTGATCGTTCGTAAGAATCATGAGAGTTGTTGAACCAGGGTAGTGTTATTATATAGGTTATAATTACGAATCAGCCCCTTTTCTTTTTGGTATGAGTCTTTTTTACAGAATCCCCCCCCCCCCCCGTCCGACTTCTGATTTGACTGGTTTTACCGACAGATTTGTAGCCTATTTTCTTCATGGAATACTGAAGACAAAGAAATATCGGGTATAGGGCTGTCACTTGTACTATGTTGGTCATTAGGACCAAACTTTATCAAAATATTTTCACCCAACAAGTTTAAAAGCCATTAAATTTTTCGCCTTAAATCACTGAATAAAGAATTCGGGCTTTCTAAAGAAATGTATAGTTTACCGATTGAGGGAAACATCCAGTGGCGGATCCAGGAATATGCAGTGGAGGGGTGGGGGGGGGGGGGGGGGTCTGCATGAGGATGGGACATCAAATGTACACTGAGCGAAGAACCACCTTATGTGTGGCTGTTATTAAGTCCCTGATGCCTAGAAGAATTCAGGAAATGGGAAATGGGGGTGGTAGGCAAGCATCCAAATTTTTCGCTATTTTTAAGTGTGATTAACACTCTACTAGGGGCGTAATTTGCAGCTCGCGGGGCGCGCTGAAATTTTCGCCCTTTCCAAATATTTGAAAATATGGAGCTTGTATTGCAGAAAAGTTTGGAAAGCTGGGTTTCCTGCAAGGAAATTTGAACTGTTGGGGAATTACTGAAGAATTTGCATTTTCCATAGGCAAATCTGATGTTGGGCGGCGATCAAAGATCGTTGTTTCTACGTAATGTTATCCAACGCCTACGTAATGAGGCTCTCCGACGATATTTTTTGAGCTTATATTGGAGAAAGTATGGAATTTTATTAAAGAAAATTTATGGAAATAGCATTGTATATAGTTAACAGTGTCACTTGGTGATCTGTGTCACAAGAGTAGCAAATATCCGATTTTGTCACTTCCAGAGTTCGGAAAAGTTTACCAACGTGAAGGAATGAGCGAACACCTCTACTAAGGAATTGCAATTTGCGGCGCTCGAAGAGCGCGAAAAAGTTTGCTTCCTTAAATCGAATAATGACGGATATGGAGCTTTTATTAGAGAAAATTGATTGTGAATATCGTAATTTCATGAGTTGTCAAAACCACACAGTATAGACTGGTCTCACAATTGGCAAATTTGACCTTTAACAGAAACGCCATCTTGTTGTTTAGGAGCAACTCTCCCTTCCGTTTGCCTTAGATTCCCATGGCCCTTCCTGTTTCCCGTCACGTGTTACCAGTGAAAGTGACAAACCACCTCGTCCTAGTTCCACTTGTATGCTGTATCCCATATTTTCAAGGTGTGGCCAAATACACCCTCTACAGCCTTCTCATTGGTCGCTTTATAGATCAGCACATTCCTTTACATTTATTTAATTTGGTGCGTCACAACTTCTAACCAATCAGGGGACTGCATGTGTTCCGATCTCCCCGATACACGAAAGCTCCGAGCTTGCAAGTTTTGGTCACACTCACACACTAGTGCAGCAGACCTCAGGCGACGAGCACCTGAGTCAATCTGCATAAAGTTAAATTTTAATATTTTTTTTTTGTTGGCTGTTAATCAAACGGAATAAAACCTCCTATCAGCCCCAGTCAGAACTAAATCTTCTTCTCATCTACTTATTCATATCTCAACTCGTATCGCCCACACACTCTGCAACATCTGCGTACAAGCCTTCGTATCAACAATTGACCAATGATCCGGAAAGCACACTGAAGTTTGGTTTCGCGTCCTGGGCATGACGTTAAACTGCATCCAGGTTGTGGCTTCTGTTCTATTCAGCCAGTATAGAGCAGGACCACTCAGTGTTTGCCGTTTGGAGGGCGTACTTGTCCATTTGGGACGTTAAGCTACTTAAGGGAGCAGAACTCCTCCGGGAGTAATTGTTTGGTTTTCGCCCCTTGGCCCTTCGCCAGAGAGTCGTGGGGACTTTTAGAAAAAAAACAATTGACCAATGATCCGACAAAGGTTGTAGCCCCACGTATTGACTTAGACACACATGCGATGTCACAAACAGCGTTACCAACGGCCGTTGGCGGAAAACGCTAGATTTAGCATTCGTCATTGCGCAATGTCTTAACAAAACGGGAATTGACCAAATGATACGGAAGATACCTACCTTATAATGTACATTTTTCATTACATTGAAAAATATGACACAAAATACGGTAACCAAATAATGTAACAGCTATCACTGTATTTTTTAAAAAGTAATTAGGCCTAGGCTACAATTAGCCTTGCTATCTAGGCCTATACAACTTTTACCATCCGGTTGGGGGGTATGCATACCTCCCAACCCCTTCCCCCGGATCAGCCACTGGAAACATCACGGCGGCACCGCTTTACCCTTCTCACACTTTCAATATAGCAATTAGGAGTAAAAGTTAAAATAATTACATAAGAAAACATTGTAAATACATTTTGCATAAGAAGGATTCATCAGAGTATTGTGTTCCTGGAAAATTTCATTTCGTCCATGTTTAAAATGATGATTCAGTATAATGACCAACGCAGATAAGACGTCTGGTCATTTTTAAAAAAAGTCATTCCAGGAAAGATTATTAGTGGAAATTTGTCGGTGTTGACTCAAAATAACACGCAGCCGTCATTTTGGATGTACAAAGAAACAAACAATACCAAACTATATCAAGCTCACTACGGTGGATTGGGCACATAAGAAATAGCCGGAATGGACACTTTGTTAATCACTTCAGTACATTTAGTGCTGTCTGCATAACATTTCATCATTTTCAGGATAGCGGTCGGCCGACAAACGTCATCTTGGATTTCGGGAAACAATCCGTACACTATGTCAAACTCACTCAAGTGGATTAGTCACATTTAGAGATAGTAGAAATGAACACCTGATTTATCACTATGGTACATTTGACGGCAGACGGCTATTTTGAAATTTTTATTAAAAGTCACCATTTTTTCCCTGATGTGATTTAAATATTCGTTCCTGTTTATTCCCTGTATTTTAAGGGATAAAAAACCAATGTCGGATCGTTTGTTACATTTGTTTATTCGGTGGGGGTGGGGGTGGGGGTGGATGTAAAACGTAAATCGACAGTTCGAATTGTTTGGAAAATGGGGGATGGAAAAAAACTATTTCATTTTGTCCCATACAGAAGTTTTTTAAATCTGTTTTTCACCTTATGTTTAAAAATTTGTGGAACATTAACTTTTGGGCAACAAAAAAATTCTACCTTCTTTGAATTCTGTTTAATCGTAAATCTAGTATTGGTTAGGCAAAGGGTATATATACAGAGTATTAAAGCAGATTTAGAACTTACGGAAGCCGAGAAAACGACTTAAATTTTCCAGGAGAAACGTACACATATGAGCACTTTTGGCCTTTAGATTCCATTAACAGTTACCATTAACATATAAAACTATATGTCGACTTCTTTAAAATATTGGGCCTATTATTTATAGTTGAACAAATAAAACGATTTGATGAAGTTTTACCTATTTAATATTAAGAGCATCTGATTTTACGTGATATTTTCAAATATGCGAAATGTTAACTTATGGCTAGAATAACATTTCAACAAGTTTTAAAATTTTACTGAGGGAGCCTTGATTTACGCTATAGGCGTCTATTGAATTTCAACGGAGAGTTAGTACTCTGACGGAATTGTGGGAAAAGCTTTCAGGAAAACGCCGAATTAGTAGTTGAAGAAGATTTTCTTAGCAGTTATGAAATCAATCCTTTTGGGAACATGATATAACTCAGTTTTGAATTGGTAAATATTGGTGACTGGTTATTCAAGAGTCACATTTAGTGTGATTGGAAGGGACATGTACGTTTGAAGATAAATTCTGCCAGGAAGGGCATTGCTCTCATATCAATAGGTCCCTCGTTTCTGACGTATGGTAAATGACGCATGGATATCATTAGTCTCAAACGTTTTGGGTTATTTAGCAATGTTGTGACAAGTAAACAAATTTTTGATACAATATGAGAGTCAATATTCTGAAATTCTAAACTTGGATTTAAGGCTACTTTTCATAAGCGTTTTGAGAAACATCAATTAAACGAAGTAATTCAATGCAAAATTCAATAAATTGTGCAGAAGGACCGATTTTTGTCTATCAAGTTCGGTGCAGAAGCAGACTTCAGCCGTCCTCCAATTTGACTTGGGACCACGCTCCCCTAATCCCCGCCTACAACCCCGCGACCTCCCTATATCGAGTATGACGGTACTAATTTAATGATTAATTCGGAAGGGGTCGTCAATTATAACAAAATATGAAATATAATTGTATTTTTCTAGATGTTACGAAAACATCGTTCAAAAATCTCATCTGGGGTGGCGCCAAGTTTTTTCCTGACGGTTAGTTATATCTGATAGTTAGACAGAGTTTGACGGCCCAGTTTTTAACCAATCATTGGTTCAAGTCGAGCCGGTCGCAGCCTTTTTCCAGTAGTGGACCCCTGGCTTGTCTTCCTTCTCCATTGCTTATGCTGAACACCAGGCACACTGGCAGTGCTGTAGGTTCCATTTTTAAGGTCCTGGGTATGACCGGGCCAGGACCGAAACTCCCAATCTCCCGGCTGCAAGTTTGATGCTATAACCAGTTGACCATGCAGTCTGTTGATTTTCACGACGGAGGAGGGGGGGGGGAGGCATTTCTAAGCCCCGGTCAAGGTGATGAGTTCCCGAAGGGACGTAACTGGCAGATTTGAGGGGCGCAAAGCGAAAATATTTAAAAACCCGGGGCTTGTTTTAAAGAAAATTTGATTTTTTTTTTAAGAAATTTGTTTTTATGAAAGACCTTTAAAATAATCGGGGTTTTTGTAGAAGAATCTGCCCTTTATATGCTAAAAATAAAATAAAAAATAGCATGGGCGACTGAAATTCGCTGAAAAACACTTTATTGTAGGCCTGCATACTATCCCCTCATATAAAACTGTAACTTTAATTCGCCCGTAAAGCCTGACCTTGAACAGAGGTTTGATAATTAAAACTTTTATTGGAGAGATTTTGGTATGTGGCTTTTTGGTGAGGTGAAACTCAAAATGTTGGAGCTGTTAAATGTAACGCCTATTAAGGGCAAAACTTAGTGGAATGTTGGGGTGTTTGAAATTGGCTTGAGTTTTTTATTGTAAGGAGTATTGGCCGAAATAGGGAAATTTATCGGTTTAAAATATTTTGCCTTTTTGAAGATAAAGGTACTTGAAAACCTAAAGCCACTAGCGTGGCGGGGGGGGGGGGGGAGGGGGAAGGGGGGAAGAGTGCCCCCCCACCCGCCAGAAATTTTGGGGACGCGATGGGCGATGTTGAAAAAATGAAGGAGAGCAAAAAAAAAATAAATAAAAAGGTAAAAAAAAGATAAACGGCAAGAGGAGGGAGGGAATCGGGGGCATTTTTTTTTACAGTTTTTCGAGGGGGGGGGGGGGAGCTCTTAGTCGTTACGATAAAGTATTCAGTCCCCGACGGCGGCTAGTGTCCCCGATAGTTTACCTGTTTTTGCTCTTAAGGGACAATTTCCCTAATAAGAACCCCAAATTTTCGGCGCGCTACGCGCGCTGTAGATTCACTCCAGTTTTTTTTAATACTTCCATTCCACATATCTAGAGAGTGTAAGTCCTGTCAACCTTACCAAGAAACAGGGAGGCAGAGTACACATGTTATTTAGAGGTCCTACACTTCATCCCATATCACAAAGCCTAGTTGCTGTTCTCTTGTGTGTCATGCGATAGGTCAGTTGGTGAGCGACTCACGGACAGACGGGGCATAGTTTGGTTATTTCATCGGGTATCCCAGGTGTTTTCGACGCAATGTATGTTATCCCCGATACGGTCTACAACCCCCACAATTTCTATTTTTTTTTCTTTTTGTTTTTAATGAAAACATAGGCTATGTTATTTTTGTAAGTCTACCAAAAGTTTTCGCGCGCTTGGCGCGCTTTGCAATTTCACGATTCAGACTCAACAGAACACTATCAGTGCGCAACTCGGCTATAAAATATTAAGTGATATTGTGCAAAATGTGCCAAGGGGTTCAATAACATGGGATAGTTAGACTCCTTCATATCCCCTTCTCACCACCCCCTCGACATAGGGGCCGTCGGAACTTGTGGTCGCTGACATGGCCCGCCCCCTGTCGGGAATAATCTGTTGCCTTCCCATGGTCGGTTTAATTATTTTGGCTTTCAAAAGAGTTATTTCTGCGATAAAACCCAAAATGTTCAGAATGCTTTTCACACTCTTCCTCAGTTCCGTTACCTAGAGCTAATAAATTACAAACCCTTCCCATCTTTTTAAGTAAATTGATATGTAGAATAAATGGATTAATGAACATGTCGGGAATTTCATCTCATTTTGCTAAACAAGGGAGGTGTGATCTCTTGTGTCAGTCGTGCGGTACGGACTCGAAGAGGGAAGTACAATATAAGAAGTGTCCGGTAGGGACAAAAGGCCGAGACAATTGATATATGTAAGCTTTAAATAAGTACAGATTCTTTTTAGTGTAGGCTAACCCCAAAAAATTTCGCCCGCTTTTCCACGGTTAAATCAGTGCGGAAATATCTTCCTCTAGCATATACAAATTTTATGTCGTATATGACTCGCAATGGCAGGTATAGTGCACAGGTTTTCTTCAAATCTCCCTCACCAACTCATCGAAAGCATCTTGGCTGTCGGGGCTTGGGGTCGCTACCAACCCTACCCCTTCCCCGTTCGGAGAGTGGCCCTTCGTCGGGCAAATCCTGGCGCCAAGCCTGGAGGGAAGACACATTTTCCAGTTATGACTTGTATATGTGAAATGAAGCAATGAACTGAAGATGGAAGCTGCATTTTTTGGAGAGCGGCAACTATTTTGGAGAGCGGCCAATTTCACTAGGAGGGCTTGTCGCCCCTCTAAACCCCCCCCCCCCCCTCTGTGGAGAACACTAGAATCTAGTATAAAAAGAACAAAATATAGCACCATGATGCATCTAAGCTCTTCGAGACAGCAAAAAATTCCAAAAGGGGAGGGGAACACCCAGGAAGACAGGCCCGTAGCCAGGGGGTTCGCACTTACTCCCGCCCAGACCTATTTTTTATTATTTTTTTTATTTAAATGGAGTTTTGGCGTTTTTCAAGGTGAAATGTCAATTCCGCTGGTTTAGCCAATGTAAGTCTTATGAGTAGCTGTTTTGTTTCAGTGCAACACAATTTCCTAGGGCCCCATTGACTCGTACAGTAACCCTCTTACAGGCACACACTAACTCTCGAGGGAATAAGGAAAACATTGATACAAGATTGAAAATGTCCAAAAATTCCAGCTAAGGTGTTCACCAGATCGCTCAATTTTGATGTAAAATTGCAACATCTCCTTGAGGTAGGAGTGGGAGAAGCACACCCTCTCCCCGTTCGGATGCTGGGCTCCTCACTTGGGCGCTTCGCTCCCTCAAGAAAATGCCACATCCCAGTGGCGGCGATGAAAAATGAAAAAGTGATATTTGTCAAGTGCTCCAATTAAGAAGCGGGGAGGATTTCAAAGTTGGACTGAACATATTCTTGCTCTGAACACTCGGGAAGTGCCGTTTCCGGCCATCTGAGGGGTTTGTAAAACCAAAACTTTCCTGGTTCGCTTCGCACCAATCGATGGTAGAGCTACGCTTAGAAACATGTATTGACATTTTTTATAGATTGTTTTTTTTTTTTTTTTTTGCATTAATTGAGAAATTTCAGAAATGATATCCATTTCCAGGTTGGGAACATGCAGCATAAAACACTGCCGTTTCCTGCCATCTGATTACTGAATATCATCCTGTAGGCTATGCAAAGACTGTCGGACAGTAGCGTCACCAGTCTTTTCATTCTACGGGGACACTGGGGTATCACAACAATATTGCAGGGGGGCACTGCCAAACACCACACATGGCACCGTTGGCGCCACCGAACGCAAAGCGCGAGGCTCAGCGGGTGGGGTCCAGGGGCACGCCTTAGGGCCCCTGGTGGGGTCCAGGGGCAAAGTCCCGGTGGTGGTCCAGGGGGCGAAGCCCCCGGAAGCTCCAAGGTTTTAGCGTGTTTGTGAGGCACTAAAGTCGCTATTAAAGTGTTCTTCTATTGACTTAAGACTGGTCTCAAAAATACCTAAAGGGTAACTTCCAGTAAGACTTTTGGTGAAAAAGTGATTCAACTATCAAGAGCAAATCCGGCTGACATTTTGAAAAAGGGCGAGATGGACTATTGGGAAAGGAATTTGATGGGCAGTTCAATATGTGTCTCAGTTGGGGTCCAGGGGGGCGAAGCCTCCTGAATCTCCTGGGTTTTAAGGGGTTTGTTAGGTATTCAGGTCGTTATTTACGGTTATTCTGTTTTCTTTACACTGGTCACAAAAAAAAAAAACTTCCAGGGCAACTTCAATCAAGAATTTATCGGTAACAAAACTAGTGAAACAACTTTTAAGATTGGATCCGGCTGGTATTTAGAGCTGAACTCGAAAGAGAAAGAGAAAGCAGTTAGATGTGATCCTCTTAAGGAAAAAATGTAGGCCTATGTAATCCTGCTTGAACGGTTACCTGAGCTATGCGCCACCTTCAGTTAGCGAAGTTAAAAGTGTGCAGAAATTTGTGAAAAACGCAACCCCTCAGACAGCCGGAAATGGCATTTTCCAGGTGTTTTTGCGATATTTTTAGTTGAAAAGTATAAAAATTACTGCCTTTTCTCGTCAAAAGAAGAATCCAATCTAAAATACTTTCATAGTCACACTCTGACTAAAGAAGGCATTATCGTTTTTTAAAAATATCAAATCTCATTTGGGGCGGCGGGGCTCACGGGGGGCACACGATTTTTCAGGGGGGGTGCCCCCGTGTTCCCCCCTCCCCCAAATGAGATCTGAGATTTTTAAAAAACGATAATGCCTTCTTTAGTCAGAGTGTCTTGGATATTAAAGGAATTTTATGGCAGAAAGCAGTTGCGTAAAGAAGCATTTTAAGTTTGGGGGTCTGAAATATTTTTGCCCCAAAATGCAACCATGCTGGATATATCCAAGCGGAGGGCCACCAGTTGTTGGTGAGGAGTGTCCAGAAAATTTTAAAAGATAGCTACCCCTCAGACTGTCAGATAACCAGAAATGGCATTTCTCAATTTTTTAAGTGGGATTATAAGGAGACACTCTTCCGAGCTTTCGTTTGCAATAAAATGTTTCACTTGCAAAGGGGATAAAAGGGATAAAAAATGACTCTTAATAATGATACAAAAAGGAATACAATGTGCAAGCCTGCGATGTTCTTTTCAGTAAACTGTTCGATTGAAAAACTTAGCGGTGCGCCACGGCTGGTTTGAGCAGAGCGTAGAGTAAGTAGTGAAAAACTGAACCCTTCAGACAGCCGGAAATGGTATATCCAGAGGCTTGTAACTTGGGGCAAAGCAGTCGTTATTTTTTAGCTTTACTTTACAAAAACATTTTCACCCGAGTAAAGAAAATCAGCAACTTGCTATTTGATCAGAAAATTATGAGATATACCACAACCATTAGATGGAATGGGTTTGTATCTTATCGGGAAAAAGTGGTACAACGTTATTGAGTACATGTTTTTGCTCTATTAAGACTCTTGGCTGCATTCAAGATCTACTAAATTGATAAATTTGTCTAAAGTATGTGACTGCCCGAGCTTTTTAAAAATAGCTCCAAATTACATTTAACGTCCCTCCATCACTCAACTTTTTTGACAACCTTGGATGATTTTATGGTAATGGCGAGTTTGTCACCTCAGTCTCATTTCATAAGGAGAGAAAAAAAAGAACGAGCAACTGTAATTGTAGTCCTATACTACATTTCTTTTTTTTATTTGGAAGGACAGTAATAAATGAAGTAACATTCTATTGAAATGATTTTACGAGAAAAAAAGACGGCAGTTTTGGTTTATTTTAGCCTTGCTTAGTCTCCCAATGTTTCAAGGTGATAATTTTTGTTGGTAACAGTTTCGACAGTGTTTTGAAACACTGCCATCTATTTCCCGAAGCCGCGCAATGTACTTAAAATGAAATGAACATTTATTGGCACACGTACCTGTATTCATAAAACAGTTGCACAGCTGTACAGGTGGTTTACAGGTTATGCCAGGTGAGTACGACGTCTATTGTGGTAGTAATAATTGTGGAATAATAATTTGTTATTTGAATGGTCTATTTTAATCAAAGATTGCATTTAGTAATGCATATATGTAGCAGTTAGACCAGACAGACAGCTGTTAAAACAACTCCCTGTGCAGTATGAACTGCTCACTCTCAATAACTGTACCCACACAAGGAATATATGGCCGGTGTCACTGATTTAGCAAATTATCTGTCGTTGGATGGTTACTCGGATATAATCTTTCATTCAGTTTTAAACAACTGATCAGATGTTGGTGGGTATCCAGTCAGGTAACGTTTCCTTCAGTAGGACTATTCACAAACATTTTCTCCAGTTGGCTAGGCTATATTTTCTTGTTTGATGAAATCTGCGAAAACAACTATTTCATAGTAGATGAACTTTACAACCACCAAGGGGCCCAAGTAGGCCTTGCAAATGAAATTCTGTATTACCCTTACTTCAGTTTGAATCCATAGCCTTGACCAAACGTGCATGTAACATGGTTAAGATTACTGGTAAAAACGGAAGACAACTATCAGGTTTCCTCTCAAAACTATTTGTGCATAGTTCCTAAATGCAATCCTATAGGCTACTGCCTAGGGACATATGACTTTACTTGGCCGAATGTTGTTAAACCTCAGACGCTCCCAGTTGAAAGTGGTCAAAAATGAATATATCCGAATATGACTGAGTCCCGAAAATTTGCATCCACTGAAATATTATTTCACTTATTTTAGCAGCTGTGAGGCAGAACAAAAATACGCACCATCGCTGGTTCAAACTTTGCCAATTCAAACAAATATTTGTATGTTAATGCATATCAGCGTAGTTTTTCTCGTACATTCGATAGAACAGTTAAATAGTCGACTATATATCAATGTTTTACACCGATAGTGACGGCGTTTGTCCCTGGGTTCCGAAATGCCGCCTGCAAGTATTCAACCAGGGAGTTGCAACTCCTTGATTCAACGATCAAAATAAGATCATTGCACATTGCGTAGCAATGAAAAGTACGCACTTTCATTTTACGGAGAAAAGTTAGGACCGGAGGGGGGAGGGGGGTTAATTCACCGTGAGCAAGTAGCCTAAAATGTATAATTTCACTTGAAAATTCTGGAGATAATTTTACCAATTTGTTACTATTCCATACAACGACGTGCCAAAAATTCCGGCATAATAGCAATCTCATTGCATTAAACTACTTAATTTTTTATGGGGAATATATAGGTATTAGTACCCACAATACTCTTTTTTTGTTGAAATAAAAACGGTTTTGTTCAAAATGGATTGGGCTATTTAAAATATTCAAACAAAAGATAGCCTAATAGTCTTTAGCATATCTTTTAGTTCAAGTGAAACACAGGCTTAAAAAATTTGTTTCAATAAAAATATTTGTTTACCCCTCTTTCGGGCGAAGGGTGGTGTAACTTACCTTTTGTGTCAAAGTATTAAGCCTAAAAAAATATTTCCTTGTGGAGACATCAGTTTATGATTCTTAGATTTACTGTTTGTAAATACAACACTATCAAAACCTTTTACTGTTTTCTGGGCAGTAGATGCCCTCTCTAATTTCAGCTCAAGAATTAATTAAGTAGAAAAAACAAAACATTGTGATGACCTCTGCCTGAGTCCAGCTTGTACATAAATTGATTTAAAAAGCTTTCAAATTATTTAGTTCAGTAAAGCCTACTAAAGTTTCTCTTAATATTTAGAACTTAATCATCCAAAACCGGGGTGTTTGTTTAATAAAAAATCACAATTTCTCGTGCTAGTATTTTATTTACTTTAGAACAAATGCCTTATGGCCTGATAATTATTCAGTTTTTTTTTTTTTTTTTTTTGGGGGGGGGGGGGTAACTTTAAGATTGTGTTAACATGGTGGATTTGGAATAAATTCAATTCTAAAAATTAAAAGAAAATAAGAGAGCTCTTTTTAAGTCTGGTGTCGGTGTCCATTAAACCGTTTTTTACATATAAAAATGTTTGTCCCTGGGTATGAAAAATGTTATCATCTCAAGTCATCATACTAGTCTTAAACTAAATTAACTCTAAAAGGGGTACACCAATTACTTTATTTTGCCCCCACTTTGTAAAAAAAAAAAATTCGAAGCTTGTTTAGGGGTTAAACACTAAATGTTTCATATTTAAACATGTTTAAAAGCGAAATTTTTAGTCACTGAACGTCCGTATTTAGCACGTATTTACACAGGGGAGACAAAAATTGTTAAGAAAATCGTTTAATTTGTAAACTACTTTTTACAAAAAAAATATATAAAATGCAGTGGAAAACGTTTGTAATTTTTCGCTTTTTTTTTCTGCAAAACTATTCATCTTAAAAATATGACAATATTCGCTTCAAATATCATATCAAAAGTTATATTTTTCAAACTTCTCAATGTTTGCAAGTTCACCTAGTTGTGTTATACTTATTGTATCACACTGTACATTCCCCGGCAAAATCTAAATTTATGTTTTTACTAAATTTTATCATTTCCTGACGTTAATATTTGAAAAAAAATTATCGTTCTAAATATCTCTCCAATCTACACGCCTAACACGATATCTTATTTCATCATTTTCTCTAAATTCTTTTCTCAAATTCACTAAAGATGTCTGGTATATTTCTCCTTTCAATCCAATCCACTGTTTTATTTTACTTTACAGATTTCCATTTCATGTGTGTGGCTGTATAAATGCTACAGTACAGTGGACCTGCGTGGCGGGAATCATCTCCAGTTAAAATCCAATCTCTCTATACCAGTCCTCACTACACTCAACACGCTAGTGATAGACACTAGAGGTGAAGGCAGAGAAATAACATCAGAAGAATTTACAGGCATCTTACAGTATTCATCAAAGTGTCTGGCGTTGAAGGAACTGTGGTAAGTATTGTAATTAAAATGTTAGTAATATAAACGAGACTGTAAATTGTTGAATGTTTAAATACGTCATTAACACGTTATTTTAGCGGGACTGACGGTTCGGCAGGAAAGTTTTAGACAGTGTACAAAAATGATATTTTATGCTAGGAAATCCTATAGTAAAACCTATAAAGGTAGTTTGTTTCAGTCAGGCCCGTATAAATAATTAAAAATTAAAATTTTGGGTGCAGGTTTATGTAAAACGTAAACATGATAAAAATATGAACATCGAGACGTTTAGTTTCTAAATGATATCAATTTAGTTTAAAAGTAGGGTAGGAGAAAGATGATTCATTAAACACTTTTGTAAAAAAGTGTAAATTTGTATCTGGAATTTTAATTAAATGTAAATTACTCAATCTGAGCTTCTTCTAAAGCAAAAAGCAAAGCCTGTATAGGGTTTATAACATTGACAACGTCAATGAAATTATTACATGATTGCTTAAATCAGTTTATCAGGATGGCTTATATAAAAAAATAAAATTATATAATTAAGGGACAACTAACAATTTAAAAAACTGCCATTTGAAAGTACAGCATTTACTGAAACAAATAAACAATCACATCAAAATGGTACATCACTGAAATAAATCATTCCATTGGATAAAAACTCTTTTCAGGCTGAATTTTACAAAATAAATAAATGTCAGATAAATAAAGATAAACAGAAACCAAAGTCATAAATCCTTGACTGTGATAAACAGAAAGACATAACGTTTATTTAAATGGAAAACCATTCTTGTACTTTTCATATAAAACTGACAGTTGCTACCACATTTCGCCACGTTGCTAGAACACTGTTTGTCCCTTCCCTAACACAGTTTATAAAAATAATATTTGTTGCTAAAGCATCCAGTACCACAGTTTATACATGTAGTTTGCTTGGGCTTGATGTATGCCGTATAAATAATCATTATTAAACATTAAACTAGAATGTAGTTTTTGTGAAACAGATATTAAATTTTAATAGAGCAACGTTTAATTTTCTATTTTTCGAATTAATAAAAAACTAGGAAAGGGGTAGTATTATGAATTCCACACTTTTGTAAAAGGGTAAAAGAATATTTGAGATTTTTCATTCAATATAGTGTTCGTTACCTAACTTAAATAGACACTTAAAGAGCAAACAGAACGGCTAGTATAGAGTATCAATAATTGATGCATTTTCAGCTTTTCCATAAGTGTCT
This sequence comes from Holothuria scabra, assembly GCA_037179385.1. NCBI lineage: Eukaryota > Metazoa > Echinodermata > Holothuroidea > Aspidochirotida > Holothuriidae > Holothuria > Holothuria scabra. Next base: position 12,585,200 of record CM074179.1, read on the forward strand.
TTATAACTTACTACTCTATTTTACAATGGTCAATATCAGGGATTAAGAACAAGGGAAACCTTGCAAAAATGAAAAAAAAAAAATATCCCCTCTAAATTTACAACACATTTATTTGGGAATTTTACAACAACATCCACCGGGCAAATCTAACTAAAACATACACCAAGCTAGTAGCTAAGTGAGGTAAATAATTAAATTTAAAAACAGTTTGTTGGCTCCATTTGGCTTCATTTTTAAGTTTATAAAGGTACATGAAGAATGGGAAAAGAATGGGAAAAAGAAATCTTTAACTTTAGTTTGTGCTTTCTGCTGCTTAACTATATAATTTATAATTTGATAAAATTACACGGTTCTAGTAGTTTTACACCACTCTCATGACCAAAAAAAAGACGAATATCAAACAAGCAATCAATCTTTCCAGTGTACAGACAAAAAAGGTCAAACTTTATCCTTACATATCAAAATATTGCAAAGAAATAATCCTTGATAACTGTAATTGTAATATATCTCATTCATTTTATATTGAAATCATAGTTTTACTTAAGCTCACTGTAATATACAATTGTGCTGATATTAATTTATTGAAATAGTTTATTTTTTGTCATAATTTTTCTAGTATTATTATAATATTCTTGTAACTAATGAGTCAAGGGAATTATACTATAATATACAGGTCGAACTATCATTGCTATAAATGTTAAGGACTTAAGTGTGTTAATACGGTAAGTCTTCTGAGTTCTGAAAACTTAGCCTTAATTTCAATTATCATATTTGTCGAAGCTATTTAAAAACATCCCCCATACTTTCACACATTTTCCTAGCAATAAAATTGTCTTTCTTCCAAGTTTACCAACAAAGCAGGTCAAATTATTCCTACTTTTCAAAATACTGCACAGAAAAAGTTTGGTACTTCTAATTATGCCCGTCAGGTGCTAGATTACTGCAGTACCTAGTAACACATGTACTTTAGTATACACACACTGTTTACAGAACAAGACATTGAAATTTAAATGACCTTTATAAAAGAAACACCTGTCAATATATACAACTAATACGAAAGAGAAAGTATTTACATAACAATAAATCAACAGCCAGGTGTATAAACAACATCTATGACATGACAACAATATAAAAGTTTGATAATAAGGAACACGTCGTTCGCCTTTCAATTGATAGGTTATAATATACAGCAGTGTAAATTCGTCAATATTGTCACTTACTGTAAAATAAAGCGAAATCATGTTGTATATATAACTATATACACTACTCGTAAAGGGAAAGAATTATACAATTGAATTAGTCTTTTTACTAAGATGATAAAAATTTTATACGGAGACGACAAGATTAATTTATTAACCAGCAATGCTTACGTTTATTACCATGTAAGCTAGCATTAAGTTAAACGCAAAACTACATTTTCTTTTATGTTATAAATATTCCTATATAAATGAATAATCTACTGGATCTTTCACTGTGTCATCTTTCTTCTTTCAGGTTTGGTTTCTGTCTGCTGCCACCATCCGTCCAGGCTGAGTCTGTTTCTGTTCTTAGATCAAGAAACGTTAAAGGTAACATATAGTCTATTATACTGTGTAATGAAAATAAATGAAATGTACGTTAAATTATCACAGGAATTGTCACTGCTGTGTCGTGAATAACAAATAAATTCTACACACTATAAATAAAAGTATTTTAGATGAAAGTAAAGATATTATATATTTGAAGTGATTTTCGTTTCAGGTTTGATATTTGATTAAATTTTACTAGATGAGAAAATGTAAGCAGCTAAAACAAATAAAATCGATACGATTAAGTTAGACTGAGTTGATTGGCGTAATTGAATTGAATATTTTAATCTGATATCCAACACTGGATATTAAAACAATCGTATCTAGGGAGATGTCATTATCTTTGTATCTTTGCATCTCAACTAAGTATCAAAGAGTAGAATAGATAATAAGATAGGTCATTACAATTCAAAAGGATATTGAAGGCATTTTCAGTTTAGGGTGAATAACTTTAGCAAAATTAAAAAGAAATTTTATTTATGTGATTGAAATAAGATATTTAGATGTAATACATATATTTTATATAACCTGACTTCAATGTTGAAAATCTATTCAGAATAATTTAGAATTACTTACTGTATTGATAAATAATGAATTAATGCTCATAATAAATATTTATTAAACAGTGTATATTTGTTTGTTCATAACAGGGGTGACGGGTTTACAGTATTATTAAATGACATTACAGTCATCACAAACAATCTGTCTCAAATGTTACAGTACAACGCATAAAATACTGTGTCAAACGAGGGTTGGAATTGAATAGAACGTAGATTTAAGTAAATGCTGTGTGGGTTATATATACATGACACTGCGTGTGTCTTAAGATTTATAATAGTTGACCCGCATTTTTATTTTCCATACATTACAACACAAAATATTTTACTCAAAAAACAGGTTAGGTCAATCTTAATAAAGAACGTAATACGGTATGCAATAAAAAGTCGTGTTAGTATTCAAACAATTATTTCGTCTACTTTACAAACAGGTTGAAATTGTAAACATGTTTCGATAACAACTAAATGTTTAGCAAATCAACATGTTTTAAAGCGAAATGTTTAGGGAATAAATCACTTGTATAGATGCACTAAAAGTGAGGGTCAAAAAAAATGTTAAGAAAAACGTTTACGTCCTAAACACATTTTTGGGGTGTGTTGTCTGTAGTAAGTACCTTTCTTAATAGTGTTTTTTATTTAATTAGTCACACTTTTAACCTATTTTTTACACTCGATATGGTCTCTTTCTGTGTCTATCTAAGTTTAAATGGGATAGCGAAGCAGGGAAAGTGTTCTTGTATGTCTGTCGGTTTTGGTTCAATATCACACGTGACCACATTTTATTTTAATTTATTTGATATGGCTTCGGTCATTGTGAGCTAGAATGCTTTATGTGAGTGTTGTATTTGTCTAATGCTTCATGTTGAGATATTTTAAATAACTTTCACACCTAACAATAGGTTTGATATACTGGTATACAGATTTATATAACCCGACAGGTTATTTAACCGATGGCTAAAATGGGACGTTCAATATTTTGTAATACAAGATATGTAGGGGGGGGGGAAGGGGGCGGGTTACAAGTAAAAAGAGGCCAGTGATTCTTTATGCAACTGAATCATAACTGAACAAAAACAAATCTTACAGTTGTGTTGAGATTCCAATGTACATGTATTGGTCATAATATTTTATTATAAACTTAGTCTCTGACCTAGATGACATTTATTCTGTCACATGACATCCCCCTCTCCGGTGTCCCCCGCCATTTTATGTTTCACTTATTGATCAGAACTCGATATAACAAACTCCTTGTGAAGTCTCAATGAAAGTTTACTTGATTGTAGTTTCGGCACATTTCCGAGGCTTGTTATTCATTACTTGTCTTTAGATGAAACTGATTAGCTTCAACTGAAAAAGCTGTTCCTGCGTTTATTATTCTGTACTGATTTGTAATGAATAATTTTGTCTTGTTTCTTGTTTATTACAGTCATCTGGTGTCCTACCAATACTATTTATCGACTGAATCTACAGTCCTGTCACTGGGAGGTTAGTAACATTGAATTACTTACCCTAAGTCTAGCAACATTAATTTGTGAAGTTGACGTTTAAATATGATCATAATCATGATCATGTAAATATAAGTCTCACGAGAAGTGACGTACGGAGGATTTCTCTGTTCAAGGGGCTATGTAGTATGCTGAGAGAACACAAGCTTAGGGTAGGGGTATCTCCCTCCTCTTTGAATTTTTGAAAAAGTAGATGCCCTAGTATGCCATCTGATGCTATGTATGCATCCTTTTAAAAGTAAAATTTGGAGTGTTAAAAATGTTCGTATTTTTCTGAACTGAAAAAAATTCAAAGACCAAAAACAATGGTATTACATAGGGGTCGTGAAGACACAATCCTGTTCCTTTAAAAAATTTGGAGAAATTGGGGGTCCCCACATGCAATCTGGTGCCACATATATCACCTTTCAAAGTGAAATTTACGTCGCTTAATTACGTCTAAAGGATATAAACAAACAAGTGGCATCCGTGAGGAGGGAGGGGGGACTACCAATTGCAACCCCCCCCCCCAATTATGCCACTGCCCATAGTAATATCTTTAAGATTATAACTTACGTAAACGCTAGAACAATATGAAATGCATTCAGAGAATCTTTCTGCAGCATGATTTTAACAGTAGTCTGATAACCACGAAGTTCTTAATATTTTGATTGGACTTAAAACCTGGCAGAAAGTTGAAAGAGAAGATAATATTGCACTTCATTGTCATTCCACTATGATACCGGTACGAAGACAGTGTAAACATTAGAAGTGGTAAGGTATGGTACACTAGAATATAGGGCTGTAACTCAATTGGTGACTGTCGGCCTATAGACTAACACCTTTTTTATTCCGACACTAGTATGTTTTGACACCCATACCTGTATTTGTCTAATCTGTCGAAATACATGGTTGTTGGAGTATAGAGATGTCGAGAAATAGGAAGGCAGGGATATTGGGTGTAACCGTGTAAACTAATGAGCTATTAAAATACACCTGGCCAGTTGAAGTTCTTTAATTGACATTCCATGTGACGTAATTACCAATAACCAGTAACTAAATGGTTAAATATGTGCAATAAGTCACACTTGTTTAATAGCTTACAAAGAGTGACAGTTTCCCTAAAAAGGCCCCTACTCATCTAGGAATGATTCTTACTTTTTTGCCTTAGCAAAAACGTTAAGTATACACTTTTAATTTGTTACATTAAAAATGAACACATTATTTGATCGGCCTCAAGTTCAGTACTCTGTTGTCAGTTCAATACTCCTCTGTTATCATTGTTTAAAGGGACAGTTCTCTCACCCCAAACAGTACCAATTCTCCTAACCTTCTTACTTAAGCCCCTCCCACAATTGTCTGAAATTCATCCTCATCCAGATACAATCTCAGTTTATTGCTTCAAGGCGAGTATAGAAAAACTCATTTTATACAGTCAAAACACTCTCAGTACCGTTCTTGCTGTGTAATATAAGCTTTGGTACTCTGCATTGTTTGAATTACCTGTCAATCAAAGAGCAGAGCCAATTGAGAATTCCAAAACTGTAGTGTGGGGTTAGAGGTTCGGCCCTTTAATAGAGTGTGCTATGATTATCAAATTGTGAAAAATACGCTACTTACACTAAAATCTCAACCCTGAGACTCCCTCCTGTACCCCAGCAAATGTATTTCATGTAATATTTGTTAAGTCTCCCATCTTCTACACATCAAAATGTAATAATTGCTAAAGTGAACTGTAATTAAACTACCGGTCCGCTGTATCTGCTGGCATTTTATTTTCATTTTCTGAAAATTGTCAGAGGTTGTTTGAAAAACCAAACACAGTTATTACTAGCTACTACTTTTACTAGCATACACTGGGTAGTGCTCGCTTTCTTTCCTTTTGTTTTTTAGCAAAACATTATCTTTTTCTGGACCCCGTCGATGTTTGGAACATTAATATATACATCTAAACAAAATGGCAGGACTAGGTGATACTGTTCTGAGATCACGTTCCATGTCGTCTGTACATTAGAATACATATAGCCGACCTCTTCTATATGAATGTCGTCAGCCAACCAGCATGCAGCATTAGTGCGTCTGGCTAGAAAGTCCATAAATTACACTGTAGGGGCGAACTGAACAATGTATTCGAATAATAAATTTTGAAATAATATTTGATTATATCTCGTTCAAATTAAGGCTTGGACCCGACGAAAAAAAAAAAAAAAAAAAAAAAAAAAAACACGCGTATGCATTGGGAAAAGTACGGCTCAATCCTGGTAAGGGATTCATGAAAAAGTACATGATTATCTTATTTTTCGGGTGGGGGGGCAAAAAGCCATAATTTTTGAAGTATGCACAAAGTCAGCCTGGTCCTCTGTGAACAGCACGCAATTTCCCCTTCCCAAAGATCAACGCCATCAGCGTCCGTCCGACGCGGACTTCCCACTACAGAACACTTTCTTGTTGGAAACTGTTTTGCAATTTCCCGACGCACCCAGCAACGGCACAGTCCTCGGTACCTCGGGATCATGTCATAAGACATGTGGGAAATGAAAGGAATAAACGCACGACATTAATATTCATCGGAAGTGTTGTCTTGCAAGTTCATTGACAGTGTCAAGTGACTGATTTATCTATGGACTTGCTTGTCAGGTGCCTGAATAGCATATAGTGAGCTGTGATTTGGCCAAATAACAACTTCCTGGATTTAGATGGAGTCCCTCAGGTTTTTTAACATTTTAAAACGCCAAATTTTAAAGACGTTTCTTATGAAAATAGTCAGCCACTTAATAACTTAAAAATATCACGTCAGAAAAGGTGTACTTACACCTTCCCCTACGAGGGTCAAAATGTGAGGGGGCGGGCAGGGGATAACTGTTGTCCTAATTCATAATTCATGTTGAAAATATATTTTCATTTTCATCTGTCTAAGAGTGCTTTCACACTTGATCTCCAGCAGGGGATCAGATCCGGATCTGATCCACCCCTCGAGATCAACTTTGTAGTGTGAAAGCTCTCGCACTCAGGATCAGATCCGGAGATTTTGATCCACCCACCGGGGGATCAAAAAACCGTGTGTGAAAGCTCGGAGGATCAAGGTGACCCGAGATCAACATGACCTATGACGTACAGTGTATGGGCAGAGGATCGTGGGTAAATAATTGGCTAACTTTAATAGGGCCCATGTGAGTTAAACCTGGTGATGTATGGGCAGAGGTTAATGGGAAAATGATAGGCTAATCTTAATGGGACCCATGTGGGTTTTGTGTTGGAAGATGTTTGTGGGTGAATGATTGGCTGACTTAAATGGGCCCATGTGGGGTTTGAAATTTGTTCCGCATGGGCATTTGTTCGTGGGCAAAAAATGGTCTAACTTGAATTGGGCCCACCAAATTATGAAAATTTTCAAAGTATAATTTCTTTGAGGGGATTGACCCTTTGCTTCAGAAAATGTTGGTCCTACGTATTTTATCATATTTTGTTTTCGGACTAAGCATGAGGAAATTTTTGGCGAAAACAAATTGAGAAAAGTATATGTTTAAAATGGTGTGAAGTTATATTGGAACACCAGATTTATATACCTTTCATCTTTATGGAACATTCCGAATTTTTCAAAGGAAATTTGTGTTTATCACTTAATTCAGATCTAATTGAAATAAAGTTAGACTGGCAATTGTGAATTCTTGCAGAAAATCATGTTTCTCAACTGCTGGCATTAGCGATGCCGGTAGCTTTTTAGGACTTGAAGAAGGGAAGTTACATCAGATTTTTCGTTGATAACCTAGTGGGATCAACCTCAGCTAGGTTAGCCCGGGTCCAACTGGGCCGACTTCAGTCCATCTGGGCAAGCCCAGTTGGGAACCAACTAGGGACACCTGGCAAATACTTATTTTCCAAGCAGAGGTCTAGCATGTAGCCTAGAAAGGCCCAGATGGGGCCCGACTTCAGCCCAGCTGGGTAAGCCCAGTTGGGGCTCAACTGTGAACACCTAACAAACGGTGTCCGCAACTTAACCGCAGAGTATGAATTGAAACGCGGATTATACAGGTGTAGAACATTTCCGTTTGAGGTCGACGATAAGCCACATCAAAATGAGTAGTATGAACGAGTGACAAACTTTGCGCCGACCTCTGTCGCCGAGTGTGCGGCAAACTAGATCGGCGAAGTATAATCTAGCTTAACACGTCTTTACGTTTGTGTTCTATCGGAAATCACAGAGCTATATTTTTTTCCATGTGGCAAGTATTAGCAGCCACCAAATATTTCGAGTGGGTCAGGTGTTTGTCAGTGTTAGAGATTGACGTCGTCAACAAGGAGAAAATGGGGCCGACCCGCGCCATCCCAGGAAAAAAAAATGAAAAGGAAAGGGAAGAAAAGAACAGAAAGCAACAGAAACGGGAGAAGAAAATGGAAGAGGGAAGGGACAGTTAAAACACCCCTGTGTTAGTGCTATTTGAATCCAACCCAAAACCAATAAGCCAAAAGTTTTACAACGGGCTTTCAAAAGGGTGATTTCAAGCATTAGGAGGGGTATGAGGTGGTGAGCGGGGCCCAACTTTTGGAAAAAGTGCATTTTTAAAGGCCTCTTGTGATGGCATTTCATGCAATCTAGCATACAAAAGACAAAATTTTCTGCATTAAAAACTGATGGAGCATGTGCAAATTTAATCCCGTGAAACATTTTTTTCTTCTTTAATTAAACGTCAGTATTGGATGACTAAAGGGAACGCCCTCCCTCATACATGACATACATATATTTCCATGGGTAATGGAGTCACAACAGAGCATCAAGGCAAACTCGACTAGTTAACTGCTCCACCATGATGATTTATTGCGAAGCACAATCTACTTGGTCAGCTGGGCAACCAGTTTTAGTGGCAATCATAATGCCAAGTGGTAGGAAAGCCCACCCCCCCAAAAAAAAAAAAAACCAAACCCTCCAAAATCGAGAGGGATTTGACCCAACTTAAATGTGGATCTCACAGGTGCACATCAACTATAGAAATAGGGCACTGTGCCACGACCAACGACCAGGTAGGTCTTGGTTGTTAGTCTTTAAGGTCAGAGGTGGAATTTTGTCAACTTAGTGTAGGCAACCTCCACTCGGGGGCCTTAATCAGCGGCTATTAAGTGATGGCGCTATACACCATGTGTAGCTTTGATATTATGCATACAGGGTAACTTCGTTCAAACTTACAAATTAAGATATAGTCTTTTTTGAGACCACGTGTACACTATTGAATGAAAAGACACCCGACTTGTACGGACGCCTGCCCTTACTACGCACATAATTACAACAGTCGTTTAGAAAAAAATGTGATCAAGAGCAGGGCTCGGCCCCCTGGACCAACCCACAACCTTGCTTCATGCAGAATTTACTTTTTCCTCTCATGGTGTACAAAACACTTTCCACACCCAAAGGATTTATCGTAGTAATTGTAATAGTCTATGAATTTTTATAACCACTGTTATAAAAAAATCACCATTTGTCTGTATATACATTTCCATTTATTGAACCTTTAATTTAGTCATTTTAATGTGACGCAGATGTGCCGATGAATCTTAAAAAGCCCGAGGAAGAGGAATTATTGAAGCAACGTATAGAACTATTCCAACAGTGTAATTAGGGACGGATGTAACCTTTAGACTGAATACTTACTCCAAAAGGTAAAAAATGACTCGAAAGAGATGTTGACCCTTATTGCATCCCATGTAAAGCGATTCCTTTCACTGTTAAATCCTTAGAGAGTGTTTAATGAAATTAAAGATTTTTTGTTATAAATCCATCCTTTGCTATATCACTTTTCTTTCAGATATGCACTCAAACGCCACTTGGAAAAATACCGTTTACAATTGAGAGTCCCTATATTCCCCAAATTTATAAAAACACTCCTTTTATGCCAACATTATTGGCGGTGCATAACCGTTATGAATACTCCGGACATAATTTGCCAAAAGAAACAGTGTGGAGATTAAAATGTATAGATTTTTGACATAACTCCAGCATTTACCTGGACATTAACTATATAGAATCTGACCAAAAATTTACTTTTTAATTAATTTCACCCTGACGTTGGACCTTTGTCTTTACTACGTGACACATTGAGGTGTGATGTAAAATCTCAAATAACTAATTGTCCCCTTTCTCAGTAAGCCTGTGATATCAAGGGATAATTTATGCAGTATCGCATCGAAATTTGCTACACAAACAGGCCAAGTTGCTACACAAATGAGAAATTGTGTTGCATTTTTTTTTTGTGTGTGCATAACCCTTGCATTTTCACAAACAATGTGTGAAAGACCTTAAAAATCTTCAAAACTGCTACGCAAAAATTTGAATGCTAAATTATTCCCTGGATATGCTATATAATATACGTTGTGTATTGAGTGCTTTAACTAGTTTGTTTTAAAGGCAGTGTGACAAGCAAAACGTTTACGGTTCCTTGATATACCTCTTCAAAGTTCGTTTTCTGAACTCTTAATTCAGTCATTTTGATGTGACGCAGATGTACAGGTGAAATTTAGAAAGCCTGAGTTAGTAAGTTAGGCAAGATTTAACGACACACCAACCACGAATGTGTTATATAGTGTCATACTGTTCAAATATTCTTCAAGTCCCCCCGTTTAGTCGCCTCTTACGACAGACGGGGAATGCCGTGGGAATATTCTACAAAAAACCCCAGCCCACAGGGGACAGCCAATGAGGGACTCACTCGGTCAGTCATGTCATGATTAATCACGGGCTTAGGTGGGCTTTTTTAGGCGATAGTCGGGGAGAAACTTCTCGCCACACACGACCTTCTCAGCCCATTTGGCTGCAGTTTTTGCCACACCCCGGACCCGCATGAGAAATTGGAATGATTGAAGCAACATATAGAAGCACAAGTATTCCAGCAGTTAAATTAGGGACGGATGTAACCTTTAGACTGAATATTTACTTCAAAAGGTCAAAAGTGACTCCTTTCGGTTGCATTTTATTCACTCGATATATATGTTGGTCCTTATTGCATTCCATTTAAAGGGATGCCTTTCACTATTAAATCCTTAGAGTGTGTTTAATGAAATTTTAAGTTATTTTCAGTTAAAAATCCATCCTTTGCTATTACATTGCTTTCAGACATGCACTCAAACGCCACTTCGAAAAAACAGGTAGTTAACAATTGAGAGACATTAGTCTCAAAATTAAATGCTAACACTCCGTTACACCCACATCATTGGCGGCGCATAATCTTTATGAATACTATACCGGCATTAGGCAAAAGAAATACCCTGGAGATTAAACGGTATAGATTATTTTTGACATAACTCCAGGATTTGCCTGGACATTAAATATGTAGAATCTTACCCAGTATTTTACTTTTTAATTAATTTCACTGGACCTTTGTCTTTTCTATAGGTGACATTAAAGAATACATTGAGTTGTTGTGACGTAAAATCCCAATTAACTAGTTACCCTGCCTTCTCAGTAGCCTAAGCAGTCATATGCGGATAAAATATACGTTGTGCATTGAGTGTTTAAACAAATGAGACTAGTTTGTTTTAAAGGAAGTATGACAAGCAAAACGTTTATGGTTCCTTGATTAACCGCTTTAAAGTTTGATTTTTTCTGCAGAAAGTTGCTTCTTATAGGGGTGTAACGGATCTGGAATTTAAAGATCCCACCGGACTGGATTTTACTGGATAGGGAGAACTATACGGCCGGACCGGATTTTTTCAATTGGAATTTTATGAATTTAATCAGGTTCCAAGTAGTGTAGAAGCAACAATGGCATATGGCAAAGGGTCCAGGTTGAGAAATTGACCGTTGGATGTTACTTTATGCACTTGTGTCTCGTAAAATGCTTTAGTAAATTTCAGTGATAAATACTGTACACATATACCTCATTTACATTGGATAGAATATCAGTACCTTTGATATGAAGGATAGTGTATAGGTTTTCCCATTTCTTGCAGGTGGCATGAGTGAAAATTCCTGTTGATTTTAAATTGCATAGGCAGGAAGTGTGAGGGGGGGGGGATGATGAGTTCACCTGACCTCCATTGGTAGGGGTGAACACTCCACACACCAACACTGGTCACGTATGTCAAATACTTGAAATTGGGTAAAGTTTCCCCAACATGTGTTGTTTATTTGCTTGCCCCACAGGCTGGTTACCCAATTAAGTGTTAAAAACCTCTTGGATAACCCATTAATCAACAGCTAGTGGGTAAACTTTAACCAATTTCAGGTTTTTGACATACGTGACCAGTGTTGGTTAGTTTTTTAACCAACTTTTTAGAGTGTACAAGCACTAAAAAGTGGTGCCTCCTGATGACTAGTATAATGGTAGGTGGTGCAGTGATGTCAGGAACTTCTATTTGTTTATTGGTTATCAATTACTTAAAAGGAAAGTATATGAGAGAAATTAATGGATTTTTCACAACACTTGATTTTTACTTTTCAAGGGGACTGTCCTGAGGGGGAGGGGACCCCCCTCCAATTTTAAGAATTTTTGCCGTTTTAGAGCATGAACTAATACGCAAAGTGGCATTAATTTTGGAACTTTTCCTATCATATTTTTTTACTAATAACACGCAATATGGGTGTGTCTCACCTGTTGCTTGGTCAAACAACTTCAGAGTGACTTCCTCCAATAACCTGATTTTACCCGGACTACTTTCAGAGATGGGGTGCCATGCCCTACCCCCCCCCCCCCCCCATTATGCATGCTACTTTTTAGAGGTTCAGTAATAATTCAAATACGTCTTTCAGTAGGTGCTGTAAATAGCCCAGTCAGACACCAGTAAAATTTTAAAGTTTTACGCCTTCCAACTTGCAATGAGTAGTGTCTGACTGTTTCGAAAGGGCTAATCTCTGACAGATTTTGAAAAGTATATTAGAAAACATGAAAATGGTGATCAATTTTTCATTGGAGTTCACTGATACTGTATGCTTTATAACGCTTAAACGTTTCGTTTTGGTCTGACCTGTGACCTCTTTGAAAGAAAAAAATCTTATGTGCAGTAGTCATCTGTCTGTTCCAGTCTTTGGTAGGAACCTTGTTCCATTCATGTTCATTCCCAAGCAATTTGAAAAAGCTTCATAACATTCACATACTGTACTTCACAATTTGGAGGGGAAGGGTCAAGTTTAAACTTTTTGGTTGTGTACATTTAGTGGGATCAAATCAAAATGAAACAGCATCTTTTAAACATAATTGGCTTCTTTTCCAAACCTACTTCCCAAGGATTACCAGGGCAGGAAAATATGTTTATTACCCACATGTTTTACACAATGTTCTGTGTAGAACATGTCAATTTCTCTCCAATACCACCACATGAGCATTGCCCCCTGTGGGCTGGGGGGGGGGGATTGTAGAATATGCCCACCGCCTGTTGTAAGAAACGACTAAAGGGAAACCAAACTTGAACTTAAATCATACTTGAAAATAAATTGAAACTTTAAACTTTTTGTCAAGTTGACTGACACTTTATCACACATTTGTATTGGTATGTCAGGTGTGACATTAAATCTTAAACCAACCAGTCACTTAAGCATTCCCCTGCAATAGGCTTTCAAATATACTATTTTTCCACCCATGGGACCTACCAGCTTGAAAATCACTGAGATGTTTGTATTTTTAGTATTAACAAGAGTTGGAACTAAGTTTTAATATTGTAGGAAGCCCCTCAATGAAAATTTGTTCTCTAGTAGGATTTAGTCACAGTGATAGTACAACTTTTTGTGAATGGAATGCTCTCCCTTCCTTGAGAGAGACTCCTTATATTGAGATATAATCTCTGGAATCCGCCCTCCTCTCAGTCCCTTGTTTTAACACTGGTTTTAATTACTTTAGCCATTTTCATCATGCTTATCACTTTAATATTGTTGTAGTTTAAAGTCTGTTACTAATTATGAAATAAAAAAAATGTCCGGTTCCTCCCGGACTTTAAAAAAAATCGGCCGGAACCAGATAATTTTTTATTATCCGGCTGGACCGGATATCGGGTACACCTTAGTTGCTTATGCTAAAATAATGATGTTGTATAGCGTGACATTTTTTTTTTATTTTGCTCATATTATTTGTCTCCAAACTACTCATCAGACAATTTACATTTCTTAGTTTATGGTGGCTTTCCCACCCTTTTAAGAAGCTGTTGCGTTTTTGAGCTTTTGTTTGATCGCTGTCAATAAAATATTACCAAATCGTCATAAGATTCAAGGCGTATTATCGTCGCTGTTCCGCAGAACGTCAATAAAGCGCAAAGATCCCAAGATTAAGGCGGATACTAGAGGATAAATGTTAAAAATATGCACTACTGAGGTGCCCGCGGGGCAGAGGTTGGGCAGTCAGCTTTGCAGTAACGTATCGCGAAAGATTTTATTAATGAATTCATCTTCACATTTGTAAGAAATCAAGGTGCTCGTCAAGTTTGAGTTTCATCTAATCATTACTTTAAAGAAGTTGTAGAAAAACTTCGATGGTCTAACAAATAATGTTATTCCCTGAAAAACACGGTGAAACAGACTACATTCCGGGTTAGTATACCACCCACACTATCCTCAAACTCCACAAATTCTCATTGAAAACGACGATAAGACTGATTGAGTTACTACAATAATGGTCAGGTATTTTGAAAGATGCCTCAACTGTGTTGGTTAAATCCAGGAATGGATTATTGAACTTGCACCTAAAAAGAAAATTAATAGAAAAAACAATAAACAATATTAATTTACGAAAGTATCCTTCAGGTTTTCTTGTTATGTGAAAATAAATGTATTTGAGGTGCAGTTAAATTTATCAAAAAGAAGAGCTACATTTTTTAATTTTTTTGTGTCACAAAAACTACAGAGCAACTGTTCTGTTTGTAGTTCGACAATATTTCGCACAGCTGTTGGCAATTTACAAGAACCCCCTACCGCTGAATAACGGTGTGTTCTACTAACGCATTGACAGGGCTGTAGGACTCGAGTCCGGACTCGAGGTCGAGTCCGGACTTAAGTCCACTTTTTTTGGACTTGGACTTGGACTTGGACTCGGGGTCTCTGGACTTGGACTTGGACTCGGACTTGGGCTCTCTGGACTTGGACTTTGGCTTGGACTTGAAGTCGAGTCCTTCAAGTCCGGCAGCCATTTTCTCTGATTCTTTATTTCTTTATAATTTCATGATCGATCCACCAAAAACCCCAGCACTCAACATATACTTGGGCTTTATTATCCTTAATGTAGTATACAGGACTATATTAACCTGCATATCTTTATGTAACTTGATATTTTTCAAGTGTCACATGCCAGTTGTTAACATGATTCGCATGAAGTTTGTTTCTTGCATAATATTATGTAAACAGTGTTTAACATAGAAACATCTACAACATGGTACTCTTCTTTCAGTGCCATGCTCTGGGAACCACCCTAAAATTTTCCTTGTCCCTCAAAAATTAGACAAATGCCATAAAAATGCTAGGGAAGGCATATGAGACTCCTAAAAATAGCTAAATTAGCAACAATGAACATGGTCTGACTGTGCCTTGCGCCTTGCAGCATTGTCAGTAAATCTTCTGAAATCCCTTTCGTTGTTGTTATGGATTCCAAAGATGGGCCTGTATACTTTTTGCATCCTGTTTCTTTTTTTCTTCATACAAATTTTACAAAAAGTTTGCATGGGTTTCACAGCTGCTCATCTTACTGCTAATTCTACAAGGAAATTATTGCCTTTGTTAATTATTTTGGGATACTGTAAGATAGGTCAATAGATAACCTGTCAATTGGCTTCTGATGAATCTTCATATGAAGTTTGCAATACTAACAATATGTAAGTCAGGTAAATACACAACAATAGAGCTTAAATTTTACAACATATAAGGCAAGAGCAGTCACCCCGACTTGAAGGTGTATACTGTCCTGTTTCATGAGATTGCTCTTTGGAGTTATATGTTATAATATGTTACAGTATTTTTTGTACTCAAATGTGAAATTTAGTAAGAGTAACTGCTTAGTTTACCTTGTGTATGCAATATGGAGCGGGTCCTAAAATGTTATAAAAGATGCTTTGAAAAGAAATAAGGGGATTATTGTGACATTTAAGCTGTTGCTTCAAAATAATATTTGCGGCAACTGTGCTTGCCCTTTTTTTTCTGGAACATTGTTTACCATAACAGTTTGATGAGGGCCGTTTATAATCACGGGGTGATGCATTATGTGGGGTCATGGAGTACGTGGCTGAGTGGTCAGGTAGTCTAGCTGTTCCAGAGCTGCTGTGTACCAATATTAATACTGTGTTGCACATGCATGTGCCTATTCACATGGAGTGCCTCTTGCTCAATGTATGTGGGTTTTTCTACGGTAGTCCGGCTTTCCGCCTCCTAGCACTTGGAAATTAACAGGATTGCTACTAAAATCAGTTGCCCAGCTGCACAAAGTTAGTTGCGCACTGGACTGAAGCACCTTTGGGTGGACCAGTTAACTAGGCAACTTTGGGCTTTTGCATCATGTGGGGATCAACAAGGAGAGTTTGTAGCTAAAGCCTAGGCCTACAGGAAGGTGATTGCCAATGTCACAAAATTAACCATCAACTTCAAAGACATTCTTCACATAGGCCTACATCTTAATCATTTCAAACAAATGTTAGACCTGCATGATCTGAATTAGTAATGGTAACCTTCCTAGGCCTTTTGCATCACACAGTTACAGTGCTAGCCTACTTAGATGCAGGTCACAGTATAGGGGGCACAACCAAAAAAAAATTAATTACTGTGGTAGGTATAGCAATTACAGTTACGCCCCAGAGAGTTTGTACAGGTGGCACTAGTTCTGCGAGAAAATTGTGTGAGATCTATTGACGAGGCTTCCAAACAATTTACACTGTATTTTTTACATACTCTATTGTTGACCTGGAAGTTATGCATATTCGACTATAGCCAAGTTGCCTTTGTGGCTTTGTTCATTGTCTGTTTATTTGGTTAAGTTCTAATGAGACCATCATACCTTCTAGAGCCACTAACACTATTGAACCGGCTGCCAAACCAACGCAATTGTACATAGGCCTAGGCCTACTATGTTATTTCCGTATCTAAATAACTACGTCATTACGTACATAGGCCTATTCGAATTCCTGCCTAGCCTGTTGACAAGTTGTATGGTTTTCATCATCATACCTCCTCCACCTTGCTGGAACAATTGCTCCACCTCATGCTTCCCATGGACTAGACACAGCCAGGTAAAAAACTTGCAAGTAACAGTTAATATGGTGGCAGGTAAAGTTACCTAAATAGCTTGTCAGGCCATCTGCGAGTTGGATCATTTACAGGTTGTACGTCAATACTGTATACATACAATGCTTTGAACAGTATAATGTACAGTACAGTATGACAATGTTGTTTTGATGTTGGTCCTAACAAGTAACATATGTGCAACTTTCATTAGCCTCTGTATATATATGTGTGCTGTACTACATGATATTCATGAAGACAAATGGGCAATATGGCAGCTGGTTTTGCATGCATATGGAATTGTCCAGAGATAGCTTTGTGGGCTTTATGCTAGTAGAGCAGCTACTAAGGGATTGTCCATACAACCAGATGTTTGCAGTATAGCTTTAGACAGGCTCGACTTGAACCAATAGGTTGGAAACTGGGCCGTAAAACTCTGTCTGACTAACAAACTTATTATAGACAGGCCGTATAATTAAAGCCCTGCTGATGCCTCTGTTATTTAAAAATATTTGATGTGCCCTCCCAAAATTGGTTTCAGGTTGCTTTAAGCACTGAGTGCATTCCCACTATTGGGAACCCTTCATGCAATTCCTGCATAATCACCAATAGCCTTTATATTGTACTATATTCTCAAACAGCTTGTCCTTTGGGTTACAAATTTAAAACCAGACTGTATTTTCAAAGTGTTTCTCTTGCTAGCCTATAGTCCCAGGACAACTTAAAAAATCCATTACCCCAACAAAAAGACTTTGTCCACTTACAAAATTCCTGAGTATATTTGAGCATTCCCATCAGGACCCCATGCACTGCTGTAAACATCCCCAGGTTGGGGCATTTCTCCCAGACAATTGGCTGATTTTAAGTGAAAAATATGAGCTACTGTTTACTTAGTATGTAAGAGAGGCACAATTTTCATTTAGCCAGATAAGTGGACTCAGCTGCAGTGCATGGGCTCCGCTTTGATTTCAGGTCCAGTTGAAACCCATTCCGGGCCAGTTCCAATTTCAGGACCATTCCAGGGCAATTCCAAGTACAGGAAAACCTAGATTGAATCAGGAATTGAGTCCAAGTTTGTCCCTGTTCATACAGCTATAGCAACCATAGGCCTATTTCTTTACCAGAAAATACTATTGTTGTTTTACTACTTTTGGACTTGGACTCGGACTTGAGCTTTTGGACTTGGACTCGGACTTGGACTCGAGCTTGTTGGACTCGACTACAGCCCTGCGCATTGAGAGTAAATAGTTGCCACCAATTAATAATTATCAACATGTCACTCAGTCTCTTAGCGATATCTTTAGGGTGTCACTTATGGTACGACCACTTTTCATTTAGATTTTCTGGTCTGTCACTTTATTTTATAAACATCAGGTCTACGAGTCCAAAACATTGCTAACATTTTATAAACATCATGTCTACGAGTCCGAAACATTAATTGCTAACTTATTTGTTGATCTTATTTTCTCAATTTACAGTTTAATATCGATTACGGGACCCGAGTGTTATCAGATGAAGAATACCAGACTGAGGTAAGGTCAACTAAGTACACGTCTCTTTACAGCACACTCACTGCACACTCCACACTAATTCTATGAGAACCCTTTTTTCTGTACTGTATATGCCTAATATCACTAAGCGTTACCACCAAACCTTACCAAATTGTCGAAATTATCAAAACTTTCGACAAAACAATCTGAAAAAATCCAGAACATCCCAGAAATACTACCTAGCCACGTTTTGTTCCAAACACGTTCACAAACCCCGTTTGGAATGGTTTTTAACCCCATTTGTAGCTCATCTTATGAAGATGATTGTCACCACGCTGTTGCATAAGATTGTCAATCGTGTGTGTGGAACCAGTTTCGCGAATTTTTTCAGAATCTGCGGGGGGGGGGGGTACTTTTCTTTTAGCTCTCCCCTACAAATAAAGGGCGCTAATCGCATTTTGCTTAGGTTGGCAGAGACTCCAAACCTTTGCTAAGTTGAATGGTGCAATTTTTTTTTTAAAAATCAACTGTAAAATGACGGAGATATGATTTTTTTTTTCTGAGGGCTGTTTTGGGGGCAATTTTTGATGATTTTCGAAGGATTTTTGAGGGATTTTTCAACATTTAAAAAAAAAAAAAAAAAGACCCAGACATGCAAAAATCTTTTCATTTTTTAGTATTTTTGATCTGTAACTATTGCCTTAAAGTATAGTCAAAGGGTTTTCATTTTTTTGTGCCTGCACGATATGTTTTGTAAATTTTACATATTTTCCCATTTTTTCACACTTTAAGAGACTCATAAAATCGGCAGGATTTTCCCAAAAAGTTCCAAAAAGAACAGTACCCAAGAAAACTAATATTATTGTACAGATCTTTTTGTTCCCAATCATTTGATACCAAAGGGAAGGCTGTAGGATGTAAGGGGGTTGTTTTATGAATTCTACAAAATGGTAGTATTTTTGGGGGGTATGGACCTACCCCCTGTGCTGTATAGAGTTAATCAAATTACGCTAAATCCTCTATCATTTACGCAGGTGGAACTATACAAATATTAGTTTTAGGTAATAGAGCAGATACCAGTGATGATATCATTTGGGTTAGTAGTATCGACGGTAGAAGATCAAAATAGAAAAAAATTTATCAGACGAAACGCATAAACTAACGCGGGTAGTCTACTGTTTAGCGAGATGGAGTTTACGGTCCGGTATTAAATACACATTTTTAACTTCATCGAGATTGTACAGAAAAACCAGCGTTGTGAAAGTACTTCATTGGGCGTCATTTGATTTTTCCTGGGTGATGAATTCGGTGATTCTAGTGGTTCAGTGATTTCTCTTTTAAACTGATCATTAAACATTTATATGTACTACCACATCCCTAATATAAGACCTAAACATTGAAAACCATGTGAAATTTTAAAACCCAAATGATCACTGTAGGTTGTTATTTCTTTAATATTCTCTTGAAATTATTTGGAACTTACCGTTATTTGTTTTCTTATATATAATATACTTGGCATCAACACTTGAGGAGACCTAATTTTGCCGGGCTACTCTAAGTTAACTCCCAAATTATTGTCACATTCCCTGATGCTAAGCCCCATGTACACTGTAAAAAAAAATGTATGTAATGTTACAGGATTTTTGTACAACTACAGAAGAAAAAAAAGGAAGAAATACAAAAAGAATACATAAAAAGTGATGTCAACTCATTGACAGCACTTTTATGTATTCTTTTGTTTTCGTTTTCTGTAAATGTACAGACATTCTTTACAGTGTACTTTACATTCCATTTTGCTTCACACGCGCCCTTTAAATTCCTTGCACCGCTATATTACACCTTAAATGACACCCTCAAAACTTAAGTCTAGATCGCTAAGCAACTCGTAAGGCTTTTATCATGCATATTAAATAGTCCCCTTTTCCTTATTAAACTCAGAACATTTCCGGTGCAATTTGTCATTTTAGACCTTCCTGGTCTAGTGATCAGGAAGGTTAACAATCACTTATTCGGCACATATATACAATATTTCAATTTTAACTAGAGATTTAACAGCAACAATAATGTATCACGTTGGTAACAGGTTTATTCTTCCAACATACATCGCACATTCGAAGCATTCAGAGCATTGCCTACAAAATTAAAACAAACATAACTTACGGACTTTCCGGAGTAGAATTTGTAGTATGAAATAGACTCTTCGGTGCTAAAATGTGTCGGCGATGAAACCAGGAGCCGCCTGACCTCAATCAATAAAATTTTACTATGTTACTGGACTCAGCGCCAATTAATTTCAGCAATCGACCAAGACAACGATGCTTAAATTTTCAATGAATTTTTTACCTCAACGTCGGGCTTGACACCCCCAATAATGCCAAAATTTCTTTTTTTAAAAGTTCCCTCGATTCTCTGGCGAAGAGCAAAGGGGCGAAAACCAAACATTTACTCCCGGAGGAGTTCTGCTCCCTTAAGGAGCTAACGTCCCAAATGGACAAGGGCAAACATGTGTGGTCCTGCTCTAGACTGGCTGAATAGAACAGAAGCCACACCCTGGATGCCAAAATTAACTATTTTGCCTCCATTGACAAAATTAGGTCGGCTCCTCGAATCAAGTCCATACCCGTTGCCAGATGTTAGGCAACTGACTGTTTTAGCGGGACCGCCCTGCTTGCAACAAGCCATGGGGGATTACCGTAAAGCTACTTTACCTATCAATGGGGGAGGTATTCGCACTCGCTGAAGTCTATAGTCAACACTCGGTCAATAGAGGGTAGCAACCATGAAATTTAGTTCTCTCCCTGCGTGACACTATCCCTACTATAAAAGGACATCCACAGCATTTTTAATTTTATTAGAGCTATATACATTTTGTCGCGTATAAACTAGTTCCCAAACTTGTGTACATACGTAAGGTGTACGATATGCTCTAAACATGTACTTTATACTTGTCTTTACCTCTTATACATCCACCCTGTTTTCGAGTCAGTGTTGACGAGCTTTCGTCGAGGCTTCTTTCCAGGCCAAGAACTTTCAGTAATTACCCTTTCTTACTTCTCTGTTTCGAAGTTTCTAAAAATAAATTGCATACATTTAAAACTACCTCACTCATCACTTTGATTTTTGAAAAGGCAGCTTTTTTTGAAATAGTTAACGAGTAGCAGAACTTTTCAAACCGCTGATTTCATTGTCATACGTTCAATTATGGTGAATGTTGAAGAACTTTATTACGACCCTTAACGAAAGAGCATATAATTCAGAGAACATTTCCTTAATAAAATAAATAAAAGCTGAAAAGTTAAGTTCAAAACCCTTGTAATAACTTAGCCTGCCCAGGGTTATTACCGCTATACAAAACGTTTACTTAAATTTACCACACAAATGTCTTCGAGTAAATCAGTCTGAGGGGACAAATCGTTTATATCTTGGGGTTACGGAATGTTTGAAGTCCGAGGAATAAGCTGCGAGGAGATAATCCTTCATATGAGACGAGAGTTTGAGTTTTTAAGATACTTTTTAAAGAAGTGAAAGATGATTTTAGGCGGAATTAGTTTTTTTTTTTTTTTTTTTCATTTTCATTTTTGAACCTGACCCTAAGTCGAGGAAAATGGGACAGGCATATCAAATGCAGACAAGCAGAGAGATGTAACAAGAAATCAAGAGAAATGGGCAAACATTGATGGAGAAATTAAAATATATTTCGATGCCTCTTTCTTTTTTCAATTTGTTGTAATTAGTTATCCAAATAACTTAAAGGTAATGGAAGATTTGTAAAGTTACAGATATGTTTTTGCAATTTTTCAAGTTGTAGTGGGCAAGTGCCACTCACCTAATCTAAATTTTAAGTAGGGTCATCCGTCCTATGACACCCAACGAAGGAAACTCCAACTGAATGGCGCTAAAAATGTGGCTAACAAATGCTCCTGAAATCAGATTTTCTGACAAAGAGTATCTACAGCTGTTTCGTTTATCGCAACAAAAGATTTAAAAAGAACGTGACCTCGCTTTCCTTCATCCAATTAGCCATAAGCCCTTTTCGTTAAAGTGTACCTCAGGTAAGTATATTTCAAAAATATATTAGGCAACGTGAACTATAAACTCTAATGGTCCAGTTCTTATCCTCATTGGACATTTCTTAAGCCGAAATATATAATGTTGAAATTTATTCACTTATAGCAATTTAAATTGTCCATTGGGCAATAATTAGAGTAATTTTCATGTTGTACAACTAGTATTACTTGTTTTGTCTCCCTTTAAAATTTAGAAGTGTTTTTATGACCTTGAACACTTCCCTTTTGCTAGCAAAGCATGTTGAACAAAGAGACGTCACCATGCATTTAATGTAAAGTCGTTAATATGAAACTTATTTTTTCTTATGAACAGGTGAGAAATTTCAGAGAAGAACTTACGCAGATAAGAGGGTAGTGATGTAACCATTCTACAGTGTCGCCATCACAATTTGTACATCATCGAATGACGTCATGTAGTTAATATATTGCTGTGAAGAAATACATAATCGAAGGGTTTCAGTTAGGATTCGGCATGTAAGAAAGATTATCAGTCTTTTATCCATACCAGGGAACCGTTTTTTCGTTCACCAAGTAGTCCCTTCCTGCTCTAACCGGTTGACCATATCAATGTGACATTTTCGGCATATATAGCTGTACAAACCAAGTTTACAGAAATAGAGAAAAAAAAGAAAATAAAAAAACTTTTCATTACAAATTATTCTGTCATAATTGTGAGTTAAGAATCACAGAGTGTTCAGATTTCTTCAATTGAGGTGTACTTAACCCCAGCCCACATACCCAGCTGGGCCCCAACTGGGTGCCAGCTGGAGCCCAACAAGTAGCCCAGCTGAAACCCAGTTGGGGCTAAGCTGGGCATGTTGGCTGGGACATCTCCGTTGAGCACATAAAACTGTAAAAAAACAAGTAAAGTGCAATCTTTTCCATTTTTTCTATCCTTTCTGAAGATTGAAAATAAAAAAAGGAAAGGGTGAGGTCCATCTTTACCAAATTTTGGTTACTTACCAGGGAAAGCAAAAATCAAGCGTTTGTACCAATAAAAAAATTCACATCTCGTTCCCAATTGCTTTGTATTTTGGATGTCTTTTTTACACTTTTTCCGCCTTTTGTTTCTCACCTTTCGTTAAAATGTTCCAATTTGTATTTATATATCTCTGTAAAGGTTACATACGTTTATTATAATGGTTACTGTTTGGTCCACCATACATTTTCTATACTACTGTACATGTCTTGGAGGATGGTTCCTAGCCTTCAGAACATATGCATGACGGGACAAATAAAAAAATCTCGTTCCCTCTCTAATAACATGAATATTAGGTGTCGGAGTATGGTACATATCAATCATTTTAATTACTGTAATTTTTCAGCTGCGTTATTCGACTGAACTTTAAGTTTCCTTCGCCTTATATTGGTAAACGCATAAAAGCTACCATCTGGACAAGTTATTAGCTTTATCCTTAAAGCAATTTTTGCCATTTTGTCTGATAACAGCTGCAATGTAAACTTATTTTATCTTTAATAATAAAATTGTAAACGCAATTTAAGCTAGGACTGTATTTCAGGGGGGTTGGGGTCATCTGAGAAGGTTGTTGTTGATATAATTCAAAGTATTTGTAGGTTATTAAAAAATGGTGTAACAATGAATTGTGTATTCTTTCCCAAACTCCGAGGCAGGAAACTTAAAACTACTATTGGTTTTATGTTAAAAGTTGCATCTTTCCATGAAGTATTGCAGATATTACGTCATCAATTATGGTTAAATATTAATTTCTCTTTACCGTTATCACTTTATTAAGTTAATAATTGCAATTACATCTTTACCCAGATGCACGGAACATTTACCTACGCATTAGATGAAGACGTTTTTGCACACTATGAAAACGCCTTGTCCAAACTGAACCGCCAAAGATCAAATGACACTTAGCCAAAATTGTATAAAAAAGTGATTAATTTTGAATCGGAACTAGTTACATATTATGTTCGGTTTATTTCCACATAGGTGTGTATTTGGTCCTTTGCCATTTCAAATTAAAACGGAAGTTTTGAGAGTGAAGGTACACCTTTGTTACATGCCTCGAATTGTTATGAGTTGGTTAGTCAGTGAGTAAAAAGGACGATTAAGCAAATAATTGCGATCATCCACAAAAAGTTCAATCATAAACACAGTTTTTCGGCAAATTATCGGTTATCGTTGTATGATTAATAATGGGGAATGTTTATATTGACCCGGTCTTTAATCTGACCTTCTTTAGTCTACCTTTGTACACTTAAATATGTTGTAAACAACGATATACTTGCAAAACTTACATTATTTTAACCCACAGTGATGTTACTAATAATTAACACTAGCAGCACAAGGTTTTAGAAATGTTTAGTTCCTATCACCTGTGCTGTATATTGGGAGTGCTTTAAACTGAACGATTTGAAAAACATAACCTCGCAACTTAGCCTCCCGTTATTTTATTGTTGATACCGTATATTTATTGCATATTTTCATATAACACTATTTTCCATTCATCTTCTTGCATTATTTTGACAACTTTAACACAATGTGAAATTTTATGGAACGCATGAGTCCACAGTAGCTGGTTGGTTCAAAATCAAGAGGTTACTATGCCGTGCAGTTACAATTTTATGTGGTATTCATCACTTAAAAATAATAAAACAAATTAAACTTCAAAAGACTTTAAATGGCTGCATAAGATGAGGGTAATTAGATGGTCGTTTAACTGTTGAAACAACTTTTTCTTTTCTATAGCAGCAAATTCTGGACTACAAACTCTGATACAATGCCATTGCAACTATTAGTAACGTGAATATAACATACAATGAAACTTACATATCTAAGGGTCATCGAGGTAAAAGTAGGCTGACTTCAAAATTATATTCAAGCAGTAGGAATAAATCTGCACCTCATTGATCAGCCCTTTGGTTATTGCATATAATTATTTCAAACCACAAACTTCGTTCCGATTTCACAAAATTTTTGTATAGGACAATAAAAAGGGATGTTCCTCTAATTAATGAATACCTGTGTATTTTTATAACATCATTGCACACATTGCAGAAAACCTACGACATCTCATTTAAAGTCTAAGGCTTTGGCACTGCACCAAAGAAAATTTATGCAATGATTCAAACTTAAAGTTTTTTGCCAATAAGAATGTATAATTGTTATTTGGATCTTGTCATAAAAAAATGTCACGCTTCTCGAAGAACAGCAAATACATGTCATAACTTTTATTATACAATGATTTTTGTGTCATTATTTTTCTAGTTTATAATATTTCCAGAATAGGTTAATTCACGGAGCATAGGATATTTCTAAACCCTTCAGAGTTATCAGAAACACAGTGGTTCAACTTGTAGAGCAACTATACTGAATATGATTCGGGAAAGGAAAGTTCATCTTTTACTTTTGTCCTATTCCCCTCGTGCTCAATTAACTTAAAATAGAATGTACCCAAGTGAAAAAATTCTCAAATGTATATTAAACCGCATGAATATTGAACTCTATCAGTCCAACTCCCATCCTCATATTAGGATATTCTTGAACTGAAGTTTACTGTGGGATAATTTGTGATGTCATTGCTGTACGACTCAAATTATAATGTTGTATATCTTTGGCTTTTTTTCCCCTGAAAGTTACTGCTTAATGGTGTAAGTATGCCCTCTGTGCAACATACTATTCAAGCAAACAGAAAGTGCCCAAGGTTATAAAAAAGTGAAAAAAGTGTAATGTTTAGGGATACAAAGCAGATAATGTGAGTTGAACAACATGAAAGTCACAAATTATTGCGCAATGGACTAATTTGTTTTACGTAAACAAATTTCAACATTTTACATCTCGATTCAAGAATGCCCTATGAAGATGAGATTTATACTGTTGGAATTCAATTTCCATCCTTTTTTAGATATTTTTGGAATTTTTTGACCTGAGATAAACTTTAAACATAGGTTGAAGGGTGGGAGGGTGATTTAGAACTTAGTGTTATTTCTGTCTTCAATGACCGATAGCTAGAGTGTGCTTGGATATTGATTTTTGTCAAGGTTTAAGCGGTGTCCGATCTAGGGCGGATTTTGCCTCAGGCTCGTGCACAGCTTAGAGAGGGGGGTGTTTTTTTGTTGGGGACAAAAATGCTTTATGTTGCCGGACAGACTATCTAAGTCGATTCTTCTGGCACTGTGGTTCACAGAGGTGCCGCAGTCTGTATACGGGTCGTGCATGGTCATATCTTTATTACACAATACACATACTTATTCAAATTTAACTGAAGCGCCATTATGAGATTGTGAATGGGGTTTTTCCGTTTTTGCAAAAAATGACATTTCTGCACCCATAATTTGATTGTATTCCTGTTCATGTACATTTTTCTAACCACTCCTGCAGATGAACGTTGCTAAAATTTGTTAAAATAATAATAAAATGGGAGTTTTAGTTAATCGCATTGTGTTAATTTAAATCTCAGATCACCTAAACAAATTAGTTTCGACATGTACGTTGAAATGAGTTCTATTTGGAGTCGAACAGAGGATTCAACTTTTATTGAAATAGAAAGCATACACGACTTAGCATTAACTGGTCAACTATTTAAGCGTAGCGCTACCCCCCCCCCCCCCCCCCCCCCGTTGATTAAGAGATCAGATCTTGATATATCGAGGACAGTCAGAAATGGCGTTTCCCAAACCTGTTATTAGAATCGGAAGCTGTAGTTTTTATGAGCTTTAATGACCGTCCCTTTTTACTTCAACTTTATGGATCACTGGTTAGGTCTAAACTTGATTACGGTTTTGTTGTTTGCAGCTCTGCAGGTGTACAAGTAACCCCCTCCCCCATACACAACCAAGGTCTTAGGATCTGCCTGGTAGCCTCCCGTACCTCCCAAATGCATAGTCTCTGCATCGGAGCGAATGAACCACCTCTCCATATAAGGTGGAAGAAGTGGTCAATTCAGTTTGCACTCAAGTTGAAAAGTGGTGTTCACAACCCGCCCTTTGATACTGCCTTCCATCATAGGTTTTTAACATATATGTGAGTAAACCATGGGCTATCCTTCCATTTGCTTTTCGCGATGGGGAAGCTCTGTCACAAGTGTGCAGAAACCCTGATTCCGTTGCTCAATTTGCATAGACCGTCATTCCCCTTCTGGAAATTTGACAATTGGCTGTAAATCTCAGTTTAGATAAATATTTGGAAAACACAACAAATGGACTTGTTTCCCGTGCCAACATTAATGAGCTGAAATATACATATCATCAGTATCGTGCAATCTATACTAACGGCTCCAAAGTCAGAAACAGAGTTGCGGCCCCGGCGTCAAGCCGTAACGCATCCTTGCAAATTAGACTACCAAATAATGCGTCAATATTTACGGCCTAACTCCAGGCACTAAAGATGGCATTCGATCTGATTGACACATCGGATAGCAACCAGCTCATTGTGATCACAGACCTACTCTCACTGCCTTTAGAAAGGGTAGATACGCACGGTTGAACAAGGTGTTTCTTGATTGGCTGTTGCCATTGTATTGTATCGATTGTATTCTTTGTTCGGGTAGGGATTAGTTTAAGGATTAGGATTACGTTAGCCAGTTAGGAAATTTCTTGTTAAACAGCGCGCATCGCCCCTTAGGGAAAAGAAGCCAGTAAGCCACATCTTGCAAAAACGGCCGTGGTCGGCTCGACTTGAACCAATTGGTTCGAAACTGGGCCGTAAAACTTCATCGAACTATCTAACTCACTAAACTTAAGCCTTTTGGCACTAAAAAGCAATGACCTGAAACACCTTTTGGTTACAGATTTCCGTGAATCTTACTCGAATTGCGTTCAACTATTGAAATCAGTTGTGCTTACGTGGGTCCCAGTCACGTGGGAATAGGAGGAAATGAAAGAGTAGATGTGCTTGTTAAAGAAATTCTACAGATGAGTGCCACCTATCTTTGCTAGCCTCACAATGATTACCGTCCTCATATCAATAGCTTCGTAAAATCAAAATGGCTAGGGCTGTGGGATTCCTTTCCAGAAAACAAATTGTACCGAGTGAAAACTACGGTGGGACCTGGGGAACATGAAGTTCCCAGTAAACGGGGGGACGATTTAGTCCTGACTAGTCCTGGCCCGAATCGGTCACACTTACTTAACCCATGCGTATTTGCTTCACGGGGATGAAAGAACATTATGTATTCCCTGTGACTGTGCTCTTACCGTAAGTCACATTCTCGTGGACTGTTATGAATACTCCCATATTCGCCACAAATATTACACAATACTGCCACAACTTAAAACTTTCTTTGAACAAAGACATCCTTCCTTTATATCTGGCTCTCGGAAAGGAAGAAATTTCTGACATGACCCCCGCCTTGGCTATGTTTTTAGTGGAAAATAAAACGTCGTTTTATATTTTGTTAGGTTGTTGGGGGAGTGGAGTGGGGTATTGTTTTCCTCAACAATGTAACTTTTAATTTTCTTGGTTGTCGCTTTATAACATATTCGTGTTGGTTTGTCGTTAAATCCAACCTAATTTTATGACCTTTTGTTCGAAAGAATTGTCAACTCTACTGAAGCAGACCGATTACAAAATTACTGGTTAAAATGTACTACGATTAACATTTTCTAGCCCGTGCGATACTAAAATGATTCTAGATTTTCAAACGAAAATGTTTTGGTATTAAACCGTTTTTCCAAACTATTTGCCCCCAGTTTGTAAACACGTACAGATGCTTAACAGGTGTGTTTTATTCGTTATCATTCGACATTTAAACACACTTAATGTCTAAACGCTTAGTGTTTAATGGCTAAACATGCTTAGTAAGTTAAACGTGTTAAAAAAGTAGGGACAAAATAAGTACTAAATTGCTAAACACCCTTTTTAGAGTGTACACAAATATACCTCCTACCCTCTCTGCGTGTTATCTGGTAATTTCATGTAATACAGTTTCGCCAAAAAATTCTACCATTTTCCAAATCCTGCCGAAATTTGTCGAGTCATGCGGAAGCTTGAAGAACAGTCTTGCCCCGACTCTGTCATGACCTCTGTCAGACCTTTGACCTTGAATACATTTTATGTGAATGTTTTGCAGCTATGTACTTGTTTGAAATTGCGATTATTTTTAAACAGTTTCTAAGGCAATTAAACAGGATGGACAAACGGAAGCCAATAAGCACGAAAAAACAAAGTAAAACAACATTACCCCTAGAAAAATATCAGGAGGGCGTGTTAAGGACCAACTTCCATACTTTTAACATTTTTGTCAGAAAGTTGTTACAATTTGGACCAAGTTGTTACCTTTTGGTCAGTTGTTACTAAATAGGTCGTAACAGGGCGCTGAATGCGCATGCTCTAAATTTGTCCCTAAGGTAAATAACGTTCGTTTTCTACTTACCTACTAAAATGTTACAGTATATTGTGAACCACTGGAGAGTGAACTTAGTAACTATGTGATAAAGTGAAAAAGTGTGAGTTCAATGTATTAAAGTGATGATTCACTTCAAGAAGAGTGAAATTAACTCCAAAAAGAGTAAAATTCACTGCAGGAAGAGGGAAAATTTAATCTTCCACGAGTGCCTGGAATAGTCACTATTTTTTAAGAGTTATCACTGTAGGCACTCCATTAAGAGTGAAAGTTCACTCGTTTAGAGGAAATTTCGTTCTCTTTGAATGAGTTTTACTCTTCTTGGAATGAGTTATCACTCTAATGGAGTGAAATCACACTTTTCACTCTATTAATCAGTGACTAACTTCAGTGTTTGGATTTCAGAGTTTTTCTTTAAGTTTGTGAGATAGGTCCTCATATGCTTTGGGTCTTCATCTTCTATATATTCTTCAACTTTTTTATTGGGGTATGTTTCAACGAGAATCTTTATCAAAACTCAGACAAAATTACTCAGTCAAATATTTTTTATTTAATATTCTGAACAGCAAAAGGTACGTAATCAAAATTAGCATTATCATAAATAATCTAGAAAATAGTGTAAAAATGTTTTCTGAATTAATGAGTCTTATTATATAAGACTTTAGCTTAGTACAGTGACAACATGGAAGAAACGCGCATTTAAACCATTGGTTACCTGCACTTCTATGCATAAAATATTGCCCTAATACAGTATTTAATTTAATGGAAGTATAAATTTATTTGCTGCATGTTTCAACTACCTTAAATTACACTACCACATATTGTGATATGTGGGTGCAGTAAGATATCGTACTCCTTTGTCCACATATGCATATGAAATGTTACGGTCCCATTTTAACAGGCTTCTAAAATGACTACAAGCAAATTAACTGATCAACTTCACTTGCTCCTATTTAATTAGTCCTTTAGTACGATGGAGTCTAACGAAATACAAGCTAGACATGTGTCATAAAGTGTCTGTCACATAGAACGAAGTAAAACTACAAAAATATTTTCAGCACGGTACTATTTCAAAGTAAAATTTTGAATACGATGCAAATACGATTCAATTTCCCCCCTTTATTTGCAGATTACAACAATCGAGGAAAATTGGGGACATATTCTACAAATCCTACACCGCACTGGCATCAAATATGTTCCAGTGGTGTGTAAATACTATAATGGATCAAACATAAAAAAGTCATGGGGCCGTAAAAATTATAACGATTTAGCCAAGAGGCGGACCCTTGAATGCCTTTAGGGCATTTCAGAATTTCTTCAATGTCGTATTGTACTTAAGGTACGTTTATGGGATCAATGTGTAATCCCCAGGTATAGCCTATTATTTTCCATACTTTGTTCGTGGGTTTTTTTAATTGTATTGCTACCCTCAAATCAACTCAGTTTTCGGTTCATTCACTAGTTCTGCTTTCCGTACTAAAATATCGACCACTTACAGAAATCCCTTTGGAGAACTCGTTTTCCGAGACTTTAGCAAGGGAGCAATACAGAATATATTGATACTTCTAGGATGATGCTTTAATTTAATTAAAAATTGGGGGATTGCATTTTAATTTCAATTAAATTCGTGCACGGATTTGGACCTCAAATAAGAGTGCCAATAAAAAAATTAAAAAAAAAAAAAAGTAGCAATGAGTGCGTAAAACTGGCATAATTAAGCACAATCAGTTACGGTTTACGTATGCCAGTGGTATATAAGTTCCTCTTAACGAACACTTGATTGTTTTTACTTTGTGATAATGATATTAAGCAGCAGTGCGCAAATATTCTATTCCCCATCCATAAAAGCCCCTGGTCTTAGTACAACAAGGCAGTAAAAATGAGTTGTATCTGTTTTTCACCGCGAAATATTCTCTTTCGCCCACTCCGGCGGGTTACTACACTATTACGATAGGCACAGGTCATTCAAATGTTGGCTTCACTATATTGCCTCAGTCACATCACCACCAGGCGCCGGCCGATGAGTAGAAATCGGCCGATGTCTGACATCGGCCGGGGGCCGGGGGATTTTTACCAAATCTTTCACGTGGTCACATTGCTCCTGTCGCCGCTCGGGCGCCGTCAGGTGAACGGCCGATGGTTTCTCCACCAATTTCGCCGGGCTCCGGCCGGTGTCCTTTAGGACGTCTGCAGGTCACCTGCCCAACACCGGCAGGGCATCGGCAGATGTCCGACGGGACATCGGCCGGCACCCGGCCGATTTAACTCATCTGCCGGTCCCCGGCAGTGCCCTGCCCGGGGGCCCGCATAATATAAGCAATGGCTTTAAATTCCTCCAGGTCATAAGGAGTAAAAATGTACAGGTTGATTGTGTAAAAGTAAGTTGTATTTTCTATTTTCTCAAGTTCTAAGTCATACTAATGAAGCTGAAGGGCACTCTACATCCATCAGCTCTGATGGATGAGTGGCGTAACCAGAGATGTTGTGGGATGCGATGGACGATAATTAAAAAACAAAAGACAAAAACAAAACAAAAACACACAAAAATGCACAAAGACTTTGGATTGGAATTTGGTAGACAGAGCAACAGAGGTGAGTCTTGTTTCTGTCGTCATGCCATACTATTTAAATTTGCGTCAATATGTTCCAAATGAAACACCTGTTTGTTCCCCAGCCCCTAAAAAATATCTTTCCCAAAGGTAGGTGCTAAGAACCCTTCAAAGACAACGAAAAGTCAAAACGTCGGAACCCTCTATTATAAAACTTTTAAATAAGTACTTCCTTTGTCATTTTTTAGTGAAAAACAAACATTAGTCTTTGCGGAGCACCATTGTGCATGTAAAGATTTTCGAAAGTGAAATTTTCTTAGTAACCCGGTAGACTCCATAACAAGCCATTTTTTTTTTTTTGGGGGGGGGGGGGTTGAATCCGACCCCACAATTACTGCTCACGTCCCTGGTACGGACATCCAATGTCAAAATCCGGAGAAATGCCAAATATAAGCAATCCACAAGGCTTGGTTTTTGTGAAGCAGCCTATGTCCCTCCCCTCCATTAGCAAGCATCTAAACATGGATTTGGAGGATATTTGAAGTCAAATGTAGGTTTATGACTAGAATTAGTGCATTTCTGAAAAATAATGTCATTTGATTACAATTTAAAACTTTTCTTATTCACCCTACCCATACAGTCACTGACTCATTCCTATTGATAACAGATACGGTTTGAAGTGAAAATGACTCTTTTGAGAGTCGTCTCACCTGTTTAGGAAGATTCATAATGGTGAACTCACACTGTATAAACACTGAAAAAGTCTTGAAATCATTTCAGGTCAAACTAGGACAAATGAATCAATTTACTGTACAAAAGTACATTTTAAAAAAGCTTAGTCAAGATTTAGGTCAAAGGTCAAACTTCGTAACTTTTTGACCTTTACTGACCTCAAAAATCACGTGATTTTCAAAATCTGTATATCAATTAAAAGACAATTTCTTTACAAATAATTTGAGAGGTCGTCTGTTACTCTCGAGTTTCTGGATGAAAAATAATAGCCATTTTACTTTCCCCTACCCTTTATATTTTTTTTATTTTTCAGCACCCTGACTCATGGAAGATACCCCGCTATATTTCCCCAACCCAGCCAAAGATACCCATATACCCGATTTTTTCTGTTTATAGACATTTTAGGGAATCGAAAAAACATGGTGGCATTAATGACCATTCCAGATGGCACTCACCCTATTCTGAAGCCGGGGTATAAAACGCCTTGTTCAAACTGAACCGCAAAAGATCAAAATGGCACCTAGCCGGAAACAAAATAATAAAAATGATTTATTTTGAAACTAATTACATACAGAGTATTCAAGATAGATGTCCATTTGATCCTTTAATTTCCGGTTCAAATTGAAAAGAAAGTTTTTTTTTTTCAGAGTGTAGGTACACCTTTCTTATAAATCTCTAATTCGTTATGACCGGCTGAGTCAGTGAATAAGGAAGAACATAACGCGAATGATTGCAAGTATTAACAAAAAAAAAGGTCAATTAACAAGTAAGTTTTTTCAGCAAATGATCGGATATCGTAGTACCATGAAAATGGGAAATGCTTACATTCACCGGTCTTAAATCTGACCTCGTATCGTCCCACCTTGTACACTTCAATATGTTGTAAACAACGATATACTTGCCTAAATGACACTATTTAAACCACAATAATTTTTAATAATTGACACGTGTTATAAATTGGAACGGCTTTAAACTGTATATTTGAAGAACATACAATCGGAAATTAACTTTCCATGATTTCGTTGTTGATGCCGTACATTTATTGCATATTTTTATATAAGACTATTTTATTTTGCATTCATCTTCGTGCATTTGTTTGAAAATGTCTCTTATGAGGACATTATTTACAGTGTAACTCAATGGCGTCATATGGAAATGGTGCTGTACACATCTTGACGAGCCACGTGATCTATGTGAAATTTTATCGAACTAATGAGTAAATAGTAACTGATTGGTTCAAAATAAAGCGGTTACTATAAATTTGTGTGATATCCATGACTTCAATGAATAAAATAATCATAGAAATTAAAGTGGCTGCATCATTTTAACCGTTGAAACAACTTTTTTTACATAACAACAAATTGTGGACTAAAAACTTTGCTTTAATAACATTATAACTATGATTAACGTAAATATTACAACTTAAAACTTTTCTTATTCACCCTCCCACACAGCCACTCATTCATTCCTGCTGATAACCCGTTTTGAAGTAAAAATGACTCTTTTGAGAGTTGTTTTACCTGTTTTGGAAGATTCATAGTTGATAAATTTAACTGGCGACTCCATCCCCTAAATTAGCTGACCCAAATTGTTTGTACTTTCTTACCGTTAGCTCCAAATCAAGAAAACAGGGGAAATTATTATTTGGGTAAACGACCATTCTAAATGTATGTCATCATCACAATCGCGACAAATTTATAGATATTTACCGTTTTGGAATAGTGGTAAATATTGCTAAAACGCTTGTTCTTTACATTGGTTCATAATTTCATGCAAAAATTTCAAAAATAATTTTGAACCTGCTTTGGTCATACACAGGTTAACCAAGATGGAATAAAGACAGAACCGTCTCAAATATTAAGAATTGAAGTTTGAGTTCAGGAGACTTACGGTACCGTTGCACAAATGTTTTAATCAAAGAACATTGGAGGAGGGGGGGGGGGGACTTCCGTTAAGGGTCTCTAGTCCATGGGGAAAATTATGTTTCCAGGTCATTTTGAATTCCGAAATGGCTGCCAGTGAAAAAAATGATCAAGTGTTGATTTAGTTGCATGGTGACTTTCCTCTCTTGATAATTAAAAAGTAAGATTTAACAGGGAAAACTTTGTTGAAATTGTGTCAATATCTTTTGACGCTCTCTAGATGTTACTCTTCAAAGTTGGGAAATTCTGGACAAACGTGTTGCCTATACGCAAAAATAATGCGGAATGTGCAGAGTGTTGCTATTTTTTTTTTATTAAATCCGTAGCAAAAGGAGAGTCGATAACAACATTTCTTTTGTTTGATATGTTACAAAGGAACATGTTCTAAGCATTCTGCTGAAATATCCATTCATTCTCATGCAATGTTTGGTTGAGAGACATTGGCAACTGAAGTTGACACAATTTCTTTAAAAGGTGAACTTGAAGCAAACAGGTGTGGGTACATAGTCGCATTGTTGGCTAATGTTTTTTTTTTTTTTTTTTTTCTTCGGTTTTCATCCTAGTGTGTCAACCTTGGATTGGTTAGGAATGCTATCTAGCCCAAATGTCTCATATTTTTTTTTTAAAATTCCTTTTGGTCAGTATGCACTTATTGCATCATTATGTATAATATATATTACATATAATAAGTGGTAAATTGTGAAGTAAAACAAAACATTACCCGACAATGTCAGTTGATGACATCCCGCCTAATTGCTTCACATTCTATCTGTGTAGAAAATGTGTTGCACTCAATTGCTAATGTCTCAAGAATCAAATTTGGGAATGAATAAAGAAATTCACAAAAACGCTTCAAATTATCACCACAAAATGGTCACTCCAAAAGCAAGGGAAAGGCTTTGGAACCATATCTATATCTGTATATTAAGATGTCAACATACATTTTCAAGACAAACAACTTGTCGTTAAATGAATAAATGGCAAAATGTCGTTAGCTTAATTTCCGATGTAAACAAAACACAGAAAAATGTTGCTTTTAATCTCTTCTAAATTAATCTTTATTCGGTAAATGGAATTTCATTTCCAAAACTTTGAGTACAAGCCTTAGGAAATGCTTAGCTCTCCAGAATATTTACAATATTTCGTCTGCCACCCAAAGTATAAGGCATAAACTTTTTTCCGTACCTATTGTTTCTTTCAAGGCAAAACAATAATTTACGCGCTTTCTTCATTGCTGTAAATGATTTACAATTAAAGCAACCAGATATCTGATTTATACACTGCATATTGAAATGCTGATACAGCTACCGTTATCTACCATAGACTCTGCAGGTTTCATTTCATCAGGCAAAATTTTCATGTAGCGCACAAATATAAAACTTCACAAACCAAAACAATTCACTTCTCCAGACAAAAGCGTCAAAACTGTTGACATTACCAAAAGTACCATATGCATCTTACAAGATCCTTGTCCTTGCCTGTAGGATTCCATGGTAAACTGACAAATAATGGTGAACCCACACTGTATAAACACTGAAAAAGTTTTATAGACATGTTTGTTACCAGTCCACGTTACAGACACGT
Source organism: Holothuria scabra (assembly GCA_037179385.1). NCBI lineage: Eukaryota > Metazoa > Echinodermata > Holothuroidea > Aspidochirotida > Holothuriidae > Holothuria > Holothuria scabra. The sequence continues at coordinate 12,621,637 of CM074179.1, forward strand.
ATCAGGAAATGAACTCGCAACTCGACACTCGCAATTCGAATTAGCTTAGACATATCGTCATTGTTACCTATGACAATGAACCACAACTTAAAAAAGGCAGTGACATCTCGACTTGAATGAATTGGTTGAAAACTGGGCCGTAACCTTTTCATCGTATCTAATTTTATTGCAAGAATTATCACGAGGTGTTATAGCCTATATATATACCATTTAGATGTCCATCAATAGTACATAGCCCTAATGGTTGACACATTATGTGAGTCTAATTCAAACAGAACTGAAACATGACAATGGCCTCTGTCTTTTTTGTTGGGTTCTTATCATTTGGGAAGCTAACCTCGGGGTCACCGAAATATATTAAGCTCTGATGACGTCACACAATTTTTCAATAACTCTCAAGAAAATTGCCAGACTAACTTCTAACGTTATCATAAAACCAATTACAGGCGAAATTGTCGGCAAGAAGGCCCAAGAACTCCCTGGCAGATTTTAGGTCACTTTTTCTGAACGTTCGGCGATTGGTCACAAACTTGTCTCGAAATCATTCCGAAGCTGTTCAACAATTGGCAAATGCATACATTTGGTGAGGAAATATACTTTCCTATATAGCTTTGTTGATAAATTATTCAAATTTTCCTGAAGACGCTTTATTATGCTTCGAATCTGTTTTCAGTACACCTGTGGTCAGTTATTCTTGAAACGCAATGCAGGATGGTAGCTAGCATGGGCACTGCGATGTAAGATTCCACACAATGCCATTCCTTGGGCGTGCATATACGTGAAGTGAAGCGAAAGTATGTACATATAATGAATAGATAAATATGACAAAGACGACGGCTTTTGTATAGAATTTTCGTGAAGGTAAAAGGAAAACAAGAAAGGTACCACTTTATCTTGGAAATAATATTTTTTCTTTCTTTTTCAAATGACATTTCAACGTATTCTCACCTCAAAGACAGAAAATGTGCAGATCGGAAACTTCGCAAGTGAGCTCTCACTCCTTCCGGTTTTTTTTTTTTTTTTCCGAAAAGCTTATGAATAAGATTTTATGCAAAATTCACTTCCTGAGAAGCTCTTAAATCTACTAAAACGTGTTTCGTTTGAATATTTAACTTTTTAATTTTTTTTTTGAATTGCCAAAAACCTCAATTACGTAACACTTTGAATAATAATTTTAACAGGTGTCTGTTTTCGCTATGCGTAGGGTAGCTCCAGTACGGTCTCCTAAAATGCATTTCACCGCGAGAGCTAAGGGCGTATAGATTGCGCAATAAGTCTTGGCCATTAACTCCGCGCTTGAACGGCAGACGTTATACTTTGACATTGAGTCGTGAAATGACGAATTTTGTGGTTAATCTGAGGACAGTGGACATCCACCTTCAAAGGATTCTTAGGGAATGATTTGTTTTGTGTTTCCAAGTAAAATGCGACAAGAATCGAGTTCAGTGGCTAAGTAAATTACCAAATGAAACCATGAAAATTGGTTCGGATTTAGTTATGCACGAAAATGAAAAATTAAAAATGCGGGAATAAAGGAACAGCTGTTTAGAAATATCTGTGGAATTATTTATAATTGGGAGAAATAAACATATGAAATAGATACTACATGATCCGAAATCAAAGAAAAACGTGTTAATAATTGCAAACGAGGATCATTTCGTGACATTTGCAGCATTGACGTACACCCCTAGTCATTGTTTGGCTTTGAACGCCTGATAGAAATCTCAAGGTCAAATGGTTATTTGCGGTTTTCTATCGTAAAAATGTCGGTCAAATTATGACGCCCCAAAAAAGGAATTTTCTCATGGGTCACAAAATAATGTGAGGTCTGCTAACCAACTGTTTTGTCCTAACAAACTGGCCATTGGAGCTTATACACATTGAAGGAGCGAATTGGGGTGTATGAACAAGCGTTTGGTTGTTTTTATTGGGAACCTCTAGTTTCCCCTATAATTACGTAATTCCATAAAACCAAAGTTTTCCTTTTGGGGTAACTTTGGAAAGGTATGATCTAAAACAAAGAGGATTTGACAAATGTCACACTCCAGTTCATACCAGCGTAATATTACTATGAGTCCACCAGTCTACCAGTTATTCATGATGTTCTCTATAAATTTTCACTTGCACTGATAAAACCGATACACAAGCGTAAGCTTACTATTAGTCGACCAGTCTACCAGTTATTCACGAAGATCTCTAATGAAAATGATTTTCCACATGCATCGGCGAAACCGAATACGCAATTGCATTCCCCTATAGGATGAAAATATTTTGCTTTAAGGAACCTCTTTATTCACAGTAACACAAAAAGGTCTACAACCTAATTTTCATAATGTCATTGAAGTTGGAGGTATCTTGATGTGACGAACTTCTTTATCAGGTCTAAATGGGTGAAGAATTTTAATTTGTGTCATTAACGAAGAGGAAAACCCGCTTACCAAATGAAAATAGTAGTAAAGAATAAATCTTTCGTCTCAGAAGGAACTTAGTAGATTTTATACTTTTAGTGTAAAACATTATCTGACGACTTTAGTACGAATACTCACATGGTCTCACCGGAATAAAGCCTAAGCTTGGTGTAACTTATATAGTTGAGGTGTGTATACTTTCTAAGTGTTAGCTTCTAACACTCAAACAATTTATAGAAGCTTTGGTGTTGGACCTCTTTTGACCCCAGCTAACCTCTGATCTTAAGTTAACTATGTCCAAATGAAAACTTAGAGGCAGTGTCTTGTTCATGTTAAATCAAAATGGTAAGTAAAGAAATAAAACATGGTTTTCAACTTGAAATGTTGCTTGTACAGTGGCTGCGCAAAAATGTCAAAATTGGGATGGGGGAAATTAGGCGAAAAGTTTAATGTTGGGGTGAGAAAAATTTCGGACGCAGAGAGAAACCGATCTCAGAGCGGGGATGGGGTTCCAGGGTATGAAGTCCTTGGGAGCTCTGAGATTTAAGCATATCTCTGGATGAAAAATACAGTCTCTGGAGAGGTATATTCATTTGCTTCTTTTTTTCGGTTCCACGCAATTCCTAACTGACCTAACTTTGGATTGGGGTATTGGCCCTTTTCCCCTCCCCGTGTAAAAGACAAAGGGTGACAAAGAAACATTCACGTACGTAAAAAATTATTTTATCCATTGGTACAGTACACTGAACAGTGCTTCAGCTCTCATTTAACAAAGAATAAAAGGAAAGGGATTCTATAATTAACATAACATAGAGATGTAATACCTTCCTTTAGAGCGCAAAAACGTAAGCTTGTAGTAAATTAATGAAATATGCTAATTGATTGCAAATTTCATCGTATCTGTCTTAAATCATTAGATTTGAAATAAGTTTAATAGATTTAAAATAAATCTAAAAGAACGGAATTAATGACCAATCGAAAGTCCATTGGTCACTAATTCCCCTCCTTTGGATTTAAACTCCAATATTTTAAATCTTAATATTTAAGACAGTACCTTCAAAGTTTATTGCATATATTTTTTTTTTCAAATAGCCAGAAATTAAGTACAAACAGCCCAGCATTTATCTTCATCGCTTATTTCTAAGCTAATGTATAAAACAGTGGGATTAAATCATTTTATTTTAAAAGATAGTTTGAGCAATAACTTTTGAAGAAATGCTGACACTATCCAAACTGCAGTTGAACTTACATCTTTTCTCCAAATTCAATCGTATTTAGACAGGTAACGTGGTTTAGAGTGTGCCACTATTTATTACGACTATTACATTCGATGTTTTTTTTTTAATTGAATTAACGTTATTACTTAATATTTCAGCAATGGAAAGAGACTATAACAGTGAAATTAAAATGCTTAAACACAATTCTGCAAACTCTAAAACACATCTCCCACAGATCTGAGGCAATTATGTGTGATCTTTGTAAGTTGCCGGTGTGGATGATGTTAGAACTATGACATTGATGAGAGAAAACAATGGCAAAAGATCACGAAAGTATCGCTGACTCTGCGATTAGTAGTAAGGTAGAACATCAACGTTTCAAGTCACAACGTAATAGGAAAGCTACACATGTGTGACGTCACTAACACAATCGGTTTTTCAGACCAGGGAGTCCTAGGGAGTCTCTAGCTACTCCGTGTTCAGGTAACGCTGCTCATTGTATAGTGTATGAGCTGCTGGGAGGTCTGCTGCCGAAATGCGAGAGGCTGGTCTGTAATTATGCAGAGAAGTATGACTTAAATTACAACTTAAGGGGGTGGGTAATCCTTGGCAATTTTCAAATTGAACACAGATAAATGCCCTTATCCCCCCCCCCCTATTGGGACACAGTTATCTCTGGGAAACGCTTCTTCGCTTTTACAACTTGAAAACTGCCATAGGAAGATATGCATAATAAAAAGAAACATGAACTAGAAAACTTCTTTGCAGTGCCACTTAACGTGTATGAGTGTCTATGAATTGATTTGTTGAGGTAAATTTGATTTTCGAGTGTGTTTGGATAACTTTTTTAAAGTTGTTCAAACACACTCGTGTAACACATGAATCACAAGTAGCACCGTACTGGTTCTGAATAACAGAAAACACTTTAAAATATGTGTGTTGTATTTGAAAATCCACATTTCGCGTTAGAATTACGTACAACGTAGCCTGAAAAGATAGAGAACTTTGTAACAGCCAAACTTTGTGATCCGATTTGACAGTCCAAACACTCGTTTGTCATTTGGTTAAAAAACAACAAATCTCTGGAATCAACGAAGGGGTAATGTATCTTTTCAATATAACACATTTTTTTTAAATGTTTTTCTAATACATTTATTTTTGTTGAACTTCGTTTAACACACAGGATGGAAAAAAATACCAAGTTTGCATGTATGCAAAAGCCATGTACACGGAAGGTGTGGCATTTCACAAACTGGTCAAAGTCTGTCATGGTATTTATGATAGATGCCTCATCCTGTTATTCATTTACTAGAGGTTTTAAATTGGACATTTGGTCCTAATTTATTTCTCTTGTCCTGGTAAGGTGTCTACAGCTTCGTATTTGGACATTTTTGCGGGGAGGTGTGGGGCGGAGGAGGTGGGTAGGCATCCAAATTTTACGATTATTGGCAAACCTGAGAGTGAAAGGAGTCCAAAGATTTTACTATAAAAAGTAATGTTAAATTTGAAATCCTACTATATAGGGGCTACGGTATTGTTATTGAACTTCTACGAAATAAGGCTCTTCGACGAAGTTTTTGATTCACGCGCTCATTTTGGAGAAGATCTGGAATTTTATGACAAAGAAATTTTATGAAAATAGCACTGTAGTTACCGGTGTCAGTTGATGATCTGGTGTCACGTATACACTATTAAGCCATTTGTTTGCCATTTGTGAAACCAGTCTATTGTGTGGTTTTGACCACTGATGAAATTCCGAATTCTCTCCAATAAAAACTCCATGTATGTTTTAAAAAAGCAAAATCCTCCCCCCTTCCCAAAAATAGAATTCGTCCTGCAAATGCAACAAGAATTCAACGTTTTTGTAGTTTTTGTTACTGTAATTTTACAGGCATTTTTAACAGTGTAGCGCATTTCAGATTTTGTCACTTCCAGAGCTCGGGAAAGTGTATCAAATTGATGGTATTAGGGAGCACTTCTGCTTAGGAATAGCAATTTGCCGCTCGCGAATCGCTGGAAAATCTTGCTCTTTTGAAAAAAATATGGAGCATTCATCGGAAAGATTCGGAATTGCAGAATTTCATGAGTTGTCGAAACTACACAGTAACCACACACTTGTTTCACATACAGCAAATTTTCGAATTGTTCATTTTTCAGAGTCGCATGCCCCCTGTAGGACATTTCCCAAGTTTTCAAAGCATGATCTTTAAAGTGTGGCTACTAAGTAAACAGACTATACGGTCAATGTGAATTTAAAAACCGGGCGTACTCTGTAGAAACACAACGAAATATGCTATGTCTTGCCAAGGATTGTTGCATAAGTTCTTATAGTTGGGAGCAATTTGTAATGAAAATGGTAAAGTAGATCCATGAATTGATCAAAAGTACACTTCAGTCTACTGCGTGGAAGTCACTGATCGAAGAAGGGACAGTGGTACCCACTTGTTTTACTGAGACACCGTTGTAAAGACCTATCCCTGTGTAAGTTTGTTGATACACTTCATCATACACTCTCTTCAGACAGACGATAAAGGTGTACCTCTATTTCTAGACTTTAGTCTCTTATGAGTGTTATCTAGCAAACGTAAGTGTGATTTCATTCCTCTGACAGTGGTCCAAACACGAAATAGTCGAATCGTTGTACAAATGTGTGATGTGTCGTGTTGAAATCTTGCATTAGAAATTATATTATTTCTAAAAAAAAATCATGCAGACTCTGCACCGAGCCTGAGTCATTTTCAGTTTCCGCGAAATGTTTTTGCCAATTTCAGCCTGCCAAGCTGGTCATTCATTAAAGATTGCAATTTCATTAAAGCATGTGGGGAACGATTCCTCTTCTTCAAATTCCAAAATTTTGTCCTCCTTCATAACCACACCTGTTGGCATATGTAAACGAACAATCATCATAATCATAGAGACCGATGGATAATGTGAGTAGGACTATGTTTGGTATGCAACGGAAAAAAGAACATCAGAGAGATTGCAAGCGACCGCAGCGCGCGAAAAATTTGGGGAGAGTAAACATGTGGAATTATTGATACAGAATATCGATCGTAATCGGTAGCAGACACCTTTCATGACCTAGATGTCTAGCCTTTTTGGTAGTACCTAACTTTTAAGTTTCAGGTCACAAAAAGTGGGGAACGTTTACGTCAGTGTCCCCTCCACTCCAAAAAGTGGGGGATATGTTCCCCCTATCCCCCCAAGTCGACGTCCATGTTAATAAGTGACTGTATGTGTATTTTGGGATTCTAAATTGTTAGATGACACACTTATCCGTAATAGAGCCTATCGAGTCCCACTTGGAGACACGAAAGCTCACAAAATATGACGGGATTGTACACAGCTTTAATTCTCCGTTACAACTCCTATAGGGCCACCAAGGAGGGAGAGTGACCAAAGCAAATCAGATTCAGATACACTGTAAAAAAATGTCCGTAAACGTACGAAACAATAGACTTGGCCAAATCTCCCTACTTCAGCATAGTACAGAATATTGTATTTTCCTTTTATCTAATACGCCCTCTATCGGTCAATTAATTCTATCGTTTCTCAACGAGAGACTTGGGACAATTGGTTTCTATGACGTCATACTAATGAGGCTATTTATTATTCATCTTTAAACTGTGTCAGCACTACCAACCAATCAGCATTCTCAAACATAAACTTTAGTATCGCCCAATTGAAGGTTTGTATAGAAACGTGGGTGAATAATATTAAAGACCCTGATCATACCCATAATAATAAAATATTTGAATATACCTCAAATTATCCTTTCTTAAATATTTAAGCGTATAAGGAATAATTAAATTGATATCTCTCGTGGTAAAACGAAAATTCGATCGCTCTTTATAACCTTGAAAATTAGTATCGTCTTCCATTGAGGCGTAGCAGAAAACGTAATGTTTTTGAGCCCGTACCATAGTGGCATACTTAAAAAATGGGAAATTCGCATGTTGTAAAATAAGTGATACAATGTATGTGAGAATTCGATCTATCCTGCGGGCACGAAATCGAAGTTTACAGCGACGTAACACATTGAATTAGTACTTGAAGGAATTATGCGAATTGATTTCAGACACAAAACACTGAACTGTTATTGTCAGATTGTAGCCCACAAAAAATGAACAGTATTGCAACGAACGAAACCGTCTGAATCCAAAAAAGTACTCAACTGAGATTACGAGATTACAGACAGATAAGTCAAATGGGTAGGAGAAGAATATGCCGTTATTTGATGAATGAAGGACAATTTTTCTGTCAAACCTAAGGGAATATAACTTTAGTCTGATCTCTTTACTTCCCCGTCAATGGTCCCCCATCCTTGATACTACTGTAGTAGCAGTCAGGCGCATAACCAGGACTGTGTCATCGGGGGAGGGGGTTGGTGTCATGGGGTACTAAATGAGGGAAGAATAGGGAGAAAAAACCGCTATTTCAAGTGTTTTTGGCATTGCAAGGTTCTGACCCCCCCCCCCCCTGGGCTATGCCATGGACTGGCAGCGGTGGTGCTAGACTGTCAAAACTGGATGGGGTGGGGACAAATAAAGGGCACAGGATAATGTTGGGGCAAAAATTTTGGTCGCAGCTCCAAACAGAATGCAGATCCCAAAGCATTCATTCCCATTCAGGCTGGAGGTAGGCATGTTCAGGGGGCTAAAACCCAAAAGCTTGCAAGGATAGTATGAAAAATTAGATCTGGAGAGGTATTTTATTTATTTTTTTACTGTGTACTCAATTTTTAACTGACCTAAGTTGGGGGATGGACAGAGGCCAAAATCTTGGGAAGGGGGACAAATAATGCATGCCTGGGTTGGCTCCTCTGCAGCTGCACCAATGGGTGTTAACTTTTTTCATGTGGGCCAATTTCGGCTGGGATTAATAAGTGGCCTTTTTATGATAGCCCACTTCACTGACATGAGAGAGCTCTGGGGCAAAAAACTGATACGTGGGGAGAATATGGGTCCGCTACCCAATAATATCCCTACCTGTGAGCTAACCACATGGTGGCCTTGTTAATCTGATATAGTTTTGTTTCCTGTAATATGCATTGGTTCCCCAAGGCATTGTTACCCTCATATTTTTAAGTGCATGCCTAATAACCATCTCTAACCCAAACCCCTATAATCCCAATGAGTTGATTGGTTGTGGAGCAGTGAGTAAGACATGGGACTTTTGAGACAGGGGACCAAAACGAGATGGTATATATGGAAGTGGGATTTATGAGACATGGGAACAATATACCCTATGTGATAAGGTAGAAATAGCCAGCCATCTTGTAGAGTATTGACCACAGTGATTCTTTCATGCAGCCAGCAGCACTAACTAGGTATGACACTTAATTCAATATAAACATGTGTTTAATTTGAATCTGATAATTTTTATTCCTCCTTTTACTGATTGCTGCCAGTCTCAAACAATGATAAGTAGCATAAGACAAGACATGCATAGCCTACTGAAACAGTGATCCAAGCTCAGAGAGAAAGAGAGAGATTAACATGGGTATTTTGCAAATCTCTCAGATTATGCATCATGTGGGAGGCACGGCTCGATTTTCTTGGTTGTGCGATTGTCCAGGACAACTAAAGTTCCATAAGGACAACCAAAATGTGGAAGAATTATATTCCAGCAGCTTGCTTTTATCTGAATGAAGAAGTATGTTTTACATGCTGACTGATCAACTCATTGCAAAATTTTCCATCATAGTTTCACACTTCAAGTGCCTTTGTCTTGCAAAAATTTCATTATTTCATTCTTCCAGACCAATTATACATAAACACAATTACTGTTTTGTGCTGTAATTGGTCAAAAAAATGTTTTGGACAGCCAGATTTTCTTTAGGACAACTAAAAATGTGGAATTGGTTGCCCAAGGACAACCACAAATTTTTCTGAAATTCGAGGCCTGAAGGTAGGCCTTTACCTTCCCGGGACCATGAAGAACAAAATATCTTGTCTCAGAGAAGCAATTCATAATTTTAAATCCCACCTGTAACCTTACGTCACTTATATTAAACACTCTATCTACATGGCCTGTCTGGTTGCAGTTTTATGGAGACCTAGGTTTCTACCCACCTTCCCCCCACCTCACCCCTTTAAAAAACCAAGTTGTCCCTGAAACTTTTTGCATAAGCCCGGCACTTGTAAGGCTTTGGCTGAGTTTACACTGTCTCAAGAGGTTATGGAATATAGAACTAGGCTGTAGTAATGCAACTTCTACCAACTTAACTGCAATGATTTGTAACAAGGCTGCATGTGCTATGCATTGCAGTAGTTGTAATCCTCCAATTAACTTACCTGTGATGATGGGATTATTGCTAACCCGAAGTGATCACCCAGACGCATGTCAGAATGATGCTCAGTTACAGATGGTAATGTATAAAGTGTCTCTCCACTTGTAACATTTGTGCAGCACTTGCCAGATTCTTCTCCATCACACTACCCACAAACACACAAAAAATCCAAGTACACAAAAATATTGCAGAGGCTAGTAGTGGTAAGGACATGCTGTGTATACATCATACAAGGGTGCTGAGAAAATACCCCATAATTTGCACTTAGCTCCCCCTAAATTTTCTCCCCTACCCTCCACAAAAATGCTCCTTAAACCAGTGAGTTGATATCATCATACCACATTTATATGTAAACAGTGCAGGTCTTAATAAGCTCAATAAAACTGGAAACATTTCTCAATTTCCCAATCTCAGGAAGCTGTATACTACTATAAGACTTCTACAGTTGTTGAAATCATCATGCATTACATCACACCACCTCTATCAATAAAGAATTTGTACTCATTGTACCCATGGAAACAGCTTACTTTATTAAGTAAAATAAAAAAATCAACAAAATTCCTGCACATGGTATTAACTAAATCATACTGATTGTTGAAAGCATCTCTTCTGTGAACAGCTACAGTAGTCCTTGTTTTTCTACTACAGCAGTTGAAAAATATTTTCTTTAATGTTGAATTGGTAGGTCCCTGTTTAAAATGTAACTCTATATGTACCAGTTGTTGCTTTGGAGGACAAGTGCATATACCAATCACGACAGTCAACGATAATTTCAGACTGTTCTCTAATTAAACACCACAGTTGCACCAACTGGTTGTACTGGTACTGGTATCAGATAATTGTCAAGTGCAGTCTATCTCTCTTTTCAAAAGTTGCAATGACATATTTTGGCCAAAGATTTTATTTACATAGTTCATGTAACCACTCATTCCATGTAAAATTGGAGTCAAGATAATGTAGGTTTTCAACACATACACTATACATTCCATGCCTACTATACTTCATATACCGTGCTAAGCTTGGTGTTAAATGTTTAATGTACTGTATAGCCTGGTTGCATGCTGACTCTGCCAAAGATGGTGGCTTTGCAGTATGTACATTCCCACTTACTCCAATGGCTCAAGTTCTGTGTAAAAGAAAAATGGAGGAGAATTAGGTACACTTTAAAATGTTCATACCACTCACGCTTGAAGCAAATATTCCACCAAGGAAACTTGATGAAAACACTGCAAAATGAAACATGCAGTGCTACAGCACTAGCGCGCTAGCATGTAGTCTGATGACCTATTTTTTTTTTTTTTTCTCAGATTAGTACAAGAAAATAACACACATTTAGCCTGTGCTACCTCGAATTTATGGTATCAAAATCTTATTTAGTCTTGAAGTTGTACCATATTCTCTGTGTAGATATTCACATTCCTTAAAAACACAACCAGTGCAATTTACTCTACTGTAGCTGTTCCTGAAGTTACAAAATATAGACAGTAGGTCTACATATGAATGCTCATTTATTGTAAATTATGCTAGGGCTAAAAATTAGCAGTTGTACATTTCAAAAAACCTTGTCAAGTGATCTTTCAGTGCCTGGGTAATTAAAGGCCCAATTATCTAATCCCAAACAGTACCAATTCTTTTACTGTAACCTTCTTAATTAAGCCCCTCCCACAATTGTCTAATATTCACCCCCATCCAGACACAATCCCATTTTATTGCTTCAGGGGGAAAAGAAAGCTCGATGTGTATAATCCTATACTAGAAGTGTAGTTTTGGGTGAGAGGATTGTCCCTTTAATTTCCTGGTTTTCTGCAGGATTGGCAATCCCTTGTACAGTAGCACAGTGTTACACCTAGCTTGTATAAAGCAATAATTTTGTTAGGAAGCAAAACTAGTCCCTTCAGCAGGGTTCCTCTAAAATGTATGCATGCAACTCTGTGACTAAGTAAAAGCCTGAACTAAGTTGTAAGCAAGTTTGGAGAATTGTTATAATGAAACGACTGGGTAGAATTGGGGCAACCTGGATGATGCATGGCCAAGTAGAAAATGCCTTTTACCTTATTCATGGGTCTGGGACAATTGATTTTGACCTATGCAGCTACCAATGCCCCAAGTCCTGTATGTTGTGGTGCCCATAGCTGTCAACTAAAAGGGCCTGGCTGTAATAATCTTGCAATGTCATGAAGATTTATGCACTTATCAATTGCAACACTGACACTTCCTAGACCTGGGGATGGTCAGGTCTTGCCCGGGAACTTTATTTTTGAAATTGTTAAATCCCCACACAGAGCCTTGCCATATCCAAGCTGGGTTGGGTACACACTGATTGAGGGTAAATCCCCTGCCAAGTCCCCACTGTCAGCTAGGCACTATGCATATCACCAGAAAAAGACCTGCCAGATTACCCCGGCCTTCAGATCCAGACTGATGGAGTGAAATCCTAGCACACTCAAGTCTCGGCCGTGTGGGGACAGAATGACTGTGAAATCCGTCCCCAGTTAAAATTCCACCCCTGGGTCTAGGAGACTAGGCTGGGGTCGAGGTTGCAATTGGTAAGTAGCCGAAGTGCATGAGTTAACCTCAATTATACCAACATGCCGGATAGGCCTATGTCTTGTTCAATTTGCAGACTCCCAGTAGTTCCCCTTGCCGTCCTCTATGCTGAACAGTGCCTCATCATATTCATTAATCATAAGTTATAAATGTTGGGAAATTCCTCTGCTACACTTGCATGTCCAAGACGGTCAAACTTCATTGTTATTGCAGAGCACTAACGTTACACACATCAACAGCCCACTTGATAGAATATTTTCTAACTCACACATTGTCTATGCAGTGTTTACGAAGTAAAGTTATTGTAAGATCTCCTATATACAAGTTTATACTGTAACTGTAAGCGTCATTGCCTTCTCTGCGCTTCGTGTAACTCAACCGCTTGAAGGTGGTCGATCGAAAATTTCTTCTTAAATCCTGCCGGTGTTCAAACTCCGCCGTCTTCTTGGTGTCCCACACATTAATAATGACTCTTTCTAAACCCCTGCGAATGTCTTTGGGAATAATTTCAGTTGTTATTACAAAGAAAATAGTTGCCCATCGGTACGGTAAGGGCTCTACATTTGTCGACTGCTAGCACTGCTGGCTGACAGATATGAATGAAAAGGTCATGTGGCCTAATGTATGTTTATTCATATCACGATTTACAGAATGCCAACTTTGATTGGACTAGATATTGAAAAACTACTACATATTATTCATCTTAATGAGGGATGAATAAAGTAAAGGAATAACATAAAAATTATGACGTCATAGAAACCAATTGTCCCAAGTCTCTCGTTGAGAAGCGATACCTTTTTAGACCGATAGAGGGCGTATTAGAAAAAAGGCAAATACGGTATGCTGTACTGTCCTGAAGCACTGAATTTGTATAGATTTGGTGTTGTCAGCTCCCCGGGGAACACTCACGAGAGACTTGGCCAAGTCTAACGAAACAAGGAAATATAGAAATGGAAAGAGAGAAGAGTAAAAGAGATGGCAATACAAGCATATGCGTGTTTACTTGTGTGTGTATACGTGTTAACTTTACTTGCGTCCATTTGGGTGGATTGCGTAAAGATAATCCCAGCCCGGGACATGGTCCATGGTTCCACTGGTCGTTCCAAAATGTAAGCCCTCCTCCACAAGCACAAACTAAATCTAAATTCCCTTGCAATTAAGAAAACTTGTACGGCAAATTTTCAAAGATATGCTTTGGGAAGAAATGTAACAAAAGTGAGATGCAGTTGTTTTTTTTTTTTTTTTTCAAAATAAGGTTTGGGCGACTGATCTTGCTTTTGAATTAAAAAATTTGCACTTCAACAAACCAACCAAACCAAAACTTGGTTTTAATGCTAAAGCTTCCGAGTTTTCAAGGTTTCTCTGGGGTGTTCTCTACCTTAAATTTGCTCCTCGAACGAATCGGGTAACTGCTTTAGGCGCTTCCTTGACTGCCTTATTCCGCAACAGCTTGTCCTCTGTTCTCGGGTTTGCTCAATGTAAAAATATTTTCCCAGAAATTTTCTCTCGTCCCGCTGAAACCAGATGTAAACGAATTGTATTTTTTCCCCTTTCTTTTAAATGCAGCATATAACTATGGGTAACAAGCCAAGTATCCAACATCCTAAGAGGGACGATTGATCAAGACTTAATCGCACGGAACCTAAGACCAAACATATCGACCCCAGTCTGGTAAAGACTATGGCAAACTACACAAAAGAAGACACAGGAAGTGAACTGGGCACCGTCAGTCAACAAAGTAATTCTGATTTTTTTGTTATGGGTAGTTGAGTGTCTTTCCGCGTGGTACACTATTAATAACGCGGTAAATATGGTGAATGAGTCATTTCCATTCACTACGAGGCCAAACCTGCAATGCACGTTACTTCAATTGCTACTTTCCAAATGATGGCCGTGTCGTCAAATTAAAGGAAGTTTGTCGCTTAATTTTGGAAAGGTCATTTTGTATTGAATCAAATAATAGAAATTTTGTGGCTCATTTATACTATCGTAATTCGGCACTGTAACTACATCAAAATGATAAAACTTTCGTCTGAAATCACCAGTAGCCATTCAAAGTCTATCAGAAGGACAATTTTTTATGACAAAGAAGCCCACAGGACCCAAAATGTGTGCCCAAAAATTTGGTTTAATCAGGTGAAAGAACACATGGATAAAATATGTGGCATATTGTTCCCTACATTAAAGTAGGTACATAAATACCACTGACTGCAATTGTGCCCTGTACAGTGCCCCAGACAGCAGCCTCAAGGGCCGCCCCCCTCACAGCTTTAATCAGCTGGGTGAACACACGAATAATACCTGTTGCATGTAATCTGTCAAGTCTTGTAGTGTATGAGAATACCAATGACAGCAACTGTACCTTGTACATAGCCCCAGACAGTAGCCTTAAATGGACCCAACATGGTCCTTAACAATCAACAGTGTTATTCAGCTGACCGAACACACAGATTTTTCTTCTTGCATTTAATCTGTCTGTCCACTTGCAACATGAAAATGCAAATGACAGTAACTTTACCTTGTACAGTGGCCCAGACAGCAGCACCAAAGACCACACTCCCCCATTTGCAATACATACACATATAATCAGATGACAGAACACACACATTTTTCTTCTTGCATTTATTCTGTCTGACCACTTGCAACATAAAAAGACCAAAGACAGTAACTTTACCTTGTAAAGAGGCCTAGACAGCAGCACCAAAGACCCCCCCCCCCCTCACACACACATTTTCAATACATAGGCAGACGCATATAATCAGTTAACTGAACACACATATTTTTCTTTTTGCATTTAATCTGTCTGTCCACTTGCGACATTAAAATGCCGATGGCAGTAACTTTAACTTGTACAGAGGCCCAGACAGCAGCCCAAAAGATACCCCTTCCCCATTTGCAATACATACAACATAATCAGCTGACCGAACACAAATATTTTTCTCCTTGCATTTAATCTGTCTGACCACTTGCGACATAAAAATGCCAATGACCGTAACTTTACCTTGTACAGAGGCCCAGACAGCAGCCCAAAAAAAAACCCTCCCCCATTTGCAATTCATACAATATAATAAGCTGTCCGAACACACATTTTTCTTCGTGCATTTAATCTGTCGACGCCTGACCACTTTCGACATAAAAATACCAATAACAGTAACTTTACCTTGTACAGAGGCTCAGACAGCAGCATCAAATACCCCCTCCCCCATTTGCAATACATACACATATAAGTAGCTGTCTGAACACACATTTTTTCTTGATGCATTTAATCTGTTTGACCACTTCCAACATGAAAATACCAATGATACTTTTACCTTGTACAGAAGCCCAGACAGAAGCACTAGAGCCCCCCCCCCCTTCCCCATTTGCACTACATATACACGTTTTTAGCAGCCCCAACACTTTCGATTTTTTTTCTTGCATTTGATTTGCCTGACCATTTGAAACATGAAAATGAAAATGACAGAAACTTTACCTTGTACAGAGGCCCACATAGCAGAACCAAAGACCCCCACATACCAATTTGCAATACATACACATATTATCAGCTGATCGAACAAACAAATTTTTCTTGTTGCATTTAACCAAAACAGCTGTAGCAAACGCCTCAGCTGCTTGACCCAACCAATAAATCGTTTCTTTTTGCATTCCATCTGTCTGAGCATAATAACATCAGCTACCGTAACGGTTCTACGCAGAGCACCACACATGCAACAGCCTCAAAAACTCCCTTCTATTCCATCACCCACATGTAATACCAAATACTCACACACACCACATACACCCATACACTCACATTTAGCTGACCAGATAGGTGTATAGTAAATTTGCAAGAGCAAGATAAATGTGCAGTGATGTAAAAGTAACTTTAACAATATTGATCTTTGCCTTACAATATAGTGCCAATTTGTGATTGGTATATTTTGACGAGAAAAGCTTAGTCATTTCAATGTTACGTCAAATACTTTATCTTTGTGTGTATCTACGATTACAAATATTCTACTTTGGCAACCAGCATGAGGCAATATTCACGAGATAAACCAAGGAGAAGAACAAATTTTTATGTACCGTAACTTAAGCCTTGACAAAACTTTGTCATCATTCTCTGTGCACAATTTCTCCCTCATAATCGCTGTCGCTGTCACCACTCCACAGATCCTCATTGATCATGTCCTCATCTATGTCAGCCACACATATCTCAGTTTCTGGATCAGAATCCTGTTCGTCCATTACATCTTCAAGGTCTGGCTCTTCGTCTTGAAATAGTGTGTCTGGGAGTGCTGCACCCTCATACCATATAGGGATGTACTGTCCATCACTGTTTTCCTTCCAGCCATAATGAAGTGGATGCATATCCTTCGTTGGCACAGACAGGTGTGCCCGACTCCACATCCAGCTAATGTAATTAGCATGTGCTACATGATGCTGTAGTGTCTTTTGGCATGGTGGCAAAGATGCACAGTAAATCTTTTTAGATTTTTCTGTGTTGCCTTCCGCCATTTTCATGAATTTATTGTACCTTGCCTCATTTATATCAGAAACATTTGTTAACCCATAAACTTTTGCAAACAAAGTCAATAACAGGCAATGAAAGTGACTTTAAAGTTTGAACGTGACCACAGACTTTTTCAACATAATTAAGAGATTTTCCCTTACCACAGAATGAAGAGTTAAAGTCGCAGCCAGTGATGGCATGAAAGCCAGTCAATGCTTCGCTAGGACCACACTGTTGCTCGTCCATTCTTTTTGCCATAGCATTAAGTCTGATCAGTCGCCTGTTGTTGCCTGTACCAAAATCCAAACATAAGTTTGAGGAAGGTGGTATTTTCTTGGACAGGCTAAGAAGGATTACTAGGACGTCACTGTCTGATGATCTGACCACAATATTCCCACCAGTTTGATAAGCATGGAACGCCAGGAGCGTGTCTGCCTCTTCATGTTCTCCCTGGAATTCGGCTGGTTCATCAACAAGAAGCAGACCCATTGAGTTAACCCAGAGCTTCAAGCACTTTCCTCCGTGAGAAATGAACATATGTTTTTAGCCCAATGATAGAGTGTATCTCGTACACTTTCCGCTGCTCCTAATTCTTTCTTGACTTTTGGTTGTTTTATCTTTGCATAAGCTGATGCAAAGTTTTTTACCTGAACTTTATTTACCCTTTTCAAAAACCGATTTTCATCTTCTACACATTCCCGATGAAACTTGCTTCTCATTTGAGCTCCTCTCTGCAAGGTTCCCAATAGATACTTCCGGGCAGCATCGGCTGTTGATTTTCCAGTTGCAATGTTCACTAAGATCTTGGGTGGTTCAGCTGCAAATGGAGTGCATGTTTCATGCAATAATTGCTGGAGATTGCGAACATCTGTGTTGTCTTGCTTGATCCTCTTAACTGTTTGGCAGGTGTCTCTCTGTGCTCGCACCCAGACAATTCATTTAACTCAGAAACATCCATTTCTGGATAGAGAACAAGACCCTCTGCTTCTACCAAGTGGACCATCTTCTACAAGAAGTATGATCCCCATCGGGCGTAATGTGGCCTGTTCAACGCAAAGCATACAACAAGCAAAAATGGCAACAGTTCGATGTTAATCTCAGCATCATTGGTTCTCACCGCTCGCTCGAAGTCCCGAAAAAGACGATTGGTAAAATAGATATACACTGCCCAGTATGAAGCTGTCTCGCCCATGTCACCTTTGATAACTCTATGGAAGAATTGCTCATAGGCTACACTCAGCTGTTTGAACTCATCACTCGTTGCAAAATCTTTCTGGACATCTTTGTCAGCTGGCAAGGCATTTATACTATCAAGTTTAGCCTGATCGTCGCTACACTCTGATGCAAGGAATCGTTCGAAAAGAGTGCCATGGCAGCTACCTGATGAACTCTTGAACATCTATTGTAATGTTTGCCATGCAGGAATCCATTTAGTGAACCCTCTGCCAACACATTTGTCTCTGTCAGTAGTTACCCAAGGCCCGAATCAGCAATGTATGTGCCAAGATCGCCAGAAAACGCCAACTCAATATGAAAGTGACAAAGTAAAGTCACAAGCTTGTCAAACACGGGTGACTTTAGCGACTGGATGGAATATGACTTCGAAGCAACGGCGAGATCATATGTGACTGGATGGAAGGACATTTTGGTTTCTTCGGCAACTCTGAGTGATCGGAGCAGGTTTCATGAGCAACATCATTTCTCGTAGGGGATTGAGAAATGGAATCCATGTAAGTGATAATGGTGACTGGTAAGGGATCATGGAGGAAACTGGAGTAAAAACCAATGAAAAGGGGGACATGTTGTACTCGAGAATTAACAAGCCAGAATGTATCAATGCACTGTGCTGAAATAAAGGAATGGCCAACTTCTGTTATTTCAATCTTGTCTTGCTCGGATTCCTGAAAGTAAAACTTGGCCAGCTTCAGGTTTGATTTGAATGGGTAACGGCTTGTCAGGTCCTTCATAGGTCCTTCTTGGTTTCTGAATCATAAAGATATTTTGAAGTAGCTCTGGATTTTCAGCTCTGATGTCATCAGGACTAGCATTCTGATATGCTATTCCTACAGTTGCATGAAAGGTATCTTTCCCATTCACAGTCTCGATGTTAAGGTCAAAATTGTCCCACGCTGTTCCTACAAGAAGAGAAGAGAGGAGCAAAGGTGGAAAGAGACAATACAGAAATGTTCCTAACTGTTCTGAGTGATCTAATATTCCATTCCAGTGTTATCAGAAACTCATTCTGGAACAAATTCATCAAAAACTAGATTTCTTTTAACGTGCGTCAATGAGATTCACTCAACGTAAGTTAGGCGTAGCATTAGTTAAGCACTTAGGCCTAGGCTATTCTATTTCTCATCACGTTGGTCAAAAAGTATCTGATATTTCATGGAATTCCTTTCCTCATAAAGTCTTCAGGTGTATTGCAACATTCTTAAATCCATTTTGTTCAATTTTTTTACAACAAAAAAATGACTCACCTTTCCGAAAGTTTTAACTGGAATTTCTTCGAAAAACTTCGTGTACTTCGTGTTGTCAGACTAGAGCTGTGTTGTGCGCAGGCGTGTTACTGCTGCAGTACTGCTTGATGTTCTTTGCTTGAAACGTGGTTTGTGGATTAAAAAATCAGTTCTACGTTGAAACATCCAAGGCAGGTGATTTGAAGGTTCAGGGCCGTAGCCTGCCGGGTGTCAGGGGCATGGGCGTCCAGAAGGGTGGGGGCAAGGGGGCACTTCAAATCAAACCTGGGAAAAAATTAATTAAAAATTGAAATGAAAAAAAAATAAAAATAAATCATCAAAGTATCTTCACTCAAAGCATCAGTTTCTAATCGTGAAATATGCGGACATTTGACCAGGAATAGCAAAAGAGAAGATTGTATGCTGAATAGTGAAATCCTAATTTGGGGATGACCATCATTCGTGTTATCTGTTGGAAATTTGTAATTGTAAAAACTATGCCAAAATTGTACTATTTGTCAGGTATTTAGTGTGCATATGGCATCTGACTATATGATTCATAATTGGGTAACGGATATAGGCCTATATGGGCTGTTTTACAGTTGTAACTTTTATCTTGCATTGGCGTGCGAGGCCAAGACCAAGAGGCAGATTTCCCTTCAACAATTTTTTACATTTAAATTCTAAAAATCTAAAAATTACAGACATGAAATTCCTGTTTCAGGCAGCTTACAACACTCGCCAAGGGTCGTTTCCGGCCATCTGGAGGGTTTGTAAGGCCCAAAATTTTCTTGTACGCTCCGCGCCAACCTATGGTGGCGCTCCACTTAGAAAGTGTTCACAGTTCAATCATCCATTAAAGACCCTGCTCCCCCCCTTGTAAAAATTTCTGGGAACGCAAATGGTCAGGGGGACAACTGCCCCCTTGAGGTTTCCAAATCCTTCATACACTACGTGCGTGGCGCTCTATGTAAGCAATGTGTCAACTGCCCCCTAGAGTTTTTGCCCGGGCTACGGCACTGATGTTGTACTGTACCGACTGTATCATTCATACCTCCGCGCGACCGTCTACTACCTACATAAAAGACCCCCCTCCCAAATAGGCTACTCAAAGTAGCAAAAATGATTTCCCCTTATTTTTATAGTGTATGCATATTGCTAATAATGAGGGAGGGGTGATTCTTGTTGCTTAGAACTGTCTGGACTTTTGTGGAGTTGTACTGTCATTGGTATTTTCTTGTTGAAAATAGTGTGTTAGATTTAATGCAACAAGAGAATTCTACGTTCTGTCCGCTAACGTGTACGTTATTGCAAAAGGGGATGGGAGGGGGATCTTTTGCGCTGCTGTCTGGGCTTCTGTACCAGGTAAAATTACCGTCGTTAGCATTTTATGTCGCAAGTGTTCAAACATATATCATTTAAATGCAAGAAGAAAAATGTATGTGTTCGGTCAGCTAATTATATGCGTCTGCCTATGTATTGCAAATGAGGGAGGGGTCTTTGGTGCTGCTGTCTGGGCCTCTGTACAAGGTAAAGTTACTGCCATTGGCATTTTCATGTTGCAAGTGGTCAGACAGAATAAATGCAAGGAGAAAAATGTGTGTGTTCTGTCAGCTGATTATATGTGTATGTCTTGCAATCGGGGGAGGCGGTATTTGTTGCTGCTGTTTTGGCCTCTGTACAAGGTAAAGTTACTGTCATTGGCATTTTCATGTTGCAAGTGGACAGACAGATTAAATGCAAGAAGAAAAATCTGTGTGTTCGGTCAGCTGAATAACACTGTTGATTGTTAGGGACCGTGGTAGGTCCATTTAAGGCTACTGTCTGGGGCTATGTACAAGATACAGTTGCTGTCATTGGTATTCTCATACACTACAAGACTTGACAGATCACATGCAACAAGAATTATTCGTATGTTCACTCAGCTGATTAAAGCTGTGAGGGGGGGGGGGGGGGCTTGGGGCTGCTGTCTTGGGCACTGTACAGGGCACAATTGCTGTCAGTGGTATTTATGTACCTACTTTAATGTAGGTAACAATATGCCACATATTTTATCCATGTGTTCTTTCACCTGATTAAACCAAATTTTGGGGCCCACATTTTGGGTCCTGTGGGCTTCCGGTACAGGATGCGACCCGGCAGCAATACATTTTCTTTGGTCTTGGGCCCCAGTGGTCATTTTAAGATTCCCAAACCTTTTGTGTTAGATCAGCTGATTAAACCTTGCTAGCTCCTGGTCTAAGTCGGAGTGGTTTCGGGCAACACAACAAGAGAACGAACTTGTTGACATTTGCATTCTTCCCATACACCAGAGGCACATTGCACCAGTTTCATGCTCACTTTGAACTTGAAAAAACGTGTTAATTCGAGATAGCCGACATGTTGTCGTTCGAAAATCACTTGCTTGCTGTCCCTGTGCATTTCGTCACAACAACAGACATCCTTCAATCAGAGGTGGCGCAAGCGGGGGGGGGGGGTGGCATGGCCCCCGTGGGGGAAGGTCGGCGGTTTCGTCCGGGAGGCCAAAAAAAATAATAAAAAACCCACAATGACTGAAGTTACTAGATGGGCGACCTAGAACATATTTTTTGCTTTGTAATTCTACTTTAATACATATCGGAATCGATTTTAAATCTTTTCTTAACCCTTTTATACCTCATTCTATGCACCTTGTCCTTCCCCGACGGGGGAAGAGATAGGACAAGATTTAAAAAAAAAAAAAAACCTTGTCCTTTCTCTTTCCCCGTCGGGGAAGGACGGCAATTTTTCGGGGAGACCGTAATATGAAAAACGTAAAGTACTGAAGTTAATGGATGGATGACCATGATTTTTTTCTTTTTGAACTATTTTTTTCCCTTTTGTAACGCTATTTTAATTCATATCTGAATCGGTTTTAATCACTTCTTACTAGCTCTTCTATCCCTCATCCCATCTTCAATCCGTGCATGCCCCCGCCGGGGAAGGGCTACCCACCCCCTGTTCTTGAGAAAATCTAATTTCGTCGGGGAGCCTTCATCTTCGCACCCACGATAAAAGATGTGGGCCTGTTGTTACGCCGACGACCTTCTTCGTCTTGTTTACTAGAAGACCATATTCTTCAAGGAAACTCACAATTCCGAATTTTCTTACAAAAACGGACTAGAAGTTGTTCATGTGCGCGCAGTACCCAACAGTCCGCCATTTGGCCTGCCCCGACACCCGAATTCTCACAAAGGTAAAGACTATCGGCCATGTCGTTTTCAGCTACACAAAATGATAACCATGGAAGTACTACCTACTTCCATGGATAAAAAGTGGTGTGAGAAAATCTCCCCATAAGTCTGACTGAGAATTTATTTGAAGGCACCTTGTAACGTGGCATATTTTCAAATACGTTGGAAGGAAAACCATTTATAGTCTGCAGTTCGGGCATTCACGTTAAAATTTTAATCTTTTTAGTGGACCTTGCAACTAATTTCAACGAAGATTCTTAATATAGTCAAAAACATTATAATATGTTTTCAATTCCGTTTCATAGTCCCCCCCCCCCCAAAAAAAAGAAACAAGACCATTAAATCTAATTGTAGCAGTAACTTTTATCTGGTAATTTTGTGATCATTTGCAAGTTGCGGTTTTTCTCTATTGAAGTGAAACTTTCATTTTAAAGGAAAGCTCAAAATAGCGACTGCTTCATTTATTGTTACAAGTCTAGGAAATGACATTCCGGCTATCTTAGGGGCTAGCTTTTTTTACAATTTTCTGTACGCTCCGCGCCAACTGATTGTGGCGCTCCGCATATATAGTGTTTTACTTAAATAGATTACCGAACAGAACAATGCGTGTTTGTAAATTTTCTTCGTTTTGGAGCAGTATAATGAAGTGAAAATAATTTTATTGCGAAAGAAATCTGAAAGAAAGGACTTCTTTCATTCTAGTTACGAGCCCAGAAAATGCCATTTTCTGCTGTCCGGGGGTTCTCAATTTTTCAAAAAATCCTGTGCGCTCGACTAAGTATTCTTTAGGACAGGATTACATCTTTTCGGACAAAAGACAATTCTGTCCCTCCCAAACTGACACGCTCCCGTACGCCTATGACAATAAATTAAATATTTAAACTTCAAATATATGCGAAGCCATTTTTTTCCTCGGCTCTAATGTGGTCCAAGGGCCTAAAGCCTGATTCACACCGCCACGACGACCCAAGGCACGACGGCGACCACCCAACGCGTCGGCTGGGGTATGGGCGGTGTGAACACTCCCACGACTACGATTCCGTCGGGTCGTATGCCGTCGGCAAGATTAAACATGTTCAATCGTAGTCGGGTCTAGGCGGTACTCGTTGTGTTGGTGTGAACTCGTCTTCGACGGGACAAACAGGCCTCATGCGGTTTGTCCAATCAGAGCGCAGCATTCACCCATGGTACAGGGAGCACACCACCATTAGCAGAACGGTCTTGCCGGGAAAAGTAGTTCCAAAGTACACCGTCAATTTTAGGTCCTCTTTAAGTGTGAATTGCTCAAGTTAAGCTAATCAGATGTGGTTGTTTTGTTTTGGATATGAAAGAGGACGTGTAAATGTGTGAGTGTTGCCAAATTGGGAAGAATTGAAGGTGATTTAGACTGTTTAAAAATTTGGTGTGAAAAAGACGTTATTTCCGTCACCTTGCGGATTAATAGGGTAGGGTGTACAGACCCAAAACTTCATCCCCTTTTATCTCAAAATCTAAACGGTCATGCTATGGTGAATTTGCGATGCCATGATTGGCCCACTCACTGGCTTTCATGTGAGGGGTAGCTTTAGTGGGGTGTGAACTTTGACTGGGCTGCGGGGGGCATTTAATGAAGGCAAAATAGTGTGTAGGTCAATGGAGAAATTAATGGTGGTGTGCTCCCTACACAGTTCCAGTTACGGCATGTTTTATTGCGCAACACC
The DNA here is from genome assembly GCA_037179385.1 of Holothuria scabra. Classification (NCBI taxonomy): domain Eukaryota; kingdom Metazoa; phylum Echinodermata; class Holothuroidea; order Aspidochirotida; family Holothuriidae; genus Holothuria; species Holothuria scabra. The sequence goes on from CM074179.1 coordinate 12,645,964, forward strand.
GAGAGCAGGTATTATCAGGATTTTAGTTGATGCAAACTTCTGCGTGCTCGGAAAACGAACGCACTTATAAAAGTGCGTCACTTGAAGATACTTTGCACAGAAAAAGACGGAAAAAGTCCGTTCACTTCAAACCAGTCATTGTGCGTTCATGTTCAAGCATTTACGTAGGCCTAGAATACCGAGCCAATAAGAAATTACTTCCTTTTTAAGGGGAATATTTTTCTTTCTATATTTATTTTCAAAATAACAAGTGTTAATACCTTTGTAAGACATTCGTTCGACATTCGTTCGAACGAAGGCTGGCAGATAAATCTGCAATAGCCGACTTGTATTCATCCTCTTGCATGTAGGCACAAGCGTGCTGGGTGGAGACGGCGGTCAGAGCAGAGAAGTGTTAGAGGTCCTAACACCTCCCTGGTCAGGGAGTAGCACCGTAGTCTTCTTGAGCTTCTTTTTTCGCCTTATGTTTTTTGAAGAATTCTTTTGCCTCATTTTGAGCGGAACTCCAGCTGGTGCGGGGAGGTGCGTCCGCACGAACCCCCTCCTCCAGCCTACGTCCCAGGGAAATCACAGCCCTTAAGAGAAGCAAGCCAATGAGCCACAACTGGAAAAGAGGCCGTGGCCAGCCCGACTTTGACAATTCGCTTATAAACTGAGCCGTTAAAGTACATCTAACTTACTAATTCATATACCGAGTTCAATCTTTTAAAGGACACGATACGCAAACTTTGAACAGTGTAAAAGGCCTACTTTAGAGCCTGTACACGCCAGTAATTTCTTAATTGCGACCCAAAGGCCAAAAAATGAACCATTTCAAATTTATTGTAGGGCCTAAATCTCAAACCTGGAATAGCCTGATTGATGGCGCGCCACGTGCAGCGTCGCTCCATCGATTAGTGTCGGAGCGGTGTGACATGGTATTTTCGTGGGTTTAGGAAGGCGCCAGAATGTCTACGATTTATGCAGATTGTCTACGACAGGTGAAGTCTTGTCGCGTCGTAGGTAGTCGTGGCGGTGTGTACCGGGCTTAAGTCTGCATGATGATATTCAGTAACCTCAACAAAACTACAAATCACCCTTACTTGATTTTCCTCATGAGAACGTCAGATTCCTCCATAAAACCCGAAAACTGTTATAAAATTACAACTTTTCTCCAATATTAGCTTTAGATTGTTAAAAGAAGCAATGTTTTCCAATTTCGATGGATACTCCGTACAATAAATAAGCAAAGCCAACTTTTTAAATCACACGGCATACTACCTAATTTTGCTCCTTCAAGGCATATCACTTAATAAAACAAACTTTTTCATTATAACCTTATCAAAACACCAAATTAAAGTCCAACATTTCTGCATTATAATAAACTCTTAATTTTCAAAGATTCGTTCAAAAAAGGCGAAAACTTTCCGGGCAAACTTTTAGTCTCCTCTCGAAGCCTTAGTTCGTAGGTCTTGTACGATTCAATTCGTAACCCCAAAAGAATTTCACGTTTTTGATTTTTCCCTTATGAAGGACAGATTTTCTATAAACACCCAAAATTTTTATAATACCAACAAAAGCCAAATTTCTTACAAAAGTTTTAATTCTTACTCTAAATAAACTCCAATTTTTTTAAGTGTTTGTTAAAAAGAAGGCCAAAGATTTCGGCGCGCGGAGGGGCGCCTCAAATTCTGTCAAGTCACGTTCCACCGGGACATAACATCGTCTTTGTCGGGGCCTTGAAATTCTGGCCCACCTGTCGGGGAGCTTGGTCCCCTGTCGGGCAAATCCTGGCGCCACCCCTGCGTTCAATATTCGCCGCGAGTAATGAACGGTCACTTTAAATTTCCGACGCAGTAGGCTTTACTACTACAAGTCATTTCCATTATTCATATACGATGGTGTCGGCGTCTCGGACAGACTGACATGGAGAAAGCATTACTTTTAACATCATGTAACTAACTTCTACAAACTCCAATAAAGGTTCCCTCCGGGGCTTATGACCAGTCCTCCTTTCAGCCCTGAAATGTACACTGAGCCCGAATTCCCGAAATCTTGACGGAAACTTCGACAATAATGAGTTTTTGTCATTTCTTCAAATTCCTTTTGTCGAAAAGTTAAAACATAACACCATCTTTGATAAGAATAGCCCAGAATCAAATTATATTCTTATATTTAGACAGAATGTATTCCAGGCATCCTGGTGAAATATTTCTTTATTTCCCATGTTCTGTTCTTTAGATATTAGCAAAAGAATGTGGCAAAGTTTTTACATGTCATAAACCAGAAGCAAGAAAGCACGGAGTCATGGATTCACAATGCTGGACAATGTTTTGTTTTTCTTTATAATATACCACCAAATTCACCAACCTTAATTATGGTATATTGATGCCATAAGCCTAAGTGCATATTGAAGAAAAGGATTTTAAAACTGAATCTTCCTTGGGGGCAAGATAACTTCCCTTCAAATTCAAGGTCAAACTAATAGGATGAAAGATAAAAAACAAAACATCAGCCAACAAAGTGAATCCATGACATCAAACCTGCTTGCTTCAAGTTCACTTTTTGCAGAAAAAATGCCAACTTTAATTGGTAATATCTCGAGGTTCGAACACGAGTAATGAAAAAAAAAAACATTCAATAAAATGCTGAAAAAGTGTTCTTAGTCTTCGCCATATCAAACATAAATTTGGCTGTGGAATATTATTTTGAGGATTCAAGTCGAAGCTGACCTCACTGTTACATTTTGCCAAAATTCTAAATCCACAATCATGTAAACATTCATCAAAATTGAACACTTTTATGGCTAATTGCGTCTTTACACTGTAAAAAGTTAGGAAACATTTGATTGACACTTAAACGTGTTAAAGGCTAGCCTTTGAAGAGAGTGAAGCTGCAGGGTTTCTTAATTTCTTAACACACTAACGTGTTATTTGTGAGCCAATTAACACATTAAATTGCCAATATTTTTAACGCCGGGTAATATTAAAGCATTTTATAAAGAACACATACATGGGTTCACATCAATAACGCTTCACCGTGTCAATTGTTTCGCCGATAACGCGTTAATGTGTAATAAAGCAACACGCCTTATACCTTAATTGTACAAAAATTAGCCATTAACACTTTTTAATTTCCAAGCGTTATTTTTACAATTATTTCCTCTGGGAGATACGATTTTCGTCACGTTTTGTCCTTCTACGTTGGGGAATATATATCAACGATAAAATACCCAGGCCCTCATAGGTCACCCTTAGTGAGCGCCAACCTGCCCCTGAACCTTCGATATCGAAACGCTTTTAACGATGTGTAACTTATTTCGTTACATAAGATTTGCTGGGAAGTATTCTAACATCGTGTAATTTGATTTCTTTCTCCACCAAATAAAGAGCTTTTCATCGAACTGCTGAAAGCAACATATCAGAAACAATACGACGCTGTTCAACCTATTCCGTACATACGAGATAGACTGTACTGCGTTGATCGGGTATTTGTAGAAGGGGGCATCGAATATTTAGCTGGGTCATGGGTACACATAGATTCGTATCACCTAGTTTTCCACAATCCCCAAATTAAAAGTAGAAGACGGATGATCATAGGTGAACCGGGTTACGGAAAGTCTACAATAACAGTACAATGGGCGTATGACTGGTGTAACAGTATTAAAGAATCTTACCTGAAGGACATTGACATATTGATTCTTCTTCGACTTAGACAATTGGCCGGTGTGATGTCACTGTCAAATGCGATTAGGCAATTTCTCTTGCAGAGGCACCCTCAGTTTAGTAATGATGTCATTGAAAGTATACTAGGAAGTAGCCCCTCTGTAGTAGTCATACTAGATGGCTTTGACGAATACCCGGATGCAGTTAAGAAACCCCTATCTGACGTCATGAAAATGATCATGACCCCGGTATTTCATCAGTTTGAAGTAGTTCTCACTACTAGATACTTACCAAAGCAATTTGCACCAGAAACTAAGCGATTACGATTGACTGGATTTGATGATAGAGCTCGGAATGAGTACATAAGAAAGGCTGTAGCAGGCAATGATGTACTTGCCATTAGTAAGATAAAACAAAAATTACAAGAAAATGTGGTCCTGGAAGATCTAGCACAAGTCCCTTTGTTTTTTGTTTTGTACGCTCATTTGAGTTATGAAAATAAAGAATTTGAAACATGCAAGACTGTTACGGGTTTCTTTAAGTACATGATAGAGTGCTTTCACAGTCACATGAGAAACAAGATGGACGACGCTAACGTACAGAGATATCACATGTATGAGAAGGACCATCGTAAACTTGATAAACTTGCTTTTGATGGTTTAAGTAAAAGAAACCAGCAGATTGTTTGGAGCAAACCAGAACTTTGTAATATTCTTGGAAAGGATTTTTATGATCAGTATAAAAGGATTGGTATCTTTGTGGAAGAAGAGGTTATTGATGATAGTGATGAGTATGGTAGTCCTGCCATTGATCAATATCAAAGACAAGTGAGCTTTTATCATAAACTATTCTGTGAATGGTATGCAGCGCATTACTTAGCAACCTGCGCAGTTCACTTTCGGAATTCTGACAAATTGAAAGATCTCATCAAGTACATGAATCCAAAGGATCTCCATTACTGCTTCCGCTTTGCATGTGGACTGAATCATGAAGCTGTTCCTTATATCATTCGACGCATTGGAAAATACGACCAGGATAAAAATAAAATTGCTGCCCTTTGCGTCTTAGAGCGCGGTGTCCAGTTTGATGATATCTTGGATACTGTGCGGGATGTGTGTTCAAACATACTTCGAATATCAAACACTGACAGCAGAGGAGTACAAAGATGTTTGGTTCAGTTCCTTCAAACGGCATCAAAATATAACGTAAGTAAATTTAAGCTTTCCTTATCTTCGTTCGTGTAAAACTTACTTTGCATAAAAATTATAAATGTGATTTTCTTGTTTACCAAATTATGTCACAATTTTACATTTATCGGCGACCCTGCGCCAGGTATTGTGAAGCGCAGGGGCTCGACGAAAGATGAATCACACAGAGTGGCACCGGTAGGGCCTACTGTAGCACCGAAAGGTTTCGCCATTAGGATTGACTTAAACCAACGATATAGCCAATATTTTACACTGGGCCGGATGTGTAAAATTGTATTAAGTCAATGGCAAACTCCAAAATCTCTGGGCGAAAATTTTGCTTCTGGCTATAAACCTGAATATGAAGAGTTCTGTTGATGAGTTGTAAGGGCTAACATGGAAGAAATACACACGGAACTGACGTTTGTTGAGATTCCTTTTAGAGAGCCGTATGTATATCTAGTGGGGGAAAATGTACCCCTTCCCACACACACTCGGTTTAGTATAAAACTTCATTTTGATGAACGAGTCCGATAGTTAACATGCAATTGCCCATTGATTAGCCGAACTTGGCGCCTGATCTTCATTGTAAAATCGTTATTTGTTTGAAAGAAGAATGAATTTTTTAAGTAGAAGTACAGTGGAGAAGCAAAATTTCCAAACGGGGATAATTTTTTCTGCTACAAAGGCTTCGTTACGGAATCATTTCTTAAAAAGGCAATGAATACCTTGCAAACACGGAGGGATACGCAGAGAGGAAGAATAGCTTTACTAAAGAAGACAGTAACTTTATGAAAAAAAGTGTTAAAGTAGCCTTACTATTCACACGAGTGTAGCTTTATTAGCAGTCTTTAGAAAAAAATCTCCGGTAGTAGCAACTCCGTCCTTGTTGTTGTTCACAGCACCTATTCGTTTACCAGCCAAATACTCGTTTTGAAGGCATACTAGTGGTACTAGTGGTTTTCTGCAAATTTTGAAGTCTATGAATTTTGTATCCCATAAATGCCCAAAGTAGCATTCTACTTATCTTGCAGATACTTTGTTCGCTATGGCTGTTCTCGTTGATGAACTGCCTTATCTTTTTGAAAAGCAATGAAATCGCGGCTGTAACACAGATAAGGAAACTTGGTATTGACTCATACCCTGATGGTTCGAGTAGCACGATTACAATGTCATCATAAAAGTGGAAATTACATCTTGTGTCAAAACATATAGGGAGATTATTTTACGAGCTAATTGTTGGTAGCGTAGTTACATTTTTTTCAAAGTATCCCCAACTGATTTCATACATCGTATGTGAGTGTTACTATTCATTGAGAATATCTCCACAGAGGAATGTAATCAATTGACGCCATTGATGAGTGAGACCAGTCGATGCTCACAAATGAAAAAAGTGCGCCTTCCACACACCATTTGTAATACTGACGGTGTGGGTAAAGCTGGCTATCCACATATCCGTTTTGTGATCCTCCATCCGTCTTCAGCTATAAATCGACTTTACAATCAACAAAAATTACCCTTTTCTTATGTCCCCTATCCGTCAGTCGTCAAACGTATTCGATTTATTCACCCCCGATCCGTATTTTGATGTTTTACGAACGTACTCCAAATTTCAACGTGCAAAGTGGTTTTGGAGGATTTAAGGGGATATTTTGAAGCACTCGTGCTGGATCACAATGACATCTTATATTTTACCAATGGACTACCCTTAAAATTGGGCATATTGAGTTTCCATTTCTGCAATTTTTTACCAAAACAGGATCAATGTGAAACAATAGTTGGGATAATTGTTCCCTGGTATTGTTGAAAACTGTTCCATTAATTTCCGGTTCTTTCACCAGATGGTAAAATTTTTCATGTTCCTTCCCCTTTTACATTTCTTGTAAACCATCTTGTCACATCGCCTGTTGGAGACCATATTTTTTAATAATATTTACGTTTACCAGCTTGTCTAGGGCAAGGGAAAAAATGCAGGACAAGATCTCCATTACCCCACTCCGGAAGTGCTTCTTGTGATCTCGAAAGTGAGTTTGAGAACGCCGCAAAACATTCAAAAGCTAGAGAGCAAATATGGTGTAACAGTTGAAAAGGTGTCTCTTTTTGACGTATTACTATCCAGTGCGTAACCTGCATCAATCCTGTCGTACCAGTCATCGCATTAATCGATCTGTTATTACCTGCACTTTTATTCTTCTGATTTTCTACTCATCCAAGGTACAACTCTCTACGACGCGCACTGCATTTGAAGCGTTAAATCTGCGTCAGAGACACTGCATGGTTGGTAATAACCTCTTAACCCTGCCAGAAAATTTGGATTTTTTCATTGTTTTAAATCTTAACAAAATCAAGAACTACATTGTTCGCAAGATCGGAATTTACTGAAAGCAAACAAGTCTAGCTTTCTAGCTATATCATTCACATATTCCTATATTGTATGAGTAACTTTTCATCATTAATTGAAAAGTTTCAAAAAGTTTTTTAACTGAGTATTGTAATAATTACATCATGGTCCATTCTGACTCATACAAGGTATGCCGATATAACACACTGCCATCCGATCAGGGAGTTGTTATTAGATAACTCCCTGATTCGATTGTCTCTGTCAGAAAAATGAGCTTTCTGAGTGATGATTACAATGTGAACTGAGACATTGGATCAATTTGAAAAGCCGCATTTTTTAGTAATAATAAGATTTGGAATTAGTAGGTCTAATTTAAGTCGGTCAGAATGATTTCAATTACGTAATTATGCTTTGAATAAAGATTGACAAAAAGCTTTGTTTGGTCATTGAATTAGCAAATAAACATCTTTTAATGATAAGACAGCAAAAGTAAACATGGGGAATAGAATGCTAAACTTCTGTTATTTTTTAAAGAAAAATTCGTTTAAACGTTTGACTGAATTAGGCATCGATTATAGAGGACGATCGGTCCTTAAACGTTTAAACGATAATATTTTAATGTTGTCCTGTTGTTTGTATGAAAAGTAATTATTCCGTGATTAAACAAGAGTTGTTACGATGTAAATAAAGATAAGAAGACAGGAAGACATTATGCTATATCTGTTATGATGATTTTTAATGGAAATTATGTTTTACAAATCAGTGAACGATTTCTTCAATACAGTTATTCAATTCATGCCGCAATTTTGAAATCTCAGTCAATTCAGGGCATGCAGTATGTGAAAAATAATTATGTGAACTTGTTACTGTATGGGATAAAACAAAATCAATATTCTGCCATATTTTTAGGAGCACGTGAAAAATTGGAAGGACAAATAGCTTTCAGGGGCCGCTTGACCTACTTGGCAAGTGAGTTTAAAAGTTAATATAGATCCTTATTTCCACCATTCCTCCACCTAGTCGATTGAAATCTCTCACCTACAGTCTCACACCGAGTGAGGCTCTCCAGACGACAGGGAAATTGACCTACTTTGGTGGAAATGATCACGGTTGACGATTCAACAAAATCTAAATAGTTGAAGGTTTGCATTTATTTTGATTAGTATAACCTGTTTATTTAAGTAACTCATTATTGATATCAGCCTTTCGTATTCTATACAGTCCCATGTAATTCCATCACTTATCTCCAACCCATTTCCTCGTGGATTTCACACCTTCGCTGCGTTTTAACTTCCAAATAATTTATTTGTTTGTTTGTTTTAATAAAAGTGGTTGATTTAGACTCCACAGTTAAATGGGATTGGATTTGGTAAATACAATTTAGCGATAGAATAGCAGTAAAAATCAGGAAGAAATTGCCAAAAGAGCAACGGTCTTACAGAAAACGAAATTTTCACTACTACATTATTCAAGGGGACAAGAAATACAAACTGCCCTGTTGGAAATCTTACTTCAAACTACAAACTACAAACCTCACAGTTTTTTTATACAAGTGTTGTGCGTTGCTGGGCAGCTGGGTGGTCCAATCCGTTTTAGGTTTTTGTTTTTCTCTGTGCCTGTTTCTTTGTACTTAAAAAAGTCAGTGGTGTTCTATCAACTGTTGGAGGGCAAACTTGTTAAGTCTTCCCTCAAGTACAATCATAATCTAAATATAAAAAGCAATGGAACATCCATCACTGTTAGTTAAAGCTGTTGAAGTAAAGGGTTGGGTAAAACTATTTGTTGGACCAAATCGTTATCCAACAATATTGGTCACTTTTGTGCACAGAATCGGTCACGTGACCTACGACTGAATGGTTGAACAAGAAAAGAAGCAAACTTTGCCCGACAGTTTTTAGAGTGTGGTCATTAAATTGCTCATATTTACACTGTTGAAGACTCTGATAAATTGCTGGAAATAGATGCGCGATTGCAAAACTAATGGCAAGAACCACGGCCGCACACAGGCACGTCTAAAAAGAAGACATAGCCACTGCCATTGAACTTAGTGCTCAGCATAAAGAATTGGGTGGGGAAAGCAAGCCAGTGAGCCAAGACTGGAAAAAAGGACGTGACTTTACAAATTGGTTAGAAACTGAACCGTAAATCTTCATTATTCAGAGTAATTATTAACCAAGGAGACGTGGAAGGGGGTATCCGTGGGAAATGATGTTATTAAACTTACTTGTAAATAATACCAGAAGGGGATGAATGAAACATATGTGTTGAAATATTTTCCATACTATTAGATATTGGAATCAACCTTCTATATAGGCTTATTGACGAAGAAAAATTATTCGACCCTTAAGTTATATCCAGGCCGCCAAAGAGAGAATGTTACGTTTCTCTTTGCGTTTAATAATTATGTTTTTGATTGATGAATCCTGACGGTCCAATAAGCCCTTTCATGATTACTACTGCGCATGACAGAACAAAGGTCATCCGGTATCACTCTCTCATTCGTATCACTGTGTGTACGTACATTTTGCAGTAGTAGGCTACACAAGATTACACTTGACTTGTAGGATTTGGGTTAAAAGATTAAAATTCAGGTTAGAGGGCCTACTATTACTCCGTAAGATTTAGGAATGAATTTTGCTTTGGGTCTATGGTTATAAAAAAAAAAAAACCTAGAGTTACCTTGGCCTATGATTTTTTTCTATTTGAATCGATCTTATGCGTGCTATCTCCATTGAACACCCATGTGCTAACACGGTATAACGGTTAGTGCAACATTACTATAGCACTTGAACGTTACATGAAGTTACACTCCAAATCACAGTCTTGGGCTGAGGTAATTAACAACTGAGCCTGGGCGAAGCAAGTGCTGGATAGATATACTGTGAGACTTGTTTATGAAGGTAAAAAGCCGAGACTTAACTTTTTAGGCCTAGGCTATAGCAGTAGCAGTAAGGCGAACTATACATACAACGTACGATCGTCTACGAACTTATAGAACGAAGCCTACTTTAGGCCTTTGTATCATGTAGCATGGTAATAAAACTTCAAGCGTAGAAATAACCCCCTGATACTCATCCTAGCTCTTGTAGCTTAGGTATTTTTTACGAAATTTGGTATACCAGCCTACAGCTGGTTCATTCCTTGACTAGGCCAAGCCTACGGTTTTTAGCCTAGCAGAGAGCTTGAGAACTGTCAGTTCGTACTTCCACGGGAACGGACAATTTTTTGGAGATTTTGCACATTCAAAAATTTTAAACTCAGCCAGTATCTAAGGAAAATTTATGAGTGATACTTTAAAACATCTTTCGGGCGATACTAAACGTTTTGTCCATTTAGAGATGTGATTTTTCGAAGCTACTTTTGGTTCATGTCAGTGTTGTTTATTGTAGGCATGCATACGTAATGCCACGATGGTATGCACAGGCGACGGCCTGCGACTAGCGTTGTTATGTGTTGCTATCCCGAATGACCTTTGACCCGGGAGGCCGATTTGTAATCATGAAAGGGCTTATTTCAAAAAAAGAGTGAAACAAACTGTAATGAGAAGAACTGAAATGGGAAAAGCCACTATGAGACAAACTGAAAGGAGAAACAGAAGTAGACAAACTATATGGGGACAAATGAGAAGGAGACGAACATTAAGGTAGCAGACCACTAATTAATTGCCCATTGACCTACACACTACGTCAGGCTAATTCTCGGCCCATAAATGCTTCCAGACGTTTTCGAACAACCTGTTTAATACTAGGCAAAATTTGAGCTCTTATGGCAATTTAAAGTTTCCATAGTTAGAGAGCCTTGAACCATATGTACGTGTTTCCCGCCTTTGTCTATACCCAAAGACGGCGTTTCACAAAGCGGAGTAATAATATGAAAAATGGGATTTTGATTGGTCATATTGCCTTGAATTTTGCGCCGTGTGTAATTCAACTCATTTCCCACACAAACCACATGAAAAATATAGCTGTATCATAAGTGATACAGTCAGAAACAACGTCCCATACAATTTTAGCTACTCCCTTTTTCAGTTAACATTTTCCCAGGTTAGGAGTTTTGAATTAGTGGTCCGCTGTCATAAGGATGACCTACAAGGAGACGCCATTCTAACGAGATGAATTATGAGACGGACTGAAACGAACAAGAATGAGACGACTCATAATGGGACGAATTTTAATGAGGCGAAATGAAAGGAAACAAACTGACTTTGAGAAAACTTGAATGAAACAACTAAATGTGAGACAAACTTAAATGAAGCAGACTTGGACTGCAAAATAAAAGAAGGTTATTTCCAAAGAGACGAAATTAAATGAGACAGCGAAATTGAGTGAAACAACGAAAAAAGAGAAACAAAATCAAATGACACAATAGAATAAGTTGAGACAAACAATAACAAGACAACAAACTACGTTACCGTTTTGGCGGGAAAGGTTGAGAACATAGCCCCTGACAGACAAATTTGTTTAAATTGAAAGCGCCTTCTAGCTAGCAGTTTTGTTTTTTGGTTACAAATTACGTCTTCAGTGATGAAAAGGTCAAATCGGTATCGCACATACGTCGTGCTTTTGGCCTTCATATTAACAGACATGACTAAATTGGTAAAACATGATGCCCTTGTTGACCAAAATACTAAAGACATAAACACTACTCATATCCAGTGCTCCAAAAGAATCACCATCATGATGTCACACCAAAGAGCAAGAGTTTTGCCATTCTCGGAGAAGTGCCTTTGTAGCTCCTCTGTCTCTGCCGCCCGATTAGGCTGCATCAGTTAGTTTTTCGAAGCAAAGAGCCAAAAAAAAGACAGAAAAACTCCTTCAGTGTCCGCTCTCCTTGGAACATTTCCAAACATTAACTTGCTTTAGAGTGTGACTATTTCTTTATGAGGGGTTGCAGTATGCAACACCTAAAGCGGGCCCCAAAATTTTTCTTTAAAGAATTATTTCAAAATATTATCTAACTCTCAATACGGTTTTCGTCCTGGACGCTCCACCGAACTTGCCCTAATAGATGGTATGGAAACACTCAGCAGTGCCTCCCTTAAAAAGGAAACTTCTATCGGCATTTTTCGTGACTTGTCCAAAGCGTTCGATACCATTGATCATAACATTCTCCTCACCAAATTATCACATTGGTTTTCGAGGGGTCCCATATAACTGGATTAGAAGCTATCTTTCCGTCAGAGAGCAATTTACTTCTTTTTCGGGTGTAAAATCAGAGCTAAGAAAAGTAAAATGCGGTGTTCCGCAAGGGTCTATTCTTGGGTCTCTCCGCTTTATAATTTATGTTGATGATCTACCTCATGTTTCTAAGAACTCCTCACTTATCCTGTTTGCTGATGACACAAATATCTTTTTCAGCGACTCTTATCCACAACGTCTGGAACAGCTAGTGTGTCTCGGACTCAAGCTTTATTTCAATTGGTTTGCTGTAAATAAGCTCTCAATAAATGTTGAAAAACTAATTATATGATCTTCAATAACAGAAAAAACTATGATTTTAATTTTTCTATTGATGGAAGATGCTTGCAGCTAGTAAATTGTGTTAAATTCCTGGGAATGTACATCGAGTCGAAGCTCACTTGGAGCGATCATATCTGTAATCCCATCTCAAATTTCCAAAGTAGTTGGTATACTCGGACGACTGAAGTATTTACTCCCCAGAAATGCTCTTCGAATTATCTATCTTACTTTAATCTATCCACACCTTAGCTATTGTTCTGTTTTTTGGTCTGCTGCCAGTCGTTCCCAACTGAACAAGTTGAATGTTTTACAAAAACGAGCTATTAGGCATATCACCAGTTCCAAACCACGTGGTTATACAAACGATTTATTCAAGTCACTATACCTTCTGAAACTCTGTGACGTAATAACGTGACGTGTGCATTACTACTTTTACTCACCGCTCTCTTAAAGGCATGTCATACCTGATCACCTTCTTAACTTCTTTACACACAACACATTAATTCATGATTACAATACCCGTCAATCTACTTTCCTGCATCAAGACACTATTCAGACTTCTTCACAACAAAGTTCTCTCCATAACCGTGCTGTCAAGGTGTGGAATTCTCTCTCACATGCTGTTACAGATAAGCCTAGTATTAAATCATTTTGGAGTATTTTCTCTCGATACTTAATTGAAACCTATACTTGATCCTGTACTGCACTGGACTGAAACCGTGTTTTTTTTTTCCGCTGTTAATCAGGTGGGTTGGGGTGGTCGGGGGTGGGTCGGGGTGGGGTATGGTTATTTCTTTCGTTACCCTTTTTGTTTAAGTGGTTTAGGTTTTTCCAAGGGTTGGTCTGTTTTTTCTTTGTCCCTTATTTGTTGATTTTTTGTTCTCTCTCACATGCTGTTACAGATAAGCCTAGTATTAAATCTTTTTGGAGTATTTTCTCTCGATACTTAATTGAAACCAATGCTTGATCCTGTACTGCACTGGACTGAAACCGTGTTTTTCCGCTGTTAATCAGGTGGGTTGGGGTGGTCGGGGGTGGGTCGGGGTGGGGTATGGTTATTTCTTTCGTTACCCTTTTTGTTTAAGTGGTTTAGGTTTTTCCGAGGGTTGGTCTGTTTTTTCTTTGTCCCTTTTTTGTTGATTTTTTGTTACTGCTTTTGTTCGTTGCTGTGTTTTTTGTTTTGCTAGGGAGTCCATATTCCAAGCCCAACGAGCTTCACCTCATGCATGTATGGGTATATTAAGTTTCATCTAATGTTTGTAATTATTTTCTTCATATGCACTGAGTGATAAATCAAATAAACGAAACGACACGACACGAAAATCCCCTATTCCCTATTCCCTATTCTCTCCAAGTTGGAGAGAATAGGGAATTTTAAGGAAAAGTTTGGAAAACCGCGTGGAGTTGTCTAGTGTTATTTGATGTCTGATCTTGTGTCATTTATAGCCGTGGCTTGCAAATTTCGGGGTTTTCATTATTCAGAGCCAGGGAGCCAGGGATCCCCAGTCGTTCTCCTTTTCACCCCGTCTGTAGCCAGTACGCCATTGATTGTGTAGCTTTTGAATTTTCATATGTCGTATACATAGCGTCGAACGTGAGAATGCAACTTAGTAAGCTACGTTGAATGTGGCTGTCCAGTGTTTCCGTACTGTATACAGTAAACATAGTTTTCTGCTTGTATGATATACATGACTCAATCAAGATGTAGCCCATTTACGTGGCACAAAAATAATGAGACCACGACGTTGCTCAATGGCTTACGCGGTCCCAGCTCTGTTGTGTCCGGCCCGGGCTAAACCGAAAACGACAACATAAAAGAAATACACAAACGGAAAGAAGTGTTGCTCGCTTGCTGTCTTACTTTGTTCTGTTCTCTTTGTGCTAACCTCGTGCTAGCGTCTATACAAATAACATAACATTCAAATTAGGATTAACTCATACCATTCAAATTAGTGAACACAAATGAGATGGAGCTATATTAACTTCGATAGATTCTCTCCTCTTCTTTAAAAATAATGAACTCATATCAAAATTTTATACTGTCGAAAAATTCATTTCAAAATAATGTACATAAATACAAGGAACACCTTATATTTTACATGAAATGAAATTCTCTCATTAAAACATAATAAACTTACAATACACGTTGCTTACGAATACGCTGTGACCTTCTGAGCACTGGTACACTGGTTAACTTAGATGGTGAACAACTTTTACCCGGGGAAGACACAACAAATGGCGATGAGTTTAGTTCTGTTACTGTTTCAGGAGATTGTTTAACTGGTGACTTTGTTTCCTTGACTAACCCTGTGTCGGAATTACTTTCTATCTTAGATTTTCCGCTTTCTTGAGAATCACCACCACTCTCTCTCAACTAACTCATCATTCCTCTCAAATGTAGTGTCTAAATCCACCAGATGTTTTGAGTTGTTATCATCCAACACACTCGTAGGTCGACTAACGAAAGTTGCTAAGTCTGCTTGAGGTTTACTCCTCATTTGATCTATGTGTCGTTTCCAAATTTGGTTATCTACACATACATGATACGTAACTGGACCTACAATTCTAGTCACTGTACCTTCGGCCCACTTCCCTTTGTAACGTCTAAAGTCAAGTACCAATACCTGTTCTCCTACTGAAAAATTTCTAGTATGTGAAGTCTGATCTGATCCTTGTCTCTGAGAAATTGTAAGTCCTAAGTCTGGTTTCATAACAGTTAATCTGGTTTGCAATTCCCTTTTCATGAACAACTTTGCTGGTGTGTCTCTGGTAAAAGAATGGGGCGTTGTCCTATAAGACAATAGAAATCGATCGAGTTTCACTTGAATGTTACCCCGATCAGATTTAACCTTTTTCATCGCCTGTTTGAAAGTTCTTACAAATCTCTCGGCCTCACCATTTGATGCCGGATGTTTAACAGCAGATTTAATATGTTTAACACCATTTTGTTTCAAAAATATCTTAAACTCTTCTGCGATAAATTGAGGTCCATTGTCAGAGACTAACTCTTTCGGTAGGCCATACCTAGCAAAAATAGTCCGTAGCTCAGAGATTGTTTTCGATGTAGTTATGGATGTCATTAATATTACTTCAGGCTACTTTGAATGGGCATCAACTACGATTAAGAACATATAACCTAAAAAGGGGCCGGCAAAATCTATATGTATACGTTGCCATGGTTGCGTAGGCCACTTCCAAGTGTTTACGGGTGCCATGGGCGGTGCCGATTGAACTGCTTGACAGACATTACATGAGGAAACTAATTGTTCTATTTGTTGGTCTAACCCTGGTCAAAAGACGTGCATTCTAGCCAAAGATTTCATTTTTGCCATACCAGGGTGACTAGCATGCAACTCCTTCAGTACATAATCTTGATACTTGTAAGGTATTATAACACGAAGTCCCCACAGCAAACAATTACTCTCTATAGAAAGTTCATCTCTCTTCCTGTAGTATGGAATCAACTCTGGGCTAATGGTCTGCTCATTAGGCCAACCATACAATACAAAATGCTTAACTCTTGCTAGAACCTTGTCATTATTTGTAGCATTGCCAATTTCCTTAGCACTACAGGTAACGATTTGATTTGAACGTTATTCATATCTGTAGCCTCTTTAGTCCAAAAAACGGTGAACTGATCAAAACCGTCCTTTTCAGAAGCATCAACATCCCCTATTGGCAATCTAGATAAACAGTCAACATTTGCATTCTGCTTAGATGTACGATACTTAATGTCAAACTTGTAACCACTGAGAAGAATAGCCCAACGCTGCAGTCTTGAGGCAGCTAAAACAGGTATTCCTTTGTTCGGACCTAGTAAATATTTGAAGGGCTTGTGATCAGTAAACAATATAAATTTCTTTCCACAGAGATACTGGTGAAAGGTGCGAATACCATATACAATCGCCAGAGCTTCTCTCTCCAATTGAGAATAATTTTGTTCAGCTTTAGTAAGTTTTCTAGAGGCAAAAGCGATCGGTTTTTCGCCTTCAGGAAAACAATGAGAAATAACTGCTCCCACCCCATACGGCGAAGCATCTACCGCTAAAGTTATGTCTTTGGACGGATCAAAATATGTAAGAACTTCACTTGAAGTTAAAATTGCTTTAACTTGCTCGAAAGCTTTTTGACAATGATGAGACCAATTGAAAGTTTCGCCCTGTTTTAGTGCGTCGTTCATGGGTCTCAAAATTGTCGATAAATTCGGGATGAATTTTCTGTAATAATTGATAAGGCCTATAAGTGACTGAAGCTCGTGTTTACTCTGTGGAGCAGGTGCTTTAAGAACTGAATCCACTTTGACATTAGACGTGTGAATCCCCTTAGAATCAACTACATAGCCTAGGTACTGAATTGAACTTTGGAAAAAAGAACATTTTGACCGTTTCAGTCTTACACCAAGGTCACTAAGTTTACATAGAACTTGCTGCAGATTTCTTAAATGCTCATCGTCATCTTTTCCAGTGACAATGATGTCATCTAAATAACATCCCACCCCACTAAGACCGCTAAGAATTTGGTCCATACACTGCTGAAAAATGGCTCCTGAGGTACTGACGCCAAAGGGAAGTCTAGTATAACGAAATAAACCTAGGTGTGTGTTTATAGTGACATACTTTCTTGACTCTGGGTCTAAAACTATCTGCAAATAGTCATTGGATAAGTCAAGTTTAGAAAACTTTTCTCCTCCATTAAGTTGAGCAAATAATTCCTCTGGGCGGGGTAATGGGTATTCATGCTGATGCAAAACTGGGTTGATGGTAACCTTATAGTCCCCGCATATACGAACGTTTCCATCTGCCTTTCTAACAGGTACGATAGGGGACGCCCAGTCGGAAAAATCAACTTTTTCCAAAATTCCCTCTCTCAATAATCTCTTAAGTTCGTTGGAGACTTTTTCTTTCATAGCAAATGGAATTGGCCGTGGTTTGTAAAATTTGGGTAACGCGTCAGGCTTTACTCTCAACTTTGCCTGAACACCCTTTATTATACCAAGTGATTTGTCCATTACATCACTTTGAGCTAGCATCTCTTGAAGTTTCTCTTCCAAACTAGAAGACACTTGTACCATATTAATTTCTGACCAATTCAATGATAACTGATTTAACCAGTTTCGACCCAATAGTGAAGGGCCATTACTTTTAATAACGAATAATGGTAAAAGTTTCTCCCTACCATTGCACTTCACTTTCACATCACATTTACCTGACAGAGGAATCTTCTCACCAGTATATGTTTTCAACACAACTTTTGTAGGTTTTAATTCTGCCTTTTCTTTTAACACTTTATCATACATACTATGAGATATCAAGGAAATGGCGGCACCAGTATCTAATTCAATAACTAGTTTTTCATGTTCAATTTCAACTTCGACCTCAAAAGCTTTATGTGACCCTATCATTTTCACATAATACACTGTTGCATTTCCTTCATTACTTTCAATATCTGACTGACTACTATATTGAGCACTAATTTCGTCATCTTCTTCTCTAACTTGTTTTACTTTAGAACTTTTCTTTGCCTTCTTATTAACCTACTTCTGTTCTTATGGTCTTCATGTTTCCTTTCATCTGACTGTTGACGACATACACTCTGCAAATGTCCAATTCGACCACCATTAAAACACTTATAGTCCTTCATACGACAGTTGCTTTTCACGTGACCTTGTCTTCCGCAGCAGGAACACTGTACTTTGTTGCGTAACGTCCTCGACGACATGTTGTGAATAGGCTGAGAACCCTCCTTGATAATAACTGTATTTTTTGCTGCCGATTCCATACTTAATGCAATTTTCACAGCTTTCTCCAGCGTTAACGAATCGTCTTCCGAAAGAAGCCTTTTCTGTATATTTGTGTCAAACACTCCGCATACAAAACGATCCCTCAGTGCGTCTTTCAAGAATGTACCAAAATTACAAGTGCTGGACAAATGTTTCAATTCGGCTAAGAACGCAGAAATACCCTCCGAGGCACCTTGCTTTTATTATAAAAACGGAATCTTTCCAGTAGAACAGGCGGTTTGGGATTGTAATATTCCTTCAAATGTTTACAAATATCTGCCAAGCTCATTGAGGATGGCTTCAAGGGCGTTTGAAAATGTTTGGCATTTTAAGGAGCCTAGATGCAAAATGGTGCAAGATTTTCGCCTTTGACAGCAACAGTGTTAAAAGTTGAATTGTGTTGGTTCAAGGGGATAAAACCGAAAATTTTGCCTTTTTACATGCAATCTAATGCCATTTACGTTACCTTTCGAAGTGATTTTTTTAAAAATTTGCATACTTTTAGGAGCCAACATAAAAAAAACATCCATCGGCATATGCGAACGGTAACGTCATTTTGCTGTAAAGAGTATCTAAGCGAAGCTCCACCATCATGCGCGCGGTGTGTAGACAAACTATAGAAAAATCAGACTCCTCTGAAGGGAGGAAATAGCATTTTCCAGACTTATATTAAGAATTTAGCAGTCGCTATCTTCTTTTGATTAAAGAGTAAAGAAATACTTTGACCCGAATATGTATTCTATGCGGAGCGCCACGATTGATTGGTAGGAGGCGTAGAGAAATTTCGAAAAATCACACCTCTCAGATGCCCTGAAATATCATTTTCCAGACTTATATGAAGAATCTAATCAGTTGCTATATTCTTTGTCGTTGGTAATAAATTATTACTTCAAAATAAGTTCGCAATCTGCAAAGTGATCACAAACTAAACGGATCGCCACCATTAGTTGGAGAGGAGGCGTAAAGAAAATTTTGAAAAATTGCTATCCTCCCAGATGGCCAAAAATTGCAGTTTTATGCTTGGAAAGAGAATCTAAACAATCTCTATGTTTAGCGTTTCCTTGCAATTACAAAAAACTTAGCAACATGTTCAGTAAGTAGAATATTACCGTAAAACATGCATATACCACTATTATGTACCGTAAATGGTTTTGATTCTTTATTTTCGGGGAAACTACCGAATTGAAAATATGCTATTGCTTCTATATTATCACTCTTGGCTAAATTCAAGATCCACTGAATTGATGAAATTGCTTGTGACTGCCCGAATTTTTAATGATTTTACCCCTAGTATCTCTTGCATGTCAAATGGCAAACTATTGCTCACCGCACCTGAACCCTCCGCTTCCATGTCCCCGTCACTTACGTCTATGCCGGCCGAAGAAGGACTGTAGTGAAGGACCCTCCCTTTTAAGAATGCTTATAAAGGTTGATGTCCTGAGAGGCAATCGGTACCAACAGGGTGTTACCTTATTAAGTAAAATTTGGAATTTGACAAAATTTGCCTAATTTATTTTAAGAAATCAATACAATTGCATCACTGAGGGGCCTTAGACAATCCTTCCCCCTTTGAAAATTTTTGAGAAATTGGGTGTCCTTACATGCAATCTGGTGCCACATATACTACTCTGAGGTAAAATCTGTGTTAGTAAATTAGGGCTGCGAATTTTTAGGATCTATAAAGAAAAAAGAATGACGTCTTTGAGGGGGGCCATGGCCCAATGCCTCACACTTCGTGCGTCTCTGGCGTTACTATCTTACACTACGAAAAATTGGGCTGGAGGTGAGACTAGAAGGGGGCAGGGGGATGAAAGCTATACGTACGAATGTAGAAGATCTTCTCGGCATTTTTTTTAAACATACACAAACAGAACATTGAGGTACACACAACCTCGATTTTTTTTTGAGGGGGTTGTTTGAGCACATTTGGAGGGGTCTTGAGTCCCTAAAGCCCCCTCCCCGTAAAGCCGCGCATGCTCTAAAGTGCTTCCTTTCCAACATAAAAAGAAATATTAAGGGAAAACATGGAAGAATAGTCCAGAGGATTTTGTAATTGTAAGGATTGAAATGAAAATAATCCAGAGTGACGACTCTGTCACGGTCTGTAATGTCCTCTCTTCTTGTCTTATCAGCTGACAAACAAAATGATAAGATGGAACACTTGTTTACTTTCATAACATTGCATGTAATATACCTAATGCCAAAGGTAAGCCCCCATGGTCCTCACAGGAATTTATTAAACGTACGTAGCAGTCATTATTAATTTGAGGGGAATGTACACTATTGCAGTGATTTTTGGTCATTGGCGTACAGTACGAGGTGAGGGAGCAACAGGTTTTCAATTCCAATTTTCCTAAAAAATGTTGATTTAGGGTAGGGTTATGGCAAAAATAGGGGTACTGTTTGAGACTCAAAAATTCTTGCATGTTATTAGCAACAAAGAATTCTTCCAAAGAGATAAAAGCAAAATTTTTAGAATAATTGAAAAATGCAACAAATTCGGAGAGATACAATCCCCAGTGTCACTCCAAGGACGTTCCCAACAGTGTGTCCGAAATGATAGGATAGGGTGAAAGTTAAGCCATTGTCATACATCATGGAATTGGAATTGGGGGAGTCATTTTTACAATCTTCTCCATCTCTGGTCGGAAAGAGCCAAAATTTGCCAATCTGAGTAAATTTATCAGGAAATCTGTACCGAAGGACTTTGAAAATTAAATTTATGCTAATTATTTCTTAACGTCTCATCGATAGATGGAATTTTTTTTAGACTACCCTGTCCAATTAAAAAAAATGTTGCCGTGGCATTATGAAAAAATAAGTTGCCATTTTTTTTTTTTTTTTTTGTGAACGTCAAATGCAAATCATATATTTCCACCGGCTGAAAGTTTTGTTGGCTCTTTCCAACCAGAAATGGAGGAGATTTTAACAAAAACGGATCGGAAACCGACTCGAGTTTATTGTATTGTGACAGCGAAGTTATATGGAATGTATCCCATTACCAGAATACAAAAAGGGCAAAAGGGACAGGGTGCACTTGTATTTGCGGTGCAGAAAATTTGTCTGAAGAAATGGAAGTGGTGAAGTTCATCTTATAATTTTCTGAAAATTTCGTAAGCGTTGCTTTAATATTTTTATTTAGTTGAAAATTGCACTGCAAAAGAAAGCTCAAACTACTTAGAAACTGCCTAGACTTCAACTACTTTAAAACAGAAAATTACCAATCCACAACGGCACAACTACTGGCCAAGTTACAATGATTCTTGCACGATCTGTTTTGTGACGTCATACGCAGTCGTTTCATTGGTTGACAGCTTTAT
Organism: Holothuria scabra; assembly: GCA_037179385.1. NCBI lineage: Eukaryota > Metazoa > Echinodermata > Holothuroidea > Aspidochirotida > Holothuriidae > Holothuria > Holothuria scabra. The sequence continues at coordinate 12,667,694 of CM074179.1, forward strand.
CATTATGAATTTACACGTATCCTTTGGGCCAATTACAGATAAATTACCTGTATCGCTTTTGATCAACGTCAGCGTCTTGTTTATTAGTCCATGCTGGTCGTTAATACTCGGTACCCTGTTTATTCTAATCAACTCAGTACTCAGTATATTGTGATCAGACCAATAACCAGGGAGAAAGGGAGGGGGAAAACCCCTTGTAAAGTTTTCCTCCTCCCGGAAGGTTGAATTTTGTCATTCGCTCAAAGGCCAAATCTCCTCACTTTAGACAGTTTCACTTTCCGTAACCTTCTAACCTAAATCCCTCTCGCGATTGTCTAAAACTCATCCTAATTAAGACACATTAGCTCAGTTTATTGCTTCAGAGTGGGTATACAAGGTCTTCTATGTAATCAAAACACTCCTCTCCATTTTGTGTGCGTGTCCTATGTTTTTTTTCTGTCTATCAAAGAGTGTGCCAGAAGAGAAATTCTGTAGAATACTACAAAAATCGTAGATTGGGGTGAGAATTGAAAGCTTTTAATTCAATTTTAAGCATTCGGCCTCTGTAAAGTGTTCACCCAAAACCTTGTCTAGCTAACAGGTTGATTCCAATGCAATGATTGAATCTCTGGTCGTGTAAAACTTGTATGGTCTACACTGTCCTCTTTTATTCCATGAATACATTTCACCCAAATGTGTTTACCAGGTGGTTACATAAATGAATGAAAAGTATTAAACACCGTGAAGTACGGATAACTTCATAATGTAATGACTAGATATCATTTTAGACAATACAATTAAAAGGGAATTTGGAATTTGTAAGAAATGCAGAATTTTATTGAAAGGGCCAAATGACCCACATGAGACCTTTTCCAAACACATTAGGAAACAACTTAAACTTTATCAAAGACCACTAAGTGGTCAAACAACAACATTTAGAAAGGCCCACGACTCTGTTTTACATTAACTGGACCGTGTGGCCCTAACGAGACCTTGGACCGGACATTCCTGAAATGATTCAAATGACCCACGTCCCAGGAACAATTGTGTGCAATTTTCAAAGTAATTCATAAAGCATGTGCCATGTAGTATGAACTAAAATAAGCCGAGAAGTGGAAACACTGTAAATTGCACCCTGAGTTCTGTGAAAGACTCCTGAAAAGTCGGTCCGTGTCCCATTGGACCACATTTCCACCGTCTACACTGGAAAATAGGTCTGGAGAGACAATGATTCTTTGCAAGTTGAAAATATCTGCCCCCTGGAAACATATTACTGTAATGATTTTAAGCGGACATAAACTGTAGTCTTCCCGAAAAACTTGTCTGGTGAGAGTGTGACATGATTTCTACATAACCGCCGGGATACAATTTTCAGGGTAGACATGATTTCCTTACAACCGGGGTTAGAGGTTGTCCGACCATGGAGATCCATACTCCGACGAAGAGTAATGAGAAGAAAGACTAAAACGAAAAGACGCCATCTCTTACATACCCAAAAAGAGAGACTGACAAATTGACATTTAACTAGAAATGTGTACGTCTTGTGGTTGAAATACAAGGATTTTGGTGGGGCTGGTGTTGAAAACTTTTAGAAGACTTAGAGCAGGGAGATGTTACAGCTCACTAGACTTACATCAGGGAGATGTTACAGCTCACTGGATAGCCAATGGTTAACCCGTTACCGTTGTGCTTCGATCGGGGCATATTTGCGCGCCTCGGGAGTGGGCGGAAAAGCGGACGTAGCACGCCCCGCGTCGGTTTCCGTAGGCCATTGACCCCGTTACTTTAAACTATTGTCTCTCTCGTTGTTGTGGCCGAATTTTCGGGTAGCTACTCGCAGTTTCGAGCTCCGCGTGAAACAGTAAAGATGGGCGACAGCCGAGCTCTCCGCATGGGTCCAAAAGGACCCAAACAACGGTAAAGGGTTAAGGCTGGTATTTGTTTTCCTGTGAGAAATGTGACAGGCACTTAAGTTTGTTTTGTATGTATAAATCCTGATCGTTCGCAAGAGTCATAAGAGTTGTTGAACCAGGGTAGTGTGATTATATAGGCTATAATTACGAATCATCTCTTTTTCTTTTTGGTATGAGTCCTTTTTACAGAACCCTCTCCTACTTCTGCTTTGACTGGTTTTACCGACAGATTTGTAGCCGATTTTCTTCATGGAATACTGAAGACAAAGGAATATCGGGTACAGGGCTGTCACTTGTACAATGTTGGTCATTAGGACCAAACTTTATCAAACTATTCTCACCCAACAAGTTTAAAAGCCATATTAAATTTTTCGGCTACGATCACTGAATAAAGAATTTGGGCTTTCTAAAGAAATATGTTTATTAGTTCACCGATTGAGTGAAACGTCACGGCGGCACCGCTTTACCCTTCTCACACTTTCAATATAGCAAATTGGAGTAAAAGTTAAAATAATAACATAAGAAAAACATTGTAAATACATTTTGCATAAAAAGGATTCATCAGAGTATTGTGTTCCTGGAAAATTTCATTTCGTCCATGTTTAAAATGACGATTCAGTATAATGACCAACGCAGATGAGACATCTGGTCATTCTTAAAAAAGTCATTCCAGGAAAGATCATTAGTAGAAATCTGTCAGTGTTGACTCAAAATAACACGCAGCCGTCATTTTGGATGTATAAAGAAACAAACGATACCAAACTATATCAAGCTCACTACGGTGGATTGGGCACATAAGAAATAGCCCGGAATGGTCACTTTGTTAAACACTCCAGTACATTTAGTGCTGTCTACATAACATTTCATTATTTTCAAGGTGGCGGTCGGCCGACAAATGCCATCTTGGATTTGGGGAAAATAATGCTTACACTATGTCAATACTCATCCAGTGGATTAGCCACATTTAGAAATAGTCGAAATGAACACCTGATTCATCACTATGGTACATTTGACGGTCGACGGCTATTTTGAAATTTACAGGTATATTAAAAATCACTTTTTCCCTGATGTGATTTTAATAAACGTTCCTGTTTATTCCCTGCATTTTAAGAGGTAGAAAACTACTGACGGAAAGTTTATTGCATTTGTTTATTTTTAGGGGGTGGGGGATGGGGGTGGATGTAAAACGTAAATCGACAGTTCGAATCGTTTCAAAAATTCGGGATGCAAAAGAACTTTTTTATTTTGTCCCATACAATAGTTTTTTAATCTGTTTTTCACCTTATGTTTAAAAATTTGTGGAACATTAACTTTTGGGCAACAAAAATATTCTAGCTTCTTTGAATTCTGTTTAATCGTAAATCTAGTATTGGTTTATCAAAGGGTATATATACAGAGTTTTATAGCAGATTTAGAACTTACGGAAGCCGAGAAAACGACTTAAATTTCCGAGGAGAAATGTACACAGATGAGCACTTTAGGTCTTTAGATTCCATTAACAGTTACCATTAACATAAAAACCATACGTCGTCTTTTTCTTTAAAATATTAGGCCCATTATTTATAGTTGAACAAATAAAACGATTTGATGAAGTTTTACCTATTTAATATTAAGAGCATCTGATTTTACGTGATTTTTTCAAATTTGCGAAATGTTAACTTATGGCTAGAAAAACATTTCAGCAAGTTTTTAAATTTACTGAGGGAGCCTTGATTTACGCTTATAGGCGTCTATTGAATTTCAACGGAGAGTTAGTACGCTGACGGAATTGTGGGTAAAGCTTCCAGGAAAACGCCGAAATAGTAGTTGAAGAAGATTTTCCTAGCAGCTATGAAATCAATCCCCTTGGAAACATGATATAATTCAGTTTTGAATTTGTAGATATTGGTGGCTGGTTATTCAAGCGTCACATTTAATGGGATTGGAAGGGACATGTACGTTTGTAGATACATTCTGCCAGGAAGGGCATTGCTCTCATATCAATTGGCCCCTCGTTTCTGACGTATGGTAAATGACGCATGGATATCATTAGTCTCAAACGTTTTGGGTTATGTAGCAACGTTGCGACAAGAAAATAAATTTTTGATACAATATGAGAGTCAATATTATGAAATTCTAAACTTGGATTTAAGGCTACTTTTCATAAGCGTTTTGAGAAACATCAATTAAACGAAGTAATTCAATGCAAAATTCAATAAATTGTGCAGAAGGACCGACTTTTTTCCATCAAGTTCGGTGCAGAAGCACACTTCAGCCGTCCTCCAATTTGACTTGGGACCACGCTCCCCTAATCCCCGCCCGCAACCCCGCGACCTCCCTATCGAGTATGACAGTACTTATTTAATGATTAATTCGGAAGAGGTCGTCAATTATCACAAAATATCAAATATAATATTGTATTTTTCTAGATGTTACGAAAACATCGTTCAAGAATCTCATCTGTGGTGGCGCCAAGTTTTTTCCTGACGGTTAGTTATATTTGATAGTAAGACAGAGTTTGACGGCCCAGTTTCTAACCAATCATTGGTTCAAGTCGAGCCGGCCACGGCCTTTTACCAGTTGTGGATCCCTGGCTTGTTTTCCTACTCCATTGCTTATGCTGAACACCAGGCACAATGGCAGTGCTGCAGGTTCCATTTCTTAAGTCCTGGGTATGACCCGGCCAGGACCGTAACTCCCAATCTCCTGGCTGCAAGTCTGATGATATTACCAGTTGACCATGCAGTCTGTTGACTTTCACGACGGAGGAGGGAGGGAGGGAGGGGGGGGGGGGCATTTCTAGGCCCGATCAAGGTGATAAGTTCCGGAAGGGACGTAACTGGCAGATTTGACGGGCGCGAAGCGCAAATATTTAAAAATCCGGGGCTTGTTTTAAAGAAAATTTGATTTTTTTTTTAAAGAAATTTATATTACATTTCTTTTCATGACCTTCAAAATAATCGGGATACTTGTAGAAGAATCTGCCCTTTTTATGACAAAAAAATTATATAAAAAATAGCATGGGTGACTGAAATTCGTTATGGTGACGGACTTTATTGTAGGCTTGCGTACTATCCCCTCATAGCAAACTGTAACTTTAATTCGCCCGGAAAGCCTGACCTTGAACAAAGATTTGATTATTAAAACTTTTATTGCAGAGATTTTGGTATGTGGCTGTTTGGTGAGGTGAAACTGAAAAATTTTGGCGCCGTTAATGTAAATGTAACGCCCATTAAGGGCAAAACTAAGTGGAATGTTGGGGTGTTTGAAATTGGCTTGAGTTTTTTTATTGTAAGGAGTATTAGCCGAAACAGGAAAATTTATCGGTTTAAAACATTTTGCCTTTTTTATGATAAAGGAACTTGAAAACCTGAAGCTCATTGAAGAGGGAATTGGAACGTCATGATAGATTTGGGGGCCTTTATTGAAGAATCTTATCATCTTATCAGAAAGATCAAGCAGCCGGAGCGCAATAGCGTAGCAAGAATTGTGTACCCCCCCCCCCCCCCTCCCCACGCCACTGCTGCATGGAGCGACTTGTAGTTTGTTAAGGTTACTAAATATCATCATGTATGTAAAGACTCTTGGACGGTACCGATTCCCCCCAAAATTTGGCTTTCACTGACCATGTTTTTGAAAATCTGAAGCGTAGATATTAAAGGCAGAAAACAGAAGAAGCATTTTAAGTTTGGGGGTCTGAAATATTTTTGCCCCAAAATGCAATCCTGCTTGGTATATCCAAGCGGAGCGCCACCAGTTGTTGATGCGGAGTGTCCAGAAAATGTTAAAAGATAGCTACCCCTCAGACTGTCAGATAACCAGAAATGGCATTTCCCAATCTTTTAAGTGGGATTATAAGGAGTCACTCTTCCGCCCTTTCGTTTGCAAAAAAATGTTTCACTTGCAAAGTGATAAAAGGAATAACAAATGATTCTTAATAACGATACCAAAAGGAATACAATGTGCAAGCCTGCGATGTTCTGTTCAGTAAACTGTTCGATTGAAAAACTTAGCGGTGCGCCACGGTTGGTTTGAGCAGAGCGTAGAAAAAGTTTTGAAAAATTGAACCCTTCAGACGGCACAAAATGGTATACCCAGAAGCTTGTAACTTGGGGCAAAGCAGTCGTTATTTTTTAGCTTTACTTTGCAAAAACATTTTTACCCAAGTAAAGAAAATCAACAACTTGCTATTTGATCAGAAAATTATGAAATGTACCACAACCATTAGATGGAATGGGTTTGTATGTTATCGGGAAAAAAGTGGTACAACGTTATTGAGAACATGTTTTTGCTCTATTGAGAATCTTGGCTGCATTCAAGATCTACTGAATTGATAAAATTGTCTAAAGTATGTGACTGCCCGAGCTTTTCAAATATAGCTCCAAATTGCATTTAACGTCCCTCCCTCACTCAACTTTTTTGACAGCCTTGGATAATTTTATGGTAATGGCGAATTTGTCACCTCAGTCTCATTTCATAAGGAAAGAAAAAAAAAAGAACGAGCAACTGTAATTGTAGTTCTTTACTACATTTCTTTTTTGATTTGGTAGGACAGTAAAAAATGAAGTAACATTCTATTGAAATGATTTTACGAGAAAAAAAGACGGCAGTTTTTGTTTATTTTAGCCTTGCTTAGTCTCCCAATATTTCAAGGTGATAATTTTTGTTGGTAACATTTTCGACAGTGTTTTGAAACACTGCCATCTATTTCCCGAAGCCGCGAAATGTACACAAAATGAACTGAACATTTATTGGCACACGTACCTGTATTCATAAAACAGTTGCACAGCTGTACAGGTGGTTTACAGGTTATGCCAGGTGAGTACGACGTTTATTGTGGTAGTAATAATTGTAGGATAATTATTTGTTATTTGAATGGTCTATTTTAATCAAAGATTGCATTCAGTAATGCATATATGTAGCAGTTAGACCAGACAGACAGCTGTTAAAACAACTCCCTGTGCAGTATGAACTTCTCACTCTCAATAACTGTACCTACACAAGGAATATATGGCCGTTGTCACTGATTTAACAAATTATCTGTCGTTGAATTGTTACTCGGATATAATCTTTCATTCAGTTTTAAGCAACTGATAGGTGTTGGTGGGTATTCATTCAGGTAACGTTTTCTTCAGTAGTCCTATTCACAAACATTTTCTCCAGTAGGCTATATTTTCTTGTTTGATGAAATCTGCGAAAACAACTTTTTCATGGTAGATGAACTTTACAACCGCCAAGGGGCCCAACTAGGCCTTGCAAATGAAATTCTGTATTACCCTTACTTCAGTTTGAATCCACAGCCTTGACCAAACGTACATGTAGCATGGTTAGGATTACTGGTAAAAACGGAAGATAGCTATCAGGTTTCCTCTCAGAACTATTTGAGTATAGTTCATAAATTCAATCCTATATATAGGCTAGCTGCCTAGGGACATGACTTTACTTGGCCGAATGTTGTTAAACCTCAGACGATCCCAGTTGAAAGTGGTCAAAAATGAATATTTCCGAATATGACTGAGCCCCGAAAATTTGCATCCACTGAAATATTATTTCACTTATTTTAGCAGCTGTGAGGCAGAACAAAAATACGCACCATCGCTGGTTCAAAATTTGCCAATTCAAACAAACATTTGTATGTTAATGCATATCAGCGTAGTTTTTCTCGTACATTCGATGGAACAGTTAAATAGTCGACTATATATCAATGTTTTACACCGATAGTGAGGGCGGTGATAAAAATCCGTTTGTCCCTGGTTTCGAAATGCCGCCTGCAAGTATTCAACGATCAAAATAAGATCATTGTACGTAGCAACGAAAAGTACGCACTTTCATTTTACGGAGAGAAGTTGGGACCGGAGGGGAGGGGGGATTCCCCGTGAGCAAGTAGCCTAAAATGTATAATTTCACTTGAAAATTCTGGAGATAAGTTTACCAATTTGTTACTATTCCATTACAACGACATGCCAAAAATTCCGTCCTAATAGCAATCTCATTGCATTAAACTACTTGTTTTTTTACGGGGAATATATAGATATTAGTACCCACAATACTCTTTTTTCTTGAAAAAAAAAACGGTTTTGTTCAAAATGGATTGGGCTATTAAAAATATTAAAACAAAAGATAGCCTAATAGTCTTTAGCATATCTTTTAGTTCAAGTGAAACACAGGCTTAAAAAATTTGTTTCAATAAAATATTTGTTTACCCCTCTTTCGACGAAGGGTGGTGTAACTTACCTTTTGTGTCAAAGTATTAAGCCTACAAAAATATTTCCTTGTGGACAGTGGAGACATCAGTTTATGATTCTTAGATTTACTGTTTGTAAATACAACACTATCAAAACCTTTTACTGTTTTCTGGGCAGTAGATGCCCTCTCTAATTTCAGTTCAAGAATTAATTAAGTAGAAAAAACAAAACATTGAGATGACCTCTGCCTGAGTCCAGCTTGTACATTAATTGATTTAAAAAGCTTTCAAATTATTTAGTTCAGTAAAGCCTACTAAAGTTTTTCTTAATATTTAGAACTTAATCATCCAAAACCGGCGTGTTTGTTTAATAAAAAATCACAATTTCTCGTGCTACTATTTTATTTACTTTAGAACAAATGCCTTAAGGCCTGATAATTAATCGTTTTTTTTTTTTTTTGGGGGGGGGGGGAGGGTATCTTTAAGATTGTGTTTATATGGTGGTTTTGGAACAAATTCAATTCTAACAATTAAAAGAAAATAAGAGAGGTCTTTTTAAGTCTGGTGGCGGTGTCCATTAAACCGTTTTTTACATATAAAAATGTTTGTCCCTGGGTATGAAAAATGTAATCATCTCAAGTCATCATACTAGTCTTAAACAATAAATTAACTCTAAAAGGGGTACACCAATTAAACATTTATTATGCCCCCACTTTGCAAAAAAAATTAAATTCGAAGCTTGTTTAGCGGTTAAACACTAAATGTTTCATATTTAAACATGTTTAAAAGCGAAATTTTTAGTCACTGAACGTGCGTATTTAGCACGTATTTACACAGGGGAGACAAAAATTGTTAAGAAATTCGTTTAATTTGTAAATTACTTTTTACAAAAAAAATAATATAAAATGCAGTGGGAAACGTTTGTAATTTTGCGCTTCTTTTCTGCAAAACTATTCATCTTAAAAATATGACAATATTCGCATATCAAAAGTTATATTTTTCAAATTTCTCAATGTTTGCAAGCTCACCTAGTTGCGTTATACTTATTGTATCACACTGTGCATTCCCCGGCAAAATCTAAATTTACGTTTTTACTCAATTTTATCATTTCCTGACGTTAATATTTGAAAATAATTATCGTTCTAAATGTCTCTCCAATCTACACGCCTAACACGATATCTTATTTCATCATTTTATGTAAATTCTTTTCTCAAATTCACTAAAGGTTTGTGGTATATTTCTCCTTTCAATCCAATCCACTGTTTTATTTTACTTTACAGATTTCCATTTCTTGTGTAGATCTGACTAACTGCTACAGTACAGTGGACCTGCGTGGCGGGAATTATCTCCAGTTAAAATCCAATATCTCTATACCAGTCCTCACTACACTCAACAAGCTAGTGATAGACACGTACGAAGAAGGCAGAGAAATAACATCATAAGAATTTACAGGCATCTTACAGTATTCATCAAAGTGTCTGGCGTTGAAGGAACTGGAGTAAGTATTGCAATTAAAATGTTCGTAATATAAATGAGACTGTAAGAAATAAATTGGTGTAATGTTTAAATACGTCATTAACACGTTATTTTAGCGGGACTAACGGTTCGGCAGGAAAGTTTTAGACAATGTACAAAAGTGATATTTTATGCTAGGAAATCCTATAGCAAAACCTGTATAGGTAGTTTGTTTCAGACAGACCTGTATAAATAATTACAAATTAAAATGTTGAGTGCAGCTTTATGTAAAACGTAAACATGATAAAAATATGAACATCGAGACGTTTAATTTTTAAATGTTATCAATTTAGTATAAAAGTAGGGTAGGAGAAAGATGATTCATTAAACACTTTTGTAAAAAGTGTAAATTTGTGTCTGGAATTTCAATTAAATGTAAATTACTCAATCTGAGATTCTTCTTAGGCAAAACACAAAGCCTGTATAGGATTTATAACATTGACAAAGTCATTGAAATTATCACATGATTGCTTAAATCAGTTTATCAGGATGGCTTATATAAAAAAAAAATTATGTAATTAAGGGATAACTTTCAATTTAAAAAAACGGCCTTCTAAAAGTAGAGCATTTACTGAAACAAATAAACAGTTACATCAAAATGGTGCATCACTGAAATCAATCATTACATTGGATAAAAACTCTTTTCAGGCTGAATTTTATAAAATAAATAAATGTCAAATAAAAAAAGATTAACAGAAACCAAAGTTTTAACATTGTTTTACCCTTTCCTTAGAAAGTTTAAAAAAATAATATTTATTGCTAAAACATCCAGTACCACAGTTTATACATGTAGTTTGCTTCGGCTTGATGTATGCCGTATAAATAATCATTTTCAAACATTAAACTTGAATGCAGTTTTTGTGAAACAGATATTACATTTTAATAGAGCAACGTTGAATTTTCTATTTTTTGAATTAATAAAAAACTAGGAAAGGTGTAGTATTATGAAATCTACACTTTTGTAAAAGGGTAAATGAATATTTGAGATTTTCATTTAATATAGCTTTCGTTAACTAACTTGAATAGATACGTAAAGGGCAAACAGAACGGCTAGTATAGAGTATCAATAATTGATGTTTTTTCAGCTTTTACATAAGTGTCTTTTATAACTAACTACTCTATTTTACAATTGTCAATATCAGGGATAAAGAACAAGGGAAACCTTGCAAAAATAAAAAAAAAAGATGTTCCTTCTTAATTGACAACATGTATTTATTTGGGAATTTTACAACAACGTCCACCAAATGTAACTATAATATAAACAAAGCTGGTACCTAACTGAGGTAAATTATTAAATTTCAAAACAGTTTTTTGGCTCCAGTTTTAAGTTTATAAAGGTAAATAAAGAATTGGAAAAAGAATTCTTTCACCGAAATAAGCAAGGAGACTAAAAATTTATTCCAATGGCAAAACTACTTTTTAAACATAATATATAACTTGAAGCTTGTAATCTTTAAGTTATTTTACCTGGAAAAAGTCTCTTCTAACCAAACAATTTACAGATTATACTCAAATGGATTTACAAGCTTGTCACAAGACAGCTTTAATGTGTGAAGGAAATGAAATTTTAATTTAAATTAGAGACAACGTATCATAATAACACCTTCAGTTAGTAACATGCATGTTATGGGCAGAAAAATATTTTTTGCTTTCTGCTGCTCAACTATTTAATTTATAATTTGATAAAATTACACGGTTCTAGAAGTTTTACACCAATCTCATGACAAAAAAGAGACGAACATCAAGCATGCAATCAATCTTTTCAGTGTACAGACAAAACAGGTCAAACTTTATCCTTACATATCAAAATATTGCACAGGAATGATCCTTGATAACTGTAATCATAATATATGTCATTCATTTTATATTGAAATAATAATTTTACTTAAGCTTACTGTAATATGCAATTGTTCTGATATTAATTTATTGAACTAATTTATTGTTTACCATAATTTTTCTAGTATTATTATGATATTTTTTTAACTTCAAGGGAATTATACTTTAATATTAAGGTCGAACCATCATCCCTACAAATGTTAAGGATTTAAGTGTGTTAAATACGGTAAGTCTTCTGAGTCCTGAAAACTTAGCCTTAATTTCAGTTATATTTGTCGAAGCTATTTAAAAACATCCCCCATAGTTTCACACATTAGTCTAGCAATAAAATTGTGTTTCTTCCAAGTTTACCAAGTTTACCCTACTTTTTCAAAATACTGTGCATAAAAATGGTAGTACTTCTAATTATGCCCGTCAGAGGCTAGATCACTGCAGTACATAGTAACACATGTACTATAGTATATACACACTGTTTACAGGACAAGACACTGAACTTTAAATGACCTTTATAAAAGAAACACCTGTCAATATATACAACTAATAAGAAAGAGAAAGTATTTACATAACAATAAATCAACAGCCAGGTGTATGAACAACATCTATGACATGACATTAATGTGAAAGTTTGATAATAAGGAACACGTCGTTGGTCTTTCAATTGATAGGTTATGATATACAGCAGTGTGAATTCGTCAATATTCTCACTTACTGTAAAATAAAGCGAAATCATGTTGTATATAACTATATACACTACTCGTAAAGGGAAAGAATCATACAATTGAATTAGTCTTTTTACTAAGATGATAAAAATTTTATACGGAGACGACAAGATTAATTTATTAACCAGCAATGCTTACGTTTATTTCCATGTAAGCTAGCATTAAGTTATACGCAAAACTACATTTTCTTTTATGTTATAAATATTCCTGTATAAATGATAATCTACTAGATCTTTCACTGTGTCATCTTTCTTCTATCAGGTTCTATTGGTGTCTGCTGCCACCATCCGTCCAGGCTGAGTCTGTTTCTGTTCTTAGATCAAGAAACGTTAAAGGTAACATACAGTCTATTATACTGTGTAATGAAAATAAATGAAATGTACGTTAAATTATCACAGGAATGGTCACTGCTGTGTCGTGAATAACAAATGAATTCTAAACAGTACAAATAAAATTATTTTAGATGAAAGTAAAAGTATTATAAATTTGCAGTGATTTTCGTTTCAGGTTTGATATTTGATCTAATTTTACTAGATGAGAAAATGTAAGCAGGTAAAAGAAATAAAACCAATACGATTAAGTTAGACTGAGTTGAAAGGGCTAAATTGAAATTGAACATTTTAATCTGATATCCAACACTGGATATTAAAACAATCGTTTCCATGGAGATGTCATTATATTTGTATCTTTGCATCTCAACTAAGTATCAAAGAGTAGAATGGATAATTAGATAAGTCATTACAATTCAAAAGTATATTGAAGGCATTTTCAGTTTAGGGTGAATAACTTAAGCAAAATTGAAAAGAACTTTTATTTATGTGATTTAAATAAGACATTTAGATGTATTTTATATAACCTAACTTCAATGTTGAAAATCTATTCAGAGCTATTTAATATTACTTACTGTCTTGATTAATAATGAATTAATGCTCATAATGAATTATTTATTAAAAAGTGTATATTTTTTTGTTCGTAACAGGGGTGACGGGTTTACAGTATTATTAAATGACATAACAGTCATCACAAACAATCTGTCTGGAATGTTACAATACGACACATAAAATACTGTGTCAAACGAGGGTTGGAATTGAATAGAACGTAGATTTAAGTAAATGCTGTGTGGGTTATATATACATGACACTGTGTGTGTCTTACGATTTATAATAGTTGACTCGCATTTTTATATTCCGTACATTATACAGCCCAACATATTTTACTCCAAAACAGGTTAGGTCAATCTTAATATAAATGTAATACGGTGTGCAATTAAAAGTCGTGTTAGTATTTAAACAATTAATTAGCATACTTTACAAACAGGTTGAAATTCTAAACATGTTTCGATAACAACTAAATAGTTAGCAACTTAACATGTTTCAAAACAAAATGTTTAGGGAATCGGACACTTGCATAGAATCGTTTAAAAAGAGGGGCAAAAAGTGTTTAGAAAAACGTTTACGTCTTAAAGACCTTTTTGGAGTGTGTTGTCTGTAGTAAGTACCTTTCTTCAATAGTGTTTTTTATTTAATTAGCTACACTTTTAACCTATTTTTCACACTCGATATGGTCTCTTTCCGTGTCTATCGAAGTTTAAATGTGATAGCGAAGCTGGGAAAGTATTCTTGAATGTGTGTCGGTTTTGTTTCAATATCACATGTGACAGCATTTTATATTAATTTATTTGATATGGCTTCTGTCAATATGACCAAGAATGCTTTATGTGAGTGTTGTATTTGTTTCATGCTTCATTTGTTTCATGCTGAGATATTTTAAATAACTTACCACACGGTAAGTTTGTACGTAACAAAAGGTTTGGTTTACTGGTATACAGATTTATATAACCCGACAGGTTATTTAACCGATGACTACAATGGGACGTTCAATATTTTGTAATAATAGATATGGGGGGGGGGGGGTTACAAGTAAAAAGAGGCCAGTGATTCTTTATGCAACTGAAACATAACTGAACAAAAATAAATCTTACAGTTGTGTTGACATTGCAATGTACATGTATTGGTCATAATATTTTATGATAAACTTAGTCTCTGACCTAGATGACATTTATTCTGTCACATGATATCCCCCTCCCCGGGGTTTCACCTCGCCATTTTATGTTTCACTTCTTGATCAAAACTCGAAATAACAAACTTCCCGTGTGAAGTCGCAATGGAAGTATACTTGTTTGTAAATTCGGGACATTTCCGAGACTTGTTATTCATTTCTTGTCTTTAGATGAATCTAATTGGCTTCAACTGAAAAAGCTGTCCCTGCGTTTATAACCCTGTACTTGTTTGAAAAAAAATTATTTCGTCTTGTTTCTTGTTTATTACAGTCACCTGGCATCCTACCAGTACTTTCTATCAACTGAATCTACAGTCCCGTCGCTGGAAGGTTAGAGAACATTACTTTACAAACTCTCAATCTAGCAACACTTATTTGTGAAGTTGACGTTTAAACATGATCATGATCATGTAAATATTAGTCTTATAAGAAGTGACGTACGGAGGATTTCTCTGTTCAGGGGGCTATGTAGTATGCTGAGAGAACCCAAGCTTAGATTAGGGGTATCTCCCTCCTCTTTGAATTTTTTAAAAAGTTGAAGTCCTAGTATGTCATCTGGTGCCATGTATGCACCCTTTTGAACGGAAAATTTGGAGTGTTAAAAATGTTCGTATTTTTCTGAACTGAAAAAAAATTCAAAGACCAAAAACAATGGAATCAATAAGAGGCCTTGAAGAAACAATCCCGTTTGTTTACAAAAAAAAAAAATGGAGAAATTGGAGGTCCCTACATGCAATCTGGTGCCATATACATCACCTTTTAAAGTGAAATTTACGTTGCTCAATACGCCGACAGGATTAAAACAAACGAGTGGCATCCGTGAGGAGAGAGGGGGCTACCAATTGCAACCCCCCTCCCCCAATTATGCCACTGCCCATAGGGATATCTTTAAGATTATAATTTATTTAAGCGCTGGAAAAATATGAATGGATAAAGACAGAATTATTTTTCAGAGACTTAGAAACAAGTTTTTTAATGAAACAAAAATGCATCACCACGAAGTTCTTAATACTTTGATGGGACTTCAATCCTGTCTGTTAGTTGAAAGAGAAGATAATATTGCACTTCATTGTTATTCCACTATGATACCGGTACGTAGATATAGTGTAAACATTAAAAGTGGTAAGGTATGGTACACTGGAATATAGGGCTGTAATTCAATTGGTGACTGTCGGCCTATATCCTGACACCCCTTTGTTCCGACACTAGTATGTTTTGACACCCATGCCTATATTTGTCTAATCTGTCGAAATACATGGTTTCGGAGTATAGAGATTATTTAACTAATTAGCTATTAAAATGCACTTGGCCAGTTGAAGTTCTTTAATTGAAATTCCATGTGACCAATAACCAGTAATTAATTGGGTAAATATGAGCAATAAGTTACACTTGTTTAAAAGCTTACAGAGACAGATAGTTCCTCTTAAAGGGCACATACTCATTTAGGAAAGATTCTTACATTTTTTGCCTTAACAAAAAAATTTAGTATTCCCTTTTTATTTGTAACATTAAAAATGAAAATATTATTTGATCGGACTAAAGTTTTAGTTCAAAACTCATCTGGTATCATTGTTTAAAGGCACAGTTCTCTCATCCCAAACAGTAATAATTCTCCTTACCTTCTTACTTAAGCTCCTCCCACAATTGTCTAAAATTCATGCTCATCCAGATACAATCTCAGTTTATTGCTTCAATGCGAGTATAGAAAAACTCAATTTATACAATGAAAGCACTCTCAGTACCGTTCATGCTGTGTAATATAAACTTTAGTACCCTGCATTGTTTGAATTAGCTGTCAATCAAAGAGCTGAGCCAATTGAGAATTCCGATACCCCCGTACCAAAACTGAAGTGTGGAGGGATAGGTTTGGCCCTTTAATAGAGTGTGCTATGATTATCAAATTGTGAAAAATACGCTACTTCCACTAAAATCTCAACCCTGAGACTCCCTCCTGTACCCCAGCAAATATATTTCATCACTCTAAAAAATATTTAAACGATTTTGTTTAAAAATTAGGATACTCACGAAGGTGAGTATTTCTACTCGAAATAAGTGAGTACTTCAACTGAATTTGTGCAAAAGTTTACACAAATTGCTGAATTTGTGCAAAATTTTACACAAATTGAGTTGAAGTACTCACTTATTTCGAGTAGAAGTACTCATTTTCGTGAGTATCCTAATTTTTAAACAAAATCGTTTAAATATTTTTTAGAGTGATATAATATCTGTTAAGTCATCCATCTTCTTCACATCAAAATGTAATTATTGTTAACTTGACCTGTAATTAAACTACCGGTCCGCTGTATTTGCTGACATTTTATTTTTATTTTCTAAAAATTGTCAGAGGTTGTTTGAAACACCAAATACAGTTATTGCTAGCTACAAATATTACTAGCAAACACTGAGTAGTGCTCGCTTTCTTTCCTTTTGTTTTTTAGCAAAAAATTATCATTTTCTGGACCCCGTCGATTTTTCAAACATTAATACATACATATAAACAAAATGGTAGGAGTAGGTGATACTGTTCTGAGATCACGATCCATGTCGTCTGCACATTAGAATATATATATAGCCCACCTCTTCTGCATGAATGTCGCCAGTCAACCAGCATTCAACATTAGTACGTCTGGTTAGAAAGTCCATAAAATTGCACTGTATGGGCGAACTGAAAAATGTATTCGAATAATAAATTTTGAAATAATATTTGATTATATATATCTCGTTCAAATTAAGGCTTTTACACGACGAAAAAAAAAAAACAAAAAAACATGCGTATGCAGTGGGAAAAGTACGACTCAATCCTGGTAAGGGAATCATGATAAAGTACATGATTATCTTATTTGTCGGGGGGGGGGGGAGGGGGTGTGTGTGTGCAAAGAGCCATAATGTTTGAAGTATGCACAAAGTAAGCCTGATCCTCTGTGAACAGGACGGAATTTTCCCTTCCCCCAAAGATCAACGCCATCAGCATCCGTCCGACGCGGACTTTCCGCGACAGAACGCCTGCTTTCTTGTTGGAAACTGTTTGGCAATTTCCCGACGCACCCTGCAGCTCTTCTTCGGTGCCTCGGGATGATGTCATAAAACATGTGAGAAATGTAAGGATTAAACGCACGACATACATTAATATTCATTGGAAGTGTTGCCTTACATGCGCATTGACAGTGTCTCGTGACTGATTTGACTATGGACTTGCTTTTAGGTGCCTTAATAGCATATAGGGAGCTGTGATTTGGCCGAGTAACAACTTCCTGGATGTAGATGGAGTCCCTCAGGTTTTTTAACCTTTTAAAACGCCAAATTTCAATGACGTTTCTTAGGAAAATACTCAACCACTTAATGACTTAAGAAACATCACGTCAGTAAGGGTGCACTAACACCTTCCCCTACGAGGGTCAAAATGTGAGGGGGGGGGGGCAGGGGATAACTGTTGTCCAAATTCATAATTCATATTGAGAATATATTTTCATCTCTCTCATATTGCCGAAAAAAATGCTCTGCTTTTGCAGTTTTGTGAGAGCATTCCCTCGTTAGGCTCGTTTCTCTCTCAAACTTCGTAAGGTTTTGCACTTGCCCACGGTATTATTACTAAGTTCCAAGTACACTCTAAAATCAAAAGAGTGAACTTAGTCACTCTTTGATCGAGTGAAAAGTATAAATTCGCTCAATAAGAGTGATAATTCACTCCAAGAGGAGTAAAGTTCCCTCCAAAAAGAGTGAAGTTCACTCCAAAAAGAGTGAAATTCTCTTAAAACAAGTGAAGTTTCCTTCTTGATGGAGTGCCCACAGTGATCGCTCTTAAAAAAAGAACGATCATTGCAGGCACTCGTGGAAGAGTGAATTTTCCCTCTCCCTCTAGTGAATTCCACTCTTTTTGGAGCGAACTTCACTCTTTTTGAAGGGAACTTCACTCCTCTTGGAGTGAATTTACACTTTACACTCCTTCAAAGAGTGACTAAGTTCACTCCTTTGATTTTAGAGTGTAGCCATTAACATTATAAGAGTGCCTTTCAAGCCCTCTTGTAATTAAAATTAATTTCTTTTGTTTTACGTTTTAATCTTATGTCATTAAATAAAGTGATCAATTTTGTTGTTAAACGTATCACAATCCTCCCTCATATTGTTTCTATGTCCGATTTGAGATTTTGGATTGACAATAAAGTATCATGTTCCCCAGCATGCATTACACAGCTGATGTTCAATCAAAAGCAGAATATGCCCCTGATATTCCGTAAAATATTTTAAACATGATCTCGTTAAACATGAACCATTACATTGTAATTCGACTCTTTTCAACTACGGCCTACAAATAAAGGCATGCTACGGGCCCATCACCAGAGAGCGAGGAACCCCAGTGACGATCTTGCTGATCGGGCCCAAATATGGGCCTTCGAATTTAATTTGTATATAAAGTGTCTTTATTTGATGGTTACTATCAACTATCATCCATTGACTCTTGCAGTGGACAGACAGTATGTTCATCACACAATTATCTATTGATAGATTTCTTTTGTACTCTCTGCCGCTGAAACTGATGTATGTCTGCATACATCTGCCGTAGGTTAGATTTTGACAAAACTCCATTAATGGCAGTAGGTAAGGCATGTAATCCAGGACGACAAACTCTGATTAATATTTTGCTTAACACGTCTCTGGGTGGGTCAAGTGTTTGTCAGTGTTAGACAGTGACGTCCTGAATAAGTGGAAAATGTGGTCGACCCGCACCCTCCCAGGAAAAAAAAAATGAAAGGGAAAGGGAAGAAAAGAACAAAAAGCAACAGGAACGGGAGAAGAAAATGAAAGAGGGAAGGGGCAGTTAAAGCACAACTGTGTAAGTGTCATTTGCATCCAACCCACCATCAATAAGCCAACGGTTTTGCAACGGGCTTTCAAAAGGGTGATTTCAAGCCAGGGGAGGGGTATGAGGGGGTGAGCGGGGCCCAACTATTGGAAAACGTGCATTTTAAAAGGTCTCTTGTGGTGGCATTTGATGCATTCTAGCATACAAAAGGATACAATTTTCTGCATTACTAGTTAGTTAGTGGAGAATGTGCAAAATTTTAATCCCGTGAAGCATTTTTGTCTTCTTTAATTAAACGTTTGTATTGGATGACTAAACGAAACACCCTCCCTCGTACATGCCATTCATGTCACCGAGGTGCTAAACAAAAACAGCGCGTCAAGGCAAATTCTGCTAAATTACTGCACCACCAGCGAGTGCTCCATTGCCAAGCGCAATCTACTTGGTCAGCTGGGTGACCCATTGAAGTGGCATAATGCCAAGTACGAGGAAAGCTTCCCACCCCCACCCCCCACCCCCAAAAATACCAAATTCGGGAGGAATTTGACCAAATTTAATGTGAATCTCACAGGTGCACATCAGTTACAGAAATAGGGCACGCAACGCAAATGTACAGGTGAAATTTTGAAAGACTGAGTTGGTTAGATAGTTAGGAAAGATTCAACGACACACCAACACGAAAGTGTTTTATAGTGTCATACTGTTCAAATACTGTTCAAGTCCTCCCGTTAGGTCACCTCTTACGACAAACGGGGAATGCCGTGGGCATATTCTACAACACCAGCCCACATGGGGACAGGCAATGAGGGACTCGTTCGGTTTTGTGACGCCGAGAATCCGCCAGTCATGAGATGATAGATTATAGGCGATGGTCGGGTACAAACTTCTCGCTACACACGACCTCCTCAGCCCACCTGGATGCGATGTGCATGCAAAAACACATGTTGTTTATCCAAAATTTAGGCCGGTCTTAGGTGGGCAGATTATAGGCGATAGTCGGGTACAAACTTCTCTGCACACACGAACTCCCCAGCCCACCTGGATGCAGTCTTACGTCATAACCAGGACCCGCCAGAGAAAGTGGAATGACTGAAGCAACATATAGAAGCACAAGTATACCAACAGAGAAATTATGGACGGATGTAAACTTTAGACTGAATATTAACTTAAAAATGAAAACTCGCTTCGGTTGCATTTTATTCATTCGAAATTTATGTTGGTTCTAATTGCATTCCATTTAAACGGATGCCTTTCACTATTAACCCCAGAGAGTGTTTAATAGGTGCCCATTTTTTAGGCATTAGTCGGGTACAAACTTCTCGCCACACACGACCTCCTCAGCCCACCTGGGTGCAGTTTTTCGTGACACCCCGGACACGCATGAGAAATTGAAATGATTGAATTATTGTATAGAAGCACAAGTATTCCAGCAGTTAAATTAGGGACGGATGTAAACTTTATACGGAATATTTACTTCGAAAGGCCAAAAGTGACTATTTTCGAATGTATTTTATTCACTCGAAATATATGTTGGTCCTTATTGCATTCTATTTAAAGGGATTCTTTTCACTATTAAATCCTTAGAGAATGTTTAATAAAAGTAAACTTATTTTCTGTTAAAAATCCATTCTTTGCTATCACATTGCTTTTAGACATGCACTCAGACGCCACTTCGAAAAAAAGGTAGTTTACAATTGAGAGACGTTAGTTCCAAAATTAAATATTAACTAACACTCCGTTACACCAACATCATTGGCGGTGGAAAACCTTTACAAATACTATACCGGCATTAATCAAAAGAAATATTCTGGAGATTAAACGGTACAGATTTTTTTTGACATAAATCCATCATTTACGTGGACGTTAAGTATATAGGCCCAATAATCTTACCCAGTATTTTACATTTTAATTAATTTCACTGGACCTTTGTCTTTTCTATCTAGGTGACATTAAAGAATACATTGAGTTGTGGTGACGTAGACTCCCAATTAACTAATTACCCTGCTTTCACAGTAGCCTAAGCAGTGATATGCGGATAAAATATACGTTGTGTATTGAGTGTTTAAATGAGACTAGTTTGTTTTAGAGGAAGTGTGACAAGCAAAACGTTTATGGTTCCTTGATCAACCTCTTCAAAATTTGATTCTTTCTGCAGAAAGTTGTTTCTTATAGGAGTGTAACGGATCTGGAATTTTAAGATCCAGCCGGACTAGATTTTACCGGACAGGGAGAACTATCTGGTCGGACCGAATTTTTTCAAATGAGTAAAATGAGGGTCCAAGTAGTGTAGAAGCACCAATGGCATATGTCAAAGGGTCCAGGTTGAGATATTGACCGTTAGATGTTATTGTATGCACTTGTGTCTCGTAAAATGCTTTAGTAAATTTCAGTGATAAACACTGTACACATATACCTCATTTACATTGGATAAAATATCACTACCTTTGATATGAAGGATAGTGTATAGGCTTTCCCATTCCTTGCAGGTAGCATGAGTGAAAATTCGTGTTGATTTTAAATTACATAGGCAGGAATTGTGAGGTAAGGATGGGGAATGATGAGTTCACCCGACCTCCATTGGTAGGGGTTTACAGGCACTAAAAAGTGGTGCCTTCTGATGACTAGTATAAAGGTAGGTGGTGTAGTGATGCCAGGAACTTCTATTTGTTCATTGGTTATCAATTACATAAAAGTTAAGTATCTGAGACAAATTAACGGATCTTTCACAACACTTGATTTTTACATTTCTAGGGGACTGTCCTGAGGGGGGGGGGGGGGATCCCCTCCAATTTTAAGAATTTTTGCTGTTTTACAGCCTGAACTGAAACACAAAGTGGTATTAGTTTTGGGACTTTTCCTATCATATTCTTTTACCAATAACACGCAATGTGGGTGTGTCTCATCTGTTGCTTGGTCACGCTACTTCAGAGTAACTTCCTCCAATAACCTGATTTTACCCCGATTACTTTCAGAGATGGGGTGCCATGCCATTCCCCCCTCTATTATGCATGCTCTGTTGAGAAGTTCGATAATAATTCAAATACGTCTCAAAGTAGGTGCTGTAAATAGCTCAGTCAGAATCCAGTAAAAAAATAAAGTTTTAAGCCTTCCAACCTGCAATGAGTAGTGCCTGACTGTTTCGAAAGGGCTAACCTCTGACAGTTTTTGAAAAGTATATTAGAAAACTTGAAATGGTGATCAATTTTTTTTTGGAGTTCACTGATACTGTATGCTTTATAATGCTTAAACGATTCATTTTGGTCTGACCTATTCTTTGAAAGAAACAGATCTTATGAGCAGTAGTCATCTGTCTGTTCCAGTCTTTGGTAGGAACTTTGTTCCATTCATGTTCATTCCAAAGCAATTTGAAAAAGCTTCATTATATTAACATACTGTACCTCACAATTTGGAGGGGAAACGTTAACGCAGTTTAAACTTTTTGGTTGTGTACATTTAGTGGGATCAAATCCAAATCATACAGCATCTTTTATACATAATTGGATTCTTTTCCAAACCTACTTCCTAAGGATTACCAGGGCTGGAAAATATGTTTATTACCCAAATGTTTCACACAATGTTCTGTGTACAACATGTCAATTTCTCTCCAAATACCACCGCATGAGCATCGCCCCCTGTGGGCTGGGAGGGCAGGGGAGATTGTAGAATATGCCCACCATATTTCACACCTGTTGTAAGAGACGATTGAAGGGAAACCAAACTTGAGCTTGAACCATACTTGAAAATAAATTTAAACTTTATACTTTAAGCTTTTTGTCAAGTTGACTGACACTTTATTACACATTTGTATTGGTATGTCAGGTGTGACATTAAATCTTAAACCAACCAGTCACTTAAGCCTTTCCCTGCAATAGGCTTTCAAGTATACTATTTTTCCACCCATGAGACCATCCAGGTTTAAAATCACTGAGATATTTGTATTTTTAGTATTTACAAGAATTGGAACTAAATTTTAATATTGTGGGAAGCACCTTAATGAAAATTTGGTCTCTAGTAAGATTTAGTCACAGTGATAGTACAACTTTTCGTAAGTGGAATGCCCTCCCTTCCTTGACAGAAACTCCTTATAGACCGTAGGACATGGAGTCCAAAAGGCTTTACAACTCGACTTTTGTGACCCACCTCGGGGGGGGGGGGGGGACCTGAAATTTTCACAACATGTAGACTAGATCAAGCAATGAAAGAATTCGAGCGATCCCGCGCTCAACTGTTGCACATTAATGAGAACGGAACCGTTAATTAACACTAATTGCGAAACGACTTGAGCAAGCAATCTACGCTTAACTTAGTGCATGTACTACTTGCGCGAATGTAAAGCATACCATACGGTAAGCTGTGTAGGCATATAATCACCAACGATAACATCGAAACCAATGTGGAAACGGGAGTAATCTGAGTATCTTTCACTAAGAATAAGTTAGGTTGGACTAGGTTCAAATGTAAGAAGGGGCTTGTATGCCGATGGATCAGGGCAAAATGAACTGTTAACTCACAAATCCAGCAGCAATTATGGGATAGTCCTGTCAAGATTAGGCCTCCGTGCCATGTCTGCGACATGATCCAAACAGCACCTTAACTGCGCTGTAGGCTTTCTATCTTATACAAGCGTCGCCTATCAAACCTATCAACTCAACACATGGGCATCGGCCGCCGACCCCTTCGTATATTTTCAGGCCTTAGGGGACTGCGGTTCTTTTTTTTCAAAAAAGAAGAAAAAAAAAAAAAAACACGAAAACAAAACAATAAGAACCTAGTACCTTGGTGATAAGCACGCCAATTGTTACAGGTTTATAACGAATGGCTCCAGTAGCCACATGCAGGTAGAAGGCTGGCTGCAAAGCCTATGGTAAACCGGACTCCCCTTCCCTTCTCCCTCCCCCAAGCTGCAGCTCCCCCGTGTGATCTCCAAATCGTATACACACCGGCCACGGCTAAGTGATGGTGGTGATCTTAGTAGGCAGTGTTTGAACAACTGACCTAGGTCTCCAGGATTTTTGCCCAGAGTACGGCTGTTACCTCAATGCCCCACCCCCCCCCCCCCATCATGGCTCAAAGACTGTTTTAATGTACAGTGTAACCAACTTCATATACGTTGTTAAATAATTGGGAACTGTGAAGGAAATCTCAGAATGGAGGAATTAAGGCAGGGCCTACTAAAGGCTGGCAGAGGAAAAGGTGTGAGCAAGCTGTACTATGTGGCGAACAAGACTGCAATTATAAAATAAGGACTGCCCTTAATACTTTGCAGCCTTTGCACGGAGAATAATGTACAAAAGCACAGCAGTGCAGGTGGCAGTGGGGCAAAGTGCTTGCAACCCTGCCACTCCCGTTCAACTTGAAGTTGGATCATAGATAACAATAAAACTTGATCAAGCTTTAAAGGCCCAATTTTCTCACACTAAACAGTACCAGTTCTCTTAACCTTAATTAAGCTCCTCCCACAATTGTCTGAAATTCACCCTCATCCACACATAATCTCATTTTATTGCTTCAGGGTGAATATAGAAAGCTCAATGTGTATAATCAAAACACTATCAGAACAGTTTGTGCAGTGTGATATAAGTTTTGATACTCTGCATTGTTTGAATTAGCTGAACCAATTGTTAGTTTTTGTTACCTATACTAGAAGTGTAGTTTGGGGTGAGAGGATTGTCCCTTTAAAAACAAGACCCCCTTAATCCCCCACTCCATGAAACATCCACCCTCCTCCCACAAAAGCTGTACAATTTTAACCATAACAAAATTTATCCCTACCAAGAACTACACTGTAATTTTAATGAATTGGCAAATCTTTTAGCAAACTCCCATTTCCTGTTTATATTTCTGGGTAAAAAAGTCTTATACAAACCTGCCTGCCTTACCTGACATTGAGTCTTGCCTGTCTGATTCTCATCATGAAGATTGACTTCGATGATGTGCATCCACCGCAGTGCTGACACTTGCAAACTTACCATAAATGCCAACCTGCCAGTCAACTTTATCACAGTACTCCTGCCACTCAGGCAGCAAATCAGGGATTTCCAGCAATTATAAGCCCCCACCCAATTCACAGATCCAGTCCCACCTAACACCCGATCATGATTGTTGAAGTCGTGTGTATCTCATTAGGAATTTAATGGAGAGGTCACATTTAGAATGCACTACAACGACACATGGCTTTTATCATTTCAGTGATCCCACCAATAAACATTTATAACACGTTGTCATTCCTTCCAATTTCAAACAATCCAAGGGTTAGGGATGTTGTATCAGTTGAAACTTACTACAGGTACAGCATTTTGGGTATAAACTGTTGTGAGGTACTGTATATGACAGTAAATGCCTGTGAGTAACCAACCTCCTGAATTAGAAAAGAACCCTTTCTGCACACCTTTTGTAATGGGCTATCATGTTATGTTCTATGATAAAATTTTTAGTTTTAAAATTTTCTGCCAGCCTACATACACGATTTTTTCTTTTTAGGTTTACACCATTTAACTGTCCTTGCTTGAAGTGTAGTCCTACTGCAGTAGCTTTATGTTGGCAGAAGAGGTGGTTCATATGGCAGTCACATCTCATGCATTGCTTGATGGGGAATAGAAAACACTACTTTAGAGGGCCACAAATACATACAGAACACAATTAACATTAAAGATCAATCAATTTATATTCAATGTATGTTACATATCAACAACTCATTCTTTGGTGTAGTTTGTCAAATCCAAACAAACAATACTTCATTGCTTAGCACATATACTGTAAATGGTACATTCTAATGATCAATTGGAAGGATAACTGTAACACACATCACTCTCCTATGTAACCCACCCTACAAGGTAGCATCTACAAAACCATTTGTACAATTCCAGTTTATTCTTCATATGAAAACTAGTAAGTCTGTTTATGCTCTTAATAAAGTGCATTTACCCAAAGAAGGCAACACTATGACATTGATGAAAAGTGCTCAAGCAAGTCTATTAAGCTGCAAAACCAGTAAATCATACTTACTCAACTCAAGTTCTAACAAAACCTTCTAGGATGCAGCATATGGGCAATAAATTACACCTGTTGCAAAACACCCCCCACATTTACTAATGTTCAATTGCTGTCACTTGCATCATTCACAACTACATGCCCACCCTTAAGAAAATTAGACTGTTTAATCAACTTTCACTCGAACAAAGCAAAGACTTAAAAATAAACACCTGCAGTAAAAACTCGAAAATACACATAGTGCTCTGTCTTTGGCACGAAATTTTCAAAATGGCACCTACAGCTGTAGATAACCTGGTTAGGAAAAAAAAAACATACTATACATAATAAGTGGTAGGTACAACACTTTACTAAAATGCTTACTTTTCACTACAGCAGCATCCTACATTAGTTTACATACACCTCTAAATGCCAGGTGTTTTAAGTAATTCAATGAAATACTACTCATGTTGAAACCATTACTGGCCAGGTTAGCAGCACACCATCTCTGCACTGACTACAGTAGGTCTTTCCAGTTGCCTGCCAAATACAACAGCTTGTTAACATGTGGACATCTCAAGTACTTCTTGTACATGCCAGTACTTTACCAATTCATGACCATCATCAATAAAATACAGCCTGTGGAAAATTCTGCCATCATGTAATCCCCAGCAACAAGGTATTTGTTAAGATACCACATAGGTTTGATGCAAATTCAAATGCATGTTGGCACTTCACTCATTGTAACTTCAGCATATCATATAATGATATATGGTAGTACATAGTTGATACTACTTTACTTCCTGCATAAGTTGTCTTAACCTTCTGTGGCATTTTTCATACAGACTGAAAATGAACTCGTACAGAACAAGCACTACATACATACCAGTTCAGTACTGTTCAAATCACTCACAAGTTCCCAGTTATCTCCAAATTAAACTGTTTTTGCACTGTACAGTACAATGTGTCACTGAATACTTGATACTGTAAATGAGAAGAGTGGCTGCATGGACTAGGTCGTCTGTCAGCTTTTTGCAGGTTCCAAAGGCTGATATCCACATCACATTCAGTGCCCCCCATTCCAGAGAAATCAGTAAAAAAAATGCGACTTTTACATATATTGCAAGTTGATATAAACCGTACTGTATATATTTAAAATATCAAATAACTACAGCTACCTGTATGGTCTAAGGTACCGATGATTCATAACCACTCTCACATTCCTCATCAGTTTTATTTTGCAATAAATATAAAGTAGAACCTGGAGGAGAGGTTTCCAGCACTTCACCCCATTAACTAGGTCTTTACCACCTAGTACATAATTTAAAAGAGAACATAATTTGCTAGTTGGAACATAGGTGGAAGGTCTCCAGCACATCACCCCAACTACTGTAAGTCTTCACCACCTACAGTAGTACAGTACAAGATGGAACATAGGGGGAGAGGTTTCCGGCACATCACCCCATCAACTAGATCTTTACCACCCAGCTTTATAAAAAGTGCTAATGCAATAAAATTACTGTGAGAGTGTACACAACTCACTGAAATTACTGTAACTGTTCACTCAGGGAAAAGTTCCTCTTCAAATACATAAAATTCTCCAGAATCTTGTTCATCATCGTCATCATCATCCTCAATTGCTGGGTAGAATGTACATTGGTTCTGACAGTTCTTACAGGAACACATATCTGTGCAGGCCATGCCAACTGCAGAGCAGCAATCTTCAGGGTTCTTTGACGGATCACATTTTGACTTCTTACATGAACATGACACAAGCTCCAAGATGCTTTGCTGAGCTGGTTCTTTATCCATCCAGTCAAGCTCAAGGGTACCATTTTCCATTCTCCAGCCATGGCCAACTGGGTGTGGGATATTTGGTTTGTTCTCTTTGCAAAGCTTAAAGACTCTTGCTTGGTAGTTGGCACGTAGGACATGCTTCATCAAAGCATCTTGGGTTGGTGGCATGGCATTCTCTGTCCTGCTGTTGGATGAAAACATCAAATATCTGGCCTCGTTAACGGTTTCACAGTTAGCCTGTCCATACAAACAGCAAACAAACTTTTCAAGTACCATCGCTGTTTCTTCAGTACCATCAAATGATACTCCAAGGGAACAAAATACTGAGCTCAATAAAGGGTTAGAGTCGGCTAGTTTCAAGGCCTTGGTTTTGCCTTTGCCATAAAAAGCGCTCACAGAATCACAGCCGGTGAAAGTATGCAACCCTATCAAGGCACTTCTTAGATTGTCACCAAGGTGATGGCTGATGAGCTGAAACTTTATTGTCCTCTTTTTTGTCGTCTTTTCCAGTATGGAAGTAAAGTTGACTCATTTTCATTCTTGGTGCCATTGCAATTCCAATAACAAACACATCAGTATCTGGGCTCTTGATGATAATATCACATGGGCTTTCACTTAAACTGTCAATAAACTGAGCATGCAAGAACATTCTGGTATCAGCTTCTTCTTGGGAGGAAAAGAGTTCAGGAACCTCCTGAATAACAGTACCAGAAGCTGTTGGTGCAATAACATGACAATATTCACCATGTGCAAAGGTGACTCTTACACCTCTTAGCATCTCAACATCACAAGAGGACCACGTCTCGAACAGGAACTCTGACAAATGTTCTTTGTTGTAACCATTTGAAAGAAACTTCTTCCACTGCTTTGGTACTGGTTGACTGGCATGTGAAATTTGTATTTTCTCCGATCCACTTACTGCTCTTCGTTGTCTCTCAGCATTCTTAATGCTTACTGTAGGGTATCTGTCAGTTACAAAATGCACATTACTAGAGCCATTGCTGCAAGCTAGGTACACCAACTGCTTCAGAATTTTTAGGGCTAGATCTCCCATTGTTTTCGGCATGTGCTTTGGGCTCATTTCCTGTAGTAGTGCCATTCCATCTACAATCCATACTGCACCCTTAGGTACCTCGACATTTGGTGAGTTTTCTGGTGCACCCTCCAGGTAATGGAGAAGGTTTGCCTTGTTAGTCTTGATCAAACCTCCTTCACTTGTGGCAATTGACAGCGGATATGGACTAAGGCAATGACAGAGCATATTTTGTAGGTCAATTTTTCGATCCCTACTAATTACAACAAGTCTTGCCAGCAACTCTCTGTCATTTCTTATGGCCACCTCTTGACCTCGAATCTTTTTCACTTGCTGTTTACACAAGTCAGTGAATCTTTTCAGCTTCTGTTTTTGCAAAGGCTTGTTAAAATCTTCTTCCCCTCCCTGGAGGCGTCTCTCACAAAAGGTCCTAACAGCCCCATCTCCTGTAGTGAACGCTGTCAGCAAGTCAAAACGAACCTCTGGACTAGCAATTAATCCTGAGGAAAGGTGAATCAAATTAGTGGCATCCTCTTCAGTCTCATCACCAAAAGGGTTAACCATATTAGATATTGTACTTAGAATAGACTGCACAGCATTTTCATCACATTTCATTTTAGACTCACTCAAGTCTTTCCGGAGGTCTAGTCTTTCCCCTTTTCCAGACATAAATGCACACTTTCGGGTTATTTCTGCCCTCTGCTGAAATGACCATATCCATCGACTAGTTGCCCTCTTGTTTGTAGTGAAACCTATCATGCCACCTCTAGATTTTGAGTCCCTGTTAGTAGCCTGCTCAATAGCCATATCACAAGCAACACTAGAGAAGCCATGATTATCTTGTCTTTGAACAGTAAAGTTACCTCTTTCCAACTCTTGGTGAATCTCTGGATGAGTTGATGGGAGATTGGACATTTCAAGCCAATACACTGGGAGGTATCTTGCATAATTTGTGCGATCATATGCAAACATCCATGGTAAAAACTTTCTGATTGCTGCAAGGTGGAGATCCCAGTTGCTTTCCCTTGTTGCTTTTGTCAAAAGTAAAACCACATTAACCATTTCCAAGTATGAGTTCCAAAAGGTGAATGTTGCATTTGAACGATTGCTTATCACAAACTTCTCAAAGTCGTCCATCATCTCTTTGAATAATGCACTTTCAACCACAATGTCAAAATTTTCAGTAGGGAATGATGTAGCAAGCATGGAAGCAACATTCTTATACTGATGACTGCGTTCTTCAGGGATAGACTGTAAGAAGCTAGCCCATTGCAAACGGTGTAATGCTTCAGCCATAGCTTTATGTGCCCTCATACTTCTGTTGTAATGGTGACCACTCATTATCCCATTTATTGAACCTGCAGCTACTACCTCTGACTCAATTAGGATGTCTTGTAAACCAGCATCCTTAAAGCGTTTTCCAATACAAGCAAGAGCTGTCATGGTAGTATGGAAAGCACCGAGCCGAATAACAATTCTCTCCATAAATATAGGTGTCTGCCATCTTATTGTCTGAGCCTTTGCATATATGGCCTGGTCCACAACAACCACAACTGACCTTAGGTTGAGTTGATCGGCAATTTCCAGACTGCGGTGAAGAATGGTATTCACTGCATTCAGATCTGTTGGGCTGCATTCAATGACAGGAAGGTAGCCAATTACAGCTTTGTCCTGCACATGCTTTGTAAGCAGCTGGTTAAATCCTGTCCACCCTGGTAAGATTAGATTTGACTCACTCTTTGTCATGAAGTATGATAAGTTCTTCCTTGTATGTGGCTGAAGGACCTTTTCATAACGTGTTATGTCGACTGGAACAGTTGCGGCAAATTTCTGAGGCATTGTTTTTTTCAACCCACTGAACGTTACTAGTTCCTTTTTTGAAAGGGGAAGGGTGCGTCTCTTACTTCTTTTGCCTGATCCTTGAGAAGAAGTACCTTGCATAACAATGTATTCACTTGCTTCATGCTGTATAGCAATTCCATTGGTACAGTGTGAAGTACCTTTCCCAGATACAGTTTCTTCCCCAAAGTCGCAGTTGTCCCACACAAGGGTAGTGAAAACATCTTGCTTTATACAAGGTGGAAGTGCATGTTTTCCTCTTCGCATTTCATGTAAAGCCAATGCAGTGTCATGTTCCAGGACGTAGCTATGGGAGGTGCAATGACCAAATCCATTAAGAAGTCCAATCAGCTGAGCAGACCCACTCATATGCCGCATAGCCATGGCCAACGATGCATGCTTTGGCATTACCTGTTTACCTGCAGATGCTAGAAAAATTATGTCTTGTGAAATTGCAAGTATTCGGCGATCAAATTCTTCGGAGATGGTGACAGGGACATTATCTTCAACCTCATCTGATGCACCCACCAACCAAGAGATGAAATTGTACATTTTTACTGGAACCATATCTCTGGCAATATCAAGTGTGAAGTTGGTCGCTGTTGGTGGCCAGGGTAGCTTATTAGTTGATGAGGATAAACTTTCATGTCTCAGGGCAAGTGCTGTTGTGTATCTTTCCCTGAGATGGCTTGTGAGTAATGGCTCAGCTGATACTGTTATCCTCTTTCTTCTTGGAGAGTGTGTTTCCATAGCTATGGAAGTTCTCAAAGGTGGCCCTTCACTGTCAGTGGTATCTGTATCTGTGCTTGACACCATCGATACATCTCTTAATGCACTGGATTCTTGCACCATATCTTCTGTTGACAGGCTTTCAGCATAAACAAACTCACTCTCGTACATTCTGTTTGGTTTCAAAAATTTAAGCTGTGGGTACACCTTTTGAATACGTTTCTTTAATCTACCGGTCTTACATCCTGAAGAATCTACACCTTCTGTCTCTGTTATTCTTTTATCAAATAACTTCTTCAGTTTACTGAGACGAAGAATCTCCTTACCCTTTATGATCCTTTCTTCAACTACATTTCTGCAAAATTCTGAGAACGTCTCGTCACTTCTTAAACTATGATCATCTTCTGCACTGGGTTGAGAGGAGAGAAACCTAGTGTAAGCCTTGTAACAACTGTCATGGTACCTTACCTCCTCTACCACACAGTCTTGGCCTTCCATGTGAATCAGCAGGCTATGATCTTGTTTTAGCTGTGCTGCCTTCAAGAGCAGTCCACCATCAACAAGCTCACACGAGACCAGTGCCTCTATCTTTCTTTTTCTACTTTATCGGTCAGTTGAGTATTTTGTATGCTTGCAAATAATACATATTTGTGGCAGAACATGACTGCTTCTCCTTACCGGTTGCTTCTGTCCTTTCTGTGGAAATGACCTTAGTACAGGTTTACTCTTTGCTACTGATGGTGTTTCTGTACAGGATGATCCATCATCTGCAAAGAACAAAAAAACAAAAAAAAAAAAAAAGAATAAATAAATGAATAAATGGATAAATAAATGAATAAATAAAAAAACTGCTCCATTAACACTTACTTTGAAATCTAACGCATTCCATTCAAAATGATTTAACACATTTTTTTACTATGCAGTATACTATAGCCTTTGCAATAAAAATTCCCTTTCCATCAGTCTGTCACCAATAAACCTGCAGGGATCCATCAGTCAAAATTCTGACACAGCTTAAAATAATTATCTTTTTTATGAAAATTTTTTGTCTGTCAGAGGCTGTGAGGAAATGCTCTCATAATATACTGTACCCTGTACAGAATGTTGGGTTATTATTACTGTATGAGACTACGGGGAAAAACATGATAAATTCAAATTTGTCCCTTACAGGGACCACGTGCCAGGGTAGTAATTAAGCAAGAGCTCAGGGCGATTACCCCCAAAATGTAAAAAGAGCCCCCACAATGGAGTCACAAGGATGGAAAAAGCACATATATTGAGTGTACAGCAGGGTATTTTGAAGGCAAATATTGGCTAATCAGTCAAAAAAGAGCCCACATGAGCTCAACAATTATCCCTACCCTGCCACGTAGACATGAATAAGCCCCAAAGCCCATGAAAATGTTTATATCCCAGCAAGAAAATCAAAATTTCCCACAGTTCTTAAATGATTTGGTATATATGCACAATACCGGCCAGTCAAATTTCCCTTCAATTGCCAAAATTTACCTTCAAACACCAACCTTTCCATGCAAGGAGCTTCCCAAGTTGCTGATTTTTTTCTTTGCATGCCCACAAAAAAAAAAAAAAAAAAAAAAAAACAGAGCATCAACCTTGGTAGTCTGGGCATGTACCAAAAAATTGCTTCTGAATGTTCAGGAAATCTGAGATCTTTGAGAACTATGCTGTCCTTCATTCCCCTACAACTCTTATGCCAACTAACAGATACCACCCCACAAAACATTGCTTTTACCAAAACATCCTCCCCTTTTACTTTCAGCTACCAAAACATCCCTCTATTACTTTCATGCAAGACAAAAACATCCCCACTTATGAATGATATGCATACAATACATAAGCCTCTTTTTAAGTTTAAGTCCAATTGCAATTCATTTATTATAGGTATTTGGGAATCAGTAACAATTTTTTTGTTTTTCATTACAGTTTTCACAAAACAAAAAGCAATCATTACCTATCACCCAGCTTCACATAGCTTTGTAATTTCTAGGCCTATACAGTAGTTTGTGAAACTGACCAAATACTATAGAATTTAAAGTCTCGTACTGTACAAATACCAACAATTCAACCCACCAACTTTATGGTACTGAGCACTGTAAGGCTGATGAAAAGTTCCAGTTAATGTAAAAGGGTGAGGCATCATGCTTAGGCTACTCAGTAATGTGGCACTATAGTCACACTGGAAAGTTCAACTGTCTTCTTCATACACATCTGTGGCATATGAAAATGTGCCCCATTCCTAATCATATGGCACGATCCCCAAATCTAATAAAGTTGTGACTTAACGAGGGCCTTCCAACTCAGTCAGTTGTGGCCTGTAAAGGCATTGTAGTTGACTTTCGCAAAGGATGTTCTAATGTTAGATCTGCAGTGCATGTCAAGGCCTAATCCGTATCTTTGTCTTAGTTAATGTGGGTGATACACACAGTTTTACACGTACACAGTTAGGCTACGCTAGCCCTCGAACATGACCCGGCGTTATGTTCTTATAGTAGCTAGTATAAGGGTAGGCTAGGCCTAGGCCTACACAAGTTCACTATCAATACCGCAAACAACACTGTATGCCTTTGACGTGGGTCTAGAATTTCAAACAGCGATAGCCTACGTACCTTCGGTTTTTCTTTCCCCTTGGATGGCATTTCTTTTACTCTCCGTGGCAATGGCTCTTCTCTGCTTTGACTTGTCTGTAAAATATTGATAACATCTTTTGTGACACCCTCCATCCTGTGGTATGGTTAGGCTATCTTTAACACAGTCTGTTGTACTATCGATAACTTCGCCAGATTCTTTAATGAAATTTCTCGCTATCTCCGCCTGATTTCCACCTAAATCTTTCCACACGTTAACTGAATGGAGATATTTTAACCATGTATCTTGTTGGAATGGTCTAATATCGCCAGAAATCCCAGAAATATGGGCAAAACACTTCATTTTCTTTCAGAAGATCTACTTCACGCGTTGATATTGTTGACAAACCAATGTTTACATCCTGTCGAAAAGTACGCGCCCTTTGATTGGTTGGAAAAAGTGCAACCTACCAAAACCCTCTGAGACAGAGGATCTGATTGGTCAAAATACGCAAATTTTTCAGTGAAAAATGGGCCTATTTTCTCACTTTTCTGTAAAATGTGCAACTTTTGCACGCGGGATCGGCCAGATTCGTCTGTGTTTGTAATTAAGAAACTATTCTGTGATAAAATTAGGTCCCCCCCTGAGGTGGGTCACAAAACTAAAGAAAAGAAGCCAACGTCCCACGGTCTATTATATTGAGAGATAATTTCTTGAATCCACCCTCCTCTCACTCACTTGTTTTAATACTGGTTTTAATTACTTGAACCATTTTCATCATGCTTATCACTTTAATATTGTTGTAGTTAAAAGTCTTTTACTAATTATGCAATAAAAAATGTCCGGTTCCGGCCAGACTTTTAAAAAATATCGGCTGGAACCGGAAAAAGATAATTTTTCATTATCCGGCTGGACCGGATATCGGGTACACCCTAGTTGCTTATGCTAAAGTAAATGATGTTGTACAATGTTGATATTTTTTTCATTATGCTCATATTATTTGTCTCCAAATTACTCATCAGACAATTTACATTTTTAAGGTTATGGTGGTTTTCCCAACCTTTTAAGAAGCAGTTGCATTCTTTGAGCTTTTGTTTGATCGTTGTCAATAAAATACTACCAAATTGTCAAAAGATTCACGGGGCATTATCCCCCTGTTCCGCCGAACGTCAATAAAGCGAAAAGATTCCAAGATTGGAGGACGGAAACTAGAGGGTTCATGTTAAACATATACTCTACTGAGATGACACTGGGGCAGAAGTCTGGCAGCGTTGCAGTAACGAATCGCGAAAGATTTTATTAATGAATTCATCTTCACATTTGTAAGAAATCAAGGTGCTCGTCAAGTTTGAGTTTCATCTAATTATTACTTTAAAGAAATTGTAGAACAACTTCGATGGTCTAACAATGTTATTCCCTGAAAATATGATGAAACAGACTACAACCCGGGCTAGTATACCACCCACACTATCTTCAAACTCCTCATTGAAACTGACGATAAGACTGATTGAATTACTACAATAATGGTCAGGTATTTCGTAAGATACATCAATTGTGTTGGTTGAATCCAGGGATGGATTTTATAACTTGCACCTTAAAAGAAAATTAAAAGAAAAAAAAAACAATAAACAATTTTAATTTACGAAAGTACCCTTCAGGTTTTCTTGTTATGTGGAAATAAATATAGCTGGAGTGCAGTTAAATTTTGTCTAAAAGACGAGATACATTTTTTTTAATTTTCTTGTGTTACAAATACTACAGAGCAACTGTTCTGTTTGTAGTTCGACAATAGTTCGCACAGCTGTTGGCAATTTACAAGAACCCCCTACCGCTGAATGACTGTGTGTTCTACTAACATACTGAGAGTAAATAATTGCCACCAACCAGTATTAACATACACTCAGTCTCTTAGCGTTATCTTTAGGGCGTTACTTATAATACGAACACTTTTCACTTAGATTTTCTCCTCTGTTATTTTATTTTATAAACATCAGGTCTACGAGTCCGGAACATTGCCAACATATTTGTTGTTCCTATTTTCTCAATTTACAGTTTGTTCCTGGTTACGGAACCGGAGAGTTGTCAGATGAAGAATACCAGGCTGAGGTACGGTCAACTAAGTACACGTTCAATTAAACTACGCTAATTCCTCTATCCTTTACGCGGGGTTGAATTGTACAAATATTAGCTTAAAGTAATAGAACAGATTCGGATGATGATATCCATTGAGCTAGTAGTATCGACGGTAGAAGATCAAAATAATGACAAATCATCAGGCTTAACGCATAAATTAAACGCGGGGAGTCTACTGGTTAGCGAGATGGATTTTACGGTCCAATATTAAATGCACATTTTTAACTTCATCGAGATTGCACATATTAACCAGCATTGTGAAAGTACATTATTTGGCGTCATTTGTTTTTTCCTGGATGATGATTTCGTTGATTCTAGTGGTTCAGCGCATCCTCTTTTAAACTGATAATTAAACATCATTAATATGTACTACCATATCCCTAATATAAGAACTAAACATTGAAAACCATGTTAAATTTCAAAACGCAAATGATCACTGTACGTTGTTGTTTCTTTAATATTCTCCTGAAATGACTTGGAACTTACCGTTACTTGTTTTCTTGCATCAATTTGGAAAATCAAAGGTATTTGGTAAGTGATGAAAAAAGGCTTTTATGGGCCTATTCCATCCCCCTCATCGATAACCTACATCTGACACCATCAAATTTTGGTAAAATAAATTAAAGATGTAGTTGTCTTAAGAAAAACTATCTGTCGCGGGTAGGAACTGTTAAGGGCTCAAGTTTGGAGTGTCCCCTGGAGTTGGCCCATGGACACGGCAACACCACACACAACCACACACTAACTAGATTTTGAATACATTTTAATCAGGTAATTGCGTGCTCCTTTTTACAAAACATTTATGCAAACTTACATGAAATTTTTCATATCAAAACATATATACATAGTACAATTAATTAAACCTAGCAAACCGTCTGCTGGTGAGTATACTCAGGTTTCAGTACAGCTATCAATCCTCCCGGGTGCGATGCATCGATGGCGGAGATAGGTACAAGGGTTCCTGGTCCCGCAATCCCAATTAAGATGTTTGGGTCTGCAATTTAATGCAACTCGTGTTTGCAAAACAAAAAAAGTGGTGATGACCTCCAACAATATGGTCGTCTATATACTTAGATGCAACTGTGATACGTGGGTAGTGGTAACTTTGCAATGGTCAAACCGGGCGTTGTGCGTACGTTACTGATGCCGGGGGAAAAACCAAGACTAGCCGTCGTCACAACCCTGGAGAAGTAAATAGAAACCACAACACATCACAAGTAACACAATAACTCCAAACATTGAGTATCCCAGCATGACAGTTATCCTTTTCCCTCTTTAATTTTGCCGCGAGTTTGAAATATACTTGGCATCGACACTTGAGGAGACCCAATTTTGCCGGACCACTCTAATTTAACTCCCAAATTATTGCCACATTCCCTGATGATAAGTCCCATGTACACTGTAAAGAATGTGTGTAATGTTACAGAAGTTTTGTTCAATTACAGAAGAAAAAATGAAGAAATACAAAAAGAATACATAAAAACTGCGGTCAACTCATTGACAGCACTTTTATGTATTCTTTTGTTTTTCTTTAGTTTTTTTTTTCTGTAAATGTACAGACATTTTTTACACTGTATTTTACATTCCATTTTGCTTCACACTCGCCCTTTAAGTTCCTTGCACCCCTATATTACACCTTAAATGACACCCTCAAAACTTAAGTCTAGTTCGCTAAGCAACTCGTAAGGCTTTTAGCGTGCAATTATATAGTCCCCTTTTTCCTATTAAAGCAGCTTATGCTGTTTGATGAAAAAAAAAAAATAACCTTCATCGTTAACCTTCAATCTTGCTCTTCCATTTGATACCAACCCGATAGAAGTCCTTCACGCCAGGTTTTTTTTTTTTCGGTGAAATTTCACTAATTAGAGCGCTAATTACAATAGAAAAAAACTTCATCTACTTTTTTCGGCTAAACTCTTATGCAAAGACAACGGGCTCTTATCTCAATTTGACCAATCACAATGCAAGAAATGAATGACGTAAAATTATGCCTACGCCTTTGACACAACGATGTACGTATTGCCAATATATCACGAATGTTGTGTAGTGTACATGCATTACAGTAGTCCTTTCACAACCGTTCGGGCCCAACACAGAATGACAGTTAGTTTCACACGTATGTAACCCAAAGATTGTTTTTGAATGCCACGCCACAGCATCAAATCAAAGAGAAAATGAACATTATCTTGAAACTTGGGACGGATTCAAATAGCACAATCAGCGACAAAATTAAAAACTGAACGATGGAGCCGAAACAAGTGAATAGGAATTTGTCACTGAATCTGGGTTCACAAATGAAACGAACGAATTGCGCAGCCGGTTTGATGCGATGTACAAATTGGACACGTAAAGGCCGCTTGAATAACGTATGTATCAATTGAACGAAATTTCACTGTCTGTTTTGTTTACGTTTTGCTTGACTCCTTCTCAAAATGACCTTCTGAATATGCATCAAATTCATTGGGCGGAGCTAGAGCAAGATAATAAGGTAGAATAGCGTTTGGAAACCGTTGAAATCTTTTCGAATTTTTTCGAATTTTTGCTCATTTTCGGAGAAAAGACTAAAGTACGTTAGTTTTTAAAGCTTTTTACATTTGTATGGAGTACAGCCCATACATTTGATGAACACTGGAAACGTAAAAATAACAGCATAAGCTGCTTTAAACTCTTAACATTCTGGGTGCAGTTTGTTATTTCAGACCTTCCTGGTCTGGTGACACATTACTTCTTCAAAGCCTCGTGATCACACCAGTAATTTGTTCAAAACCACAAACCTCCTGAAGTTACACGACGTTTTAAATTTAAATACTGTCACGTTCGTATACAAATTAACTCATAATTTGCTTCCTAAACTATTTTCCAATTTTTATACTCACAATTTTCTTGTACATGGCCACAACACACGCCAGTCAGGTAATTTACATATTCCCACTACATCCTCATCTCACAAGAAAAACTCTTTAAGGTACCGTGCAGTCAGACTGTGGAATACCATTCCTAATTATTTACTTTATTCCGTAGTAATTATACTAGGTATATTAACAATGTTTATTGATGCTTTATTCCCCTTTGTTCTTCCCCTCGGGTAGGGTGGGGTTTCGGCATATGCTGCTGTGGGTAGGGATTATCTGCTCATGGGACGGTTTATGTAATTTTAGATTGTTGTTGGATAGTTTTTTTTTTTTTCTTGTTTTCCTTTTAGGGAGTGCACTCTCGACAAGCCTTCGGCTTTTGGTTGCACTTCCTACCACTCTCATTTTATCTTCTGTAATTTTGTTAAACTATGTCACTGTATATACTTGAGTGGTGAAACAAAAATATGAAATGAAATGAAATGAAATTACATATCACGTTGGTAACAGGTTTTACTTCCCACATACATCACACACTCAAAGCATTCCAAGCATTGCTTACAATATTAAAGGAAACATAACTTACGTACTTTCCGGAGTAGAATTTGTAGTATGAAATGAACTTTTTGGTGCAAACTGTGTGGGCGATGAAACCAGGAGCCGCCTGACCTCAATCAATAAAATCTTATTATGTTACTGGCCTCAGCGCCAATACATTCCAGCAATCGACCTCGACAACGATGCTTTAATTTGCAATGAATTTTTTACCTCAACGTCGGGCTTGACACCCTCAATAATGCCAAAATTCTTTTTTCTAAAAGTCCCATCGACTCTCTGGGGAAGAGCCAAGGGGCGAAAACCAAACATTTACCCCCGGGGAGTTCTGCTCCCTTAAGGAGCTAAACGTCCCAAATGGACAAGGCCAAACATGTGTGGTCCTGCTCTAGACTGGCTCAATAGAACAGAAACCACACCATGGATGCAGTTAAACGTAATGCCAAAATTAAATATTTTGCCTCCATTGACAAAATTAGATCGGCTCCTCGTATCCAGTTCATACACGTTGCTAGATGATAGGCCACTGTTTTGTCGGGACCCGCCCTGCATGCAACAAGTCATGGGGGATTACCGTAAAGCTACTTTACCTACCAATGGTGGAGGTATGCGAGCCATTCGCACTCGCTGAAGGCGTTAGTCAACACTCGGTCAATAGAGGGCAGCAACCATGAAATTTAGTTTCTCCCTGCATGACACCATCCCTACTATAAAAGGACATCCAGTGCATTTTTAATTTGTATTAGAGCTACATTTTGTCGCGTATTAACTAGTTCCCAAACTTGTGTACATACGTAAGATGTACGATTTGCTCTAAACATGTACTTTATACTTGACTTCACCTCTTATACAACCACCCTGTTTTCGAGTCGGTGTTGACGAGCATTCGTCGAGGCTTTTTTTCCAGGCCAAGAACTTTCAGTAATTACCCTTTCTTACTTCTCTATTTCGAAGTTTCTAAAAATAAATGGCATAAATTTAAAACTACCTCACTCATCACTTCGATATTTGAAAAGGCAGTTTTTTTTTTTTTTTTTGAAATAGTTAAAGAGTAGCAGAACTTTAAAAACCTCTGATTTTATTGTCACACGTTTAATTAGGGTGAATGTTTAAGAACTTTATTACGACCCTTAACGAAAGAACATATAATTCAAAGAACATTTCCTAAATAAAATAAATAAAAGCTGAAAAGTTAAGTTCAAAACCCTTGTAATAACTTAGCCTGCCCAGGGTTATCACCGCTATACAAAACGTTTACTTAAATTTACCACACAAAAGTCTTCGATTAAGTCAGTCTGAGGGGACAAATCGTTTATATCTTGGGGTTACGGAATGTATGAAGTCCGAGGAATAAGCTGCGAGGAGATAATCCTTTATATGAGACGAGAGTTTGAGTTTTTAAGATACTTTTTAAAGAAGCGAAAGATGATTTTAGACGGAATTAGTTTTTTTTTTATTTTCATTTTGAACCTGACCCTAAGTCGAGGAAAATGGGACAGACATATCAAATACAGACAAGCAGAGAGATGTAACAAGAAATCAAGAGAAATGAGCAAACATCGATGGAGGAATTAAAATAAATTTCGATGCCTCTTTCTTTTTTCAATTTGTTGTATTTAGTTATCCAAATAACTAAAAGGTAATGAAAGATTTGTGAAGTTACAAATATGTTTTTTGCAATTTTTCAAGTTGTAGTGGGCAAGTGCCACTCACCAAATCTAAATTTTAAGTAAGGTCATCCGCCCTATTACACCCAATGACACCCAACGAAGGAAACTCCAACTGAATGGCGCTGAAAATGTGGCTAACACATGCTCCTGAAATCAGATTTTCTGACAAAGAGTATCTACAGCTGTTGCGTTTATCGCAACAAAAGTTTTAAAAAGAACGTGCCCTCGCTTTCCTTCATCTAATTAGCCATAAGCCCTTTTCGTTAAAGTGTACCTCAGGTAAGTATATTCTAAAAATATATTAGGCAACATGAACTTTAAACTCTAATGGTCCAGTTCTCATCTTCATTGGACATTTCTTAAGCCGAAATATATAATGTTGAAATTTATTCACTTATAGCAATTTAAATTGTCCATTGGGCAATAATTAGGGTGATGTTCATGTAGTACAACAAGTATTACTTGCTTTGTCTCCCTTTAAAATTTAGAAGTGTTTTTATGACCTTGAACACTTCCCTTTTGCTAGCAAAGCATGTTGAACAAAGAGACGTCACCATGCATTTAATGTAAAGTTGTTAATATGAAACTTATTTTTTCTTATGAACAGGTAAGAAATTTCAGGAAGAATTTACGCAGATCAGAGGGTAGTGATGTAACCATTCTACAGTGTCGCCATCATAATTTGTACATCATCTAATGACGTCATGTAGTTAATATATTGTTGTGAAGAAATACATAATCGAAGGGGTTCAGTTAGGATTCGGCATGTAAGAAAGATTGTCAGTCTTTTATCTATACCAGGGAACCGTTTTTCGTGCACCAAGTAGTCCCTTCCTGCTCAAACCGGTTGACCATATCAATGTGACATTTTCGGCATATATAGCTGTACAAACCAAGTTTACAGAAATAAAGAAAAAAACGAAAAGAAAATAAAAAGAAAAACTTTTCATTACAAATTATTCTTTCATAATTGTGAGTTAAGAATCACAGAGTGTTCGGATTTCTTAAATAGAGGTGTACTTAACCCCAGCCAACATACCCAGCTGAGCCCCAACTGGGTCCCAGCTGGAGCCCATCAAGTAGCCCAGCTGAAACCCAGTTGGGGCTTAGCTGGGCATGTTGGCTGGGACATCTCCGTTGAGCACATAAAACTGTAAAAAACAAGTAAAGTGCAATCTTTTCCATTCTTTCTATCCTTTCTGAGCGAAGATTGAAAACAAAAAAAGGGAAGGGTGAGGTCCATCTTCACCAAATTTTGGGTACTTACCAGGGAAATTAATATGAGCCATGCCAAAGCAAAAAATCAAACGTTTGTAACAATAAAAAATTTCACATCTCGTTCCCAATTGCGTTGCATTCTGGATGTCTTTTTTTTTTTGGCACTTTTTTCCGCCTTTTGTTTCTCACCTTTCGTTAAAATGTTCCA
This sequence comes from Holothuria scabra, assembly GCA_037179385.1. Taxonomy (NCBI): domain Eukaryota; kingdom Metazoa; phylum Echinodermata; class Holothuroidea; order Aspidochirotida; family Holothuriidae; genus Holothuria; species Holothuria scabra. Next base: position 12,710,267 of record CM074179.1, read on the forward strand.
ATTTGTATATATTTATATATCTCTGTAAAGGTTACATACGTTTATTATAATGGTTACTGTTTGGTCCATCATACATTTACTATACTACTGTACATGTCTTGGAGGATCGTTCCTATCCTTCAGGACATATGCATGACGGGACAAATAAAAAATCCCTTTCCCTCACTTAAAACAGGAAATTGGGTGTCGGAGTATGGTACATATCATTTAGTTTAATTACTGTAATTTTCTGCTGCGTTATTCGACTGAGCTTTATATTCCTTCGCCTTATATTGGTAGACGAGCTACTATCTGGACAATATTAGCTCCATCGTTAAAACAAACTTGGCCATTTTATCTGAGAACAGCTGAAATGTAAATTAATTATCATCTTTAATAGTAAATTGTAAACACAATTTAAGCCTATATGTTAAGAGGGTTTGGGTCATCTGAGAAGGTCATTGTTGGTATAATTCACAGGATTTATAGGTTATAAAGCAAATGCTGTAACAATGAATTGTGTATTCTTTCCCCAACTCTGAGGCAGGAAACTGTAAAATACTATTTGTTTTATGTTAAAAATTTCATCCTTTCATGAAATATTGCGCAGATTGCGTCATCAATTTTGGTTAAATGTTAATATCTCTCTACCGTTATCACTTGATTAAGTTAATCATTGCCATTACATCTTTAACTAGATGCACAGGACATTTTACTACGCATTAGATGATGACTTTTTTGCACACTATGAAAACGCCTTGTCCAAACTGAACCGCCAAAGATCAAATGACACTTAGCTGAAAATGCTATCGAAAATTGAGTAATTTTGGATCGGAACTAGTTTATTTCCACATAAGTGTCTAAGGGTTTTGAGAGTGAACGTCGAATTGTTATTCCTGGGTTTGTCAGTGATGAAAAAAAAGACGATTAAGCAAATGATTGCAGTTATTTACAAAAGTTCAATCATAAACACTGGTTTTTAGCAAATTATTGGTTATCGTTGTATGATAAAAATGGGGAACGTTTACATTGACCGCTCTGTAAACTGATCCCCTATAGTCTACCTTTGTACACTTCAATATGTTTTGAACAACGATATACTTGCAAAAATTACATTTTTTTATCCCACAATGAAGTTACTCATAATTTACACTAGCAGCACCAGCTTTTAGATATGTTTAGTTCCTATCACTTGAGCTGTATATCTGGAGGGCTGTAAACTGAATGATTCGAAAACCACACAATCGCAACTACCGTATACCGTGTATTTGTTGCAACTACCGTATACCGTGTACTTGTTGCAACTACCGTATACCGTGTATTTGTCGCAACTACCGTATACCGTGTATTTGTTGCAACTACCGTATACCGTGTATTTGTTGCAACTACCGTATACCGAGTGTCGCAACTACCATATACCGTGTATTTGTCGCAACTACCGTATGCCGTGTATTTGTCGCAACTACCGTTTACCGTGTATTTGTCGCAACTACCGTATACCGTGTATTTGTTGCATATTTTCATAAAAGAATATTTTGCAGTAGCTAGTTGGTTCAAAACCAAGAGGTTACAAATTTAAATGGTATTTATTACTTAAAATTAGTAAAACGAATTATATTTAAAAGAAATTAAATGGCTGCATAACATGAGGTAATTAGATGGTCGTTTTAAGCGTTGAAACAACTTTTTACTTTTTATAACAGCAAATTCTGTGCTTAAGACTCTGTTTTTATGTCATTTTAACTATTCCTAACGTAAAATACAATGAAACTTAGCCTACATATGTCCAAGGGTCAGAAAGGTGAAGTGAAAGTAGACTGATGGTAGTGCGTATACCCATGTTAGACGGTGTATTAAATGTAGAACAATAATTAGTATTTGTGTAGCTATGGATAATTTTCAAATGATGGTTTAAAACAACTTTGGGACCAGATGTCAAGGTCAAAAAGACTGAAGCTAGGGACGAATCTGCACTTCATCGATCAGCCATTTGTTTATTGCATATAATCATTTCAAACCACAAATTTACTTTATGATTTCACAAACTTTTGTATCGAACAATAATTAGGAATGTCCCTCTACTTAATAAATACCTGTATATTTTTATTATATCATGCACACGTTGTAGAAGGATTGCGACTTCTCCTTAAAAGCCTCCTTTGGCGCTTCACCAAAGAAAATTTATGCAATGATTCAAAATAAAAACTCTTTGTTAATAATAATGTAGTATTGTTTTTTGGATCATGTCATAAACTTGTCACGTGTCCTGAAGAAAAGTAAATAAATCAATTTTATTATTCAATGGTCTTTCTGTCATTTTTGTAGTCTATAATATTCTCAGAATATAACTAAGATAATTCACAGAACATAGGATATTTCTACCTTCAGAGTTTTCTTTCAAAGAGCAACAGAAAAACAGTGGTCCAACTTGTAGAACATCTATACTGAATATGATTCGAGAAAGGAATGTTTATGCTTAACTTTTGCCCGGTTCCTGTCGTGCTTTATTAACCTTTAAAGTGTACCTCAAGTAAAAAGATTCTAAAATATATTAAGCCGCATGAATATTGAATTCTAACAGTCCAACTAACAGCCTCTTAACTTAGTAGGATATTCTTGGGCTGAGGTTTAAAATGGTACATTGCGGAATAATTTGTCATGCCATTGTTGTAGTACTCTAATTTTTTTCTGAAAGTTACTGCAACTTGTACCAAGGTGTAATTATAGCACTCTTACAGTTATGGGGTGGTGAAAATATGCCCTCTGTGCAACATACTATGCAAGCAGACCTAGAGTGTTCAAGGTCATAAAAAATGTTTAATTTTTAACGGATACAAAGCAGGAAAAATGAGTTGTACGACAAGAAAGTCACAAAGTATTGCCGAAATGGACTTATTGTTTTACGTGAATACATTGCAACATTTTATTTCTCGGTTGAAGAATGTCCCATGAGGATGGGAGGTTGACTGTTAGTGTAGACTCATTTCTACACGGATGAGGATCGACGCAAAACGGCGAACACATCACAAAGCAAAAAAAAAAAAAAAAAAACAACGTCAATCAGTGATTTCCTTATTTTTTGTTTTCTTCTCTTATGTCCCTTGAATGACGTAAGTACATAACGGTTCACTGCAAAGAGTACAAAAATACAAAAAACATACCAAAACTCGAACCAAACATTCAGAAAAATTAGAACTTCCATCAAATACGAAATATTTTAATTCTATTAATACAAAAATAAACATTTAAATTCTCAATATAATCATTCAAAGTGGATACATGATTCTGCAAGAGTGGCATTCTGACATTCTAAAGATTAATTCACATCGTACATATGGGTGCGGAACTAAAGCCGACGTATCCCTGAGATTGGATAGATAATCTTTATTTATTGCAGAAATGCACAGCCAAAACAATCACTAAAAACACCCAAAAACTAAGAAATAATGAATAAGTTAGAAAGCAGGATAATTACCAGTTGTTGCGCCTCCTGGACACGAATTATGGCTCTCGATAGCCCGCCTTTGCTTCACTATGCTAAGTGGAGATCTACGAAGGTCTGATACGACGATCAGGATAGCCGCACCTAGTTAGCAACACGTAGGCAGTAACATTTGACTGCATTTAGATAAATAATACTAAGAGGTCGCAAACTCTGCTCTCGTACCATGAGCAAAGTTCACGACCTAGTCATGCCAAGACGAGTCCACATCGAGACTTGAACGTTACATTCTCGGACAGCCTTACATTCTCGGACTGAAGTAAACAAAACTGACAGCAGGATGGCTGTGAATTACAAAAGCGGTCACAGAAGAAATAGGCTGTTTGCATGTAACCTACTCCCTGCGGAAATGCTCCCAGCGGATAGAATGAATGTTTGTGTGCGTGCGTGCAACACATAAACAAATAGTTACGTCATAGGTTACATTGTCTTAATCCTATGTATATAGTAGGCAGCTTCAGGATCTTGTAGGCCATGTATTAACCTAAGTAACATTACATGACGTCATGATAAATCATAAATTCACGTATTTGTATGAAAAACATTGACCTTGACCTTGAAAATATACTAAAACTGAAAAAAATACTGAAACTGAAACTGAAAAGTTTTGGGGAAATTTTTGAGCTTTGCCCCCTGGAAAATATCCTAGCTACGCCACTGCATTCACCATCTATCTCGACGATGACTCTTTCACAGGTCATTAAAATTCTTTCGAATTTTAACTTAAGGTGGAGTACATTTTACTTTAAATTAAAGTCGTGCACGGATGTGGACCTCAAATCAGTGTATCAATAGAAAAGAAAAAATAAAAACAAAAAAACGCAAGGGCATAATTAAGAACCTTCAGAAACGGTTAACATATGCCAATGGTTTTAAAGTTCCCATTCATTAAACCTTAATGTTTTCAGCTCTGTGACAAATGATATCATGTTAAGCAGAAGGACACAAATATTCCGTACAATTGGTTAAATTTTGTTGTCGTGCAAAGGGTCCACAATAACAATTAAAATGTGATAAATGTTAAATGTCAAGTATATTTGTATGGTAACACTTTTAAAAATCCAAGATTTAAGAGTGAAGTAAAACAATTGTTGACAAAACAATATGATGTGGAAAAAAACAATAAAAGAATATGAAGGATTTTCTTTTTTTAGTAAAGAAAATTTATCACAAATTTTCTCCCACTACAGGACAATTTGGCTTTCGAATCGATCTTTTAAGAGTGTTATACAGAGGTTTCGGTCCTGAAGGGACAAGGGGAAATCGCCCCACCAATGAAAATATTGGGGACAAACATATTGTTCTATCCCTTTTTTTCGCTTTTAAACGGATCCAATCCAGAGTTCCGGGTTCCGGGTTTACCCCCCCCCCCCACTATCCTCAAACCAGATTGACGTCCCTGGTCTAAGTACACCCGGGTGATACAAATGAGTTATATTTGGTTGCCGCTGCGAAATACTTTTGCTTAAGTCCTCCAGACCCTCTGGCAAAGGGCCGGTCCGCGAAACCAAAACTTTAACTGCTTCCCGCAGAAGCTATTACGTCCACTAAAGGACAGTACGTGACCATCCTCACGGCCCCAGACCATTTACATCATAGGTCTGTCATGCATGGCTCCATTCTAGACTGGAAGAAAAGAACAGATACTACACATTATCTTAGCCAAAAGGCCGCTGTGAAATAAGGAGTGTCTTTCGACCACTGCTGCTAGTTTTTCGTCTTTTGCGACAGACATAGGTTATTCCACTGTTACGCATTAGAGATTTCGTCCCCTTGAAGGAACGACAAAATTGCCTAAGCCTGCTTTAGGGATTATATCTCCATATGTCACATTTTTCTGTTAAATCACTTGCAGAGGACAACAAGTGGCTCGTAGCATAATGACGTAATTTTCGGAGTTATAGAATATTATTCGCTAAAACTGAACTTCATGAATAAGTTGACATTAAAATGAATTTTAAACCAGAAAAATCGGTCCAGGTTTGGTGGAATTATAGAATTTTTTAGCACGAAAACCGTAACAGGACAATGGTCACTTCTTGTCTTTCGTGCAGGGTAAATATTTGCGCCGACTAAGCAAACAATCTCTTGTAGTTAAATGACGTCAAAAAATCGGCCAGTTCGTTCCCTGGTCGGCAGGTTCGTTCCACCGTTCTTCAAGGGGACAGATTTTCTCATGGATGGCTTCATTTAGAACAGTAAGTAGGCCACTAGACATAGTTTCAGGTTTACGTTAATACGACAATTAAATTGAGAACTGATAATCCCCTACATTACGGGTCCGCTTTGATAATTATTCAGTTAACACGTCCCTTTCCTTCAACATCCCCATCCATATTCAAGGAACCAATACGGCCCGAAACTGATTAATGTTTCCATGGCAACCAAAATGGAACTACGTATTATCAGTCGTTATTATCAGTCATTCCAACTTCAATTTCCTAATGCCTCAAATTTCCTCTCCAATATCTGTCCAAATAAAAAAACTAAGCGAGTTCGATGATTTGTTGCCCCGTGGAATTGTGGGGCACAGCTTGGGATATTCAAACCGAACTCCACACATAGTGTACGGGGTTCCCTTTTTCGTTTGTATGTGCATACAGCACTCTCTAAGTGTCTAGCCAACGGAACGAAAATAGGGGTCTTAGTCCTACCCCTTTTTTAACCCAGATTGAAAATGCAAAGGTTTACATGAAAGGGACAATTTAGTCACAGTCCACTGCACTAAACAGCCTTGAATGTATCTCCTCATGTTATGGATGAATTAAGAAAGAATTGTTTCACGAAATTTTCATGTAAACTAAAATCTTTGGAATACGCATTGTAGGTAAGGGACTGGTTTGGTAATCCCGCCTATTTGGGCGATGCGCGCAATGCACATGGTCACCAAAACGAGTGACCGAATTCGCTTATCAAATAACCTTTGAGGAGTCGGCATTTTCTAAATCATCCCGATGCCCCCAAAACAAGATGCACTTCGTAGTATTTTTATTAAATGCCGTGTTCATATTCTATTCATTTCCTCTCAATATAATATACACTACGTGTTAGTTTAATCCTTTGATGATTTTGTCTTCACTTTGTCACGACGTTAGACGTGTGATATTCAAACCAAACAGCCAATGTATCAGGTAATATGTATAGTTTTTATTTGTGTTTATTTTGTATCTATACGTAATTTACCTATTACAGTTATTTTAAAGATTTGATCTGGTCAGTCGGTGAACTGCAGACTAATGGAACACAAACTTTAGGATGTCAACAGTGCCTCGGTGTCTGTGCTGAGCCCAAGCATAAAGTATGTTATGTGGTATCTCTAGAAGTAGGTGAAATTTTTAGATTAACCTTATAGCGAATAAATTATATAGTCTGGGACAATGTTTTAATGAAATTAAATTGTGGAAGGAAGGGAATTATTGTTTCTTTTCTTTACATTTCACGTAACTTCTAACTACTTTTCAAGTTTTTCAACCCGAAACGGGATAGGAATAGATGACAGGACTACAATACGGTAAATCTTACAATCGAAAGTGGGGAAATATGTGATGGAGGCCTGGAGTTCGACTTGTGGCCGGGCAATACTTAAGGCCTAAAGATAAAACTAATGCCAATGTGCTAAGTGCTCAGCATACGCAATGGAGAAGGGCAAAGAGAATCGAGCCACAATTCTCGTAGCAGGCCCTGAATAAACCAATGGCCAAAACTAAACTGTAAAACCTTATTTAACCAACTAGCATTTAATTTGTCTTCTTTCATTACTCACGTGTTCTCATCCTGTCACTTTTGATTACTGTCTTAGCTGCAATCTGAGAAAGCACACGCGTAGAATTTCATCAAATGGAAATCACTCGTTAGGAATTGATTTTATGTACAAAAATTCATTCTTTTCCAACGGACCTTGTAAGTGTCTGTGTTATTTTCCTCAAATACTTATCCAAGTCATACATTAGGATTGCTTAATTCAGACGTACTAAGATGAAGTCACAATTCATCTAAACGTCCTCCTACCCCCATAGCATGATTACAATATAATTAAAATTTACACCTTTGTAAAAGAGTAACAAATTAAAGACTTATATCATCCAAACGCCCCTCTACCCCAATGACATGATTGAAACAGATTAAAAATTAATACACTTTTGTACATTTTTAGTACATTTTATGATGCAATTTTCTGATCATTTCGCAAGCTGTTCCTTTTTTTTTTTTGCAAAGAAAAGCTAAACATTAAGACTGTTCACATTTTCTTTACAAGTCTGAAAAACGCACGAATTTTAGGCCATTTGAGAGGTAGCGATTTTGTAATTTTCTTTTTACGCTCATATCAAACAATTGTGGCGCTCCGCTAAGATAGTTACATTTTTCAAATCTTCCGAAGCACTTTTAAATAACTCTCTGATCTTTTTGCAGTTTAAAAACTTATCTTAAGCAATTTATAGCAAACCGCCGAAGCTAGCATATGCTAAGATTTTCGTATAAGTCTGCAAATGCTCTTTTCGGCCATCTTACGAGTCCGATTTTTCAAAATTTTCTGCACCTTCCAACAAATGGTGGCGCTCCACTTAGTGTGCCAAAATTTGTGGGCAAAAATACCCAAAACTGAAATGCTTCTTTCCTCCTGTATGCCAATCAATTATACTCTTTTATTTTGACTCCTAAAAGTACGTAAAAAAAAAAAAAAAAAAAAAAAAAAAAAAAAAAACTTGGTAAGGTAGCGTACTTGCCATTTGATTGTGTGGAAGCGACACAAACTTTTTTATTCTTTTACTTATTCTTTTATACATTTTTATTAAACGGAAAAGGTCTTCTTCCCGAATAGACTGCCCGGCCGACGACAGCTCCACAAACTCATGCCCACCTCCCCATTCAGGAAAATCCTGCCAACGCCACTGGGTATAACACCATATCTGTGAAGAGTATTACTTTAACAGTCATAGTAATATTGTGACAAATGTTCGCTTAGTTTTCTAATGGCACGAAACCATTTTAACGTTTTCATGGCAGTTCGTTGCTTGCATAACCTTAAAAAATATGATCCTGTTTCCTCCTACATTTCATCCGAGCACTGGCTCACAGTTGATAAAAGAATAAAGTTTAAATTGATGTTAATAGTCTACAAATGCCTAAATAATCAAGGGCCAAAATATCTCAATGACATGCTGATAAAAGATTTTAATGCCACTCACAATCTCAGATCTAACACTGACACATTACGATTGGTAGTTCCACGCACCACTTCCAAGTCGTATGGTGACCGTGCCTTTATGGTTGCAGGTCCTAGACTCTGGAATTCCCTTCCTTTCTCTCTCAGAAGTGTCTCGAATACCTCAAATTTAAAGCTGGACTAAAGACTTACCTTTTCAACCTATAGTATTATCTCTCATTTATTACTTGTAAAGTGCACGTGAATGACTATGTCCCATCGTGCGCTATATTAAGTCTAATCTATATATATATAACGTTTTCCATGTGAAATTGCCTGTAACGATCACTTAACCCGCAAATCAATGCACCAATTATCGCGTTATACCCTAAAAAGTGGCAAAATGAGTTATGTTTCGGCAGAGCGCTCTCTTTCTTTCATTATTTAAAAATCGTTACGAAACGCAGGTTTGTTCGTGATACCTTTCCGGTACCCCCTTGCTTCTAAGCGTACTTCAGCTGTGTAGTTCTAAGACGAAAACGAAACCCAACGGATCTTTTATCTAAGTAAACACTAAGTATTTGACTTTGACGCAGCGGAGTTTAATTTTGACTCATATAGTTTGCAAAACATATAACTCAGCTAACAAAGATGTAATAGCTTCCCTTATCATACAATCAATGTACACAAACTATACTCAATATCATTATTGTGAAACAGACTGTATCTACACACACCTATAACGATTACGCTAATAGCATATCTATCATGGTACCAGTTCTCACTTTAAATGATGTCGACATGGTATATGCGCATCAGAGATTGGCGTTGAATATTTTCTTTAATTTTGCTTTTCGTTTGGTTAACGTAAATATTCTTTCATTACTATAAGTTCTTTCTCAACGTAGCAATTGGAAAAATAAACACATGAAACAAAAAAGATGGCAACATTCAAGTTTCAAAACAAAGTTTAATGCCTGTGCTTTGTAAAAATGGATTAGTCAATCATAATTATTTTCGCCCCATTACTTTGTTGTGCGCAACTGTTAATAAACAGTGTGAAGAAGTGTCGGCGAAAAAAAAAGGGGAAGAAAAAAAAAAACACGTGGTGATATCAAAATTACCGAAGGAAAATATTGACAACTGAATTAAACAGTTACAAGCACGTTTTGCTATCTCTTTTTCCTTTTTCTTTTTACATATTTATGTTCTTATTCATTTTTATTCTTTTTTTGAAGTGAAGAAGTTCCCCAATATCGTGAAGTGATTGACCGGTGGCAAATTTGTTTCGAAATATTTCTTCAAAAAGAAATTCTGGTTACTTCAATTCTACGAGTATATCACATTCATATCTGCCTTAGATCTACGTCCATTATATCCAGCTTCGATTTACTCAACTGACAGTACATCAAAAGCACTTCATTTTGTGTCGTTTAAAAAATATAAAGTCACATCAAAAGTTTTTTTTTCTCACAAGAATACCCCTACTGAAAACGGGGTGTCTGTATTCTGTTTTACGAAGTCTTGATTTAGGATTTTTGAACGATAAAAAGCAAGAAAAAAATTATTTTCTATTTCTGTACCTTTGGTTTTTATTTCATCTACGGCAAAAACAATAGAAACCATAATAAATATTTCTGTTAAATCACTCTCTTTCATTCATTCACAAAACTTATTTTCACACTGTTAATTAATGTGTGTATGTTTCTACATGGTGAGACTATCCTATGCATCACATAGTTCAGTGATTGAACATTATCGCCTTCAGATGGTTGTCACTACGGCATTATTCTCCATTTGGACTTGTAAGCATGTAAGCATATTTCATGTTGTGAAGTTTATTGCATACGTTAGCTACTGTAGACAACACACTCTACAAACAGAACATTTTGGAATTAGCGAATTTGAGAGCATGTTTAATTTTCACTCTTTAAGCCTTCTTGAGCTCATAGTACATGCTTCATGGATGTTTCGTGGATTTGTATGAAAATTGAACACAATTATTATCTGGGCCGCGCTCTTCTTAAAGCATTTCAGAAATTCTTAGACCAGGGTCCTATGTGGGCTTTTGGTCCCATGTGATGAATTTCTTGCAATTTTCTTCTACTCCTAAAAATTATTTTTATGCATTGTTGATTGCTTGTCATAAAGTTACTCAGTTAGTCTACATTGTGGCTATACTTTCACCTTAGGCCCAAGTCCCCGTAAAGACTCATCTCAGGGTCCATTTTGTGAAATATTGCAAAATGGTAAGCCCTTTTTTAGATAGTTTTAAACTGTTTTTGAACATTGTCGTTGTTATTTTTCTTTCATGATCTTTTTATGGTTTTCTGGAACAATCAATCCAAAACCGAGGTGGGCCCCATGGTCAATTCTTTAAAAATCTGAAAAGCTCACACCACTCAGATTCTATTTTAAAGATATGTGGTTCCTAAAAAGGAGCTCCAGTGGGTTTTTAGGGATGTGGGAGCCAAGCTTTAAGATGGACCATAGGGTCTTTTTTCCGAAATTTACCAAAGAGTTCGACTTTAAAAAAAAAACGGTAACATTGCTTGGTGAACGATCTGTCAATGATATTCTTAAATTTTGGGCTGGTTATGTGGGCTTTATGGGCCATGTTTTAAAAATGTGCCAAATGATTTTAAAATTTTTCAGTCTCAGTCACAATGGGTTCATAGTGGGTCAAATACTGTAGGAGTTTCACACAGCCAGATATTCCTTGCATGAGAATCAGGCCGTTAGCCAGGAAAAGGTTCTGGAGCAGTGGAGAGGGTAGACATTTTTGCAGAGCCATAAATTTTTGAGGTAGTCTAAAAAATTTCTTAATCGGCACATTTTTTGATCGAGATTGAATTAAGAGAAAATGCAGAATAGTGTTTTGATTACACAGTGGGCCTTCTATACCAATTCTGAAACAATAAACTGTTATTGTGTCTGGGAATAAGTTTTAGACAGCTGCTTTCAGTTAGTAGACGAGGGGAATTGGAACTGTATTGGGTGAGAAGATTTGATTTTTAAGAAAAGGGAAAATTAAAACTCTCGGTTATTGATCTGATTACAATAACACTAGGGGTCAGACTGATGAGTTGCATCGACCAACATGAACCAGAGACTTGCTGGCAACTCCTTTATTGACCAATAAAAAACACGCTGACTTTGATCAACGTTCAATTCAGGCCGTCGTATATAAAATGAAAAATGTAACTCCACTCCCTACCCACACACCCATTTTTTATAATATCACTTAAACAAGCGAGTCCAATAATTCTGTTCTTCCCACTGATCATGTGAAACTTGCACATATGGTCGTAATAAAAAAAAATAATTTTTCAGAAGGAATAGCGACTTCCAAAAGTGGAAGACTTAATACTGTAGAGAGGAAAGCATTTCCAAAGGCAACCGGCATACACCTGCATAGCCGGGATATTTTTGTTCGTGCAGCCTAACGGATACCTCCCTGGTGTTAACAATATTATTAGATACAGACAACTTGTAACGCTGAAATGAAACAGTTTCAAAGCTGGTTATATTTTTTTCATTTTGAATGAGACAATATGATTGGACTTTGACCCAGCAGTTCCATTCCAACTTTAAAGCTTACAAAAGGAATAACTTGCTAGCCGAAGTACAATTAACTTCTGTATCACAAAGTCTATATGCAAATCTATTAGCAAGATATAAAAGGCTAGTCACCATACAACATAGGATTTGCTTTAAGAAGATATTAGATACCATTTTTACCTGTTTCACCGTGTGAGATACACTGTTCAAATATTAGCATGATAAAATGCATTCTTACATACATGTGTGTGGTATGTTTGCGTGTCTGCGTATGTATGTGTGAGGGTGTGTGTGCATGTTGTGTCGTTAAACTGACAGTTATTTTTCTCATAATCTGGTATTTTACGTTTTGGTTTGGTATTCTGAAAACAGTATAATTTTTTTATCTCTTAAAGGGAAGCACACCTGTTAATTTTTTGTTTTATTTTACTTTAATCAAGTGCTTTCCTATGTAATACCTCTTTTTTCAAGCGATGCATTTTTTTCAGATATTCCATATAAGGGGGGCGGTAGAGGATTTGCTAAAATTCAAAGTCAATTAATTTCTTTCAAACATACAGTGCCAATGAGACAGTACACATTTTCCAGGTGATGCGGGTGTACCACCAGATTCCCCTTTTTGCCTCTATATAAAGGATCTTTGCCTATCGCTTCAAATTAAACTAAATTTGTCCCCTGAAACTTCCCACGTACAGATATTCTTCACTCAGTTTCCAAAACACTGGCTTTTGGCTGGCTAAAGAATCAGAATCAGACGAAAATTATTTACATGAAAAAATTAAGGAACATTGTACAGCTTATTTGCATTTATCTTCGAAAGAACACCACCAGCTGTCAGAGCTGCATTTTTTAATTGCACTCGTGCTTTGGATACTGTAGCCAGACATTCGCACATTGGAGACACTGGCACGGTTAAGTATATTTCAGTGAAATACTTCCAGTAACCCTTATAAGGGTTCAGTTGGATAAGAAAAGTTTAAGTTGTTGAAAGTACGAACAAATAAGCACTTCAGGGGGATCTGTTTAGGGCTTTCACTTATTAACAGAATTACAATGAACTGAAAGTTGAAGTTTGTTATGGCTTCTGGGAAGCAAAAGGATTCTTTTTTAGGAAAGTAAAATGGTCATCTTGTTTTTACAAAAGCGCAACAGCAAGCTGTGAAAGAAATTGAAATGTTCTTTTGAGAGCATCATTTCAAACTTTTTTTTCATTGCACTGTTTTCAAAATGCCATTCTTTCTTGTAACTGTGTAACCGTTTCGTTCTACTAACCAAGCAATACTAGCGTCATTTTTGCACTGTCCATGGCGGCATGGGCATTTCGATAGCGACGCTCACTTTTTGAGGAGCAGTTTTTTCGTTTAATGTTTCTTCTCTCTAATTGAGTTATTCTCTCTACAATTAAAGCCCATTGTGTTAAATGAATCATGCAGACTGTCACGATTTCTTGGTCACTTTTGGTTAGAGTACATAATAAAAAATGTCGAAGATATGTTGCACAATTACAGAACAAAAAATTAAGGAACAAATGCAAAGCTGATATCATGGAAGAGGGGCTTTCAATTTTTTGAAACAAATTGGAGGAATTTTAAAATTTCTTTAGGTATTTTCTTTTTTTTTTCTGTTAATCTACAAAAATATTTTTCAGAGAACTGCACAAAAACAAAGCAAAGTGCCCGTGACAGATCACTATAGGTGTATTGTGATAAATAAATAGCCAAACTTTCAATTGTCAAATGAGTTTACCTTCATTGATTCCGAACGAAAGGGCGAAAGGATGCCTTGTGTATTAGCTTATGCCCAACAGGGTTGCAAGATAAAAGGACAAAAATGTGAAGGCGCCAAACGAGGCGTGAAAAGGCGCCATGAGGCACCAACATGAGCCAAACAATGATTTTCCCAAAATATATGATCTTTGTTCCCAAACTTCTGTAGTTAATTAGTTAATCAGTTAGTTAGGTAGTTAGTTAGTTAGTTAGCTAGTTAGTTAGTTAGTTGGCTAGCTAGCTAGCTAGTCAGTCAGTCAGTCAGTCAGTAGGTCAGTAAATCAGTCAGTTAGTTAGAGTTTTACGCCCCAGTTTCCAACCTTATTGGTTCGGTTCTTAAGTCGAGCCGGCCACGGCCTTTTTTCCAGTTGTGGGTCACTGGCTTGTTTTCCCTGAAGGCTTCTCACAATAACGTGCACAAAGCATGCATGATGCTGCATTATGCCCAAATCGTCACGCAAATTACGCCATTAATTTAATACATGGGTAAGTTACACGTTTATCACGAGGTAGTGTCATGGCATGAACATCATGCCATGTAGTGGGATCTGCGTATACAAAGAACCAATATAACCATTAACAAAGTACTAATTGCGTTATTAAAAATAATACCTAGAACGGTAATAATGTAGCGTGGGTTTTAGTTCCCGAGTAACAGCGGTAACATGACCGGACACTGGTTAAGTTAGATCCAAATCAATTAAGACAAGAGGAGAGTATATGCTCAGCAGCAGCTTTATTCGTACGAGCCCCTCGGCTCACTCGAGGACAACTAAATATACACAGCAATATCACGAATGAAGAACGAATAACAATTTACATAACAAAGCATAACAGAAATAGTAGACTCCCTTATTTGCATTTACAACATAAAACAGATAATGGTAAGAAACAGACATCGAATGAACTTCGACCTTACATTAGAGCCCCCCTTTTACAAAGAAATGTCCTCATTTCTAAACCTATGCAGTACACTATTATTATTTTTTTTATAATTTTCAATTGCACTTAAACTAGTAAAACATTCAATTCATTATTTTCAAAATATTCATCACATCATCAATATCTAATTTCATTCTCATCTATTCGTTTACCTTAGGCCTGTCTGCATGTTGCTATAAAACTCTTTCATTCATATTATACTAATTCATTGCATTTCGTCATTCATACCATTCGACATTGTCTGTGCGCAAACAAATGGAAGGAAAACACATAACGCACAAATAAACATACAATCATTCATAAATCAACAAAATAACATAGATACAAAATCCAGTAGTCAAACTCGTTCCAGTCGTCAACATCCACCAATCATAGACCTATAAGTGGTGATGAATACAATTTGTAATCGGCGAAACGGACAGGGAGCTTAGTTTGACGCCCACTTCGTGCCTTCGGCTTGTGATAGGGGTCATAAGACCCAATGGGAGCTGCAGTTGCTACAGTGACTTGGGCCGAGTAAAGAGTGGTAGTTGGGTATATTGTGAAAGTAGAGGGCTAAACAAAATAGGTAATGAGTCGGACAAAGTAGAGGCAGGGGCGGTTTCAAATAAGGATGGGAACTCTTTGCAGTCGGAGCTACAGTTCCATTCTTCGGCACAGGGGACCTGTACGTCTTCAATTTAGTGTAATGAGCTGTCCGCAGCGGTTTTAGCGGGGTTTTAATATCTCTTAACTGATACACAACTGGAGGACCTTTCAAATCATTTGGAAGTGCTTTTAAAACCATAAAGGGACCTTTCGAACTTACGTGCCGAATTAATCCTTTTATTTCTAGGTAAGTCAACCCATACTAAATCTCCGGAAGAATATGGTCAGATCTGGTATTATTATTATAATTTGATTTTTGAACGACTTTTATGTTTGAGCTCATTTCTGAAGCTTCTCTAAAGGCAATGGCCAGCCTTCCATGTAAAGAGACTGCGAAATATGCTGGAGTTCCTACAATAGCATGGAACATGGGCAAGGTTATTTGCAACCATGTCGCCGAATGGACTAAATCCTGTAGTACTGTACCACGATGAGTTATATGCAAACTCTACATAAAGGAGAATATCATCCCATTCACAACATCTTGTAGCAACATACCTTCCTGTTCCTTTAGAGTACGGTTCAAACGTTCCACTAAACCATCGGCTTGTTGGTGGTATGCTGTATTTCGGGACTTTTGGATCCTAAGTTGTCACAAAACATACGTATAAGATCACTTTCAAACTGTTTTCCTTGATCAGTGTGAATTCTTAAGGATACAACATGGTGCGTAATATATTTTTCAAAATTACAGCAAGCAACCGTAGTAACGGTCTAAACTGGCATTACATAAATAATCACATATTTTGAAAAATGATCCATTAATACAAAGATATATCTGTAGTCTTTAGATGTTACAGGTAATTCAGTTATACCAGCAAATACAAGATCAAAAGGCTTGGATGGGGTAAAATTAATTAAGGG
This sequence comes from Holothuria scabra, assembly GCA_037179385.1. Taxonomy (NCBI): domain Eukaryota; kingdom Metazoa; phylum Echinodermata; class Holothuroidea; order Aspidochirotida; family Holothuriidae; genus Holothuria; species Holothuria scabra. The sequence goes on from CM074179.1 coordinate 12,726,672, forward strand.
TGCCGTGTAAGGTGGATTAGGCTTGCGTCTGCTTTCACAAGCAGTTCACTGTGAACAATGACTCAATGTGTCGCTACGTGTACCTGGCCAATAACATAACTTTTGAGCTCTTTGTAAGGTTCTTTCTACACTAAAGTGACCAGCATATGAGCTTCCATGATATGTTTCAAGAGGTTTGGGAATTAGACTTTGTGGGACCAAAGTCTGCGTCGTACGTAACCCCTAGACCTTTACGACGTACCTGTCTACATAGGACCCCTTGAACAAATCGTGATCTGGGGAATTCCCACCATAGACGTTTCAACTTTGAGGGTTGACCTCGTAAGGTGTACTTAAGATGCTTCTCATTCTTTAGTGTCCATTCATACACTTGGCTAAGTATTCCAAGTTATCAGCTCTTCAATGGAGGGACTAAAGCAACGGAAAATATCGGAATTTTGGTTACCATGGCCACTTGTCTCTCTGCTTGTATCGTTTTGTGCTCTAACAGGTGGAGTGCCAGAAAACATTCCACTGACAACCTGAAAATCTGTCTGAATACCTATCTTGGTGAAAGACACCTTTCCACTTTCCGACTGAGGTGCATGTTTTAATGGGTCGGGGAAATTATCTCTAGGAGGGGAGGGGTCGAGGAAATATGTAGTCAAAGCATCTGCATTGGCCTGTGAGAGACCAAGTCGGAAAGGAATTTTCCAGTCGTAGGGGTCGAGTTCGCATTTTACACTTCAAGGAAAAATGTTATGATTTCATTTCAACCTTAAGAAAAAGCGCCAAATCCACGTTCAAAAGGCGCCAAAGCGCCAAACAGTAACCGCTAACCAATCTGAAAAAAAAAATAATGACCCCAGTCACTGACTGAACCTGACTATCTCTGGGGATCTACCCGGCCCTGATCCTTTTTTAACTACTTATCCTTCGTACATCCCTGACCTGTTCTTTTTACCTTTCTCTCATCTTGATGCCCCTCAAATGGACCAACGACCACAAGAAGCACTAGACTAGAATGTTAAAGGTTGAAAAGCCCGATTCCAGTAAACAAAACCGATGACTGCAATTTTCATATGTGCTGATAGTACGAAAATATAAAGGGAAAATTTATGCTGCATATCGGAGGACATGTTCTACGGTGTGATATCCGTCTTTCTCCTACCTACTTGCTCAATATTTCCTGCTCAGCTTTCATCAGATCTAATTTTCCTTTTTTCTCTAAGAGGGAATATTCAGTTTCCCAACTTAAAGTAGCGTAGCAGATTGCTTTGTTACATGATAAGTACTTAAGAATCACGTGCCAGTGCCTATACAGCTTTCATCAAATCTATTTTTCAGTCTTCCGGCCCTCTTCTCCCTAAGAGGATGAGTAAAGAATCCCAAACTTGCAGTACCTGTTTCATGATTGGTCTTTGAGAGTCATGTGACAAACTTAATCCCTCGCAAATTGTTAAATATATCAGAAGTAACTTCTCGCGTTATCTTGAATATGCAATATTTTAGTCCTAAAATATTATGAAAGAAACTTCGATGAAAAACGGTGGAGTAACCAGACTTTTCACTGAGGGGCACAACGATTTTCCTGAGGGACACCGAATGCCACCGCTCATAGCAACACAGGCGCCAGAGGTCCACTATATTGCACCTGGGTAACGTCTAGAGCAAAAACAGGGTTTAGGTTCTGGGAAGAAGCCCCTGGAATTTTGGATATCTGGGTGTTTGTAAGGTAAGTAAGTCGTCGTTTAAGAGTGAGTCCTTCTCTCGACTTATGACTGGTGTAAAAATTACTTCCAGAGTAAGAAGTAACTTATGCACAAAATGAAGATTATAACTTAAACAAATGTAACGCTGCTTTCTAGATGAACAACCTATGGAATTTTTACAACTGTTGTTGCATCCATCATATACAGCGTTCGACCATACAAACTATTTTTGAACTATTTTCTAAACTATTTTTAATCTTTAAAATGCCATTTTCATTGGTGACTTTGCCCTTGTGTTTGAATTTTCAGTTTTCAGTGATTTTCAGTTTCAACTCAAAAATGCTAAAAGTTAGCATAACAAGTCAACTTTTAGGTCCAAAAGTCACAGAAAACGTCAAAATTTTGAGTTTTCTAGTGTCTTGACTTGTATCGGTGTTGTACATAATTTGAAAAAGTGTCTGGTCACGAATTTTTGAAAACTGACTTGAACCGTCAATTACTCAATAATAAAACAGTTATTTGTATGTAGGGTATGGTGATTGTCTACGTTTGACCATTTGCCATTGGTATGTGAAGAAAACTTAACACGTTTGGAAAAATTTGTTCAATATCATTAACCAACGCAATGAGCCGCTTTTAAGTGATTTATTTTGTAGGTCTCCCATTTTAAAGATCAATGAGTAAAAATTTGCACGTAAATTATAAAATTTGTGTATTGCGACAACAATCGTAGAAGACAAAACCAACAAAAATTAAGAATAAAAACAAACAAACAAACAAAAAAATTCAATTAAAACTTCTATAAAGATTTAATTGTAGCAAAATTAGTGAAACTTACTACCAAGAGAGAAACCAGTTGCCATTTGGCCGAAAAAACGAAAATGAAGGATGGGGAAAGAGAATCTGAAATATAGAGGAGGCAGTTGATGGGCAGTGGAAAGTTCTTAAGATAGGATGTTATACTGTCCGAAAGGTTACAACCGGACTAGTAAGTGTACCGTAAATAAAATGCCGAAATACATTTCCTCCGTATTTTGGGAGTCTCGTTTCTTTTGAAGAAAATGAAAATTGCCTCATTTTCTTGTCACAAAAAGAATCAAATTTTAAAAATTCTGGTAGGAAAGATGTCTTTTTTGAAAATCTTAAATGTCACTTGGGAGCACACAGGGGGCACCGGGCTTTCTAATGTAGGGATCACGCTATCTGTTGCTTTAAAATATGCTTGGGGAGACTGCTCTTGTCCTGTTTCCTGAACAACTGCCATCTGTATAAGATCATTAATCTGGTCAACTTCCAAGATGTTAGTTACAGTTTTCCAAGTTTTACGAGAGCTACAAACATTTTAGGGAAGATAGGCTTATCAAGCACTCTCATTCTACCTTTAGACCAAAGTTTAGAAAAGTCTGGAACTCGTTTCTGCATACATTGTTTATTTATTTGTTTATTTATTGTAAGGAAACTAAAAGCGGTACATTTGAAAGTAAAGGAAGAGATAGAAGTATAATGGCCTTTGTTTCTTTGTGAAGATTTCTTTGTAACACTCAAAGAGGTAATTTCTCAAATGGGAGTTAGACTCCTAACCGATACATACCTAAGACTTTAAAGGAGCTCATTGAGTTGAAGCGTATATCTTAAAAAGATGTGTTAAAGGGTCACTACCACATGATAATGTTAATAGCTGGCATTATAAGTCATGTTTCATATTTCCCCATCTAATAGTTACGAAGAATGTTCAAATTTTGAATTTTTTGGTGTCATGACTTGTAACTGTTTTTTTGCATTATTTAAAAACGTGTTTGGTAACCAGCTTTTGAAAACCGAATTGAGACGTTAAGTACTCACTCATAAAACAGTTAATTTGCATGAAAGTTATGGAAATTGCCTTAGTTTGATCATTTGTCACTGGTATAAAACTTGACAGGTTTGAGAAAATAAATTAAAATTTATGAACCAACCCGATGAGCTCCTAGTAAAAACGAAACCCACTGCCCTTGTGCCTGGTGCCCAGCATAGGCCAAAACAATTAAATATAGGAAACCAATGAGACACAACTGAAAAGGGCCTTAGCCGGCTCGATTTGCACCAATTGGTTGGACACTGGGCGGTAAAACTCCATCTAACCTAACCTAACCTTGGCAAAGACAAATCCGTCTTTACAGTCCGCCCTCTCTCCGTTGCCGTATTTGAAAATCGTAGCAATTTGCAGTATTTGTTCGTATTATCTTTAACGCACGAGAATATATAAGCTGAGTACCTCTAACAAAAACGAAACCAGATGGTTTTCATCTAAGTAAAGATTCTTAAAATTTGAATTTGACCTAGGGGTGTTTCATTTTGTTTAGAAAGTATGCAAAACACGTCACTCAGCTAACAGAGATGTAAGGACCTTTTTATTTTAAAAGCGAAATACAATAACTATAATTCATAACTAAAAGACGTGCACACGCTTTATATAATTCTAGCAGATCTGTAGTACTATCAGTTCAGTTAAAATTAAGCTATATACGTGCTTTGAGGTTAGAAAATGCAAAATTGTTTGACATCTTTAACGTTCAACCCATTTTCAATGTTTTCTCTTGTGAAAATCTAAAACATGAAGACAAAAAAGGAATATAACACAACAAACAATATTTATTGTCAAACCAAGCTTGAAAATTAGCCTTTGATTTGTACAGTGAGCTGGTATTTAACTTTCAGCTCCCTGCTTTGAAAAGATATCGTAGACATCAAATGGAATATCATAATAATTTACGGCAACGAACTCATCTCCAAGAGAAATTTAACTAAAGAGCCATGGTCTGTATCAGATATGGGGGGGGGGGGGGGGTCGTCACGACCGGACGTGGGTAACTAGGAACTCTGATATGGGGGAATGGGCACTCCGACGAAGGGTTATATTTGTAGTGAGTGGTGAGTGTCAAGCACTGTTTGCGAGAATCACGTCATGACTCAAGCCTCCTATATAGAAACCCTAGCGGTTTACGGTGTATCCATGCGCGCTTAGAGTGCGAAAATATTTCTCTTGTTGTGGGAACTTCTACATGTCTTGGAGATCACGAGTTTCTATTTCCAGGTCGAGTCATACCAACGACTCTAAAATGAAACCTACCGTTGTGCGTGATGCTCCGAATAAGCAATGGGGAAGGGAAAACAAGCCAGTGAGCCACAACTGGAGAGAAAGCCGTGGCCGGCTCGACTTAAACCAGTTGGTTGGACACTGGGCCGTAAAACTCCTTTAACTAACAAATCCATCTCCTTTGGCATTATAGCATGGACCTTTGAAAGGACATTGGGTATCAGTCAAGTCTTCAATACAGATATTTTTTTAGTGTTTTTACTTTGAACGATTTTTCTCATGGTAAAGAGAAAAGGTAAAATTTAAAATGAATTTGTGTTACCAGAGCTAGTTCAAAATAAAATATTCTAGTCATCATGCTACGCACGTTAGTCTATTACTAAATGAGGCTGCCACATGAAAGCCTAAGTTGTAATGCACGGGAACTAACTTTAAACGTTTCCGTAGATTTGACTGACAAAGGCTCGGAGTACAGTTCAATACTAATAAAGTGTATAGCTGGTTCCATTTCGACTGTAAGTCCCACACGAAAAGAATGCCCACATTTTTAAATTTATGAGTCATAAAGCAAAAGGGGTCATGAAAGGAAAAAAACACGACAAGAATAAGGACAGCTCTACCCCTGTAAAGATTTAGCAACCCGAAGTTGCGACGAAAGTAACAATTTTTCTGAATTTCCGGAACGAAATGGTTGTGGGAGAACGAACAAAAGTTGTGGGGTTTTGCTTAACGGAAAAACGTTCGCAGTTGGTCAGACAGTTCCTATTTTCACAGCTCACTTATTTCTAGCCCCTCCCGAACCTTCAGATACAAAACCTATTACATGTTCACAGAATTATCGTGAGGAAGGGAAAGGCGTTAGTTAGAAGAAATTTAACCACACACCATGACACAAATGTGTTACACAGTGACAGTTAATTCGATAAAATAGTTCAATATTTTAAATTTACTTGCAGGTATGGTGTCATGGGTGGGGTAGTTCGGATGGATACGACAAATTGTTACTATAACTGTTGGTGTTGTGCTTCTAGTTAAATGAGTCGTTGTTAACCCACAAAAACCCTTTAAAACAAATAGAAGAAAATATTAAATCACACATAAATTCAATCACGCAAATACTCCATCACACATAAATTCTTTATAAAATCGATTGTCTGCTCTATGTCTACTCTACTTATATACATCGCGGCTACTTCAACATTTCTGTTCACGTCACGTAAATTACTTGCAACATTTCATACATCTATATTCACTAAATATTTCTTTCTCATCCATACTATTCGTTCTTTACACTGGTAAACATAAATCTATTTACAAAATAAAACAATTGATTCAAATCTACTTACAAACTTACATACTACTACAATCATGACTCGGACTTACAGCAGGGGCGGTTCTACGGGGGGGGTGGGCTAGGGGACATTATCCCCCCAAAAATTTGGCTAGCACCCCCCCTCCCCCCCCCCGGCCCCAAATGGACATGCACTGATGTAAACTATCAGTTACAAAGACAAAGGTAAGCTTTTAAACCATTGTTCATGTTACTACATGGAGTGGAACGGTTTTTTTTTCATAGCATTGCAAAATATATTATATTCCGGTGTAGACATGTTGCCCAATTACCGGAGTTAATTTTACTCTCGATGTCTCAAGTTGGTCTGATGTGACATCGAACACACGTGCATGCAATCAACGCAACAACAACGCATAACAGAAGTGAGCTCTTTGCACAAGTGCTACACAGCTATAAACCTATCATTATATTGTATTAACACACGGGAAGGACACATGCATACAGGCCTACTCAACCGTGCACACAAGTTTTTAGTTTTCAAAACTTAATTCCTCACTTGATTTCCCCCTCAGCATAATATAGGCTGCGGCTGCCATAAAAATGCCGGCGCATGCATTTAGTCTATACCCTGTTATTCACAACTATTGTAAGACTACAGGTACTATACACCTTAGTTGCACTTGTCAAAAAATATGGGCCAGTATTCTGGTATTCTATTCACTTGTCACGGAATTAATTTCTACCCATGTCGCGTGAATTACGATTACCGTATAGTTATTAGAACGACGAATAGAACAGAGATTTAAAAAGTAACGTCGTCTTGTGTTATTTTTCCGGCCTTAAGACTAAAAGATTTTTCGTGATTTTCAAGAAATCCACGGAAGTCTTATATCCAAATTGTCACCCAATCAATATTGAACCAAAAGGAATGAAATATACTCTAACAGTGTAATGTTTATTGAAAAATTGCATGTGCCTTAATAGTAAAATTTTTTCCATGGCCGCAGCGTTTGTCATTGCAGTTGCCGTTACCGATGTCATACAGGTGTGAACGTAGCTTAAGAGTTCATTTTCTGCTGCCAAGACGACAAAATATTTTAAATATTTTGTAACCTCCTCCCGGGCTGCAACAATTTAACCATATAAAATTTTCTGATTCTTCTTTATTTTGGAAGAGTAAGTTTTTGGAACACGAGATCTCAAAATGAAGAATGTCGGGATGCTTTTAGAAAGGCCTGACAAATGCCATTTCCTGCAATCTGGGAGGCTTTTTGGCAAAAATCTCCTTGGTACGCTACGCGCCAACTGATGGTGGCCCACTGCTTAGTTGGTACAACGTGAATACACCCCTCCCCCCCCCCGAAAAAAAGTCCCTAAAACCTTGCCCGACTTACAGAAAAGAAATTAAATATACTTACAACCCAAGGCCTTGCTTGAATTGGTTTCTCCACGAACAATAATTTGGTTCTTGTGACTCAGTCTACTAATGCTCTCTTTAGCAAAATAGGTTTCGCTCTCTTTTACAAAACTTCCAACTGCCCTCGGTCAGCAGAAACTGTAGACTTTTCCTACAGCACTTGGGAATCTTCCATACACTGACGTATACACCCTAGCACACAAAGACTATCTTTTCTCAAGCTGTTTTTCACTTGTCTGTGCAAGCCTTTTCTCTTTCTCTCCACCCCAGCCAAAGGTATCCCTGCACAGTAGCTATAGGGCCCGATCCCCTTAGTTATTGCCCAACATTGCTCAAAAAATTAAATTCGTGTTGTTATTCAAACTGTACCTGACTCATTGATGAGCATAGCCGACGCTTCCTAAGAACTGATGACAACTTTTACCATTCACAGATAGTTCGATGTTTGCATATTATGGACTTGCACTTGTTACAAAGGAAATAAAAAAGAAAAATAAGCAACCATCTTAAGAGTAAGTCAGTTCTATAAAGTGAGTCACGTCGAGGATAAATTTTCTCACTTTTTTTCTTTATTGACTACACAAAAAAAAAAAACTCTGAAGAGTCAGTCACACCATAAGGAAACAAAGAAAGTAAGGAAAAAACAAAAAACAAGGAGGAACATCTATCTACCATTCCATACACTTTAAATACCGAAATTTTATCACACAAATATTGATTTGATACACTTAGACGTTACTTTTGTCTTCCTACATTAAGTTGCTCCATTGCCCCCAAAACACGCTTTACTTCATGTTTCCTTGACCGTCTTGAAAATCATTTCATAAACGCCATATGGCTTATTTAAATATTAATAAGGCAGTTCAGCTATTTGCAACCTATAAATTCTTTGTAGCTCATTCGATGCCCACTGTTTAACAAGAAATATCCTAAATTAACTGGCCAACGATTGCCCTAATCCCTAGCCTTATCCCTAAACCAAACAAAGAATACAATCGATACAACACAATGGCAACAACCAATCGAGAAACACCTTGTTAAACAGTGCGCATCTACCCAAAAGTTGTTCATTTAATGGAATTTTAGTCCCTAAATTCTGTTTGTTCCCTTTGTTTTATTTCTTGCCTACAGCCCTGGTAGACATCCACAAAGTTAATTTGTGTGTGTGAATTTTTTCTTTTTATTTTTAAATTTTCAAATCTTTAATTGACACCTGACAAGATCTCGAATCACTGTGACCGCTTTTAAACTGATTTTTATAAAGCAGGGCAAAGAGTCTGTGTTTCTCCATGTAGTGCAACTCTGGAGAAGAAATGGGAAGGTAGCTTTTACTAGCCGTAAGCAACTGGATTAAAAATTTAAAAAGCGATAACTTAGGTGAAGCCTAAGCTCAGGATTTCTACCTGCTTGCAACACGGAGTTGTTGTTAGACTTCCCTGATTGAAAGCACCCTGCCTGCCGTTTTCATCCCCCTGACCAGGGAGTTGTTATTAGCACCTCCCTGCTCTGACCATAATCAACAGCTCCAACAACGTCTGCTACATTTCTTACATAGTTTCGCAATTGGAGTGTACCAAAAAGGTAATCCAAGTAACCACTGCAGTTGAGGTTAGCATACTAACCAGGTTGCGCGCACCTCAAATTTTGCCCAATCGCTTTCGCCCAGCTCTTTTTAGAGCATAACATGTAGGTCTAAAGCATCGTTTCACTAGAATTCTTGCGTTCTGTTCTCCAACAGGAAATTTCATGAAAACTTCAATCTATTTCTACCTACTCATTATAAGGACTCAGAGCAATATAGGCGGTATTGTACGAGAAAATAAAAATGATGGAAATATCAATGAAAATGCTACTTAGAGTTTTCCTTTTTTTTTTGTGGTGTGAAGCTGCACATAATAAATATAAGAGGAAATAATACTTCTGTGAAAATTATGGTCTCGCAAATAAGGATTTAACAAAACTGTTTTCAATTTTATGTAATAGCTACAAAGAAAAAGTTTAAATTGACAATTAATGTGCCATAAAAGGCACCATATATAAGGACAATTGCTTAAAACGTTGGTAATGACTTGCATCCAGTGGCCACATGGAAGGAAATTATAATAAAATGCAGTCCATGATTCAAAGCCTGGTTTTAGGTCACGAAGCTCTCCTTTGTAGAATGCAAAACTTAATGTTTGTGAAGCAGCTTTTCAGAACGGTCATACTGGAATCCATCACGTTTTTAAACATCTTTGTTGCATCCGCACTTTAAACTGCATTGTTTTTTTTTTTTTTTTTTTTTTTCAATTTAGTCCTTTAATAGTGCGATAATGCTTGAATTTTAATCGCGAAGGCTTTCAAATCGATCTTTTCTCGAGAGTATGCTGTATTTGCTGCCCGCGTAAAGTTTCTACCCATTGAGATTAACAGGCGCGATTGACAAAAGCAAAACAAGGAAATTAGATGGGTTTCTACAAAATTTCTCAATAACTTTTAATCGTAATCACTCTGCGTTCATCTAACAATCGACTGAAATGTATGACATTTAGATCACAAAACATTCTACGTTCAAAACCTCATTATTCTCATTGTGTATTCACGTCAACAGTTTTCAAATATTTAATAAAGGTCTATTAAGTGCTTTCATTTTCTTTCCACAACGTTTAATTTGTTTCAATTTACCACGGACCATCGAAGACAGGTAATTTATTTGAAATGTTGGTTGCCACTGTTCTAGCTAAATATATTAAAGCTACAACTAATCTGACACAAATTTAGGGAACAGTTCATAGGAACAACGTATTGAGACCACAGTTGCATGCAGCCTTTTACATTATCCAGATTAGAAAACTCTACGGATGGTTTAAAAACTAGTAAATTTGGATAGCAAAATCCCAACTCTAACTCATTCTAGCAGGTCTCATTAAAAATATTTACTACGGCGAGTTATCGGTTTCATATCATTGGGAATCGACACGTACCAATATAATACGACATAAACGATCTTAATTTTACACATTTCAATTTAAATTGACATATACCAATTTATATTGACATATACCAATTTAAACTCATATATACCGATTTAAATTGACATATATGTTTAAATCGACAAGAACAAAGTTCTACATTTACCGATTCACCTCTTCAAAATATTTAACATCCCGATTTTGCAATCTTTGCAATTAACATGCACTCCTGTAAGGAATGTTCAATATCACCAAAACTCTTGGATTTCAAATGCAAACAGAGCAAAAGTGTGATTTGTACGCTAAAAACAAAGTTGATATATTTTCTGCAAATATGGTACAAGTATCGCCCCACAAGTATTAGTTGAAGTGAGGAATTGTTACTTGGATTGACATATCTGGCCAAAACGCACGTTGTAGCATAGTTTTTATACCTTTCCCTGGTTGGAAAACTCCCTAAGTACACCGTGTATGCACAACCGTAAAAGCTGGTAAGTACGTTCATATTTTTTTTGTAAGGTGCGTTCGTAAGTGTCCGTAAAAGCATGTTGAGCTCTTCAAAAAAGTTCATCACGTGACTCTGAAGGTGGACACGATCGGTAGCGGTATGGCTCCATTGAGTGAATGTACTGTTTCTGCTGGGAAGTGAGATTAAATTTGACCCAAGGGCTAAAAGGGAACTGCAAGAGGCCTCCTAATCAGTAAGTTGTTAACATTTTTGAATAAATGAAGAAATCCTTTAGTCTCGGGCTTCTTTTTCTCTTTTAAAGCGTAAAACACTGGTTCCGAGGCCTGGCGTTTGGAGACCTTCGCTGGGGTCCTTTAGTGGGCCCTACAGACTTTCATACCACATAGTGTGCGGTAAGGGTGAAGTAGACCTACTTCATTACGCTAGGTGGGCTTCGTAAAATTTTTGTACAATCATGGTAACTGATAAATATTGTATAATACACTCGTCTGATGAACCGTTACACTCGTTACAACTAGTCTAACGTTATACAGTGTGACTGCTTCTATGCTTCGCAATTTTGCGAAAGTGTTGAGTGGGCTTACCAAGTTACTGTTGCTAGCCCAGCCTTCGATTGTCCCGCTATTTTAGTTTGGGTACAATTATTCTCGCGTTACGGTCGTTCTAATTTCAGACAGAAATCTTAATCAAACCTTTCGCAATAATAAACGCCCTAATTGAAGTCATTACAGTTTGATAATTGTTCGCAAAAGACTCTCGAAGAAATCATTTTACCTTGTCTGCGTAAATACAGTACGTATGGAGAGTAAGACATCAAGGCTCTCGTGTACTATCAACGTCACGTGAATGACGAAAACCGGAATCTCAACATAAGCAGTCAGTTCACGGAGTTTCCCAACCAGGGAAAGGTATAATAACTGTGGTTGTATTAAGGTTATGCTTCTTGATAGCTCGATTGAATCCCATGCGGACACATATCAAAGACGTGGAAGCAGAGTTTTCGATGTAACAGTGCACTTGTTAATGTCATTCACTGCAGTACTAACCCTAGCTTAATTACGGCTATTTCATGACCTCGCCTTGGTCTACCACAGTGAGAAAATGAGTCTCTTTTCGGGGTAGCTTGGTTCTGCGAGTGGGAGTCACATCGTATTGACTCTTTAGACAAATTTCTTTTAGTATGTTGTAAAATTCTTATGCGTGGAGAAGTTTTATTTAATATTTTAATTAAAACAGTGTTTTTTTTTCATTTTTTAAGAAAATACTCTTTCAGAGCCGGTATTGCAAACCATGATATTAAAGTATTGTTCTGCATGTGTTCCCTCTTTGACAATTGGTGTACTTCTAAAATGACGTTGTCTTTTTAACAAAATATTCAAACTAAACGCGCCTATCAACGGACAGAAATAACATCCGATCTGTCACATTAAATCAGCTGTAACCTAGTCAAAGGATAGAAATACTGCTGGTATACTGGGCTCCACGGCATGTTGCATTGTTATTGGCCCACAGAAGCAGATTCAAAGAATAAATGCATTTTAGGCCTTTTTAGTTGTTCCCCTTGTAGTGCAGAGTGCACTAATACGGTATTGACGATGTTCAAGGTAAGCAAAATCGTATTTACAAGTAACTTAAGAGGATTCAAAATCAACAATTTCTTGCAAATATTTTTACCTCTTATATTTTATCGAAAGTCTCATGTCGTAAATTGCCATCCAGTACAGTAAAAACTTCAATCCACGTTCAATATGTCCCGAATGTCCAGATAATTTTATATGGAAGTAACAGGTCGGACTAAACTGAACAATTGCAAATGGCACAACCATTTATTATTTAACTGTTCGAATATCTGTAACTTTTATGTGCATTTGGTGTAAAAATCGCATACAGATTCCCGTGCCGTGCCGACGTCAATTCCCATCGACTTTCCGTCGTATTGACGAATTGTGAAAACAAAACGTCTAGGTCCATTTACACGTGACGACATTGTCTCTAAAGGAGAACACTCCTTAAACGTTTCAACAGTTCCAAAAAAGAGGGTTTTGGAAAACAAGGTGTTTGACTTTGTTAATAAAATAGTTTGGTGGTGCATTTGAAGGAGGAAATGATTAAAACGAAGTTTTCAAACAGCTTAGTTTGATATACTTGTTTCTAGTTTTACTATGCAGTAAAACAATTTCTAAAAAGACATTTTGTGGATAGGTTTATATACATTTAATACAAATAAACTAATTTCAATTGTTGCAATTTTATTGAACATTGAGCTTTAAGAAATGCACCGTTTCATAAGACTTTTTTCTTCTGTAGTATGTCCTTTCCATTATATTCCAACTCTTCGAGCGATCTTGTAGCCATTGGTTTATTCAGATAGTATGTAAAGTAATGGTTAATACAAAAACCATTAAAAAACAAACACTTTCTTATAAGTGTTTAAGATGTTCGTGAACTTCTCCAACGAAAATGCACTTGTTACTAACCTGCTATTGTCAAGTAGTATTTCGATAAAGTAGTCGTGCCATGGATGCATTCATACTTTCCTTCATGGTCCAGGGAAGCCCTCGCAATATAGATAGCCCCGTTTGATAGTATAAGTAAACCTTGTGTCAGTTCGTTCCTAGTATATTGCCTGTTAACAAAGATAGCCACGTTATTATACGACCAAGTGATAGCACTAACTAACTCACTATAGCAGCTAATCAATAAAACAGAGTTGTTGAGCGTTACTGACTGCAAATTGACCACTATTTCATTGCAACAAGTGAACGGCACCAGCAATATCACAATTGCATTCAAACATATAAATCGCATTTTAGAATTAGAATCATTACAAAATTTGAAATCATCTATTCCGGATAAAAGTTGTTAGACACGGACTTAGCTGTTCTCTCACTAGATACAAAATGATCAGTGCGTGACAAATACTAAATCATTCCTAGTCGGTGCCTGGTAGTAGTTAAGGAGGCTTGGGTGTGCCGATGAATGTTTCCATATTGTTGTTAGCACAGCCGATTAGAAATGTTGTAGTATACCTTAATTCGCCATACCACAGAGCTGTCACTAGAGCCATTCAATGGCACAGTTTGGCCCGGAATCTCCAATGCATATTTAATTCAATGATTCACATCTCAAACGCCGACACGATCCCCTTTATGGTCAACTACGAATGTTCATTGGATCTGGTTTTATTGGTTGTTAACAAATTTTTCAGCGGCGGGAAAATCGTTGAAAGCACTAAACCTGATCGTGAATAAAGATTCAAGTTTGATCAACTTGGACAAACTTTTGGACGGGACTGCAAAAACTAAATAATGCAAAGGTTCTGTTGACAAGACATTTAGGAAAGTCATTTTTGGCTGTCAGAGGGGTCATGATTTTAAAAATTTCCTCACGCTCCGCGTGTATCCATTTGACGGTTCTCGCAGAATCGCAGTAGCACGACTGCTTAGGTTCTGATTTTGGAGCATGGTGAATTCTATGTCTTGCTGACTGAGTGGAAGCGAGTTTTCTAATTTTTTCTGCGCTCCGCACCAAACGATATTGCCGACTCACTTGGTTTAAGCGGTATTTCGGGTAGGATTGCATTATCTGGACAGAGAACCTTCTGTCTCCTCTCCCAATCTGTAATATTGCGGTATTCATTTGACTGTGTATAGCCTTTAATATCGACATACACAAAATTGGAACACTGTGACAAAATTTGGAATATACTTTACTTTGGACACCTCAGACATAAATATAAATTAGACGTAAGAGGTATTTCTCTTTTGAAGCTAAGTGACAATTGTAATTGCTAGTGCAAAATAAAACATTTTTACATTGCATGTTAAAAAAAGAAAACAATTGTATGTTTTTTTTATATACTTTTTCATTCAATAAAGTGTCTTTTCCGACCATCCTGAGGGTTTGTAAAGTCGAAAATTTCTTGAACGCCCCGCTCAAAAATCGTGGCACTTCGCTTAAATAGTCATGCTGGCACTCACCCACCCAGTTCTTTATCTATGTCTCCAGGATTTACCTAACCCAAATGAAGTCCTTCATTTGCCTCTGGGATAAGTGGGATATATAGTTGTCAACAAAAATTAATGGTAGGGTGCTGAGCGATTGTAACAGAGATGTAGAGGGTGAATATGAGAGGCAGAGTAAACGGAAGAAGATTTGTAACTCATTATGATATTGTTATCATCTTATTGCATTAAATTGTTATTATCATTTAAGATGGCTTGTTCTTTGAATATTTTAAGATATTGAATATATGAGGCCCTCTGTATTTTAGAGCTGAGTAAATTCAGCTTTGAACACGCTTTTTTCTACCATCCAGAGAATTTGTAAAGATAAAAACATTCTCGTACGCTCCCCTCTGACCGATGGTAGCGCTCTGCTTAGAAAGTTGCCCCCACCCCCAATGAGCCCCTAATGTGCGTTTCAATTCACGAGCCTAGAAGGTTTACCGTCTTTGAAAATTACCTTGTTTAAATGAGACACAGTTTTGACGAAAAACACCCCACCCCCCCCCCTTCCCACACGGTTCACAAAGTAGAGACGCTCCTAATGAACAGTTTTCGGGCCATTGTCATCAACCGTAGCTGTTTATAAAGTACCTAACGTGCACTCCTAAATCAGAAGGAGAGAAATCCACTCACAACTGTTGAAATTAATAGTGAAACCACGAATCCCTATATACATTGGACACAGCATGTAACGCACACGTAATACCTGTAGATTTTCGCCACCGACCAGGATAAAGAAGGCCCACCAAGATGGCCGCCGTGAAGTTATAATTGGCATGCTTGAACGACGACCCTGTAATACTTTAAACAAAAGGTTAACTTGAATGAGAAACAAGATCATATTCCTGCAACACGTTTGGTAATTTTGACCTTACCTTGTACTACGTCGAAAATATTTCAACTTTCTTGCATAATTTGGTGTTTTGAACTTCTTGAGCAAGTCCAATCTTTCACACACAAATCCATAGCAGACAACCATCTTGATACGCCTATACTCAAACGTACGGTAACGACAATTTAACATGCAGTAGGCCTATGCTCTGTCCATGTATTGTGGACATATGTGATGTACCATGCCAGGTATAGGTCTATTGCAATATTAACGTTGGTCCTATAAGTCTTCAGCCGTGGTTTCATGAAAAGCAGTCGCCATTTTAGAAGGGGGAACAGACTGTATCGTGTACGCTTGCTGTAGCACAAAATTTCCCTAGTCCGATTTTTCGTGCTTAGTGATTTACCGTTATCATCTTGGCTATAGTAAATTCATCAACCCGAGAAGAGATAATGTAATATTTTGTGTGAATTGTGAATTTCTTAAGTTATAATATTGTTTCATGCTCGTCTGTTTTTATTTATTTATTTTTTCCGTGGAGAATTCCTTACGTACTGAGTCATTTGTCTTATTGAAACGTGCATGTTGTCCTTTGTATGTGCCGCGTGCGTGGTTACACTAAAGGACCGTTACAATTGAGCCTTGCCTTTGTAATTGCTTGCTATAACTCATTCCAATTGGCGCAATCTGTGACAATTAATGATGGAGTGATGGGGCTTAAAGTTCAAAGTCTCGGGACGTTCTCCCCCATGAATGGAATGGGAAAAACTAAGCTAAACAAAAAAAAAAAAAAAGAACAAAAAATAAAACAAAAAAAAAAAAACAAAAAAACAAAAAAACCTACGTATACAGTTTGGGAGACAACCGTTTTCGGATGAAAATGAGAATTCACCCAATCGGTGGATAATTTGCGGCGTGAATGTTTATGAGCACGTAGAAAGTGCCTCATCACAGTCATCGATTTGTTTTATAAGTGTGGATATTAACAAATACAAGGTAATTGTTCACCACCACAGACCGAAATTACACGAAACTTTCGATAACGTATTAATGAGAACAACTGCAAGCACGAGTGACTTACACAACTTTGTGCAAAACAACGGCATAAATCTTGCGGTTGTGTCGAGTCTATAATTTATGCTTAGGACACAAAACGTGGCACAACTGCTCAATGTCTCAAAATTTGCGCGGTGAACTACGACACATGATCCGGCTTTTTTGTTCTCCAACAACATATATTGGGTTATGGTCATTAAACTTCCACGCCGAAAAATGAAGCCTGCTTCAAAACCTTACTTGTTGTAAAATGACTTTAGTAAACTAACCTACGTCGCTTACCCCCGCTATTGGCTTAATTTCCAGAAACATCCCACTGTGAGGTGAAACCGCCAGCAATACAGCTCTGTGGTTGTCACTTGAATAATGTTTATATTGGCAGATTCCTAAATACAAATGATGCAAAAATGAAGTAATATAAAATATTTTTTTGTTTGTATAGGAATAATTCGCTTTTGGCGAATTATTGTTCGTGAATATATATAGTCATGCAGTTCTGTGGCTGTCCCTTGAATGACGTACTGATTGGCAGATTCCTAAATGCAAAGGATGCAAAATGACGTATTATAACATATTTTTGGTTGTATAGGAATAATTCGCTTTTGGAGAGTTATTGCTCGTGAATAAATTACCCCCAGAATATCTTTGCTAAAGAAGAAGAAGAAAAAAAAAAGAGCGAGGCTTTGCCGGCTCTGTTATTTTGTTTTTCTAAAATTGTTACCGGTATTCACTTCAATTAACATAAAATGTATACAAATCCAAATACAAAAGAGCTCATGTCCTTCAGGGTTTCGAAGGTGAACGAAATTGTCATGTGGTGCTGCAAACTGTTTATTTAAGCAAAGAAGGGGGTTGAAACATGTTTAAGAACGACAACTGTTAGTGTCTACCAACGTAAATGTTACCCATACACGTTTACCATGTAGATAACTTTTAACTCAGTTTTAATTTGTGGGTGTTACTTTCTTCTTTTTTAAAAACAGACCGGACGACCAGCTATGAAGTTCTTACAGTTGACAGTAACGTTGTTCCTATTCTCCTTCAGAGCGTTGCTAATAACATTGTAATGCTTTTGGGGATTTGGTAGAAGACCGGGTAACTGAAGCCAGCAGATTGGGGTCCTTTGCCGATGACGTTTTATTCTCTCCCCGAAATCTTAGAATATGCGGGCCAAAATTCCGTGATCCGCACCAACTGATACTGGTGCTTCGCTTAGATTAGTTTACTCAATGTCTTATCATAGACGTATGGAAATTAGCATTTGTGGAAATAACCCTTTGTAAAACATTGCCCGAAGGTTTGCCCGGAAATGGTACCGATATAGTGGTACATTAAATCTTTTAACTTTCTGTTTTCTCATCTGAATTTAACTTTACATTGACAAGCTAAAAAATGCCTTTTCTGGAAGCCTGAGGGTAGTTAACCATCAAAATGTCCTGTACACATCGCATCAACAAATTGTCCCGCTCTAACATATACTTTCAAACATCATAAAACTTTTTTGTTCTGGATAGCCTAACTCCCCTCTTTAAACTGTACATGAGTCAGAGATAGATTTGCCTTTTGCTGAACTCTTCTTGAACACTATTAAGTCTTATTTGTCCATCATATCTTAATCAACTGCTTTTATCAAGATATTATTTGTGAAACTAAGTGGTGTTATAGTAAATATCTGATTGAAAAATAACCATAATTTGTCTTGCCTGGCAATATTTTAAGAACTTGCCCAACACCTTTTACCAGCACCAACACTTGGATTTCACCCAACCTTAATCTTTGGGCGATCTTTTTCCCTAGCATATTGAGGACTTTGATTTAGTCAACACTTTTTACCAAACTTTTTTAGCGTGTTTTACATGCCACCGAAGGATTGTAACGACATATTCTTCACTCAAATATTGATCGGAGAAGACTAGTTTAATGTTTTTTTTTTTTTTTTTTTTTTACTGTACCTGTAAGATCATTGTTTATGGAAAATTGCAGTATTTTCTTGTCTACAAGAGTGGCGATCTGCATCAGATTTTGGAACTACATTTTTACGAACTGCAGACGGGTAACCAGGAATTCTGATAAAAACAGATGGAAGAGCTAGAGGGTATTGTTTGTATCCAGCACTGTAGCACCATGGTACTACGTACTTCCATGGTGACACTTCATACGATGTTTGTGAGAATCACATAATATTTCAAACTTGCCATGGGTAGCCCAGCAGTTTTGATGCTGCTAAATGGTGTGTACATGCACGAGAAGCGCGCGAACTTTTTCGATTTTGGACGAATATCCTTCTCGTTTTGCAATAAAGCAAGGAGCTTTGGGTAGGACATTAAATGGCATGGTAAATGTTCAATACGATCCTTTAAGGTTCTATTTCGAACGGTTATTTTCATGAAGAAGAGAAAAAGTAAATTTTGATATATATTCGTGGTACGAATATTAGTACAAAATTAAATATTCCACTCATCATGTTAAGCAATTTATTCTATTACTCAACTCAACTCTGCTACATGGAATGTCATGTGTTAATGCACAATAACTAGCTTTGATCATGTCCTTGACTAAAAACCTAAACTGCTAAAAGTTAATGCTGAAAAAGGACATTCATATATTCACTTATAGTGCAGACATTTTTCAATAAATTTATTTACCATGTATTTAAAGAGGTCAAGGAAGGATATCCTCGACAAAGGGAGAGGCAGTTTCATTCCATTCAAAATCCAGCAACTCGAAGCTAAGCCAGAAGTAACGTTTTTTAAACTATGTTGGAAACGAAACAGCCGCGGGTCAAAATTTATTGGGTGTTTGGCTCGAGAAATACTGAAAACATTTGGTTCATTTTTATATGAAATTGAAGAACGTTTCCAGTTCTCATAACAGACAGTTTCATTTTTCCTTACTAACTTAGACCTAGTTTCTCCCAACTGTCTTGAGATCTTCTTCTGCAGATTCATCCCTATAACCGTGTTCCCAACATGATCCTGAGGGGCATGCATGTTTATAATATGTAATCAGCGAATTCTCTGTGCATTTTAAAATGTTAGTTGTCTTTAACTAAGAAATTTGCTTTCTTCTAAAAAGAGCATACTTGGGGTGAAAAACCTCGTCACAGGATCTCGGGGGATGATTCCGTTCCACTACCTGGAACTTATCATTAATATACCTAACATTTTATACGCAATATGATGTTGATGAAGAATAAAACAACCTTCCTAATATCAAGAAAAGGTAACTTTAAATGGTTCGTTAGTCCGTATGTAGGTAGAAAAATCCCAAACGGACTACTAGTAGTAATTTCATCGATTCAATATGGTGTTTTGGAAGAGTAAGCCCCGCACCAACTACCAATAGGCTATTCGAGGTACTTATACTTTTATTCCATTAACAAGTCTGAAACTCGCATTAAACAGTTTAAGCCAAAAGTAGCTGTAGAGCAAAACGCTCCAGAAACTGAGATTACATGTCACATCAATCGCAAATTACATACTTTTTATACAAAATAGTAAATTGGCTACACATGTGTTTTCTTTATACCTCAAATATTGGGGAAGACATTTGATATGATACCCCCTCAAAACGTATTGGTGGGCATGCCCCCCCCCCCCACTACCGTGATCGCCGACCATGCTTGTCTTCGAAATATTCACCTATTCAATTCTGCTTCAAGAGAAATAGCTTCATTGATGTATATTTTTTGCACCTGCACCTACTGCACCTGGTCAAAGATCGTAAAATTGCCGTACGTTAAAAATATAGTGCAATGTAAGTATTACGAAAAAGTTTTGTTTGAAATTTGAATTTTAGAATCTTAGGAATCATTGGCCAATTTACTGAATTATTATCATGTTGTTAAAAAGTAAATTGCGTAAGACATTTCGTAGGGGAATAGTTTGACCTTTCAATTTCTATAGTAATGGGACAATTTGAAAAAGATTGTGTTAATAAGGATGTTACATGAATTTTTCTAGCAGGAGAAACCGGAGAGTGTCCTTCCCCTCAGTATATTGAAGAAGGGCTTGCAGGTGTAATCCAGTGTCGTTTCGGGAGGACGTTTTCAACGTATTTTGGTATAACTCAAGCGACTTTCTTCGTTACGATGTCATAGTAACCCTCAAGGAATCCATCAAAGGTGGAGGAGGTTTCTTCTCGGGAGAATTTGACATTTACCCAAACGGTTCTTTAATCATAAACAATGTTTCACGGATTCATGAAGGAGCGTACATAGTAATTAAGCTGGATACGCCTACCAGTGAAACCACGACGTATACAATCAACGTTTACGTAATAGGTGAGTATTAGCAACATACTTTCAAAGACAAACTCACATTACCCTTTAAAAGTCCCTGCCGCAATAGCCTCTCCCCAAGAACGGCTTTGGCACAATTCGTAGCACGACGATCGAGTATTACCCAAAAGGCAAAGTGTTTAAATTTCACCAGGATCAGTGTTCAATTTACTCCAACACAATCCTGGTTAAGTTTCCTGGTTAAACTAACTCAAATCCTAGTTACTTAAACCAGAGTTTGTATTATCTTAACCAGGATTTCAATTAGTTTAACCTAAATTACATGTCATTTTTTCCAGGATTATGTAGGGATAGATTGAAAACCGATCCTGGTTAAATTAAGCCCTGTGTTTTAAAGATGTAGCTTCTCTGACATAAAAAGATTACGTTGGGTGCCCATCATGATGGATTGTTACGGATTGTTGTGACCTAAAGTCAAATGAGTGTCACAGCGGTATTAAGAGGGGATATTCATATCGAAAAGTTTCGATCATAAACCTCCCAAATGCGTTTCAGTGTGCGGGCGCATTTTGCATTTTTAGGTTTTTCGCTTTATGTTGTATTCGGGGTTGTATTTTAAGGTCTGCCTAAACTGGATTTGTGAGGTTCATACTATTGCACATCTAGTTAATGCCTCTTGACTGGGCACACCCCTTACTTTTGTCGTACAACATTTATTTATGGAATTTGACGTCAATGGGCGAAAAGCGTTTTTCATCCCAATTTTACATAAAATGGTGGCAAATATATTGACACGGCTAAACTCGTTTCTGGGAGCTGCATGTCACAGGTAACAGGAGGAGAAGAATTGGTTTTATTTGGATCTATATTTTTGTCGTGAAACGCGTGAAGTAAAGGCATAAAATGGCCCATTATTTGGGGCAAAGCTTCCAAATTATGACGTCACAAAATTTTGAAAACGTCAAAAATCATGTATTTCGAATGAAAATCGGCATTTCATGAGTTCCTTTCACCTTGACATATCATTCCAAGGCATAATCGATTTAGCTTACCATAATTAGAACATTAAAAAACTTTTGACATAGAATGAGCAAATGATCGTTTTTGTACAAAACATTTCGATATGGATAACTACCACGGTAGCCTAAGGATGCCTTCAGATAACCATCCTTTAATACGTCTAACTACGTCTAACTTCTAACTTAATAGGTTTTACTGTAAGCTTTAAAAGGTTAGCTAACAGTTCTATTAATTCCATTTATGGGTTGTTGCGTCTCCGCTAACAAAATATTGCACCCCGTTGCCCTTGTTATTCTCTAAACTACTTTAAAAAGCTATCATTTTCTGTTGATACAAAGTGTAATCTGAAATAATTTCACTGGGTTTGCAAAATGTCCTAAACATTTAAGATCCGTTCCATTTCAAAGCCGCTTTACGATACATTTGGTTACAAAACAACGTGTCTCACTTCTTTTTATTCTTTAACACATTCTTGTAAAGACACATCTGTGATTTTTAAGCACAGTTTTATTTCACAAATCTAAAGAGGCGGTGTATTTTCAACAGAGATGCCTTTAGCTTGAAAGCTTCGCCGCTTAAAAACTTTTTCCAGTTAGTGTTGCTCTTTCAAGAGACTTACTTTTCGATGTCAAACTGTAGAAAGAGTGTAACGCTGATGCACATTGCCATCAGAGCAGCAAATGCAGCTTGGGTTGCAAGTTTCAAGGACCTATAATGACGATGAATACTTTACTATTTTTGTACAAAATTTCATAGACTTGGGAAGTTGCAGGGCTTGTAAAATGAAGTACATTACACGAAGAGTTAGTTCGCTTCTCTTGCTCTTTCCTGCACTGAACCGAATGATAAAACCGTCTTTGGTATGATTAAAATGCTTGCGAAATGGAACTAAAAGCTACACCAAAGAAACTCCGTTGCACTTGAACTCTTGTGACTTTGGATATATGACAAACCCATTATAGCTATGCTCAGCCCCTCTAGTTGACCGTACTTGATACAGTTCATAGGTGACGCGAGGACCTATTCATCAAGTTCTTTTGAAACTTTAGATTTTAGTGTGTGAAGTGTGCTAAATATCGGCGTTTTCCTGGCAAGGGTAATGGTGTACTGCGTAGGGCCATATGGCCCACTTGAGCCCATCTAAAATCTAGAATGCCCAAGACCATCCCTTCTTCAGTAATGTGTTTGTGTCAATTCATGAGTGGCGATAATAAAAATCACTTTTCGGTTTTGTTCTCAAAAATATTATTGAGACCCTATTTGGGCCACTAGTTGAGCCCTCCTTAGTCATTTCGATCTTCAGTATCATTTTTGGAAACATTCGATTTTAGTGGATCGGTTCTACAGTAATTAATATTAAATTTATTGGGACAAGTTAAAATGGGTCCATGTTGGTCCCTTGGGGTCCATTTGGGCCCTTCTTAAGCGAAAATGCACCGAAAAAACGTTTTTTCAATTAAAGGCATATTCTGGAAACGAAATTCGTTAACTTGAAAATAAACAGAAAAATTTTCTCTGTCAGAGGGTGAAAACTACATTTCAATAGCTTATAGCATTCAGAAGATACAAATTTTTAAAATATTGCAATTTTTTTTTTTGGGGGGGGGGGGGAGGGGATTTGATGCATCATGGGAAATCTGTGATGTCATCGTGGCACATTAATTAGATATTGCATTCAATTTATTTATAATTATAATGCCGCTGCAGACAATATTAAGCAACATTGTTTGTTATGCTCTACATATGGTGAAGGATAATGCTAGATCTACGGGAAAAGAGATTCAAACATTCCGACAGTATCAAGTTTTAAGGACAAACAGAATATTCAATTATAAAGAAGAAGAAGAAAAGGAATTTAAAGCAAAGTGCCCACATTACATAACGTTCTGTGGCTTTGTTGAAAAGCAGAGTTATCTTTTAACAAAACTAACCAATCTTGAAAGTGAGATATCTTGAGTTAGGAAAATGGTATTGTGATAGGGTTTGAAGGACATGGTGTGGAATATTTTTGTTTTTCTTACAAGAAAGAGAAGAAAAGCCACCAGAACATGCTTTTAAGTTTTTCGACCAGTTACGAGTGGAGACTTAACGGTATCAATTTCAGCTTTGTTCTCAATAGTGTAACTGAGACCCTTTTGTGGCCCCTGGTTGGAACCCTCTTATATGACCCTCTTCCCAATCATTTCGATCTTATTTATCATTTTTGGAAACCTGTAATGTAATTGGATCGAGTGTTAGTAATATTGACTTTGTTCTGACAAGTCAAAGTTGGCACATTTGGGCCCTTTATGGTCCATTTGGACCCTTCTTAAACGATAATAGCCTGGAAAACCTTTTCTTAAACGGTATCAGTTTCAACTTTGTTGTCGTCCCTAAGTCTGCAATTCATGAACACTGTACTAGACAATCCGATAACTTGCATATCCCCAGCTGTAGATCAACCTTTTTAATGAAAGGATTACACTACAGTGCAGCCACCTTGTGGAATTCTATTCCAGTTACATTGAAGCGCAAACCGTCTATTTTTAGTTTTAAAAGGAACCTTCAAAATTATTTCATCGGAATGTATTAAAAAAAATCCTTTCCTTCTATTTTTTTACCATTTAGGTACCGTTAGTATTGAACTTGGCTCCTATGTAGGGTCTTGAGGTATGGTTTGGTGTTAGTAGGTAGGTGGGGGCAGGTATGTAGGTGGGGTGGGGGAGGGTGTGTGGTATGGGACTATGGGTGGTCGTTCTAGGTATTGGATTGTTGTGCCGTCTGCACTTAGTGTTACCAACATTTGTTCCCTTATTCGGCACTTTTCTGTTAGCGACTGAAGTATCTTAAGTTGTTTTGTTTTTGTACTTTACACTATTTCTTTTAAGGGAGTGTTCTGCCTTTAATGTTAAGCCCTCAAGAGTTTTGTAGCTCACTTCCTTTCGCTACTCTGTCTATTCTATATTGTTACTATGTAACTTTTATATTATGTAATATTGTACATTGTAGTGAAAAAACAAATAAATGAATGAATGAATGAATGAATGAATGGATGAATGAATGAACGAATGAATGAACGAACGAACGAACGAGTGAATGAATGAATGAATGAATGAATGAATGAATGAATGAATGAATGAATGAATGAATGAATGAATGAAAAGTGTAGTTGAGACCTTACTTGGGCCCTACTTTGACCACTTCTTAAGTGGTGAATGTCCCGGATTTCGTTTTCTTAATTTTATATTTCAATTAACAGGTTTGGTACTTGCAGTGTTTCCTAGTTTTATTGATGTTCTCAAAAGTGTAATTGATTGTAGTTTTGGGGGCCTTTTAGGGTTCCACCTGTTCTTATGTGCCCGAATGCGAAACTTAAGAAATTGGTTTCTTTCTTTGTGACGGTATCCTGAAAAGAATTGGACCTTCAAACCTTTCATTCCCGATAGCTTATATTATAAGGGGGCTAGCTCCCTAACTATTAATCTGCTTCATACTTTTTATGACTTGTTTATTTGCCACCTTAGCCTACTTTGGGGAGAAAATCTGCTAAAATGTGGATAACAAATTAACATACCCGTTTGATTACAATCGTTTCTTTTTTTTACATGTTGATAAAAGGATTGTCGGATATGGTTACATTTCACCAAAATTATGATGAAAATGCTGAACTTTCCGTGTTCTCCCTTTCAGCCCGAACCGTTGACCGTCTACCTATAATAGACGAATGTGATCAAGATATTGGCGTGTGCTATCTAGTTTTTTATCCAGGATATCAGTTATCATGTACTGTAAAGGATGCCAGATCAATGGTTACTTTAAGCTGGATAGTTAGAACCATTGAGGGAGACAGGAATATATTATCACCATCAATAACTACAAAGGAGACCAATGGATATTTTACTTCACGTGTTTCAACCACCAATCCTTTTGTTAATTCAAAGATAATGACACTTCTTGTGTGTAAAGCTGATGATCCACTCGGTTCACTGAAGAAGAATGAATCACTTGTTTTGTTACAAAACACAAACGAAAATGTCATTGATAATCAAACAAAAGACATTGTTGCCGAAATAGATTCGACAGTTCACTTACACGGCAGTTATAACAAAAGGTCATATCTTGTTTGGCAAGTAAAGCACTCACCAGAGGCTGTTTTTAAAACACTTTACTCCGTTTTTGCTGAGGAGAACTTTACTCATATAATTTGCGAAGATTACAAACTGCAGCAAACCTCACTTGTTATCGATGAAATAAAAGTACACGATGGAGGTATCTATAGATGCATATTTGGAAATGGACTAGAGGATGAAGTTGTGGTGTACAATTTAATAGTCGTTGGTACGTAAAATCCTTATCGAGGCCTTAGTGATTAATTTGTCTTTGAGTAATTGATTGAAATTCAGGGATTTTTGACAGAGTATAAGCTTTATTGTTCCTAGATTTTTACAGCAATTACCGCGTATCGATTTTTTCGCTTTAAGCTGTCAGGATAAGATCGTTTAATTTGAAAAATGTTAATTTTTCGGCATGCAGAAACCTTGCCGACATAAAAAAATCATATACTTGTAATCCCAGAAGGCCGATTCATACTTCGAAAACAAATAATGTGTAGCCTATGTTAGGTAGATTTCTTTTATTGGTCTCTTTTATTTATTTAAGATTTTTTCAAGATGCATTTCAACTCTTATCCTTATTCTTCAGTATATCCTAATCCGGCTTACCTTGAAGTTGATGGGTGCGATGTTCAGCAGTATTGTGTTCTAGAGGTTCAGCCACAAGGAAGCTTGACGTGCACCGTTAAGCAGATTCATCCACCGGTTAATTTAGATATCGTTAAAGTTTTTGAAAAATCGTCCTATGACTTAACCTTTTATGACAAATCGCTCACATCAAAGGAGAACGGAGGTGCATTTGATGTAACGCTTACAGTAAAATACCGTTTCTATGGTGCCGCAGGGTCACGAATACCAGCCAGTGTACAGTCGTCGATACAAAAGTTTTGAAATTATCCACCAAATTTGATTTACTGTACACACAAGGAGGTAAAGAATGGATATTCTTTTGTTATTCCTTGTGTTGGTTCAAGTAAAGGCCCATTGGATAGACGTAATTTCTTTATTTGATTACTTCAATTTATCTAATGGAAAGTTTAAAACACAAGTAAAACATTCATTGGTGAAACAGCTGTAAATCAAATATCAATAATGTAGCATGCCGTTGGGTTTTGACTGTATGAATTTACATGTGTAAGTGTCCAATTACAGTTTCCTATAGCCTAGACATAAAAGTTACGTCAATTTCAGTTGCCCATACCTCGGGAACTGAGCCTGGAGAATTAACAAAAATTTCACACGAATTTACAAATGCTTTCCTTTAAGATATTAAAAGAATGAGGATGAACTATTCCTAATGTAAATCATTATTTACTGAAGTAAGTAGCCTATTTGTTTCTATACGTAATGTGATAATGGTAGTTTATTTTGCCACGCATATGAGAGTGTTTTAAACAATTGATACTCTATTAGAAAGATATTGATTACACCTTAAGAAATGTACCTCATGATTCTTACTTTAACGAATAGTGCTACATACATTCATGATGTGCTTCAATGTGTTTCATTTGCAACGTGTTAATTCATTTCGACAGGCACAGTTCAATCTACCGCCCACATTTTTTCATCTAATGAACCCAGCTACTTGCTGATTGCAGTAGTGCTGGCAGCTGTGTTGGGACTTTTCGTTTTCAAAGGTACGTGGAATAAAAAGTTATCAGCCTAAGTAATTTAACATTATTCTAACTCCTTAATATCGCTTGTTAAAATTTCCTTAGTTTTTGAACACAGCGCCTACGCTATCACATACAGAGTGAACCCTAAGGGATGACCTTGTACAAATGCTGCAATCTGAGGCCTGTTTTATCCAAAAGTGATCACTCACGCAACGTTTACGTAATGTTAGAATAAATGAAATAAAAATAAACAAAGAAGAAAATGCCCGCTAAGAAACGCAGATCTTCTCAGCTTCCTTTATAAGTATGTGTTTCAGTTGTCTGTTACTTCATCTGGGTTGAAAAATATAATTATATTTCTTTTAACTGCTTTTGCGCTTTTAGCTAAAAGCTTTTGCAACTTTAATTTCGCGAATGCTGTCATATCTAATCGTTGGCGAGCATTTTTCGTTAGTTTTAGTTGATATATCTTTTTCCGATTGCCGTTTGATTATTTTGAAACACAACTGAAACGAATGATGAAGTCTCGTGTTGTAATTTGACACGTGGTGATTCTCTAATGCAAAAGTGAACTCGTTTTGACTTTCAATTTTTCAATTTGCTTTATACCTGGCACGTAAGGTGCCAGCCTTTGTTCCTGGCAGTTCAAGAAAAATCCTGACTCTCCCGATATATATATATATCCCGGTATATTTTATTTCAACGAGCACCTAAACAAGGTTTATTTTTCTGGTTGCAAAAGTACTACGGCGGGCTTGGCTATCACGAAGTTTCCATTTTCAAATGTGTTCATTTTTTGACATACGTGACTTGCGGTCAGTCACCAGTAGGTCACCTCTGTCATAGTTTCACCTTCTAATGGCTATGGCTGTCCATTCATATCCACGAGATTCGCGTATGCAGTGTCAGTGGCGCACGAGACGGGGGGGGGGGGGGACAGGTTGCCCCGTTTCAAATTTCTGCAAAATCTAAAATTCGGACAGGAATTTGGAGAAAACTCTGAAAAATTAAAAAAAAAGCCACTTGAGGTTTTAAAATAAGCATTGTTTTTTGGAAAAATTTTAATCGAACCCGAAATCTTAGAAAGATATGCCCGTAAAAAGGAAAAAGAAAAAGTCATACTGGCAGTAAAATTTTCATGAGGAATCAACCAGATCCCAAGAGTTATCTGCACATTTGGGCAGGGCAAAAAGCTATTATTCATTAGTTTTACTTCACAGTGTTTCAAAACACAATGCCATTATGGTTGAATATCCAAGTCACATCATAGTCGGATAAACGTATTCAGGAGAAATGAAAGATTTTAAAAGATGGCGACACATTTTAGAAGTCCGTGGCTTAAAAGAAACACACATTCTTTAGCTGATTTATTATCTTGTGTAAGACAATGCCCAAGATAGCCTATTATTTGAATACTTTCAAATTTTTGCTCTGAAAACATAAAACACTATGTTTAAAGCTTTAAACTTTTCATAGATAATAAAGATTTTCGACACATTAGGGTAGGTTGTGAAAAAATTGTTTTCCTCATCCCCACTTCGTACTGTAGTTTCGTAAAATTGCCTAAGACATGATAAAATATTCTCGCGAAGGCTGGAAAATGCTAAGATGTTTTCCAGTTGCCAAATTAATTCAACAGGCAGACGGGAGGGTGTTTCAAATTAAAAATTTTTGTACGCTTCTCTTAACCAATGGTTGCGTTCCGAATAGATAGTCACCTTAGCAGAATTTTAGTTTCAAAGGAACATGCATTGCAAATAAAAACTCAAAATATCGACTACTTAGATGCTCAGTTAAATCTGGAAACGTGATTTTCGACTGTCTAAGGGGCCCGACTACTCAAAAGTTTCCGTTCACTCTGGGCCAACCAACGGCGCTTATATAGTCTTTCAGGCAGAATAATATTTTTGGTAAAAAAAATCTTCTATTAACCCAAAATGCTTATACGTATTGTATTATACGGAACTGCAAACGAAAAAAAAAAAAAAAAAAGCACCGAACTTTTAAAGATGGAGTGTCGTCATTAAAAAGAAAATCTGAAAACGCAAACCATCGGCAACATTTTCACGGATTACGTCAAGACCAAGTGACTTCATCATTAATATCTAAAATATGAATATTTCAGGTATTAATTTCTAGTCATGTTGTCCTGACGTCTTCCGTGTAAAGGTAACCGAAGATTTTCAGATTTTCTTTTCATGACGACACTCCATCTTTAGGTTAAAACCAATTCGCAACAAGTTTGGAATCACCACAAACTGACAAACAGAAAATGTAATAGGCTTTTGGGCCATATACTGTACAAAAGTTAGGTCTAATTAAGTTTTAAGGGTATTATCGTCCTCAGTAAAGGAGTCGGCTGTGGTCGTTCGCTCGATAGACATGCTATAGCCTACAGATTAATGGAGCAATCATGTGGCCGTCTGTACATTAGCCTACAGTTTTCGTGGTAGATATTCCCAAGACTGGTAGGCGGACAAGCAGGAATGACTGTTCACTCACACGGCGCACACTGATCACACGTGCCGAGCGAGTCGTCGTTCTGCGCTACTCAGTTGATTGCAAACCCAAAGTGAAGTGGTCTAGCAACATGAAGGTAAACTAATACTGTAGGACGATAAGAGAGTACGTTTAAAGAACGCTCAATAACTACTGCTCAGAAAACGGTGTTTTTTGTTAGGAGAGACTTAAAGCCGGTAGAAAACCACAACATGTATCGTCCACAGTTCTTTCAGTCACGATAGGCTACAACGGAAATTTAAAAAAAGGCCTAAATGTACTCACCAAAAGACAAGTACGAAGGCAAAAAGCCGAATTGTTGGCATTAAAAAATTTTTTCTTGGGTTAGCAATATAAGTAGTCAGCCAAAGTTCACTAATTTCAGCAAAATAGTTTTTCGAAACCTTCTTTTTGTAATTATGCTATCTGACATGAACTTTATAACCGATAGCGGTGCCATAATATATAAATGGAGGTGGGGAAAAACTAAAAGGCCACAGTTTTGGCGCAGTGCGAAACCGGGCTCAAAATGCTCTTTCCTTGGGTTGGGAGTCCAGCCAGGGGCCACGCCGCGGTAGCGCGGAGCTTTTAAATATGTCTGGATGAAAACTTAAGAGTGTGAAGAGGTATATTTTTTTATTTTTAACTGACATGAGTTGGGTTTCCTTTCCTTAGTTTCCTTACGATACTTAGTTGAGACGATCAGTTCCTTGAAACATTCACATGTTTTCCCCTTATTTTTTCCTTACGGTAAATGAGCCAAATCGCAGACTTAAAGTTGAAACTAAGTTCGAAAACGGGAATATATGATCAGAACCATCGTGATAAGGCCAACCTTTTTTGAAATACGGAAGTAGTAATATCGCAATTTTTATGTATACACAAGTTACTTTGTAAGCTTTTCTTACAAAAGGTTTGCTTTTTCCTTTGTTGTTTCCTTTGAAAGCAAGATAATCAACGACCTGATTGATTACTACACCTTAATTTGAAATATAGGCCTATGGTATATATTTTTGTTCTGTACGTTTAGAGATATTCTAATGAGATTTTGTAATATGAAGCTATGCAATTGGTTGTGCAATAACCAAGAGACGCTGTGGAATACAGATGTACTCACGAGCTTAGTTATACTATACAGAAGAATAAGGCGTCACAAAGTGTTTCTTGCACCCTAATTTTTTAGAAAACAAGAATATGTCGTATATGGAATACAATAACAACGGTGCATGTTTTGATACAGAGGTGGGCAACCTCCGGCCCAGGGGCCGCATGCGACCCCCGGTGATTTTTTGCGGCCCGCGAGATTTCTCAAGGAAAAGAAAAATATCAGTCTATTTTACATCATAACGAACGAGCTATAGATTTGCTTTCAATTTCACTAACGACGTCCCCCATTATGCGTATCATCACTATACAATTGTGACATGTAACCGCTTCGGAGTGGTAAATTTCATGCTCATGGTAAGCTACTCATAAACTGACTTTTTAAGGTGCATGGAGTTACCACCATGATTGGTCTGACCTTCCTTGACGCAACGTAACTGCCCAACTTCGATTTTGATTTGACGTCGACATTTTGGCTTGTACGCAATTAGTATAGCTAGGACAGTTAGTCTGTCAGTGTAACCATTGAACGAGCGGTCTACTTTCCTCCTTACGCATAGTGACAAGCTTTACGTCTGACAATATTATCATTGGGCGATGATATCCTCCTTATTTTGCAAAACTAGTGGTGGTGATAGAAGTTATTGCCATGGTACCAGGGATGCCGTGAAATGAATAGACATGATATGTGTTTTTGATGGGTCTCTAAATTAAATATTAACTAAAACAAAATCTTGGCTATGAAACTCCGAGTTTTCCAGTGAATTTACTTGAATGGACTTACCAGTAGAACCTAGTCGCAAACTAAAATAATAGGCGTATAGGAAGGACAGGGAATAATTAAGACTCACTCAAAAACATCTGAGGCCAAAAATTCGGGCAGGAAACGACAAAAAATCGGGCATAGAATAGGTGTCTTCCAGGCAGAGATGGATATAAGTAAAAGCATTGCCCGAGTTTTCTACCGAGTTCCCGATTTTTTTTATCAAATTCTCGAAAAAAGTGCAAAACTTTTCGCGCGCTTAGAGCGCATCAGTGGTTTGGTGGTCTATGTTATGCACCTGAACTGCAACGAAATTTGGGCAAAAATGTTCTGTCTCCAAACTGGAAGAGTTCCTTAAGCCTATGATTGACATTTCTAACTAGTAGGTCGACTATAGCAGCTACTATTTAATGTGGCTTCGTTTCTGGGGTGTTAACATTGAGCACTATGGTTTAAGTGTGAGCACTTGATCTTGAAATGACAACATCTTAATCCAAGATCAACATTACTTAACAGCATTACTGTATTAAACTTTAAATTTGTTGTGACTAGAGATTTATATTGCTTCAAATTCCTCAGAGTTCAAGGTTTGATATCAACAGCATGTCGTTTGTTAAGTGCGGCCCGATCAATTTTTCATTTCTCAATTCCGGCCCTTTCAATCAAAAAGGTTGCCCACCCCTACCTAAATATGTATATGTCACACGGTTAAACGTTACACTTTGCGTAGGACGTTCAGGATAAGCCTACGTTCGTTTAATCTATTTAAAAAAGGGGGGTAAGAAAATGTTCGGTATCAAAGACGACACACAGACAACATGTTTTCTTTAACCCATATACTAACTAACTGAGAATGAACTTAATTTACAAAAATCAGGTGTAAATTTCTCGTTCCAGGATATTGCAAGAGACAGGTCATGACTGACACCGAAGAGGTAACTACTGCGAACGAGATTTGTTCCTTTTTGAAAATTGAGTAGTTGTATGGTATTTTAAATTTTAATGAACCGCTAAAATGCCAATAAAGATAATTGATGCAGCCACGTATGTATTTGCTATTAGAATGAATATGCATAAAACGTTTTGGTAAATGTTCTGGTCTTGGATAATCAGTTCGTGCGATGGAATATATCAAGCTTAAATGAAAGGGCACGAAACAAGACTGCAATGGCCATCTGCAATGGCTTTGTGTTAAAGATTTGACTTGCTCAAGTAAATCAAAAGATTTTGCAAGAAAGTTGAAATATTTACGGAATAATGCAAGGAAAGGTCAAAATCATTACATGTAGTGCAGGAATATAATATTGTTTATCATTCAAGTTCAACTTTTGTTAGAAATATTACGGAGTTAAAAATATTACGGAGTGGCCGTCAAATCATACGAATTATAGCTTCGTTTTTTTCTGTTGTACAGGTAATTCCAATGGTGTCAAAGAACCATACCCAAGGTAATTAAACATGAATTTATATCCCGTTTTTCGAAATATTTGTAAAAATTTTACCTACAGAAAAAAACTATAACAGAAAATAAAAATGGCAATCATGGTTATTATTTAGGATATGGAAGTAGCAATTTTGCCTAAGCTCAGCATTTTTTTAATTTCATAGGAAAGAAGGCGATATTTATCTCTCAGCTAAAAATCAAGTACCAGGACCTGTATGACGCCGTCCAGCCTATCCCTTACATCCGAGATAGACTGTATTGTGTAGACAGTGTATTTGTAGAGGGCGGTATTGAATATTTAGTTGCAAAAGACAGAATAGGAGGGCGAGGGTCATGGGAAAAGCTCACTTCATATCATAATATACTAAACCATGACCGAGTGAATTCAATACGTCGCATAATCGAAGGAGAGCCTGGTTATGGTAAATCTACATTGACTCTTCAGCTGAGCTATGATTAGTGCAACAAAATCGCGGTATCGTATTTGAAGGACATCGACATATTAATTATTTTACGATTACGTCAGTTACGTGGTGTTAAGTCAGTTTACACAGCGATAGCAAAGTTTCTTTTACCAAAAGATTCAAAGCTCACAGAAAGTGACATTGTAGATATCTTAAGTGACAGCTCTTCGGTGTTGGTAATTTTAGATGGATATGACGAGTATCCAGATAAAGATGACGATGTTGATTCTGACGTCATCAACATAATATTGAGAAAAATGTTTCAGCAGTTTGAAGTCATTTTAACTACACGATCTTCATATTTACCCCAAAATATTCCGGCAATTACGCAACGATTAAAGTTGACAGGATTTGACGATGATGCTCGAAATCAATACATTCGCAAAGCTGTTGTAGGTGACGACGTGGCCGCCGCTGAGAAAATAAAACAAAGACTCAGAGAAAACCCTGTACTTGGTGGCCTTTGCCAGGTCCCCTTAATTTTTGTCATGTTTGCCCACATGAGTCACGAGACAGAACAATTCCAAAAGTTCAATTCTGTTACAAGTTTCTTTCGTTACATGATCTCATGCTTCCATAGTCACATGAAAAATAAAATGGAAGACGAAAATGTAGAAAAATATAACTTGTTTGAAACCGAGCATAGAGAACTTGACAATTTAGCTTTTGAAGGACTGAGTCGTAAGGATCAACAAATAGTGTGGAATAAGCAATATATGTGTGAAAGGCTTGGGCAGGACTTTTATGATCAGTATGTACGCATTGGGATTTTAGTTGAAGACGAATGCCTTGACATTTCTGATGATCCAAATGCAATCATTACTGAACACATTCAGTATAAAACTCAGGTAAGATTTTATCACAAACTGTTTTGTGAATGGTATGCGGCACATCATTTGTCGGAAAACGCGTCAAGAGATGATGTAACCATTGACCCTTGGGAAGAATCAGAACCAGAAAGCCATTCAGATAATTATCTGAAATATCTTGACCCATTTGACCTGCAATATGTCTTCCGTTTTGCATGCGGTTTGAATCGTATCGCGGCTGGTAAGATTATTGAAATCTTAAAAACCCGACGAGGAGGAGATAAATTCGCCATTTTATGTATTCTTGAAAAAAGTGGAAGAGTGGAGGATGTGTTGAAAGATGTAAAGTTCTTGGGTTCAAAAACTATTGAAATCAACAAGGATGACTCCTTACTGTTGCAGAGATCGACAATTCAGCTCCTTGAAATTGCTGTAATCCACGAGGTAAGTTGATGGGGTTGGTAATTTGCATTTTGTCGGGGTAAATGCAATGTCCAGTTTTCATAACTAATTGTTAGACAAAAAAAAAAAAAAAATGCTTTACAGACAACTGTTTTTGGAAATTATTCCCATTATTTCCTTTTGCGTAGATTATTTTTCTTACATTTGCCTAGCCTATTATAGCAATTACTAATCACAATAACTGACTCTTAGACAAAAGTAACTATACGGACAAGTGTTATTCGAAATAAATCCCCCTCTTCTTTTATTTTCCTGTTTGATGAGGGAAACTTTCTACATATATCATAAGGAGAGGGGGTAGAAAGCTCCACAAATTAAGGGTTAGTTTGCTCGCTGTGCATTTTTCTCGGATAATGCAAGGGGTACTTCAGGCTATAAAATTCCCTTTAATTCGAATCTTGCTATTTTCTCAAAATTAAAAACTAAAAAAAAAATTCTCAAAAGCTTCTTCTATTTTTTTTTTGTTAAAAGACATTCAAACATGCCTATCAAAACGTTTACTTTCTAACGTACTGTAGCGTAACACATATACTCTTTCATGATAAGCTATCTGATTTTTATGCATATATGAGCCTGTCTGTGGAGCGTGCTACGGCAAAGGGTACATTTTGAAGTAATGTTGATAATTAAGAGATAAATAAAATAGAAAAATAAAACAAATTAACCCACAAAATGTAAAGTGAAAGCATATTATACAACAGTTGTAAGCTCCTTCAGCTCAAGGTACAGGAAGCCAAAAATGCAATCAGGTGATGAAGAAAAAATCGGATTGGTGGGTTTGGCAGATAAGAGGGAAGCCTTAAGTCAACTTTTGAATGTATTTCCTTGACTGTGTATTAACTGCAATTTGAAAGTGGCCAATTTTTGCTTTGTTTTAATTGTTGTGAATGATTTTGAGATAAAATTGATAAAGAAAGAAAGTAGAAAACCGTTAAGTCTTAACATATTTGGATCACATCATTTAAAGCAGGCTCATCATTATAGATGTTGACAAAAATAAAAAAAAAATTGTAATAAGTTTGCTTGAAACTCTGAATGGAACAGTTCGGAATATTTCCGAACAAGACATTCCGATCGACAAGATACCTTACTTTTGTTTTTTCGCTATCGCATTTAAATTAAGATTTAACCTTAGTGTTTGGTGTACATTGGCAATATACATCATTATATTTGCGCAAATGACTTGTAAATGTAATCCAGAAAAGAATTAAACCTTTTGAGACCGGAGTCGCGGACGTGCCTTTATAAGTGGAAGGATATAGGATCATAATTAACATTGCCTTATTCGTAGCACTTGGAGTAGGTTTAATTGATACCTGCTGAAGATAAATGACTGTGGTTTTTGTTTCGTTCCTGCAGGGTTTACAATGACTCTCCCTGTTCCACATATCTATACCGACTGATTAAAACGCTTATTTAGTTTTACGTAATGTTACGGCTTGGTCGCAATTCAAACCAATAACAGCGAAAGACCACAGTTTAAATTCCTCAACCAGCATCAGTTGTCGTAAGGCTTCAAATGTGGAGACCTTTTTAGAATCACACCATCTATCAAAATGCCTTTCCTTTTGATAGGCAAATTCTACATATGTGTGGGTATCCGCCTTACGATATTTTCTAAATTTTTGGCGATACCCCTCGGGTACTTATTCATAGGCTTGTAATATGGCCTTTTTGACTTTATCGTAATCCATGCTGTCCTCTATTGACAGAGCGGAATACACTTCCTGGGCCTTGCCAGTAAAATTACTCTGAATGAGTATTGACCATTTATCTCTGGGCCACTTTAATTGTCCACCCAGTTTTTCAAAGTGGTTGAAAAATTTCTCCACATTATCCTCCTGAAATTTGGGCACAAATTTTACGTGCTTAGAGACATCAAATCGCCCAGTATCCGTGCCTATTTGAGGTTCTGGGCCTTTTATGACCCCTAACTCCAGTTGTTTCAACCTAAATTCATGCTCTCTAGCCTCTTTCTCCCTTTTCATTTCTCTTTCTTCTTTTTCCCTTTGCATTTCCAATTCTTTCAATCTAACTTCTCTTTCCTTTTCTTCCCTTTCTTTTTCCAATTCTTTCAATCTAACTTCTTTTTCCAATTCAAGCTTTCTCAATTCAAATGCATTGTCAGTTGGCACAGTCATGATTGTCTCAAGCACTGTAATTGGCAGAATACTTTCATCTACCAGATACTCTACAATGTATCTCTTAATCTCGTCCTTCCGCATTAATGGCTGAAACTCAACGCCATAGTGTTTTGCGACTTTTACAATCTCAGACTTTTTTTAGTGAGTTAAGCCCCTCAATTGAGGGGCTAGCCACGAATTTATCTAAATCGAATGGCATTTTGAGGTTGTGTCACACTCACAAACAGCTAAGAAGTCTGGGCAATACGGTTGCAAATTACAACGAAATTTCTCGAATTTTCCACCTGGTAGTATAATTCTTTCCCGGATGTTAGGCCACCAATTCTGTTACGGCTTGGTCGCAATTCAAACCAATAACAGCGAAAGACCACAGAAGAGCGAGATTAAAATCAACAACTTAATTGTTATTCACCTCTTACTTCCTTAAATTTACAACAATTAATCTTAAATCTACTTACAATCTTTTACAGCTTAAGGTATCACTCTTTGTCCAAGGGGTAGTGTTGTTAGCGTCGATTGTACAGCAGCACAGCGTAGGATTCCGTTCCGCGAAGGCAGGATGAAGACTATAGTGATCGGTAAATGGCGACACAATTACAGCGTTAAGCGGTGAAGCAGGCGTCTGGTCTCTGTATTATCTGTGTATCTTCTGTTCTCTTCTCTCCTGTCACACTGCTTGCATGACTTTTTATATATCTGGTAGTTCTTCCAGAAAAGTCTGGAACTTACTCTTATGGAAACATCTTGTTTGATCTCGTACAAAACGAAGAGCGAACGTTCTGGGCTCAGTAACCCATAACCACAAGTTGGCTATTATTAGGCCATTACATCATACAGTAGTTTCCAGTAGGTGATCGTACATTCTCATAACTGTGCGAATGTTCTCTGGGGTTACCCGTTCAATATGCTCGAGAAAAAACGCCGAAGCTAGCACTTTCTAGAACTTTCCACTTGTTCGTCCGTGGATTCAATCTGGTTGATGTCGTCTCGTAACACTCCCCCCCCCCCCCTTGAAAGAGTTTTGGACGTCTAGGACAAAACTTAGGTAACAATATCTACAAACTACCTTATAGTAACAACTATAGTATTACAGTATGCATTCCAATATCAAGTGGAAGGTGCTTTCATAACATACAACTTGTCTTACAACAAGATAATACATGAGTAGTAACATCATTAACACATACTGTGCTGCAGGCAACATCAAAATTTCAAAATTACAGTACGACTTTTAATCTACTCCATCAGATTAAGTTCTTGACAAAGCATCAGGCACAACATTGTCTTTCCCTTTAATGTGCCTAATATCTACATTATATGATTGTAGAAATAAACTCCATCTCATCAATCTCTGATTCTTGTTCTTCATCTTAGACAGAAATGTCAGAGGATTATGATCAGTATATACAATAACAGGGAAACTAGAAGTCCCCAAATAAACATCAAAGTGCTGAAGACCAAGTATCAAAGCTAATGTTTCTTTCTCAATTGTAGAATAATTTTTCTGATGTCTGTCAAATTTCTTTGAATAATAACACACAGGGTGATCTACACCATGCTCATCAGCTTGAAGCAAAACTGCTCCTATACCATTGTCACTGGCATCAACTGCCAGCTTAAACTGTTTTTCAAAATCTGGAGCAATCAACACTGGTGAACTCATTAGTGCTCTTTTCAATGATTCAAATGCTGCCTGACAATTTTCTGTCCAAACAAACTTTTCATTTTTCCTTAATAATCTTGTCAATGGTGCAGCAAATGTCAGAAAAATTTGGACAAAAACCTCTGTAGTAACCAGCCATGCCTAGGAAGTGCATGAGCTGCTTTTTGTCAGCTGGGGCAGGGAATTTGTCGATGCCCTCAACCTTAGCCTTAATTGGTTTAACTCTACCCTGACCAACTACATGCACTAAGAATATTACATGGGCACAAGCAATCTCACTCTTGACTAAATTGACAGTCAAATTAGCTTTGGCAAGCTTGTCAAATAATGCCTTAACATGTTGCACATGTTCATTCCATGAGTTACTGTACACAATAAGGTCATCAACATATACTTCACAATTCTCTAAATCTGACGTAAGGTCATTTACTAAACGTTGAAAGGTCATCGGTGAATTTTTCATACCAATCCTATCAATACAATCATCAATACGGGGTATCGGATAGGAATCCGTTCTTGTTACCGCATTCACCTTCCGGTAATCAGTACAAAATCTGTACCCACCGTCTGGCTTTGGGACCAATATACATGGGGAAGACCATTCACTATTACTAGGTTCTATAATATCATGGTCTAACATGTAGCGAACCTCATCCCTGAGAAGTTGTCGTTTTCGAGGGTTAACTCGATAAGGATGCTGCTTGATTGGTGCAGCCTCTCCCACATCAACATCATGTTCAATCAAATCTGTCCTAGTAGGATCATCTGAGAACAAGCATACATATTCATTGATTAATGATTTCATTTCTGATCTTTCTTTGTCATCTAGATGACTTAACTTCTGATCAAGATTACTCAATACATCAGAGTTTTTTTTTTTAACTTAATACACATGTCAAGAACATTATCAGCATTAATCTCATCATTATCATTGAATTCTTGATCAACACTGATGATACACACTTGATCACATGCATTATTAACATTGACCTTCACATCATGTACACTTTCATCCTTAGAAATGTCACAATCCTCTCTTTCATAATATTTTTTCATCATATTTATGTGACAAACTCTCTTCGATTTACGCTTGTCAGGTGTCAAGATGACATAGTCTGTGTCATTGACCCTTCTTTCAATGACATAAGGTCCTTGGAAGCGAGCTTGAAGTGGCTGACCAGACACAGGCAAAAACACCAACACCTTCTCACCAGGCTTAAACTCTCTTTCTACAGTGGTCTTATCATACCATGCCTTCATTTTCTTCTGAGAACTCCTCAGATTTTCTTGAGCCAGTTCACATGCTCTGTGAAAACGATCTTTAAAGCGGGATACATAATCAAGCAGATGTATGTTTTCACCTGGATCTGATAACCACTTCTCCTTTAATAATTTCAATGGTCCACGAACTGCGTGTCCGAAGACGAGTTCAAATGGACTGAACCCAAGTGACTCCTGCACAGACTCCCTGACAGCAAACATTACAAATGGAATGCCTTCATCCCAATCTCTCTCATTGTCATGACAATATGTCTTTAACATATTTTTCAATGTTTGGTGAAACCTTTCTAAAGCCCCTTGGCTTTCGGGATGATAAGCCGAAGACTTAATTTGGTCTATGCCTAATTCATACAACATCTGTTGGAATACAGTTGACATGAAATTAGACCCTTGGTCTGATTGGATCTCCTTAGGTAACCCAAACAATGTGAAAAATTTTAGTAAAGTTTGTAAGACTGTCCGAGCCTTAATATTCCTTAGAGGTATTGCCTCTGGAAACCTTGTCGAAGCACACATTATGGTTAATATATACTGATATCCTGCCCTACTCTTAGGTAGAGGACCTACACAATCAATAATGACTCAACTAAATGGCTCTTCAAAAGCAGGAATTGGCTTCAAGGGTGCAGCCGGAATATTCTGATTCGGCTTCCCAACCATTTGACATGAATGACAAGTCTGACAAAATTTGGCTACATCACTCTTAAGCTTAGGCCAATAAAAGTGATTTAGAATTTTGTGGTAAGTCTTATTGACCCCTAGGTGCCCTGCAAATGGCATTTCATGAGCAATACTCAGTATTTCCTTTCGATACACCCTAGTTACCACAATTTGACGGTAAATGCGCCACTCTTCATCTAATGGTGCATCAGGTGGTCGCCATTTACGCATCAAAACAACGTTCTTAAGGTAAAAACACACTGGGACGTCTTTCGACTCATCCTCAGTGAGGGCACCAGCAATTAGTGGCTGAAGCTCTTCATCATGTTGTTGTTGGACTGACAACTGGTCTTTATGGAGTGTGTCAGACATGTTTCTTTCCTGTTCTGTCCCCTTACCATGTGTGGGGACAGGAGACTCACAATCCTGAAGATTGGCCATAAAAGTTTGGCTGAGACCAAACCAGGAATCTTCACTTTCATTAATATTCTTATTAGAGTCCTCTCTGGACTCTGACTCCACTTTTGGGAGTGTTGTTCCATTTTTAGGAACTAGTTCCTCAATTTTAGAGGGCGGAGGCTTAAATTTACCATCCTTCTTTTCAGAAATCATACCCTCACTTTTAGAGAGTGGATGTTCAAGATTATCATCCTTACATGATTCCCTACTTGTTTCACTTTTGGAAACTGTATCCTCACTTTTGGAGGCTGGATGTTTAAGATTATCATCCATAGCAAGCTTTTGTGACATAGGTCTCGTGACAGCACAGGCTGGGAATAAATCTGGAAATTCCTTTTCTAATTGCTCTGTGTTGTTATAGTCACATGGTTTATCTGTCAAAATTGCATTGGCGACTACCTTTCCACCAGCTAGGTCATTGCCTAGCAACAGAGATACCCCCTTTACAGGTAGAGTAGGTCTGACCCCTACTATGACCGACCCAGAAACTAAAACTGACTTCAAATTAATTTTGTGAAGAGGGACAGAAATAAATCCACACTCAACCCCCTGAATTAGTACATTTGCCCCTGTGGAAGTAGAGTCCGTTAATGTCAAAATTCCATCAAGAAGCAACGACTGAGTTGCGCCTGTGTCACGCAAAATTTTAATTTTGACGGGTGGATGAGCTGAATCCCCATCTGGGGAAATAAAACCCTCGGACACGAATGGAAGGTATTCTTCCTTAATTTGGTCATTAGAATTAGGCCATAAAGTCACGACTACCTCTGGAGAATTTTCTGCATTGGCTAAGGCAATTGGAGCTGTTTCAGTCTCCTTTAATTTTGCCACTTGAAAGCAATTTGCCATTATGTGGCCCTTTTTGTGACAGAAACCACAAACTATGTCTTTAAAGGCAGCTTTATTTGAGCTGACCTGGTCGTTCTTTTGACGACTAGAATCTGGTTGTTTTTTACCAGAATTTGTTGGAGAGAGGGAACCAGACTGAGATCCACTAATTTTACCTGCTGTGTCACCACTAGTGCCATTGCCATATTTTTTATTTGGCCTATTAAACTGACTCTTGTTTTGAGTCTGACCTACTTTACCAAACTTATGGGTAAGTGCATACTGATCAGCCAAATTTGCCACTTCTTTCAATTTGTCTGCCTTTTGTTCTTCAAGGTGAGTCTTTATGTCATCACTCACACACCGTTTAAATTCCTCAACCAGCATCAGTTGTCGTAAGGCTTCAAATGTGGAGACCTTTTTAGAATCACACCATGTATCAAAATGCCTTTCCTTTTGATAGGCAAATTCTACATATGTTTGGGTATCCGCCTTACGATATTTTCTAAATTTTTGGCGATACCCCTCGGGTACTTATTCATAGGCTTGTAATATGGCCTTTTTGACTTTATCGTAATCCATGCTGTCCTCTATTGACAGAGCGGAATACACTTCCTGGGCCTTGCCAGTAAAATTACTCTGAATGAGTATTGACCATTTATCTCTGGGCCACTTTAATTGTCCACCCAGTTTTTCAAAGTGGTTGAAAAATTTCTCCACATTATCCTCCTGAAATTTGGGCACAAATTTTACGTGCTTAGAGACATCAAATCGCCCAGTATCCGTGCCTATTTGAGGTTCTGGGCCTTTATGCCCCCTAACTCCAGTTGTTTCAACCTAAATTCATGCTCTCTAGCCTCTTTCTCCCTTTTCATTTCTCTTTCTTCTTTTTCCCTTTGCATTTCCAATTCTTTCAATCTAACTTCTCTTTCCTTTTCTTCCCTTTCTTTTTCCAATTCTTTCAATCTAACTTCTTTTTCCAATTCAAGCTTTCTCAATTCAAATGCATTGTCAGTTGGCACAGTCATGATTGTCTCAAGCACTGTAATTGGCAGAATACTTTCATCTACCAGATACTCTACAATGTATCTCTTAATCTCGTCCTTCCGCATTAATGGCTGAAACTCAACGCCATAGTGTTTTGCGACTTTTACAATCTCAGACTTTTTTTAGTGAGTTAAGCTCCTCAATTGAGGGGCTAGCCACGAATTTATCTAAATCGAATGGCATTTTGAGGTTGTGTCACACTCACAAACAGCTAAGAAGTCTGGGCAATACGGTTGCAAATTACAACGAAATTTCTCGAATTTTCCACCTGGTAGTATAATTCTTTCCCGGATGTTAGGCCACCAATTCTGTTACGGCTTGGTCGCAATTCAAACCAATAACAGCGAAAGACCACAGAAGAGCGAGATTAAAATCAACAACTTAATTATTATTCACCTCTTACTTCCTTAAATTTACAACAATTAATCTTAAATCTACTTACAATCTTTTACAGCTTAAGGTATTACTCTTTGTCCAAGGGGTAGTGTTGTTAGCGTCGATTGTACAGCAGCACAGCGTAGGATTCCGTTCCGCGAAGGCAGGATGAAGACTATAGTGATCGGTAAATGGCGACACAATTACAGCGTTAAGCGGTGAAGCAGGCGTCTGGTCTCTGTATTATCTGTGTATCTTCTGTTCTCTTCTCTCCTGTCACACTGCTTGCATGACTTTTTATATATCTGGTAGTTCTTCCAGAAAAGTCTGGAACTTACTCTTATGGAAACATCTTGTTTGACCTCGTACAAAACGAAGAGCGAACGTTCTGGGCTCAGTAACCCATAACCACAAGTTGGCTATTATTAGGCCATTACATCATACAGTAGTTTCCAGTAGGTGATCGTACATTCTCATAACTGTGCGAATGTTCTCTGGGGTTACCCGTTCAATATGCTCGAGAAAAAACGCCGAAGCTAGCACTTTCTAGAACTTTCCACTTGTTCGTCCGTGGATTCAATCTGGTTGATGTCGTCTCGTAACAGTAACTCTGGTCACAGTAAACTTATTTCAACGAACCCACGAAATTTTATATATTCAAGTAAGTCGCATCTCCTGTCACGTTATTTAAGAGTTCTCCTTTTATGCAAATTTAAAATGCGTTAAATGAAGAGAAAAAACCACAAATAAGGACATGGAAACAAAAGGTAAGAGGATAGGCAGTAAACGATCACATAAGAGGAAGGAAGAAAGTATCTTTTGTTAGAAGGGTAGTAGTCGTAAACACATCTAAGTTGTAGTATGAGCACGTTTAGTATTTATGTTCATTATGC
Source organism: Holothuria scabra (assembly GCA_037179385.1). Lineage (NCBI taxonomy): Eukaryota > Metazoa > Echinodermata > Holothuroidea > Aspidochirotida > Holothuriidae > Holothuria > Holothuria scabra. Next base: position 12,771,327 of record CM074179.1, read on the forward strand.
AATTATCTTCTCACTGGCGGCGGAACCGGGGGGGGGGGGGGCGGGGGGGCACGTCCCCCCTAAATTTCTTAGCGAGGGGACGTCCCCCCAAAAATCAGAGAAAAAGTAAAAGAAACTTGGGAGCCATGAACCAATTCAAAGTTGAGATTATAGTTCACCCACCACCAAACAGAGCAGCCGAAATTGACTTAGCCTATGTTCTGCCATTGTTCGGCTGATTCTTGTCACGGTCCCCTGCGACCATGCTCTATGCCTGTGACCTAGTATTTGGCTACAAATCATTACAAGAATCTGGCAACCTCAAAACAAACAACGATCTAGATTCTAGACTATGCTATTGCAATAAAAGGTCACAAACAGTCGAAACCAACAGAAACCTGCGACCTTACTTTGGAATTTGATTGCCAAGAACCTCAACCACAAACCTAGTTATTTTAAAAGATTGGAATCCGGAATCCGCCAAAAATGAGCGAAACTTATCATCTATGGGAAAATCGCCGAATGGTAGCTCCGTTCGCACGACGTGTGTGTACGTACATGACCGCCCAGTTGGAACTTTGGAAGAGTAAGCTACCTCGGTATTATACCGAGGTAGCCTACACATTGTTCAGAAGTTCGGATTCATCCTGATCAGATAGGTCTGCATAGGCAGATATAGACTGATTCCAAGGTAAATATAAATGAATTTACACCAGACTGAAGGTTGAAATGAATCCCGGTAAAAGTACAAGAATTTCAAGAAATAGACCTTCAATTAAAAAACAAAATCAAAACAAACTTACAGGTGCAGTACCAAACCAAGGGCGAGTACAGGGGGGGGGGGGCAACTGATTTTAGAGTAGTCAGGTAACTGCGCCTCTTTTCCTTTGGATTTGAAAAATGATTTTAACAAAACCAAAATTACAAACATAACAACGCAACTGTTGATGTCCAAGAAATAGCTATAGGCTATCAGTGAACGCAAATATTTCGCACATTTTTGTTCATTGAATTCACCGTAAAATTTTCCAAAAATGGCTTAGATAGCTAACTGTAAAACTAATTGAGATCAAAAGTCTACAATTAAAAGAAGACCTACTTAATCTGTAACAATGTACCTATATTGGCTATATGAGCCTAGTTGACATGTGTAGCTTAAAACATTTTCTTGTTAGGTTTGAACAAAAATGTTCTTAATCTGCAATCTGCTTAGTGGCGCCTTACCTTTTTTGACATCTGAAACTCATAGATTATGATGGGTGCAAACATGGCACCCCTTACACTATGTTTAGCACTATCGAGAATAAAATGTCACCGTCGCTTGTCGCGAAAGGCCCCAAAACGTTTGTGTTAACATAGTCTGGGCCATTGCACTTCCCTTATTTCTTACCAAAATTCAAAATAGATGACAGACGTTAAACTTGACTATTTTGCATGGAGATTTGCTGTTGTAGTAACGTCTTGGCGATTTTGGCAAGTGAGGGGCGTTTCCATATCTTAATGAGACAGGTCATAAACATGGATATTCATCACTTGACCAATCGCTGTCAGGGGATTCCCTGTGACTGGACTTGAGCCAAGGTACCGCGCTTACTTTGAGGCTCGGATTTGCCAAAAAATAATTAGTTTCTTAGTCTTGGAAATAAACCAAAAGGAATAATACCACCTGCGGTTTTGTGGACCATACTTCGAGGACGCATAACCTTCGGAGAAATGTGTTCCGTTTGTAATTGGTATGGCTGTAGCCTATCTTGCCTATGTAATTATAAGTGTGCGTAGGCTAGTCAGTCATTGTACATGGCTGCATGTCAGTGCTTAGCAACATTAAAATTATTGCAAAGAAGACTGCTGTAAAGTGCAATGTGTCCCAGGCTAGTTCAATACATCACTACTATAGTATCATGTATGAAGAATGAGTGAAAAAGCCAACATTCATGCTTCATAATCGCAGACTCAGTGCTGCAGTGGATGACTACACTGGCTGGTTGTTCAAAGGAAAGAAAAGAATCGTGCAGATGATAACCGAAGCATCGAAGGTATGTTAACTCAAGCTATGCCTAGGAAAATGCCTAATATTTAAACGGTATTATAGATGAAATCAGTGAGGACTAGATGTTCCCAGGGTTCAATGTTCCCAAGGTTCGATGATTCATGCTTTCTTTTGGTTTTCGATAAATTAAAAAAATTGTTAATTCCCAGGATTCTCAGTCGAGCTAGCTCAATGAAAGACCTAGTCAGGGTTTATTCTGTCAATGGGTTGGGGGATCAGAGGGAACCTAAAAGCAGAGTAGAATCATACTTTTCCTTATCGTTGAAAATAACATAACATAACATAACAAAACTTAACATAACAGTTTAGAAGGCAAAGGAGTGGGCTAAAGACCCATAAGTAAGTTAGATAGATTTCTACGGCCCGGTGTCCAATCAATTGGTTCAAGTACGGTCGAGCCGGCTTTAAGCTTTTTTTTATTGCACAGCCTAGCCCTAAAGTCAAGCAGCTATACCCAGTGACTGCTTAAATCTAGTTAATTTATATACTCTACCCCAGACGATGATAGAAAAACTTGTTGAATGTTGTTATTGAAGAAAACAAGTATCAGTATCTTGGTTTAAGTGGACACCTATAAAGCAATGTTCTAAGTTACATGAATGAATAGCCTTCAGCCACCCCTTCAGGTGAGTTTACACCTTTTCTATTTTAGGAACCCGAAGTAAGCATTTGCCCCCCAAATCAACCTATAGCTTTGGTGGCCGAAGGCAGCATCAATTCGTACTTGGCTCAAGGCTTCATTGTTAAAAATGAAAAATATATTTAGCCGATTAGCTGTTTATGTATCATCTATCCATCTTGCTAATGCTGTTATTATACTGTCACAGCAAATAGTGAGAAATGATCTCCTTACATTTTCTCTCTTTGTACAGTATTCCGTGAGCCACTAGAGGCACAACTTAAAGTGGCAGCTACTGCGTAGAGCCATGAACGCCGAAACCCTACCAGAACAACACACACTAGAGAAAAAAATTCTTCTACACAGGTGGCTCTCTCCATTTGAGTTCATGCATAGACGGATTCGGAAAGTCAAGTTATGGTCTGATTTTAGTTGGACATTCACTGGGGTCTATTAATATCAGCCTTTTAAAGTCCTTGCTTACCTGTATTGTGGATGGGTGTACATTAAATTTTATCTTGATTCACTCCATTTCTACAGACACTTAATGCAAGCGCCCATCAGATTTTTCTATATGGTAGGGTATCTCTTTCTATTAAAGACCTGTTTTAATTTATCCTTATCGTAGAAGTGCGACCAACTTTTGCACAAAAGGGTATATCATGAAGTTTATTAGCCATCAAGATGTGCTTACTGTAAAATTTCCCGAAGAAATAACAGGCTGGTGCAGTGCTGTCATTCAGAACTCACATCTTGAACACTAGTAGAAGAAGCTGGGTTATGGACTGAAATACATATCACTGCCCAGTGCCTGGATGAAGTGAAAAGTTAGGGTACATACCTCAGCAGGTATGAAAATGTTAACGGGAACATTGTAAGAAAAACATTGGCTGGGGAGACCTTCGCGCAACAAACTGAACAGTATATATAGATGACGTATTTTTCCCTTCACTGTAACATTTTGATATGGTGAAAGCTATGTTATGCTAGTGTACTCTGTTAATGAATTGGACAACTGTTGTGAAGTCTATTTCTAAGGAGAGAACTTTAACTGATAATTGAAAGCTCTGGTATCCTGAATGGAAACATTATGGTGTGTTTACTTCAAATAAAACCCTGAACACATGAAATGAAAAAAATATGTAGCTGGAACTTCATTACGGAAATTCCATTACAGATGGAGATGTTTTGTGAGTATGTGACATTCTTTGTAACCTGTCAGACAGATGCGTTTACAAATTGCTTTTGATGGTGAGGTGGCTTCACTGGCCTGGAGCGTTTACTTGATTGGCTATAAACGTTCAGAGTCAGATCCCTGGTAGCATGTCTTGGGTGTTGCAAACGTCAAGGCATTTGAAGGGGGAAAGGGTAAACTACTGAACTGATCTTGAAGTATATAGAGCACCTGACACAAAGGACAAATCCTGTAGTTTGAATATATGCATACAGTTGTATCTCTCTTAAAAAGTCGGATACACGGTACATTGCAACATATCCATTTTTGAGCAGATGCATCCAGTAATCTTGTTCTTTTTTTTGTTACTGAAGAAAATCTATTGCATTGAGAGATCAACTCCTTTATGTTGTCATATGAATTGGAAAAACTAACTTTACACTGAAAACCAGGCTTATTAAACTTTACAGTAAGACAGGTGAGTAATAGGCACCCAGCAATATAACATTAACGCTCGATGGTCATATAGTCGGGCATAAGGGTCAAATACATTGAGGGTGAAACGGGTGGGTCCAAAACGAAGACCTCCAAAACGAAGACCGAAGACAGAAGACATGAAAAATCTCTAAAACGAAGACCTCCAAAACGAAGACCGAAGACAGAAGACAGGAAAAAACTCTAACACGAAGACCTCCAAAACAAAGACCGACAACCAAAGTCTCTCCTAGTAGAAGCACGGGAAGCCATCCCCTGCCTTATTAAACACATTGCATAACACCCTGTTGCTTGTGTATTTCTCTATTTACTTCCGGGTCTTCGTTTTTCGGTCTTCGTTTTGGAGATTTGCATAATAGGACAATCTCCAAAACGAAGACTACAAAACGAAGACTTTTCTATTGCGTCATCGCCGAAGGCCAAATGTCAAAAACTCATATTCAGCTGACATCTTAGTCATCCTAGAGATTCCATAGCAGCCAAATCGTACCATATTTCGAACTAAAATACTCCATTTTTCTCAAAATATGAGAAGCCCGCAAATGTAAAACGAACGGGTAGTATTTGCTACCGTACTTGGAGTAAATCAAAAAAGGGGAAAATTAGTAGCAAGATGAAAAAATAAATTCAAAACAATAAATTGCAAAGGGAGGAAACAACAATTGCGTTGATTAATTTTAAAATTGGTAATAACGAATAAGATTTTGTTTGCCCACCCCGGAAACTACACGTCGCATAAACGACACGCGTAATATCACCAAATTACCACTAAATTTAATCACAAACTAGTCAAAATATCTGACTACTATACTAACTAGTTATTTCACGAATCCGTTTTCAAAGTGCACTCGAAGTCCCATCTCGACGCATTCAGCACAGAGTGACGCATATTTCTCTGTTTACTTCCGGGTCTTCGTTTTTCGGTCTTCGTTTTGGAGATTTGCATAATAGGGCAATCTCCAAAACGAAGACCACAAAAGGAAGACTTTTCGATTGCACCGCCCCTAGAGGTAGAATAATTGTATGCATGCTAGTGGAGGCACGGGAAGACATCCCCTGCCTTATTAAACACATTGCATAACACCCTGTTGTATATTTCTCTGTTTACTTCCGGGTCTTCGTTTTTCGGTCTTCGTTTTGGAGATTTGCATAATAGGGCAATCTCCAAAACGAAGACCACAAAAGGAAGCCATCCCCTGCCTTATTAAACACATTGCATAACACCCTGTTGTATATTTCTCTGTTTACTTCCGGGTCTTCGTTTTTCGGTCTTCGTTTTGGAGATTTGCATAATAGGACAATCTCCAAAACGAAGACTACAAAACGAAGACTTTTCTATTGCGTCACCGCCAAAGGCCAAATGTCAAAAACTGATATTCAGCTGACATCTTAGTCATTCTAGAGATTCCATAGCAGCCAAATCGTACCAGATTTCGAACTAAAATACTCCATTTTTCTCAAAATATGAGAAGCACGCATATGTAAAACGAACGGGTAGTATTTGCTACCGTACTTGGAGTAAATCAAAAAAGGGGATAATTAGCAGCAAGATGAAAAAATAAATTCAAAACAAAAAATTGCAAAAGGGAGGAAACAACAATTGCGTCGATTAATTTTAAAACTCGTAATAATAAATAAGATCTTCTTTGCGTACCGTGGAAACTACACGTCGCATTAACGACTCGCGTAAGATCACCAAACTACCACTAAATTTAATCACAAAATTGTCAAAATATTTCACTACTAACTAGTTAGCGCATATGGTTTACTACTTAAGTGGTCAAACTTGACGAATCGGCTCTCATCTCGATGCATTCAGCACAGAGTGCCAAGCAACGACTCGCTAAATAGCGATTGATGCTTCCTTGTATGCCATTCAATAATCGAGCTCGGTAGTTGGTCGTAAATCTCAACTAACTTCTTCTGCATGTTCTTTCTCCAGTTTTTGCTATGCTTCTTCAATTTTTACCTTTCCATTACTTTTTAATGGAATAAATGAAACTTTTTTCTAGGTCTTGAAGGAGAAAGGTTGAAAGTAAAATCAAAGTACATTATTTGGTAAAATCACATTGTGCACAAATCAGTGTTTTGTGCTATAGAGCCTGACATCTTAAGTAGTTTAATAGACGCTTTTTATTGCAGATTTGAATGATTTACTTAAATTTCTTTACGTTGCAGAGCTCAATTTGCTTTAAAATTTTTCTTTGATTTGTTATTTGAGGCTCGCTATTTTTACCTCCTTAATCTTGAATACTTCATTATATTCCACGATTTTCAAAGGAATTTTGTCCTGGGAATCCTTTGCCTCTGGATGGTACCACTCCAGTTGGTTCCTTTAACCGAGCTATGGATCCCACGACAGCACCCAAACTTTAAAAGGAAAACGTTCTTGTGTCATTGTTATTTTAATATTTAAAGCTTTCTCTTTGATCCCCGTCCAACCATCCGTTTTGCTCTGAACCTTTATGAAATCATAATTTTGGCATTACCAAACCAGCAACTTATTGACGATAATTTTACCACATTATAGGCATTTGAAATGTTTATCTCCTCAGAGCTTCCCGGGGCTACTCCCCTGTTTCGTGCGATCATTGCCGCTACCGGGCAATAACTTCCTTCTTTCCGCAAAATACGACCCCCCTCTTTAAAAATTTCTGGTGACGCCGATGATTTTACTAAGAATTTACAATTAACGTGTGCCTGGCTATTTCCCCATGACTATTTTTCTGGAGGGGATGGGGGAGTTGTTAGTGTGTGATTTGTCATGGAAGTGATATTACATGCAAAGTGAGTCCCGGATTTATAGCAGTTGTTATTTTTCGCTTTGCATCTCATGGGTATTATCAAGGTAATGATGGAAGAATTTTTTTATTTCAGCAATTTAAATTTACATCTCATTAAACTTGTTTTCTGCTTGATTATTTGCTGACAAGACCTTGTTTTCTTGGTAATAGTGAACACGAAAAGTGCGAGATTGTTTTAAAGCAAGAGCAAGTGTATTTTAGGGCAGGTAAAAGTTTGCTTGTCTGGTCAAAAATATAAGCTTTCAGGGAAGCACATAGGTCGTTTTTTTTTGCTCTGAGCACATTGTGCTTCCTTAATTGGTGGTATGTATTCAGTGTTGATTGTAATTCAGTAGATATGCTGAAATGAGAAGTTCGTTTTTTAGGATCACCGAGTATTTTGCAAGGCTCAAAATTAAATCTTGAAATTCCAAAAAATGTTAAAAGGTACTGAAATCAGAAATGCCCTTTGTAAAGATATCACCTTCTTAAAATAAACATTAGGTATAAATAAGCTTTTGCACGTCGGTGATCTAGTTTTGGAGGTCAAATTATCAGGCTTTCTGTCATTTCTATAATATCTAGCAAGGAATCACAGTGACCAATTGACTCTAGTTTAACTGATATATGATGTGATTTACGTAGCTGCCTTCAATATTTTATCGACTTCTCAAACAGGAAAAACGAATTCTGAAGGCTGAGAACACGGTAAATGATTGTATGGAAATTTTTACGCGATTGTTTTTTTTTTTCCACGAAATAAATGGGGATTCAGCATTATGATAAATGCACCAGCATTTTGGACGCACGAGGAGCTCATGAAGATTTTACATACACATAGTGGTGGGAAACCCCTAAACCAAATTGGGATCCTGCGCCAATGTTTGCGAAGCAATATTATTTGAACAGTTGAAAAGTTCTTTTTCTCCGTAATGTATTGGTAGTGTTATGACACTAAACCTGGAAAACAGTGTTCATACTTGAGGAAATTTTTTTTCATACAGAGCTATTTTCACGACAATTTCTCAGATATGTACATTACAGTTCAAAAGAATATTCACTTACATGCATTACTAAGAAAAGAGCTTGAATTACATGGAACTTAATGCACTTTTATGCCTTTTGGTAAAAACAACTACCACATTTACACCATGCACCCACTCCATTTTCAGGAAATTTGAATCGCAATACTGAAGTCTCATCTTTGACCAAAATTACCCAAAACTGTTGTTTAACGTGTACAAAGTATATATCTGCTGCTGTGAGAAGAAAGCTCATGTTTGTATTTTTAGTAACAAGCAGAAATAAAAGTTTCACATAACAGAAGTAACCCCTGTTTTTGTAATTGCTTTTCAATATTTTGTCTACAGTTATAAATTAACGTAAATTGTAGAAACGATGAAATGGAAACACGAAGGTTCGGACCCTGTTAAATAATACATACTTTTACATGTGCGTTGGGCAGAGATACAGTTTCGCTCACTTCCTGTGTCATGAGTATGAATATTCTGTGTAGTCAGCAAATATTAATTTTGTGTCTTCGTTTAAGTGAGGAAAGGAGGTCACATTAGATACGGCATGTCGTCCATCTACCAATGGCGCAATCGAAAGCTATGTGTTGTTGTTTTTGTTGTGGATATTGCCAGATGAGGCAAATCAAATATCGAGAAACGATGACCGGGAAATAAAAAAAAAAAAAAAAATTTTCATCAGACTGTCCTGCAATGTTATAGATATACCGGTTTGTTCCGGTGCTACAAATTCCTTTCCCCATGATATTGCACTCGACAGTAATAACGTTATAGAACTTTTCCTGCTTGATGATTTCTACGGGTAAGTCATTGGGTATGGTATGCAAAAAAAGATATGGCATATTGCAGAAGTAAGTATTTCCTTTGTTAATCGTTATGTTATCATTTAACTCTTAATTACTTGTCGAAAACTTCAGCAATTTGTGAACGAAGAGGTATTTTTTCAACTTCCACAATAGTCCCTTTAAAGGTCGTGAAAATGAAGAAGTTCAAGTTGGCTATTTGATGTGAAAAACATTACAACCCAAAAGAGGGGCCTCGATTACCATTAAAATCCTTAAAAATGGACCATTTGACAGGGTAATTTGTGATTTCTGCTTAATCATGCATTTGCACTTAATCATGTATAAGCATAAGGGAGCTGAATACGGATAACGCAATCGAAAAGTCTTCCTTTTGTGGTCTTCGTTTTGGAGATTGCCCTATTATGCAAATCTCCAAAACGAAGACCGAAAAACGAAGACCCGGAAGTAAACAGAGAAATATACAACAGGGTGTTATGCAATGTGTTTAATAAGGCAGGGGATGTCTTCCCGTGCCTCCACTAGCATGCATGCAATTATTCTACCTCTAGGGGCGGTGCAATCGAAAAGTCTTCCTTTTGTGGTCTTCGTTTTGGAGATTGCCCTATTATGCAAATCTCCAAAACGAAGACCGAAAAACGAAGACCCGGAAGTAAACAGAGAAATATGCGTCACTCTGTGCTGAATGCGTCGAGATGGGACTTCGAGTGCACTTTGAAAACGGATTCGTGAAATAACTAGTTAGTATAGTAGTCAGATATTTTGACTAGTTTGTGATTAAATTTAGTGGTAATTTGGTGATATTACGCGTGTCGATTATGCGACGTGTAGTTTCCGGGGTGGGCAAACAAAATCTTATTCGTTATTACCAATTTTAAAATTAATCAACGCAATTGTTGTTTCCTCCCTTTGCAATTTATTGTTTTGAATTTATTTTTTCATCTTGCTGCTAATTCTCCCCTTTTTTGATTTACTCCAAGTACGGTCGCAAATACTACCCGTTCGTTTTACATTTGCGGGCTTCTCATATTTTGAGAAAAATTGAGTATTTTAGTTCGAAATCTGGTACGATTTGGCTGCTATGGAATCTCTAGGATGAATAATATGTCAGCTGAATATGAGTTTTTGACATTTGGCCTTTGGCGGTGACGCAATAGCAAAGTCTTCGTTTTGTAGTCTTTGTTTTGGAGATTGTCCTATTATGCAAATCTCCAAAACGAAGACCCGGAAGTAAACAGAGAAATACACAAGCAACAGGGTGTTATGCAATGTGTTTAATAAGGCAGGGGATGGCTTCCCGTGCTTCTACTAGGAGAGACTTTGGTTGTCGGTCCTTGTTTTGGAGGTATTCGTTTTAGAGTTTTTTCTGTCTTTTGTCTTCGGTCTTCGTTTTGGAGGTATTCGTTTTAGAGATTTTTCATGTCTTCTGTCTTCGGTCTTCGTTTTGGAGGTCTTCGTTTTAGAGATTTTTCATGTCTTCTGTCTTCGTTTTGGAGGTCTTCGTTTTGGACCCACCCAGGGTGAAACTTGTTTAACCAATAACTTTACATTTAACTGGATTTTCTATGTTTGTATGCAATTTTGTATAGTGACATGTGTACTGAATGTATAGCAACCACATCAACTTATAGGCCTACAATTTTTCCATAAAATATGTTTCATTGTTCGAATGTTTTATTATTAATTGTAAATAGAATTCACAGTTTTCTTTATGTTTTCTTGATTGACACGGTCTGCTCATTTTCTTCTTTGGTTTCTATTACTTCATGGTTCCTGCAGGTTACAAGCTTTTATCAACGGCCTTAAGCTTTTTTTCTTTTCTTCTTCTTTCTTCTCTGAGGGTTCATATCATGTGACAATATTATAAACATAACCTAATCTGGTAGATGAGAAATGAACACAAGAAATAATTATTGTCTCACTGTATCCCCAAGTTCGATCAGTCGGTAGTAACTACTGAGAGGGTTCTATTCAGTCATTCACCTTTAGACCTATATCAGCAAACACAGGAAAAAAATCATTGCAAGCTTTTTCTCCAAAGCTGCACCTACCTATAGTTAACCTTCAAGGCCGCAGTTCCCTGGCAGTGTTTGTGTGTGATATTGAACACTTGCAACTGCAAGGTACGAAACAGCTGGGTTTTCATTGCAATTTGCTACCGAAGAATTGCCCGTAGCTAATAAATCGGATTATCAAAAGTTGCAGTAATTCTTAATACTAATGATTCATGAAAGAATTGCTTGGTGATTTTCTGCCAATCAATTCCCCAACAATACTATTTTGTCTCTTGAAATTCATTCTACACTACATGAAGCAGTTAATGTGAGTGGAGCAATACCCATAATGTTTTAATGGCAGTCAAAACCATTGTTCAGACACGTAGCCCATCTACCATTCAGACTGCACTTAGAACCATACAAACTACTATCATATGTAATGAGGACTGGGATTAAAGTTTCAGCAAAATTTCGCACTCATAATATATATTAGGTAACTGCCTTGATGAACTTCGGTATATTTCACCTCTGCTTTTTTGTTTTTGTCCAATGGTTTATAATGCAGTCCCGCATCTTTAAACAGTAGGCCTATGTTGAGGGAGTGTGGCCTGGCCAAGTCAGAAAAAAAAATCATGAATACGCTGAACTCATGATGAAGGGTACCATGACACCTTTAGATTAGACTGGAGTTCAATAATTGTTAGCCATTTTATAGAAACACAGGCATATGTAACCTAGGACCAAGGTTTTTCAAGGGTGTCTTCATACTCCAGTCCAATTCAATTGAATCGGCACCATACATTTTAATTTCTAAATTCTATAAACCTTTGTATAACTACCCCATGCCCATAGGTAAGTTCTTTATGTGAACAGGATGTAAACGAAAGTCTGATACAGCATCCAACCGGCCACCCCATCCGCCTGTTAAATTAATGATGGATTGAACTTCCAAACTTAATTTGATTGTCAGGATGTCTGACGGTGTTCAGTGTTCGCGCCTTTCCAATTTTCCCCTTCCCATAGCAGGGATGGCTCTTCATGTGGATGGAAAACTGCAACCCAGGTTACATTCTCTTATTGGGAATTTATGGATTCTATTTCTTGGCCAACATGAGGCTCATGTGATTTTGAACGCAGGATTATTAAGCGGCCCATATAAGCTAGCCCACATGACACCCATATGGGATATTTCTGGGGCCAATGTAAGCGACTGATGTGTGGGGAATAATGGGCCAGATCTATCCCTCACGCATGTTGACTACCCAAATGGGGCACTAATTAATCTTTGGTGAGAAATTAAATAGGCCACAAATATAGACCATAAGCAAATTTTGAAGTGGTGGACAATCACAAGAACGTCCCAATATGTTCCACAATAAAATAGCAATGTAAGGCGGCTCAAAATGCCCACGGAGAAAGTCGGGGAGGGGACTAAACCCCCTCTTCCCAGTCCCCGTCTCCACGATCCCTGCATATGAGTTTAGGCACATAGGGCCCACCAAAGGTTTGCTACCTGAGAAGATGGCAGTTTAACTAGCTTGTTACACGACCTTACTTTTCAAACCGAAATTGAATCTCTCCCCTCCCATGTTTTTATTCTCATACTCTCATTGTCCCTTGAAAAGTTTTTCTGCAGACTAAAGACTTAACACGTTTTTATCTAGGCTGAAAGTGTTTGCCCATTCATTCTATCTCTCCCTATCTTTCAAGAAAGGGTTCATTTTTCACCATGTAACTAACCACCGAATGACCAGATAGCAAGCAAATTACTCAGAGTTCCCACTGCACGTCCACATTCATAGCATTCCTTTAACATAATGCAGTTATAGAGTTGATACATTGAATTAGTGGCTACATTGGGTAGCGATTGTATACAGCCAAACGTTCGCTGTTGCAGTATATATTACTCTGCTGTAGTGTATATTATTGTGCTGTATATGTTATACACAATAAGCAACGTGATTTGGTCGTTACAGAGGCCAGTCAATATAGATGTGCATGTTCATTTCTTTGTGTCACATGCCTAAGCTTCGATTGCTGTTTCCGGTCGGTAAAAGAAAACTTTTAACTGCTTCTCAAAGAAGCTATGATTCCACTGAAGGACAAAACTTCGCCCATCTCGCGGTCCTCAGACCAATAACATCATTGCCCTGTCATGTATGGTTCCACCCTAGACTTGCTGAAAAGAACAGATACTACACATGATCTTATCCAAAAGGCAGAAAAGTCATCGTAGTTATCTCCCCTTATCATATTGCGTTACTTTTTCTAAAGTCCTCCAGACACTCTGGCAAAGGGTCGTTCGTCGAGACCAAAACTTTCAATGCTTCCGTAATAGGTTTAATGTTAATGTTTTTTTTTTCTAAAGTCCTGCCGACCCTCTGGCAAAGTGCCGTACGCCAAAACCAAACTTTTAAAGATTGCTTCCCAAAGAAGCTTTTACGTCCATTAAAGGACGTAATAGCTGTAATGTAAATATACGTTTTTGAAAGTCCTGCCGACCCTCTAGCAAAGGGCCGTTCGGGGAAACCAAACTCTTACTACTTCCTGAAGAAGCTATGACGCCCACTGGAGGATAATTCGTGACCAACCTCACAGCCCTTGGACCATTTACGTCATTGGTCTGCCCTGTATGGCTCCATTCTAAAAGGGATGAAAAGAACAGATACTACCTATGATCTTAGCCAAAGGACTGAGAAGTTATCACGCTATTACGACTATTACAACCGTTCTCTTTTTGTGGTCTGCATCGATACGTTTTCTTAAGTCTTCCCGACCCTCTGGCAAAGGGCCGTTCGACAAAACCAAAACTCTCACTGCTTTCGGAAGAAGCCTGTATGCCTGTACATAGGGCGTAAAAATAACAATAAAATACATAAGAAAAAGAATTCGCCCTAACGTCTTAACATATAATAACGTTATTTGAACGGCCAGCCATCCGTTCGTGTTAACAGCTAGGTTAAGTTTTACCCAACTTTTGTAGGGAGTAGAGGGTTAGTATCGTTTAAAGAATGGTGACACGCGAAGTAGATCTCTATTTTGAAAGAGAGCCTGCTTGAATGGTTGTCCGACCATGAATATCAGATATACCTGTATCTTTTGAGGATGGTACGAAAACATCGTTCAATTTTTTCATCCAGACGACAGACTTTTTCCGACGGAGGGAGGGGCAGCATTTCGAAGTCTTGAAAAAAAGGTATTTGTTCCCGATGGGACATGTCTTACAGAATTCTCAGTTAAGGAGGTCTTGAGAATTTTTCCCTAAAGTGTAATCCTCCTTGAATACTATCTAAGCGTAGCGTCATCATCAGTTGGTTCGGAGCGCCATGAAAATAAGAAAGAACGCTGCCCTACAGATAGCCAAAAATGGCATTTCCCTGTCTTGTAAGTAGGATCTTAGCAGCCGCTACTCTGAGGTTGCGTTTGCAATAGCATGTTTCACTTGAAGTAAATAAGCAAGGGGATCAGAAGTGTTCTTAATAATGATTCCAAACGGAATACAATCTTCAAGTCTGCTATTTTCTGTTCAGTACAATGTTCGATTGAGGCACTTAGCGGAGCACCACAATTGGTGAGTAGAGAAAATGTTGAAAAACCGTACCCTTCAGGCAGTCGCAAATGGCCGCATTTCCTAGGCTGGCAACTATACCAACGAAACAGTGGTTATTTATAACTTTCGTTAAATTTTCACCTTAGTAGAGAAAATCAGCAACTTGCTAAGTGATCAAAATATTATGAGATAAAATGTACAACATCCATTGGATGAAATAATTTTGTACCTTTTCGGGAAAAAGCTGTGCGACATTATTGATAACATATTAATGATTTTACTCTATTACGATTCTGGCGCAGCTACGATACTTTCCAGAGGAGGCAAAGGAATGACATTTTTCCAAACGTTTTTCCGGTCAATGTGTATGTATTTCATATAAAATATGCAAATTTACAAGTATAACAACAATACCACGTAATTATGTAATATTACCTGTATTTTAATCTTAAAGTGTAACATACAGCAATTGGAAATAACATCTCTTATGCCTATGATATTTATTTAGGTCAACAATATCTGCTATATTTGTATGTACCAACACAGTGGTGTACGCAAGGTTTCTCTCAAGGGGGGGGGGGGGCAGGTAGTATGTTGAGTGGTCGCCACCCTGGGGAGGGGTCCAAGAGGAGGGTGTACCCCGACCCTTCAAAATTTTTTGCCGTTTTCAAGGAGCCTACCCTCTAAACCACTCTGGTCAAAACTTACCAGGATGGGGTCACGAGTTATCCAACCCGGATTCCTGGAATATGTCACTACTTAACCAGCAATCCGGGTTGGATAACCCCTGACCGCATCCTGGTCAGTTTTGACCAGGGTGTTTTTAGAGTGTAGATGAAAAATGGTGAAAGATTTTCAACTTTGACAGGAACAGTGTTGAAAGTTAATTAAATTATGGTGGTTTATGAGGATAGGACTGAAACTTTTGTGTCTTTACATGCAATTTTTGGCCATTTACGCTACCTTTCGAAGTAAAACTTGTCATTAAATATGCATACTTTTAAGAGTCAAAATGAAAGACACCGATCGGTATCGGGGAACTTGACGTTTTAGTTTGCGGTATTTTCTTGTCCTCAAACCGTTATTCTTCCATAAAGATTATCTTAGCGGAGCGCTACCATTGTTTGTTTTCTAAGAATCTAACGAGTCGCAATCTTCTTTTGTCGTTTGCAATAAAATGTTTACGTCAAAATACGTTCGCAAACTGCAAAGTGATCAGGGAGTTATAAGAGCTACTTTGACCCTCAAAATGTAATTTTTACCGAAAGACTTTCTAAACGGAGCCCCTTTATTAGTTGGTACGGAGCGTAGAGAAAATTTTGAAAATAATTCTGACCCTTCAGATGACCGAAAATTGGATTTTCAAGCTTGTAAAGAGAATCTGTACAGGCAGTCTTCAATTTTAGCTTTTGTTTGTAGTAAGAAATAAATCAGGAACATGCTTGGTGATCAGAAAATTCAAACTTAAAATTAACTACCAAAATTATATTTATTGGTCTTTATTCTTTTGGCGAAAACTATACAACGGAGTAGAAAATTTGCTAATGCTTCTTTATTGTGACTCTTGGCTAAATTAAAGATCCGCTGAATTTAGGAACTTGTCTGTGACTGTTAGAACTCCCGTCTGTTAATGATTTTACTCCTAATATTTCTTGCGTGATAAATGACAAACTATTTCTCACGGCACCAAAGCACGCACCCCTGTCACCTTCTTGTGCATCTATGACGGCTGGAGGAGTCTAAGGGATGGACTCTTCCCTTTTAAAAATTCCTTAGAGGCAATCGGTACCACTAGGGAGACACACAGGCTACCCTTTTAAAAGGAAATGCTGCGTTGTTTTGCAAGAATATTTCTTCCTCTTAAAACTCATATTTATTTAAATTGTTGACAGATTTTCAAAAATAAGGCAGTATGGTAGCTATCCTTTCAAGGAATGAGTGTCCCACAGATAAAAAAAAAAAAAACAGTTGTTTGTTGCTTTAGAATAATTTTTTCACCAAAAGTCTCAATATTGCAAAAACCCGGGGATCTTCTTGGGCATAGTGTTTTGAAGAGAGGTAGCTATTGCTGGGGTTTTATGATTAAGGCTGAATTGTTGGATAGTGTCTGAGCTTTTACCTTTGTACTCTTTGTTGGAAACAATCCCTCCCGTTTGAAAATTTTTGAGAAATTGGATATCTTTACATGCAATCTGGTGCCACTAATGCTATCCTTTGAAGTAAAATCTGTGTTACTAAAGTATTGCTACGTATTTTTTGTATCTTAAAAAAAAATGGCTTCAGTGAAGGGGGGCATGGCCAAATGCCACCCCTTCGTACGCCACTGCTCTTCTCGCTACAAGCCCAACACGATAATCCATCATATCTTTTCCTCTAAATTCTTTTCTCATATTCAAGAAGGATGTGTGATATTTTTCTCCTTTTCATCCAATCCACTGTTTTATTACACATTACAGATTACCATTGCAAGGGTGCATCTGTATAACTGCTTCAGTGCAGTGGACCTGCTTGGCGGGAATCATATACAGTTAAAATCCAATCTCTCTATACCAGTCCTCACTACACTCAATGAGCTGTGGATAGACACTAGGGGAGAAGGCAGAGAAATAACATCAGAAGAATTTGCAGGCATCTTACAGTATTCATCGAATTGTCTGGCGTTGAAGGAACTGTGGTAAGTATTGTAATTAAGTTAGTTAGATAGGAGTCTTACAACCCAGTTTCCATCCAATTGGTTCAAGTCTAGTGGGCAACGGCCTTTTTCCAGTTGTGTTAGTTGTGGTATAATTGTAATTAAAATGTAAGTAATATAAACGAGACTATAGGAAATAATTGGTGTCATGGTTAAATACTTCATCAACACGTTACTTTAGCGGGACTTACGATTCGACAGGAAAGCTTCAAACAGTGTAGAAAATGATACTTACTGCGTAGAAATACTGTAGCAAAACCTGGAGAGTTTGTTTCAGCCAGACCTGTATAAATAAACATAAATGAAAAATAATCGCGGGGGCGGTTGTATGTCAGAAAATGTAAGTATGCTTTACTTGAATACCGAATAGTTATTTTATTTTTATATCTAATCAATTTAACCAATTTAATAATCAATTTAGTTGAAACTTAAGCGGACAAAAGGTGACATACTGCACAGTTTTGTAGAATTGTAATTTTGTATTATCAATTTTTATTTAATGTAAAGTTCATTAACTAACTTCAATGGATATTTCATGGGCAAACAACTAAGCTTGCAAAGGGTGTATAACATTGGCAAAGTCAATCAAATTACTAAGTAAATATCCTTAATAAGTACATCCGGTTGGCTAACATCAAACTTTTTTAGCCAACATTTTAAAATAAATTGGAGAAAACGTATCACGATAACATATTAAGTCATGAAATGAACCCTAACAAAGATTTCAATCGATACAATACAATGGCAACAACCAATCAAGAAAAACCTTGTTAAAAAGTGCGCATTTACCCCTTTTGCTGTTCAACTAATGTGGCTTGCTAGTTGCCAAAAGAAGTCAATCTAATTCAATTGCGTGATTTTTATAGTTTTAAACCACTCCCATGCCCAAAAAGAAGACGCGCATGCAATCCATCTGTCCATTGTACAGAAAAAAACAGATCAAAATACAGTCTTACATATCAAAGCATTGTAAAGAAAAAAAAAAGAAAGAGTGTAATCGAAGTACATATATTATCCATTGTATCCGATCGGTTTTATCGTTTAAATTAAGCTTTCCGTGGCATAGAATTATGTTGACAGTAATTTATCACACTCGTTTAAGTAATCATAGCTTTACTTAAGCTTGCTTTGGCATAAAATTATTGAAATTTTGATTTCTCAAACTAGTTAATTGTTTGTCATAGTTATCCTAATTGATTCTTATATTCTTGTTATTAATTTATTAAAAGTATAAATTTAAGTTGCACTGGCATTATTATAAATGTTAAGGGTTTGGGTGTGTAAAGTAAGGCTTTTGAATTCTGAAAAGTCACATCTTAATTTCAACTATATTTGTCATAACAATTTTAAAACATTCCTTCATAATTTTACACATTTGCATACCACTAAAACGTCTTCCTTCCAAGGTTACTTATAAAACAAGACTTACGTTTCAAAATAATGAACAAAAAATGTTCACTACTTTTTATTATGCCCGTCAATTAAGCTTACTGTGACATAAAATTATGTTGACATTAATTTATCAAACTCGTTTAATTAATCATACCTTTACTTAAGCTTGCTTTGGCATAAAATTATTGAAATTTTAAGTTTCAAACTAATTCATTGTTTGCCATAGTTATCCTGATTGATTCTTATATTCTTGTT
Source organism: Holothuria scabra (assembly GCA_037179385.1). NCBI lineage: Eukaryota > Metazoa > Echinodermata > Holothuroidea > Aspidochirotida > Holothuriidae > Holothuria > Holothuria scabra. The sequence goes on from CM074179.1 coordinate 12,790,147, forward strand.
ATTAATTTATTAAAAGTATAAATTTAAGTTGCACAGGCATTATTATAAATGTTAAGGGTTTGGCTGTGTAAAGTAAGGCTTTTGAATTTTGAAAAGTCAGATCTTAATTTCAACTATATTTGTCATAACAATTTTAAAACATCCCTTCATAATTTTACACATTTGCCTCGCGCTAAAAACGTCTTACTTCCAAAGTCACTAATAAAACAAGACAGATTATCCTTACGTTTCAAAATAATAAACAAAAAGTGTTCACTACTTTTTATAATGCCCGTCAAGAGCGAAACTGCAGAGGAACACACTGACACTTGTATTTATGTACAGGACAAGACATTGAACTATAAATGACCCTTATAAAAGTAATTCCTATCAATATATACAACTAATAAGCAGAAAAGAAAAAAAAGTTTTTACTTAACAATAAATCAACAGTCAGGTGTCTAAACAGTAACTGTGAAATGACAACAATATAAAAGTTTGAAAATAAGGAACACGCTGTTGGCCTTCTCATTGATAGGTTATAATATACAACAGTGTGGATTCTTCAATGTTCCCGCCTACAGTTACATAAAGGGAAAACATGTCGTTTTAACTACATCACTTGTAGAGGGAAAGAAAAATACAATTTAATTAGTCTTTTAACTAAAAATTTTATAAAAAAAAATTTTATACCGAGATTAAATATAGGATTAAATAAAATTACTAGCTATGCAACCGTTTAGCCCACAGCTAGTACAAAGTTAAACACAAAACTTCATTTCCTTTTGTATTTTAAATATTCTTTAATAAATGTACAATCCACTGGTCCTAAATTCCCTGTGTTGCTTTCTTCTATCAGGTTCTATTGGTGTCTGCTGCCACCATCCATCCAGGCTGACTCTGTTCCCGTTCTTAAATCAAGAAACGTTAACGGTAACATACAATCTATTACACTGTGTAATGAAAATAAAGTAAATATACGTTAAATTATCACAGGAATGGTCACTACTGTGTCTTGAATTGCAAATTAATTCTAAAAAATACAGACAAAAGTACTTTAGGTAAAAGTAAAAGTGTTGTAAATTTACACTGGTTTTCGTTTCAGATATCATATTTGATTTATATTTACTAGGTGAGAAAATGTGATAGCTTTTGAAAAATTAAGCTTATTTTAGTACACTTGATTGAGGACGTACAATATACTATGTCACATATTTCTATTTATTTTACAATAATCATCGCCCTATAGACTTGTTTGTTTGACGATATTTTAATCTGATTTCTACCATTTGATGCCTCGTGTAAGCTGGTGGCTGTAGAATATGCCCACGGTATTCACGCCTGTCGTAAGAGGGGACTGAAGGGAAACCTATCTTGAACTTAAACCATACTTGAAATTAAATTAAATCTTTGAACAATATCGAGTGGACTGAAAATATATGACACGTCCGTGTTGGTGTGTCGTTAAGTCTCATCCATCTAACCAACAGACCGACCAACAAACTAAATTACTTACTTACTAACCAACTCACTAAGTAACTAACCCACTCACTAAGTAACTGACTGACTGACTGACTGACTGACTGACTGACTGACTGACTGACTGACTGACTGACTGACTGAATGACTGACTGACTGACTGACTGACTGACTAACTTACTCCAGCATTGGATATTAAAAATCCCCAGTATGTACCGGGATGAGGGAGGGGAGGTTAATATCTTTGTTTCTCACCGAAAACAGTTTCCAATGAATAATAAGAAAGTTCACTACAAATCAAAAGTATTTTGAAAAAAATTGCAGGCATTTATTGTTTGGAATTGATACTTTCATTAACACTGAAAAGGCAGAATAGTTATTTTATTTGATGAAAAGAACATTATTTTTTGTACTTAAATGATTGAAATAGGACGTTCAAAGGTATTACAGGTTTTGAAGTAGCCTTACTTAAATGTTGAAAATCGATTAAGAATCATTCAATATTACTTATCGTCTACACTGTATATGTTTGTTCTTAATAGAGGTTAAATGTTTACAGCATTATTACATGATACTACCATTACAAGTAATGCGTCCGTTAGAAAACTAGACATTCCTTGACCTTGTTCTCGACAGTAAGCTCAACTTCTAAGTTCATATCGACCATCTCAGGTGAAAGTGTCAGAGAGCACTCAACCTGTTGAAGGTTGTCTCGAAGATGGATTGAGCGCCACCGCGCCGTTTTACTCCGACTCTACCGGTCCACAGTGGCGTAGCTGTGATTGCTTTCGTGAAGGGGGGGGGGGATGGGGAGCTTCATACTTTTGTGGAGGGGGGGGGGTGCTGGAAGTTACTATCTAGGCTTACAAAGAAAATTTTGGATTTTTACATCACACAGATGGCTGAAAATGGCATTTGCCAGGTTTAATTGTCTTTAATTCTGGTGAGAAAAATTTGTTATTTTCCTCAGATTTAAACACACTTTTGGGATACTGATTAGCTTAGTTCATTACTCAACTGGACTATGTATAATTGGATTGCAAATCTGGAATCCTGCTGTAGGCTACGTTTCAGGCAGCTGTTCCAGTACACGCCTGAGTAAGGTATTTTCATAGGCGTAGGGCAGCATTTCAGTTTGAGGGCAGAAGATTTTTGCCCTAAAAATGTTATTCTGCCCGAAAGACAGTCACACCCGAGCGCCATCTCACTGTTTGGCGCTTAGCGTCCAGAAAATTTGAAAATTCGTACCTCTCAGACAGTCGAAAATGGCATTTTCCAGGCTTACAAAGGGGATCCAAGCAGTCGCTATTTAAAGTTTCAATTGCAGATAAAAGTTCACTCTAAACTAAAATTCAGCCAGAAAGATTTAGTGGAGCTAAACTATTGGTTGGCGCGAAGGGTACAGAAAATTTTGAAATATTCGAACCCTGAGACAGTTGAAAATGTCATTTCCTGGGCTTAAAGAGGGATCTAAGCAGTCGCTTTTGTGAGTTTCCTTTTGCAAAAATGCTCACTTGAAACTTAAATTCTGCTGTGAAGCAGTCTAAGTGAAGCACTACCATAAGTTGGGGCGAAACGTACGGGAAATTTAGAAAAATTCTAACCCTTCAGACAGTCAAAAATATTATTTCCTATGCTTATAGGGGGTCTACGCAGTCGCTATTTCGAAGTTACGTTTGCAAAAAGAATGTTCACTTGAAACTAAAATTTGGCTACGAAGACTATCTACGCGGAGCTCTACCACTGAGACAGTCGAAAATGACATTTCCCAGGCTTATAGAGGGACCTAAGCAGTCGCTATTTGATCAGAAAATTACCAGGTAAAATGTTTCACTACCAATCGATGAAATGGTCCCACAAGTTCCGGGGAAAACTACAAAAAAGAATTAACAACATGCTAAAGAATTTCGCTCTATTGCCACTCTTGGCTAAATTCAATATATATTGATAAAATTGTGTGACTGGCTGAACTTCCGACTGTATATGATTTTACTTTTGAAAAACTGCAACATTATAAGGTGTGCGTAAACAAATATGCAAGAAGACTTATGGGAAGACATTCGAACACTGCATCATTTATCGAAAAACATATTATTTACCCGATTTTCTAAACCATTGCCCGTACTTGGCTATAGAGCAGGAAAACTTTTGGGCACCTGAACACCCTCCTGTCTGTTCGTATTACTTTTGCAATTGAAAACGCCCCAGCGTTGTTTTAGCCTTTTCCCCGAATATTTGACCATTTCGGGCAAGTTTTGCAAGGCTAGAGTATGAAGTTACGATGAAGAAAACCCATTTTTTAACATCCTACCGATGTGTGTCACAGACCTTTGTCATTTTCCATGAAATCTTTACTTTAAATATAGCAGCGTTTTTTTTTGTTTTTTTTTCGACAAAGATTTGAAGCTTATAAAATAATCGGCCATTTCGGGTATTGTGTAACACAAGATTTAAAAACAGGTTTAAGGATGAATTGTTTCTTTTAAGCCACAGGCTTCCCAAATGTGTCGCGTTTTTTTATCTGTTTGAATTTTCATAACTACAGTACGTTACCCTTACTATGATACTTTTTCGGGCAAATGCTTGAAAGAGTTAGATATTCAAAAACTTCGGGCATTAAGTTGTGGTTATCAGTGAAGTAAAAGTCGCGAATAATAGCTTTTTGCGCTGCACGAATGTGTAGCGATTTTTTGGAATCTTCACTTAGCTTTTCATGAAAATTTTATTGCGACTTTGTGACCCAACCAACCAAGGCAACCCTAAAAACCCAACCAGCCAAACCAACCAACCAACACAACCCAACCCAACCCAACCCAACCCAACCAACCAACCAACCAACCAACTCATTAAATAATGTGTCAAACAAGGGTTGGCATTAAAGATGTAGCTTCCTCGAGACCTGGAAAAACTTATCATGTCCTTGAAATCCGTGCTTCTTACACAACTGATAAAAAGCCACATTGTTAGGGATTTCATGGTCCAGTGAGCGCCTATTGTTGTTTGAGAGTTTCTATTGTTCAAACATCGGCCAAGTGTTGACATCGGCCAAGTCATGACGTCCACGATTCAAGGGGCAAAATTCTCTAATGGTATTAAATAGAGCGTAGATTTAAGTAAATGTTTTGTGAGATGTGTGTCTTATTAAGGTTAATAGGTGACCCACATTTTTATATTTCATACATCACAACCAGACACGTTTTTCTCCCCTTACAGGTTTTGTCGGTCTAAGGCAAAAAGGTATTACATATGCACTATAAAAATTGTGTATAGTAGTTAAATACTGATTTCGCCCCCACTTTACAAACACGTTTACAACATGTTTCCATTAAAAACTAAATGCCTAGGGATTAAATATGTTTAAAAGAGTAATGTTTGGGAGTAAGGTACTTGTTTTTAGAATCTAACGTGCAAATTTACAAAGTGTGGTAAAAAAGTGGTTAGAAAAACCTTTCATTCCTTTTCACCTATTTTAGAGTGTGTGTGAATTTTTGGAGTAGAGAAATTGTTTCTTCACTAATTTTGTTAGCCACAAAGTTTATCCTGTTTGGTCATATGATAATTTTATAAAGGGGTCTTCCCGCCTGCATCCAAACTTTCAGTTGCGATAACCATGCAGAAAAAAAGGTTGCCCTGTGTGTCAATTTTGTTATGCATAAATGGTAATTCTGTTCCAAGACATATGTGACCACACCTTATTTAATTTAAATGCGATTATATACGACCATATGAAGCGTAGAATGTTATTTGTGATTTAAAAGAATAATACAGAGTTTGATATGTTACAGAGGAACATATTCTAAGCACTCTGGTGAAAATTTCACTTCTGTCCCTATCTCTGTCCTTGAGATATTAGTTAACTGAAGTTGACACATTTTTTTACACAAAGTGAAATTTAAGCAAGCAGGTGTGATGTTATGGATTCACATTGTTGGCTAATGTTTTGATTTTCTTTATTTCCCATCCTCTCAGCTTGACCTTGAATTAATTAGGAATGTTACCTTGACCCAAAGGCTTGTGAATTTTTTTAAAACTCCATTAATTAGGATGCACCTATGGTATCATTATATCAGAACTTTGTTGCACAAAATTGGTGGTATATTATAAATAAAAACAAAAAATTGGCCTAAAATGTGAATCCATGACATCATGTCTGCTTGCTTCAAGTTCATTCTATCCAGAAAATTTGCCTCATTCAGTTGCTAATACCTTGAGGATAGCACATGGGAAATAAACAAAAATAAATTTCAGCAGATTGCTTAGAATATGTTCCTGTTTAACATATCAAAATACATTTGGCGCTAGACAATTCTTTTAACTGTATTTGTTTCATATTTGATTTCATACTTCACATTGAGATAATTTGCTGCAGGTCGGTATAAAGGTTTGACATCAAGTTTGAGCGATAACTATTTTGAAGGGCGCTCCAAATTTTGCAAAAAAATGATATGACGGGGGGGGGGGGGGGCTTAAAAGTAAGAAGAGGCCTGAGGATATTGATTGAACTTTACAAAAACCATCCCTTCTACGAGCATAGCGTCTTGCTTTGTTCATGTTCTGTTCATGATGGTTTATAGTAACTGAATATTTTAGTCTCTGTCCTGATGTCATTTTTCATTCACCTGGGACCCCCTTAGTCATCTTACCGTTTTATGTTTCACTCCTTCGTGAAAAATCGGATAAGCAACTCCCTGTCTGGAGTCCCAAATTTTAATTGATTTTAAATTCAAGTCATTCCCAAGGCTTGCTATCAATTTCCCGAAAATATAAGAAACCAATTAGTTTCAAATTATAAGGCTATCCCAAGGTTTCTAACCGAGCACTTATTTTACTTGGATAATGTTTTCTTAATTGTTGTTTCTTACAGTCACCTGGGCTCCAGACCCTTGGGGTAACCAACAGTATACACTGAATCTAGAGTCTTATCGTTGGGAGGTAAGTTGCATTGTTTTATCCTTTTCCTGTTTTATCTGTTTACACTAATTTGTGCAGCTGACGTTTGAAACATAAAACCGTGAGACATAGCGGTAATCTGAAAAAAAAAACAAAAAACAAAAACAAACAAAAACGTTAGAACAGTTATGGAAGAATACAGGGAAGAGAGTTGCAGAAAAGCGTTCTTTAGCATGAGTATAACTGCAGATTAAAACACCATTGCAAACGTTTTCATGCTGATTGGTACCTGGCTAAAAGTTTAATGGTAGCTATTATGCACTAAATTTTCATTTCAATATGATACCACTAGGAAGAAACAATGCAAAGAGTGACAGCGGTAAACCACAGGCCTAAGCCATCGCCTTATATTCGGACGCCCTTTGTGGCGTCACCACTATGTCCCTACATGTCTTTGTTGATTCCTTCAGCCTGTAGGCGGGCAAGGGATCTATGCGATGGTGATATTGTGTGTGTTTTTGTTGGTGTATGCGTTGTGCGCGTGCTTGTCTGTGGTCAATCGGGGATACACACATAAAAACTTAGATTTTTCGATATCAACAGTTTCCCAGTTTCTCTGGGTGTAACATGTGATTATCCCCTGTCCACTAGGAAGAACACAATATCCACAGTTTACTAGTGAACTGTGCATGTTGCCGATAGGCGCCTCAAACGCTTATAGCTGTGAGTGTGTGTTTGTGTTACGTGACATTTTTTCCTGTGAACACGATATCTCAAGAAAGCAACGTTCGACACTTTTCTACGGATTTGAAATGTAAAGAGTAAGAACCCCATTCATTTTGGTGAATATCAAGGCTAATTGAAGGTCACCAAGGGTCAAAAACTGAAACCTTGCGAAGCAATATTTCAAGTTCAGAATGACGGAAACTTTTCATATTTGGTAGCATGTAAATTTGTCATGATGAGAAAAAGAACCCTATTATTTTTAGTGTAGGCCAAAAGTCATTTCAGGTCATCGGGGTTGATCTGCGAAAACCTCATGAGTTACTTGTAAACACGATATCTAAAAGTAGGAACGGCTGACACTTTTCATGTCAACTTGTCATGCTATGAAAAAAGGATCTTATTATTTTTGATGGAGATTAAAGGTCATTTGAAGTTACCAAGGGGCTCGACCCCAAATATCTCGTAAACACGATACCTCAAGACAGAAATGACCGAAACTTTTTATATTTGGTTTACAGATTTATCATGTTAACAAGAAATGCACTTTTTTGTTGGTCAAAGGTCATTTGAGGTCACCAGAGTCAAAACGGAAAACCCCATGTAATGAACACGATATCTCAAGAGATACTGACCCTATTCACTTTTCGTTAACATAGATTTGTCATATTGGGAAAGATAACTGTGTTGTTTTTGGTAGATGTGAAAGGTTCAATCGAGATCTCAAGAGCACATAACTGGCTTCAATTTTTTGCACCCTATAGGGAATTAAAAGTTTGTCTCCAACACCATGCTCATTTTTCCCCATGCAAAATCTTTCCTCTGTCCCCTACAAACCTCCTTGAAAATTTGCCCGTCCAGTATCTTGCCTACCCACAAGCCCAAAAGTGCCTCAAATTTAAGGCAATAAGAGGTCATATGTCAGGTCTTTAAAGTTCAAATACCAGGTGACCAGATGTCAAATGTCAGGTCACCAAAATTTCAATACCATGTGATGAGATGTGTCAAATTTCAGGTCGCCGGGGTCAAATGTTAGGTCACTAGAAATTCAATGCAAAGTAACGAGAGGTTAAATGCCCTATCACCAGAGGTCACATTTCAGGTCACCAGAGGCCATATGCCAGATCACTAGATGTCAAATGGCAGCTCATCAGAGGCCATGTATCTGGTTCCCAGAGTGTAAATACCATGTCACTATAGGTCAAATGTCATGTGAGGTCACAAGTGGTTGTAAACTTTTTTTTTTTACCAAAATCCCCTTAATTAGTACAGTTGGAAGGATTTTACAATTGTATTTATTCAGTATGATTTACAAAGATCTTGAACTGTTTTCACCAGGTCAGAATTAGGTCATATGCGAATGCCAGACATCAAAAAAAAAAAAAAAAGTCCAAGAGCTTCTATGATAATCATATAAGGTCACCAAAGGTCAAAAAGCAAAATTTCCAAACTTTCCTTTTAGCAAGGAACCACTTAGCCTTTTGGTATCTGGTTTCATAAGCAAACCAAACACTTTCGTATGTAAATCTTGACGTACGTTCTAAATTAAAAAAAAAAAGAAAAAAGTAAAAAAAAAGAATAGAATTTAAATGAAATACCAACCTGTACGGTACTCATAAAGGAGATTCTTTTTTCGAATGTAGTTTTTTCCCTGCCAATGTTACATTGGTCTTTAATATCACTCATGGAGAGAGTTGATTGAATGTGACGTTCTGGTAGGGCATATGTTTAAGAGTGAGAGACGCAAAGAGACTGAAAACAAAACAGGGGCGGACTAGGAAATATTTGTTTCCGATGGGTTTCCGGAGGGCGATCACCGGCCTCGGGGACGGGTACGAGAGGAAGTTTTCGTCCCTCTAACTATTGAAAAATTTGTGTTTTAAAAGATCTTGAAATGCAATGAGATTCACCCATATACCATACCATATAAATGCAAAGAAAATTGCTGGGAAATAAGCAAAATGTATTTGTGATTTTTTTTTTTTTCATTTGTTTACATCAGTTTTGGATAACTCAACGGAACTTCCTTCCTTCCCTCCTTCTTTCCTTATATTTGCCACGGGAAGGTAAAGGGGTGGGGGCTAGAGCCTGGGAGGACTAGAGCCCACAACAGCCCTGTAGGCAAAATAAAGCTACACTGCAAACAAAAATGTACTTTTCAAGGTGAAAAAACTGGCAGCTGGGATTCCGGGAAGCCAACGTTATTTTACAGTTTTTCTTTAGACAGCTATATTTTAACCCTGGGTGTAGGTATGTAGCACCTTTTGCACTAAATACTGGACTGTTAATATATTTTAGTGTTCAGGAATAAGAGTAGCTTATAGGTACCGTTAATAATTGCCCAATGCACAAGTGCAACCGTAGAATAACGGAATAAACACTAGAATCCTATAGCTGCCAGTATTACCGTAAAAAAACGATATTTTTAGCAGGACAGTGAACTGCTACACCCGTGAGTGCTTCATTGTGACCAGCAACCTAGTACTAAGTTGCTGAGCAACAAATTTCTCTAGTGGCAAACGGGAGGGACGCCAAGCGGGAGGGAACGCGGAAGTTCCTGGATAAGAACCCAGGAAAATCGAGCGGGACTTGAACCCATGCACATGTAAATGACACTATTACACAGCAGTTGGAACAAACCACTTTGCCACTCATACGAGCCAAGATCGTTGGGTCTTGGTTGTCAAGCCTTCACCGTGAGATTTTGTCCACATCGCACTCTAAAAGATATTTAAACGATTTTGTTTAAAAATTAGGATACTCACGAAAATGAGTATTTCTACTCGAAATAAGTGAGTACTTCAACTCAATTTGTGTAAAATTTTGCACAAATTCAGCAATTTGTGTAAACTTTTGCACAAATTCAGTTGAAGTACTCACCTTTTTCGAGTAGAAATACTCATCTTCGTGAGTATCCTAATTTTTAAACAAAATCGTTTAAATATTTTTTAGAGTGCGGCAACCTCGAATTAAGGAGTCCGTAATCAGTGACGATTAAGTAATGGCGCTATACACCTGTAAAGTCTTGACATTGTGAATACATGGTAACTTGATTCAAACTCACAAAGTAAGATATTTAGGCACTTAGGTCTCGTGCACGCTATACGTCACTAGATTGGATGAAAAGACACACGACTCGCATGGGTAACTGTTTTTTTGACACACACGTTTACAATTGGTGTTTTGAAATATTCGGTGGTCAAGTCTGCAGGGTTTCGAACCCCTGCATCCCGACTTCACCACAAACCTTGTATACCATGCAGCGTTTTCTTTTTCTCTCTCGGTGACAGTGGCGGATCTAGACACATAAGGGCCGTTGGCAACACTTAGAACTCGACTCTTGCAAAATATTGTATCAATTTCTCTAAGTCAGTCTCTCTTAGAATTGCATACTCAATATTCTTCAAGGTCAGATAACTGATCTTTTCATGAAAAGCACTAGCGTAGCTACGGGTAAGGGGGGGGGGGGGGCAAGTTGCCCCGGGAGCAACTTCTTTGGGGCGAAATATGGAGATCAGTCAAAAAAATGTTGAACCTACCATGTTCCAGAATCGAGGGTTACGCGAGCCGAGGAGAGCCTTTATCCATACGGTTAAAGAAGTAGGCCCGATAAACTTCAGCCTTTCCCAACCTGACGATCATCTTGAATTTGCTTTCAAGAAGGTATTCTTCAAGGAAACTCAAATTCTCAATTTCCTTTTGATTATAATCTCCAGGTTTTAAAACATTCTGAAAGGGAAGTAAAACAATTCACAATTTTCACGTCGTGACAAAATATGAAACCTCAACAAACTTTAGCCTTGACTTTGCTCATATGAACTTGGGCCGATTGAACTTCCATAAACGATAAAGACCTAAGTTTTTCAGCTCTCCTCTCCAGAAAAACCCATTTTTCGAATTAACTGTCATAGAAATTGGTTGGATATGCAAGCTCCAGATATGTTAAAAAGTCAAAAGGCGGCAGTCAAACGTTTAAGGGAAATTTTCCAAAGTCGTCCTTACTCTGCATGATGATATTCCAAAACACACAACAAGTCACCCAGGCGACCTGTTTCATTTTTGTCATGAGGAGGTGAGATTCTACGACAAATAAAATACCCAAGTCTGCCATACGTTTGCCATCTTTATCTCTAATATAAGCTGCAAAGTTACAAATATTTGTTAAAAATGGCGAAGAGATGTTATTAATTTTTCCAATGAGGGTGGATAATCCGTACGATTACAGCTCAAGCAAACCGTAATTACCCATGCATTCGACTTAGTTACGGCTTCGAAAGGCTGATCAATTAATTTAAATCCCAAATTGTTCAATTTCACCTTATCAGATTTTCTTTCATGAATATCCAAATTCCTCCATTAGATCTCTTAATTTTCAAATCCTCGTTCATAGAGGATATTATTTTTGGCCGTGTTGTCTTAATTCAGGGCCCCCAATTATCTTGCCATATATATAGTTTTTTTTTTTTTTTTTTTTTTTTAAGTGAACATTTTATTACAACGAAAGGTCAAAAAACGACTGCTTAGATACTATTAACAAGCCCGGGAAATTTCATTTCCGGCCGTCTGAGGGGTTGCGATTTTTCAAAATTTTCGGTACGCTCCACGCCAACTCATGGTGGCGCTCCGCTTAGACAGTCAGCCCGAGTCAGCCCCTCCAATCGAAAATACCTTCCGACGGCACTGACTTATTTGGGGAAGTTGTACATTAATATTTGGGGGACTTGACCTAGCTAGGCCTATGTGTATGCCGTGTACACGGTGTCACTTGGCCTAAGTTCTGGTGTCCAATAACGTTTAGATTATACTGGAACTGTTACAACCGATAATGTAAAACTTAACCGATAATGTACAAACGACCGATAATGTAACAAAAAAAAAATCGATAATTTAAAAACAACCGATAATCTAAAAAAAAATTACCGATAATGGAAAAACTGTTCTAACGAGGGCTTCATAAGGTCCTATGAATAGGTATGTATGAGTGCCAGTTTAAGTAGGTAGACAGGTAAGCTGGCAGAAGGCAGGCGGACAGAGTGGGACAGCAAATAGATAGGTCTGTGCGTGCGTACGTGTATGCGCGTATGTGCGTATGTAACCTGTGTGAATTTATCGGCCTATGTAAATGACTATGTTGTGTCTGAGTGTAACCTTAATCACGGTAGTAGCAAGGACTTTTTATAGGGGCTGGCCAACTACGGGGCCTGATTCACCGTCACGTGGAATTTTCGAATATTTAAGTACCTTTAGATGTAATCTGGTGTTAATATCATTCGCATCATTAGCATCGTTTGAAGTCATTCTTTCTGCACCGTTACAAAATATTTTTTTCCAGATTTCGATTGGGTGCATTATCCCCTGTGTCTCACGTGTCGCTCAAGAAAATGCAACCCGGAAGAAACGTCAAGAAATCAATGTCTGATCAGAAAGCAGCTTACTGTCCTGATCGGACAGATAGCTCAGTATATATGAGTTCTCGGGCTAAACGCTATTTAATATCACATTCACATAGCCTGCCAAACTCAAACCAAAAGGTCACCAAAGTAACTTATCACACCAGTGCGCCCCAGTTGTCATTGACATGTGCGTGTCAATGTGTGTGTATCATTTGCATGTAAGAGAATATATGCATCTTCCATTTAGTTATATAAATTATTTCTTGTCCCCTTCGTAACGCCACGACTGCTCGAGCGGCAAGTGCAAATTTTATGAACCCAATCATAAACTACGTATAGGCCATTGTCGTATCTGGAGGGACACCCGGGGGCATATCCTCTATCGAATTCTAAAAAATATTTTGTAATAGCACAAAAAGAAAGATTTTAATGATTCTAATGATGCAAATTATAGCAGCACCAGTTTACATCTTAGGGTTTTTAAATTTTCCAAAAATTAGTTAACTGTTGTTGGCCATCCCCAACAAAAATATCCCGGTTACTCCCATGATGAAAGTTTCCGTCAGACACAGCATAGTCAATTATGTAGATCAATAAATTAACACAAGTTACATGCTCACATACGCATGTACACACGCGCCCACCAACGAACCTACCTGTTCCTCCCCCCCCCCCCCGCCCATATGCCGTCTGCCAGCTTACCTGCCGACCTATATATATATACAAGCTCGCACACAGACACACCTGTACGTAGGACCATATGATACCCTCGTTAGGACAGTTTTTACATTATCGGTTATTTTTTTTACATTATCGGTTCAAAGTTTTTTGCATTATCTGTTAATTTTTTTTACAAAGAATTTTTACATTTCCGGTAAATATTTTTTACATTATCGGTTGTTTTTACATTATCGGTAATTTTTTTTACATTATCGGTCGTTTCTACATTATCGGTTAATTTTTACATTATCGGTTGTAACAGGAACATTGCTTGTGTAATACCTAGAAAATGGATTAAATTCGTTTGCACAATTTGCGTTAACACTTGTAGGAGTAAACAAGTTTTTATGTTTTTTCACAGTCTTGGTTCATTTTTTCGATCTTTGGTTCAGATGTAAAAAACCGACGGTAAGGACTCTGCCAAAACTCAGTACGATACGTAACACCGCTTGGGGCAAAATGGTGGACACTCAGTCTCAAGTCCACGCTTGGATTTATGCACAGACCTGTTTACGTACGCACAAAAGTCCCTATGTTTTTTCGTAGGTTGAGAAAGGCCAAATCGATCTTTTAGGGAATTTTTGTTTTAAAATCACAGTCAGGGTCGAGGTTTCATATAGTGAATTGGATTACGACAACGTAGGGAGAATATATTTGACTCGTTCTTTCACAATAGGATATCAATATTACACAAAAAGTTGTCATTCAAGAATTCAAGAAGGGGCCGCAGGTCTGAGAAGGATTGTGGCCTATTTCGAATCAGTTGATTCGTGAAATAGCATGGTTTGACCATACTCATTAAAGCGAAAAAGGTCTGCTTGATAATATTCGTAAAGTGCAACGACAAGAGTAAACTAAGCTACACCCTGTGGCCCTCCCTGTGGGCTTCAATATCAATGGGTATTCCGCATTGACCTGCGTCCTCCAGTTATGCAGCTCAGTGGTTTCGCCAATGATTAGGTTTAACGAGGTTTCTACAGCACTTATTTGAGTCATTCTCTGGATTTACATGTAACACAATTTAGAAAATGATACAACGAATCAAAACTAAAGAGAGAGTCAGTAGGGAACTCAGAGAGGAAAAGCTTAATAGAGTTTGAAAAAGAGCCCTCCGTAAAAGAAAAAAATAATAACAATGACAAAGTTTACCAATTTAAAGGAAAGAAATTACAGAAAAACAACAACAGGAAAAATCAGAGGAAGGAAACTGGGAGGAAGGGAAACTGGGAAGAGGAGTCAGGTACGATTACTCATCAGAAAATTTTTCAGGAATTTCTTATATAGGTATAAAGATTGACATCCTTAAATATTAAGTGGAAGGGGGTTCAAAAAAGTGGGTCCAGTAAAACGAATTGTTTGCTGCGAAGAAGTTAGTCTAAATGAGAGAATAGAAAGAGAGTTCATGGATCGTGTACAGTATGTGCGTGTCTCGTGTCGAAAGTGAAACATGGATTTGAAGATACTTAGTGGAATATTGTTACTTCAAGAGTACATAAAAATACCAATTTGATGGCGATGAATATCGTGGACATGGAGAACGTTGAATTTTGTAAACAAATCACAGGTGGTTTGAGACGGATGATACTGTAATTAACTATAAGGGGAAGAGCTCTCTTCTGAAGAAGCAATTTATGAAATGATACGTGCCACCCCTTAGAAGAGCACAATAGGATTGATGTGGCTGAATCAGACTATTATTCAGAGGGAGAAGGATCTTACGAGAAAGATAATGACGCAACCGAGCTATAATTCCAATGTTCTTTGAGATGGTTTAAGAGATGACCTTAATGTGATCACTCCAAGTGAGGTGACTGTCAATAAAGACAAAGTTACCGAGAAACTTAGCCGATTTGCTGATGGGGACCTCAGTGTTACAGAAAACAATGCTACGGATGGGAGGGTCTGGCAGCCTATTAGGAGTACTGAAAAGAATCTATGCAGTTCTGAATAATTTTGGTAAAACTTGGTACTACAGATATAGGCCTATGGTTACCTACAACATTCATATTTCTATACTTAAATACTACAATTTTGAGAGCTTTGGGAACATTACCCTACTAAAGAGATAGATTAAAGACATGTACTGAATGATTACTTATCAGAGGAGACACAGCTTTTTTACCATTTTTGTAGGTATTCCGCCCGAACCTGCAGTCGAGTTTTTAAGACTTTAAATAACCCTGAGAACTTCGTTATGGTTGGTTGTTAAAAGCTAAGTTACATATAGTTTGGATTTGGAGAGCTGTGATAATGACCAAAGGGGATAGAGGAAACCTCACAAATACTGCTTTGAGTTCTTGTACCAACAGAAGGTAAAAATAATCGTTAAACGCATTACCAATGTCAAGGGAGTCACAGGTAGCATTACCTTTAAGACTTATTTACTCAATAGGCTTATCCTTATTCTTGCCACGATTAATTGAATTACTGGAAAACCATATTTTCTTAATACCATTCTTACATTTGTCAAACATTTCATTGTAATAAAGTCTCTTTGCAAGTCTAATAACAGAGGTTAAGCGATTGCGGACACTTTGTAAGCAGTAAAATTCACTCTGGTTCGTTTTTGAACATATTTCTGGTATAGCTTATGCTTAGTTTTGCAAGAGTTTGCAATGCCTTTCGACATCCAAAACTGGCTTGTACTGTTATTAAAATTATTCTTACCATTGGGAGAATTCGGAAAGCAATAATCAAAGTGCCGAAGAAAAGTAAAAACAAACTTATTAAAGGCATCCTTAACATAGTTTTCAAGTTACACTTATTGGCAATTCTCGTTTGAAGTTACATCATGAAAATATGAGATGTTACGTGGAGTAAACTTCCTACAGTAAGATAGAGTATTCCTTATTTTTCGCTGACAAGGTGAATCAATAATAGTGAAAACGGGGAAACATTTAGAGATACCTTCTTTCACAATTCCAGGGGTACATGGTTGATTAATATTGGTAACATGATATCAAGAAGAGTAGCTGAATTGGCAGTGACTCTGGTAGGAAGGGGTGGAAAATTTCGGATGCGTTAGTTAGTTAGTTAGTTAGTTAGTTAGTTAGTTAGTTAGTTAGTTAGTTAGTTAGTTAGTTAGTTAGTTAGTTAGTTAGTTAGTTAGTTAGTTAGTTAGTTAGTTAGTTAGTTAGTTAGTTAGTTAGTTAGTTAGTTAGTTAGTTAGTTAGTTAGTTAGTTAGTTAGTTAGTTAGTTAGTTAGTTAATTCATTAACTTGTCACCACCATCCATATTCATTAATTCATTGCAATTAAAATCACCTGTTAGAACACAACCCTTGCGGAGTGCTTCAATAAATTCGAAAACTAGCATCAGCTTTTCGATAACATCAGAGTTAATGCCTATTCTTACAAAAATGGTGGCCGAATTCTTTGGGTTCACCCAAAGCATTTCTTGGGTATTCTTGGGCAAACCTTGCCCAAGACATAGACCATGTCAGTGACACCCATGTCACTTGCATGCCATGTCCTACCAAGAATCACCCATGTCTGACATGCACTGTGACATGGGTATTCATACCAGTGGTTTGGCTTGTATTTTCTTGGGTTTACCCATGTCCACAGTTAGTAATACTAGGTCAGCTATTGTTTGAGATTTAATACCATGTCTGACATGGTCTATTGAATTATAAAAGACAATAGTAACCTTCATTTGAATTGGGTGCAACCCATGTCACTCTTCTTGCATTGACTTGGTTTACATTCTTGTGTTTTCTCTCCCTGTCATGGTTCTGACATGGGTTAAGAATTCGTCAATACACCAGGCTCGGTTTTCATGATTATGTCTTGGGTTAATCCAATGATGACAAGTTTTTTTGGCTAAAAGACAAAAGAATGACATGGTCTGACCCATGTCACAGGGTTGAAAACCATGCCTTAACCAACACCACCCATGGCGAAATGGACGTATTTCGAACATCTTTTTTGTAAGGGTATGGGGCAATAAATCCGCCCAGCTAGTACAGAAGAATTGGGAGATGTTACCAGCTCAATAAAAACAGATTCAATGACTTCTCCTAAGAAAATACTTAAGTCTGGTCTGACAAGTCACTCGTAATTTCCATTGATGTAAAGAGCAACATCACCATCCTTCCTAACACTCGAGGAATATTCAGTCTTGTAACCAGGTAACCTTGCAGATCATACAAAGAATACAGTGTATCATTACCCCGGAACCAAGTTTCAGTTACATCAATAGCTGTAAATAAATTATTAATTGAATTAAGGACATTTGTAATTTGTGGAAATTGCTGTTCAAAGATATAGCATTGATATGATAGATTGACAAACGATTATTTATAGAACATTGTAACTTTTTATTTATAGCACTGTAGTTATAGTAAGTACATTTCCAATATTACTATCAACGTGGGAAGTCTCGTGATCTGAAAAGAATGAATTACGAACATTTCTTTAATAGGAAACACTTTGCTTGAATGAATTACAGACAGTGCAGTTAAGATTTTTAATAGTTAATAGCGAAGAACTACTCATACAGGCAGTGTGACAATTGATAAGCACTGGACAATAAAAGCATATCCCAGAAGATAAAGGGTGATCTTGTAAATACTTTTAATCAAACATAAACACCTTGAAAGATATCGTTGCCATAGTAACAGTTAATGAGTGTTTTTAACCACTTTTGCTAAAGATTCACTCTCTGTTTGAATACACATTTCAGATTGAATGAAATCTTCATTCAGTTTACAGGTGTAGGCATTAAGGTGAAATTAAAAGGAAACTGAGAAACCTGAGAATGAGGGCATTAACATTTACATAAACATTTACTTTGAAAAGGACAACATTCTAAGAGGGACATTAGGGAGAGATGTCAACTCTTGACTGAATATATACTCCAAATGGCTAAGAGAGACCCTCTTCGATTGAATTTTATTCATTCGAAATATATGTTGGTGCAAACGGCGCTTTAAAAGAATGCATTTCACTTTTAAATCCCCAGTTAGTTAGTTACTTGTAGGTCTGCAGCATACCGCCAAGACAACATAATAGTCACAATATGAAACAGTATGATTGTATTCAGCTTTAAAGAAAATGAAAATATGAAATAAAAAGTATACCATACCTTTGTCCTCAGCAATTTAGTTATATTAAAATAATTTTAATTGTAGTGTAGTTATATTGGTTTGGAAACCTCATTACATTTATATTTTAAGTCACAAAAACTGCAGAGCAATTGGTGTTTTTGTTGGTGTTAACTAGGTAGTGAGCGTACAGGGAGTTTCAAGAATGTACATGCATAATCAAGCGTGGGATGATGGTGTATTCTACACATTGCGGGTAAAATCATACCAGTCAGTCTTAACATATGTCATTATGGTTTTCTTTAAGTTTCCACTTACCACTTTTCATTTAGATGTTCTCCTCCTTGACCATTTAACGCACATCTGCTACACTAATCGGCAAAACACATAACAGTTATGTTGATTTAATTTTCTCAATTTACAGCGAAATCTTGGATGGGGAACCGTTGTGCTTTCAGATGAGAACTACGAGAATTTGGTAAGAAAACGTAGTAATTGTCCTGTTTAATCAACTGACGCTAATTCCTCTATTCCCTACCTAGGTCGGACTCTATACAGTTACAAGCTACAGGCAAAGGAGCAAATACCTTTAGTGATGTCAAGTGACATAGTAGGTAGACAATAGCTATATATCATAGGAAGAGTACGCATATACTAGTGTTTCCAAACGTGGAGAGCAAACTATTATGAAGTGTACAATTTGTGGCTGTATCGAGATTTCATACAATAACCAACAATCTCCTCGGTTTGCTAAGCCGCTGTGATGACGTCACCGTCGTTCTTAGATTATATATGAAACCTGGCATCGTCGCATTTATCCCCTAAGTGTGAAAGAAGTCCATTTGGCTCCAAGTTGATAACATTTCCTTGACAGATGTACATAGCACACAATGATTTCAGTGACTTGAGTGGTTCAGTGAGTCCACTTCCAAATTGAACATGAAACTTCCTTATATATATATATATATATATATATATATATATATATATATATATATATATATATATATATATATATATATATATATATATATATATATATATATGTATATAACGCTAATTCCCACCTTAGGAGGAAATTGTTATATCTGCGCGTACATAGGGCGAAAAAATGTTCGCCCTAACGTCCAACAATATAAACAACGTTATTTCAATGGCCAGCCATCCGTTCGTCTTAACAGCTATGTGTCCGTAAATTTGACAACTTTGAAGTAATTGTATCTACCTTGTAAATCTAGGAAGGCGCCTTTGTGCTTTTACGTATTCCAATAGAAAAAGTGTGTAGAAACGTTACGGCGAAACTTATATAAGTTTCTCCTTAACGTTTCTACACACTTTTTCTATAGGAATAAGTAAACGGACAAGGACGCCCTCCTAGATTTACAAAGTAGATGCAATTACTTCAAAGTTGTCAAATTAACGGACACCTAGCTGTTAACACGAACGGATGGCTGGCCATTGAAATAACGTTGTTTATATTTTTAGACGTTAGGGCGTGTAATTTTCCTTATGTATTTTATTGTTATTTTTTCGCCCTATGTACGCGCAGATATAACAATTTCCCCCTAAGGTGGGAATTAGCGTTATATATATATATATATATATATATATATATATATATATATATATATATATATATATATATATATATATATATTCGGCTTGAACATCCGGAGCGATTTACCAGCTTGCTGATGATACTAACCAAAATAATCCGATCAGGCCATTCCGGCCTAACAGTTTCTTCAATTACTTTGAAGGGGATTTTCCTATTGTTGATGGGTTACACCCGAGTAATCCGATCAGACCCTCCCGGTCAATTAACCTGCTCAATTGCCTTAAGAAGGATTATCCTGTCACAATAGAGATGAGACCATTGTCAACACCTTTAAAAGCTTCCAAAATTTCCACTCCTTGTCATTCTCTGACCAAGTATTGACAAAGAGGTAGTATTCCTCGAAAGCTCTACTTTAAACCTTTTGGCTGTTTAATTTATCTAAATTCTAGCCTTCCGCTATTTGTATCTCCTCGGAGATCCAGCCTTTCAATTCTTTAGCACCGTTGTTTTACAGTTACTTCGTCATGTTTATATATTTCTTTCACTGTTTGCATCAATTTTGATCCAACCTTGCTACACCCATGGAGAGTAATTTGGAAACTTTCAAATTACTTCGACGCCTGTGCGAAAAACGTGTCAGGTATCGACATCACCTTTCCAACTATAAAACGTACCGAGCAAACAATACGGTACCGAAAGGGCTTCAAATTAAAGTCCCTACCGGCTTGCCACTCTCCGACAGTGGAAGCTACGCCAACTGGAAAGGTATACTCAGAAAAACGTCTCTCAGACTGATGGAAGTACAAATTGGAAATTGTCGGAAAACCATCAATGAACTCAATCACCAAATTGACTCCAAAACCAGGAAGCTAAAAAGAGAGCTTCCCAAATCCGAGCTTCAAAACAAGCTTCGGTTTATCTCTCAGGACTGTCTCCGACTCTCTCGTACTCTAAATTCTAGGCAACAACGCAAGTTTCAAAGAGATCATGTCACTTCAAACCAAGTGACTGTCACTTCAAATCAAGTGATTTCAAATTTTCAGAAAAGCAGGTCTCGCAGATTTATTCGTAAACCGGTTACCGAGCCTTCCACCGCCACCACCGCGGTTGTAAGCATATCGTGTCAGCTTTCTGAAGGAGAAACTAAAATTCTTTCGAAGGGACTCAATTTCTGCCCCAAACCAAGGCAGACTGACACGCAGAAATTATCGCTAGACATGAAAGCGTTTTTCCGACGCTTGCGCCTTCGGGAGTATTTTGCTGACGAAGACGGCCTAAATTCTCCACAGGACAACGATATATCGTATCAATTTAAACCAAAAAGCACCTGGAACCCACCAAAGGGGCGTTGTCCGCAACTGGAATCATTTATTTCGGCCATTGAAGAGGATGTGAAAAACCACACCCCTTCCGCGACAATCTCACAAAAAGTGAACGTCAGGCCATTCGAAGTCTACGGCATCGTGATGATATTGTTATCAAGCCGGCGGACAAAGGCTCTGCGATTGTTGCAATGGGGACTCAATTTTACAGGGAGGAAGCCCTCAGATTACTTGGCAATCCCGACCACTACAGACGTCTAGACTCAGATCCCACTTCGGAAATTGCGCAAAAAGTGGAGGCGGCCATCAAAAAGATGGTTCGCAACGGCTCCATTGACTCTGAAACCGGCCCGAATCTCCTCCAGGTAGATCCTAAACCAGGCCGTTTCTATTTTCTGCCCAAAATTCACAAAACGGGTAGTCCGGGCAGACCCATTATTTCCGGCAACGGGACTGCCACGGAAAAATTTCAAAATTTGTTGACCTGCTTATCCAACCCCTGGTTCCAACCCTTCCCTCCTACATTCAGGACACTACGGACTTCATCCGCAAAATTGGGAAGATCAAAAATCTCCCGTCGGACACAATTCTGGCCACTCTTGACGTGTCCTCGTTGTACACAAACATACCAAATGAGGAAGGCATCTCCGCTTGCACCAACGCCTTCAATCCGATTCGGGGCAAAACTCCCACCAAGAAAGACTTAGGCGAACTCATGCATCTGATTTTGACCAACAACAATCTCATTTTTGGTGACCACCACTACCTCCAAATTCATGGTACAGCCATGGGAACCAAAATGGCTCCCTCATTTGCTAATTTGTTTATGGGCAACTTCGAGCAAAAATTTCTGTCTCGACAAAATTTGAAACCACAAATTTGGTTACGCTTCATAGACGACATCTTCATGTTCTGGCCCCACGGTGAAGACTGTCTAAAAATTTTTATTGAAAAAATCAATTCGTTCCATCCCACCATCAAATTTACGGCCGACCATTCCAGGTCCAGTGTCCACTTCCTGGACACCACTGTAACCATAGAAAATGGTTCACTCAAAACAGACTTGTATATATATATATATATATATATATATATATATATATATATATATATATATATATATATATAAACATGACGGAGAAACTGTAAAACAACGGTGCTACAGAATTGAAAGGCTGGATCTCCGAGGAGATACAAATAGCGGAAGGCTAGAATTTGGATAAATTAAACAGCCAAAAGGTTTGAAGTAGAGCTTTCGAGGAGTACTACCTCTTTGTCAATACTTGGTCAGAGAATGACAAGGAGTGAGAAATTTTGGAAGCTTTTAAAGGTGTTGACAATGGTCTCACCTCTATTGTGACAGGATAATCCTTCTTAAGGCAATTGAGCAGGTTGATTGACCGGGAGGGTCTGATCGGATTACTCGGGTGTAACCCATCAACAATAGGAAAATCCTCTTCAAAGTAATTAGAGAAATTGTTAGGCCGGAATGGCCTGATCGGATTATTTAGGTTGGTGTTATCAGCAAGCTGGTAAATCGCTCCTGATGTTCAAGCCGAAAGGTGATGTGGTTTTGAGATTGAGTTCCCAGAAATTTTCTTTAGCTTTTCTAGCTTTGTCGGTCCATGTATCGTTTTGGTCGATAGCAATGACCCGTAAGTTTTTGATAGAATGATGAGGCAAATTGAAATGGTTTGCAACAGGTTGTTCAACCTTTTTGGTTTTAATTGCTGACCTGTGCTGTGTCATTCTCATTCGAAGAGTATTTTTAGATTCTCCGACATACTGCACACCACATAAATTGCAGTATATGAGATAAATGACAATTTGGAAAGACAATTAATTTCTTGTCTAATTTGGAAGGTGCGTGCATTTTGATTGCTCTGGAAGCCTTTTGTGGAATCAACCAGGGCGCACGTCTTGCAGTTGGAAGGGCAAGGTGAACAACCAAAATTTTCGTTGTTTTCCTCGACTGAGGCTTTGTCCTGGAATTTTGCCCGAACCAAAATGTCCCGTAAATTTGAGGGCCGCTTGAAGGCAACAACGGGGGGTTGGGGAAAGATAGACCTTAGGCGATCGGTGCTCTGAAGTGTGGGCATATGCTTTTTGATGAATTTGGCTAGTGGTGGTAGACCGGGATGGTACTCAGTTACCAACGGCACTCTGTCGGAATTGCGCTGACGAGTTTTGTACGTCAGAGTTTGCGAGCGAGGGTTTCTTTTGCCTTTTTGATGGCATTTTCAATTGAACCCCGAAAATACTGCCGGTTACGGAGGTAGCCGGATAGTTCCTTTGCCCGAGTGTCAAAATCTGTTTCAGAGGAACAGATGCGTTTTATCCGGAGTGCTTGACTGTACGGAATGTTTTTGGTGCAGTGCGGAGGATGGCAACTGCTGGGTAGAAGGTAGTTGTGCTTGTCCGTTGGTTTGTTAAACAAGTCTGTTTTGAGTGAACCATTTTCTATGGTTACAGTGGTGTCCAGGAAGTGGACACTGGACCTGGAATGGTCGGCCGTAAATTTGATGGTGGGATGGAACGAATTGATGTTTTCAATAAAAATTTTTAGACAGTCTTCACCGTGGGGCCAGATCATGAAGATGTCGTCTATGAAGCGTAACCAAATTTGTGGTTTCAAATTTTGTCGAGACAGAAATTTCTGCTCGAAGTTGCCCATAAACAAGTTAGCAAATGAGGGAGCCATTTTGGTTCCCATGGCTGTACCATGAATTTGGAGGTAGTGGTGGTCACCAAAAATGAGATTGTTGTTGGTCAAAATCAGATGCATGAGTTCGCCTAAGTCTTTCTTGGTGGGAGTTTTGCCCCGAATCGGATTGAAGGCGTTGGTGCAAGCGGAGATGCCTTCCTCATTTGGTATGTTTGTGTACAGCGAGGACACGTCAAGGGTGGCCAGAATTGTGTCCGACGGGAGATTTTTGATCTTCCCAATTTTGCGGATGAAGTCCGTGGTGTCCTGAACGTAGGAGGGAAGGGTTGGAACCAGGGTGTGGATAAGCAGGTCAACAAATTTTGAAATTTTTTCCGTTGCAGTCCCGTTGCCGGAAATAATGGGTCTGCCCGGACTACCCGTTTTGTGAATTTTGGGCAGAAAATAGAAACGGCCTGGTTTAGGATCTACCTGGAGGAGATTCGGGCCGGTTTCGGAGTCAATTGAGCCGTTGCGAACCATCTTTTTGATGGCCGCCTCCACCTTTTTCGAAGTGGGATCTGAGTCTAGACGTCTGTAGTGGTCGGGATTGCCAAGTAATCTGAGGGCTTCCTCCCTGTAAAATTGAGTCCCCATTGCAACAATCGCAGAGCCTTTGTCCGCCGGCTTGATAACAATATCATCACGATGCCGTAGACTTCGAATGGCCTGACGTTCACTTTTTGTGAGATTGTCGCGGAAATCTGGGGAAGGGGTGTGGTTTTTCACATCCTCTTCAATGGCCGAAATAAATGATTCCAGTTGCGGACAACGCCCCTTTGGTGGGTTCCAGGTGCTTTTTGGTTTAAATTGATACGATATATCGTTGTCCGGTGGAGAATTTAGGCCGTCTTCGTCAGCAAAGTACTCCCGAAGGCGCAAGCGTCGGAAAAACGCTTTCATGTCTAGTGATAATTTCTGCGTGTCAGTCTGCCTTGGTTTGGGGCAGAAATTGAGTCCCTTCGAGAGAATTTTAGTTTCTCCTTCAGAAAGCTGACACGATATGCTTACAACCGCGGTGGTGGCGGTGGAAGGCTCGGTAACCGGTTTACGAATAAATCTGCGAGACCTGCTTTTCTGAAAATTTGAAATCACTTGATTTGAAGTGACAGTCACATGGTTTGAAGTGACATGATCTCTTTGAAACTTGCGTTGTTGCCTAGAATTTAGAGTACGAGAGAGTCGGAGACAGTCCTGGGAGATAAACCGAAGCTTGTTTTGAAGCTCGGATTTGGGAAGCTCTCTTTTTAGCTTCCTGGTTTTGGAATCAATTTGGTGATTGAGTTCATTGATGGTTTTCCGACAATTTCCAATTTGTACTTCCATCAGTCTGAGAGACGTTTTTCTGAGTATACCTTTCCAGTTGGCGTAGCTTCCACTGTCGGAGAGTGGCAAGCCGGTAGGGACTTTAATTTGAAGCCCTTTCGGTACCGTATTGTTTGCTCGGTACGTTTTATAGTTGGAAAGGTGATGTCGATACCTGACACGTTTTCCGGACAGGCGTCGAAGTAATTTGAAAGTTTCCAAAGTACTCTCCATGGGTAAAGCAAGGTTGGATCAAAATTGATGCAAACAGTGAAAGAAACATGTAAACATGACGGAGAAACTGTAAAACAACGGTGCTACAGAATTGAAAGGCTGGATCTCCGAGGAGATACAAATAGCGGAAGGCTAGAATTTGGATAAATTAAACAGCCAAAAGGTTTGAAGTAGAGCTTTCGAGGAGTACTACCTCTTTGTCAATACTTGGTCAGAGAATGACAAGGAGTGAGAAATTTTGGAAGCTTTTAAAGGTGTTGACAATGGTCTCACCTCTATTGTGACAGGATAATCCTTCTTAAGGCAATTGAGCAGGTTGATTGACCGGGAGGGTCTGATCGGATTACTCGGGTGTAACCCATCAACAATAGGAAAATCCTCTTCAAAGTAATTAGAGAAATTGTTAGGCCGGAATGGCCTGATCGGATTATTTAGGTTGGTGTTATCAGCAAGCTGGTAAATCGCTCCTGATGTTCAAGCCGAAAGGTGATGTGGTTTTGAGATTGAGTTCCCAGAAATTTTCTTTAGCTTTTCTAGCTTTGTCGGTCCATGTATCGTTTTGGTCGATAGCAATGACCCGTAAGTTTTTGATAGAATGATGAGGCAAATTGAAATGGTTTGCAACAGGTTGTTCAACCTTTTTGGTTTTAATTGCTGACCTGTGCTGTGTCATTCTCATTCGAAGAGTATTTTTAGATTCTCCGACATACTGCACACCACATAAATTGCAGTATATGAGATAAATGACATTTTTGGAAAGACAATTAATTTCTTGTCTAATTTGGAAGGTGCGTGCATTTTGATTGCTCTGGAAGCCTTTTGTGGAATCAACCAGGGCGCACGTCTTGCAGTTGGAAGGGCAAGGTGAACAACCAAAATTTTCGTTGTTTTCCTCGACTGAGGCTTTGTCCTGGAATTTTGCCCGAACCAAAATGTCCCGTAAATTTGAGGGCCGCTTGAAGGCAACAACGGGGGTTGGGGAAAGATAGACCTTAGGCGATCGGTGCTCTGAAGTGTGGGCATATGCTTTTTGATGAATTTGGCTAGTGGTGGTAGACCGGGATGGTACTCAGTTACCAACGGCACTCTGTCGGAATTGCGCTGACGAGTTTTGTACGTCAGAGTTTGCGAGCGAGGGGTTTCTTTTGCCTTTTTGATGGCATTTTCAATTGAACCCCGAAAATACTGCCGGTTACGGAGGTAGCCGGATAGTTCCTTTGCCCGAGTGTCAAAATCTGTTTCAGAGGAACAGATGCGTTTTATCCGGAGTGCTTGACTGTACGGAATGTTTTTGGTGCAGTGCGGAGGATGGCAACTGCTGGGTAGAAGGTAGTTGTGCTTGTCCGTTGGTTTGTTAAACAAGTCTGTTTTGAGTGAACCATTTTCTATGGTTACAGTGGTGTCCAGGAAGTGGACACTGGACCTGGAATGATCGGCCGTAAATTTGATGGTGGGATGGAACGAATTGATGTTTTCAATAAAAATTTTTAGACAGTCTTCACCGTGGGGCCAGATCATGAAGATGTCGTCTATGAAGCGTAACCAAATTTGTGGTTTCAAATTTTGTCGAGACAGAAATTTCTACTCGAAGTTGCCCATAAACAAGTTAGCAAATGAGGGAGCCATTTTGGTTCCCATGGCTGTACCATGAATTTGGAGGTAGTGGTGGTCACCAAAAATGAGATTGTTGTTGGTCAAAATCAGATGCATGAGTTCGCCTAAGTCTTTCTTGGTGGGAGTTTTGCCCCGAATCGGATTGAAGGCGTTGGTGCAAGCGGAGATGCCTTCCTCATTTGGTATGTTTGTGTACAGCGAGGACACGTCAAGGGTGGCCAGAATTGTGTCCGACGGGAGATTTTTGATCTTCCCAATTTTGCGGATGAAGTCCGTGGTGTCCTGAACGTAGGAGGGAAGGGTTGGAACCAGGGGTTGGATAAGCAGGTCAACAAATTTTGAAATTTTTTCCGTTGCAGTCCCGTTGCCGGAAATAATGGGTCTGCCCGGACTACCCGTTTTGTGAATTTTGGGCAGAAAATAGAAACGGCCTGGTTTAGGATCTACCTGGAGGAGATTCGGGCCGGTTTCGGAGTCAATTGAGCCGTTGCGAACCATCTTTTTGATGGCCGCCTCCACTTTTTTCGCAATTTCCGAAGTGGGATCTGAGTCTAGACGTCTGTAGTGGTCGGGATTGCCAAGTAATCTGAGGGCTTCCTCCCTGTAAAATTGAGTCCCCATTGCAACAATCGCAGAGCCTTTGTCCGCCGGCTTGATAACAATATCATCACGATGCCGTAGACTTCGAATGGCCTGACGTTCACTTTTTGTGAGATTGTCGCGGAAATCTGGGGAAGGGGTGTGGTTTTTCACATCCTCTTCAATGGCCGAAATAAATGATTCCAGTTGCGGACAACGCCCCTTTGGTGGGTTCCAGGTGCTTTTTGGTTTAAATTGATACGATATATCGTTGTCCGGTGGAGAATTTAGGCCGTCTTCGTCAGCAAAGTACTCCCGAAGGCGCAAGCGTCGGAAAAACGCTTTCATGTCTAGTGATAATTTCTGCGTGTCAGTCTGCCTTGGTTTGGGGCAGAAATTGAGTCCCTTCGAGAGAATTTTAGTTTCTCCTTCAGAAAGCTGACACGATATGCTTACAACCGCGGTGGTGGCGGTGGAAGGCTCGGTAACCGGTTTACGAATAAATCTGCGAGACCTGCTTTTCTGAAAATTTGAAATCACTTGATTTGAAGTGACAGTCACATGGTTTGAAGTGACATGATCTCTTTGAAACTTGCGTTGTTGCCTAGAGTTTAGAGTACGAGAGAGTCGGAGACAGTCCTGGGAGATAAACCGAAGCTTGTTTTGAAGCTCGGATTTGGGAAGCTCTCTTTTTAGCTTCCTGGTTTTGGAATCAATTTGGTGATTGAGTTCATTGATGGTTTTCCGACAATTTCCAATTTGTACTTCCATCAGTCTGAGAGACGTTTTTCTGAGTATACCTTTCCAGTTGGCGTAGCTTCCACTGTCGGAGAGTGGCAAGCCGGTAGGGACTTTAATTTGAAGCCCTTTCGGTACCGTATTGTTTGCTCGGTACGTTTTATAGTTGGAAAGGTGATGTCGATACCTGACACGTTTTCCGGACAGGCGTCGAAGTAATTTGAAAGTTTCCAAAGTACTCTCCATGGGTAAAGCAAGGTTGGATCAAAATTGATGCAAACAGTGAAAGAAACATGTAAACATGACGGAGAAACTGTAAAACAACGGTGCTACAGAATTGAAAGGCTGGATCTCCGAGGAGATACAAATAGCGGAAGGCTAGAATTTGGATAAATTAAACAGCCAAAAGGTTTGAAGTAGAGCTTTCGAGGAGTACTACCTCTTTGTCAATACTTGGTCAGAGAATGACAAGGAGTGAGAAATTTTGGAAGCTTTTAAAGGTGTTGACAATGGTCTCACCTCTATTGTGACAGGATAATCCTTCTTAAGGCAATTGAGCAGGTTGATTGACCGGGAGGGTCTGATCGGATTACTCGGGTGTAACCCATCAACAATAGGAAAATCCTCTTCAAAGTAATTAGAGAAATTGTTAGGCCGGAATGGCCTGATCGGATTATTTAGGTTGGTGTTATCAGCAAGCTGGTAAATCGCTCCTGATGTTCAAGCCGAAAGGTGATGTGGTTTTGAGATTGAGTTCCCAGAAATTTTCTTTAGCTTTTCTAGCTTTGTCGGTCCATGTATCGTTTTGGTCGATAGCAATGACCCGTAAGTTTTTGATAGAATGATGAGGCAAATTGAAATGGTTTGCAACAGGTTGTTCAACCTTTTTGGTTTTAATTGCTGACCTGTGCTGTGTCATTCTCATTCGAAGAGTATTTTTAGATTCTCCGACATACTGCACACCACATAAATTGCAGTATATGAGATAAATGACATTTTTGGAAAGACAATTAATTTCTTGTCTAATTTGGAAGGTGCGTGCATTTTGATTGCTCTGGAAGCTTTTTTGTGGAATCAACCAGGGCGCACGTCTTGCAGTTGGAAGGGCAAGGTGAACAACCAAAATTTTCGTTGTTTTCCTCGACTGAGGCTTTGTCCTGGAATTTTGCCCGAACCAAAATGTCCCGTAAATTTGAGGGCCGCTTGAAGGCAACAACGGGGGTTGGGGAAAGATAGACCTTAGGCGATCGGTGCTCTGAAGTGTGGGCATATGCTTTTTGATGAATTTGGCTAGTGGTGGTAGACCGGGATGGTACTCAGTTACCAACGGCACTCTGTCGGAATTGCGCTGACGAGTTTTGTACGTCAGAGTTTGCGAGCGAGGGGTTTCTTTTGCCTTTTTGATGGCATTTTCAATTGAACCCCGAAAATACTGCCGGTTACGGAGGTAGCCGGATAGTTCCTTTGTCCGAGTGTCAAAATCTGTTTCAGAGGAACAGATGCGTTTTATCCGGAGTGCTTGACTGTACGGAATGTTTTTGGTGCAGTGCGGAGGATGGCAACTGCTGGGTAGAAGGTAGTTGTGCTTGTCCGTTGGTTTGTTAAACAAGTCTGTTTTGAGTGAACCATTTTCTATGGTTACAGTGGTGTCCAGGAAGTGGACACTGGACCTGGAATGGTCGGCCGTAAATTTGATGGTGGGATGGAACGAATTGATGTTTTCAATAAAAATTTTTAGACAGTCTTCACCGTGGGGCCAGATCATGAAGATGTCGTCTATGAAGCGTAACCAAATTTGTGGTTTCAAATTTTGTCGAGACAGAAATTTCTGCTCGAAGTTGCCCATAAACAAGTTAGCAAATGAGGGAGCCATTTTGGTTCCCATGGCTGTACCATGAATTTGGAGGTAGTGGTGGTCACCAAAAATGAGATTGTTGTTGGTCAAAATCAGATGCATGAGTTCGCCTTAGTCTTTCTTGGTGGGAGTTTTGCCCCGAATCGGATTGAAGGCGTTGGTGCAAGCGGAGATGCCTTCCTCATTTGGTATGTTTGTGTACAGCGAGGACACGTCAAGGGTGGCCAGAATTGTGTCCGACGGGAGATTTTTGATCTTCCCAATTTTGCGGATGAAGTCCGTGGTGTCCTGAACGTAGGAGGGAAGGGTTGGAACCAGGGGTTGGATAAGCAGGTCAACAAATTTTGAAATTTTTTCCGTTGCAGTCCCGTTGCCGGAAATAATGGGTCTGCCCGGACTACCCGTTTTGTGAATTTTGGGCAGAAAATAGAAACGGCCTGGTTTAGGATCTACCTGGAGGAGATTCGGGCCGGTTTCGGAGTCAATTGAGCCGTTGCGAACCATCTTTTTGATGGCCGCCTCCACTTTTTCGCAATTTCCGAAGTGGGATCTGAGTCTAGACGTCTGTAGTGGTCGGGATTGCCAAGTAATCTGAGGGCTTCCTCCCTGTAAAATTGAGTCCCCATTGCAACAATCGCAGAGCCTTTGTCCGCCGGCTTGATAACAATATCATCACGATGCCGTAGACTTCGAATGGCCTGACGTTCACTTTTTGTGAGATTGTCGCGGAAATCTGGGGAAGGGGTGTGGTTTTTCACATCCTCTTCAATGGCCGAAATAAATGATTCCAGTTGCGGACAACGCCCCTTTGGTGGGTTCCAGGTGCTTTTTGGTTTAAATTGATACGATATATCGTTGTCCGGTGGAGAATTTAGGCCGTCTTCGTCAGCAAAGTACTCCCGAAGGCGCAAGCGTCGGAAAAACGCTTTCATGTCTAGTGATAATTTCTGCGTGTCAGTCTGCCTTGGTTTGGGGCAGAAATTGAGTCCCTTCGAGAGAATTTTAGTTTCTCCTTCAGAAAGCTGACACGATATGCTTACAACCGCGGTGGTGGCGGTGGAAGGCTCGGTAACCGGTTTACGAATAAATCTGCGAGACCTGCTTTTCTGAAAATTTGAAATCACTTGATTTGAAGTGACAGTCACATGGTTTGAAGTGACATGATCTCTTTGAAACTTGCGTTGTTGCCTAGAGTTTAGAGTACGAGAGAGTCGGAGACAGTCCTGGGAGATAAACCGAAGCTTGTTTTGAAGCTCGGATTTGGGAAGCTCTCTTTTTAGCTTCCTGGTTTTGGAATCAATTTGGTGATTGAGTTCATTGATGGTTTTCCGACAATTTCCAATTTGTACTTCCATCAGTCTGAGAGACGTTTTTCTGAGTATACCTTTCCAGTTGGCGTAGCTTCCACTGTCGGAGAGTGGCAAGCCGGTAGGGACTTTAATTTGAAGCCCTTTCGGTACCGTATTGTTTGCTCGGTACGTTTTATAGTTGGAAAGGTGATGTCGATACCTGACACGTTTTCCGGACAGGCGTCGAAGTAATTTGAAAGTTTCCAAAGTACTCTCCATGGGTAAAGCAAGGTTGGATCAAAATTGATGCAAACAGTGAAAGAAACATGTAAACATGACGGAGAAACTGTAAAACAACGGTGCTACAGAATTGAAAGGCTGGATCTCCGAGGAGATACAAATAGCGGAAGGCTAGAATTTGGATAAATTAAACAGCCAAAAGGTTTGAAGTAGAGCTTTCGAGGAGTACTACCTCTTTGTCAATACTTGGTCAGAGAATGACAAGGAGTGAGAAATTTTGGAAGCTTTTAAAGGTGTTGACAATGGTCTCACCTCTATTGTGACAGGATAATCCTTCTTAAGGCAATTTAGCAGGTTGATTGACCGGGAGGGTCTGATCGGATTACTCGGGTGTAACCCATCAACAATAGGAAAATCCTCTTCAAAGTAATTAGAGAAATTGTTAGGCCGGAATGGCCTGATCGGATTATTTAGGTTGGTGTTATCAGCAAGCTGGTAAATCGCTCCTGATGTTCAAGCCGAAAGGTGATGTGGTTTTGAGATTGAGTTCCCAGAAATTTTCTTTAGCTTTTCTAGCTTTGTCGGTCCATGTATCGTTTTGGTCGATAGCAATGACCCGTAAGTTTTTGATAGAATGATGAGGCAAATTGAAATGGTTTGCAACAGGTTGTTCAACCTTTTTGGTTTTAATTGCTGACCTGTGCTGTGTCATTCTCATTCGAAGAGTATTTTTAGATTCTCCGACATACTGCACACCACATAAATTGCAGTATATGAGATAAATGACATTTTTGGAAAGACAATTAATTTCTTGTCTAATTTGGAAGGTGCGTGCATTTTGATTGCTCTGGAAGCCTTTTGTGGAATCAACCAGGGCGCACGTCTTGCAGTTGGAAGGGCAAGGTGAACAACCAAAATTTTCGTTGTTTTCCTCGACTGAGGCTTTGTCCTGGAATTTTGCCCGAACCAAAATGTCCCGTAAATTTGAGGGCCGCTTGAAGGCAACAACGGGGGTTGGGGAAAGATAGACCTTAGGCGATCGGTGCTCTGAAGTGTGGGCATATGCTTTTTGATGAATTTGGCTAGTGGTGGTAGACCGGGATGGTACTCAGTTACCAACGGCACTCTGTCGGAATTGCGCTGACGAGTTTTGTACGTCAGAGTTTGCGAGCGAGGGGTTTCTTTTGCCTTTTTGATGGCATTTTCAATTGAACCCCGAAAATACTGCCGGTTACGGAGGTAGCCGGATAGTTCCTTTGCCCGAGTGTCAAAATCTGTTTCAGAGGAACAGATGCGTTTTATCCGGAGTGCTTGACTGTACGGAATGTTTTTGGTGCAGTGCGGAGGATGGCAACTGCTGGGTAGAAGGTAGTTGTGCTTGTCCGTTGGTTTGTTAAACAAGTCTGTTTTGAGTGAACCATTTTCTATGGTTACAGTGGTGTCCAGGAAGTGGACACTGGACCTGGAATGGTCGGCCGTAAATTTGATGGTGGGATGGAACGAATTGATGTTTTCAATAAAAATTTTTAGACAGTCTTCACCGTGGGGCCAGATCATGAAGATGTCGTCTATGAAGCGTAACCAAATTTGTGGTTTCAAATTTTGTCGAGACAGAAATTTCTGCTCGAAGTTGCCCATAAACAAGTTAGCAAATGAGGGAGCCATTTTGGTTCCCATGGCTGTACCATGAATTTGGAGGTAGTGGTGGTCACCAAAAATGAGATTGTTGTTGGTCAAAATCAGATGCATGAGTTCGCCTAAGTCTTTCTTGGTGGGAGTTTTGCCCCGAATCGGATTGAAGGCGTTGGTGCAAGCGGAGATGCCTTCCTCATTTGGTATGTTTGTGTACAGCGAGGACACGTCAAGGGTGGCCAGAATTGTGTCCGACGGGAGATTTTTGATCTTCCCAATTTTGCGGATGAAGTCCGTGGTGTCCTGAACGTAGGAGGGAAGGGTTGGAACCAGGGGTTGGATAAGCAGGTCAACAAATTTTGAAATTTTTTCCGTTGCAGTCCCGTTGCCGGAAATAATGGGTCTGCCCGGACCCATTATTATATATATATATATATATATATATATATATATATATATATATATATATATATATATATATGTATATATATAACGCTAATTCCCACCTTAGGGGGAAATTGTTTTATCTGCGCCTACTTAGGGCGAAAAAATAACAATGAAATACATAAGAAAAAGTGTTCGCCCTAACGTCAAAAAATATGAACAACGTTATTTTAATGGCCAGCCATCCGTTCGTGTTAACAGCTAGGTGTCCGTAAATTTGACAACTTTGAAGTAACTGCATCTACTTTGTAAATCTAGGAGGGCGCCCTTGTCCGTTTACGTATTTATATAGAAAAAGTGTGTAGAAACGTTACGGCGAAACTTATATTTCGCCCCAAAAAATTTTTCCCCTTAAGGTCGACTTTTCAACAACAACTTTCCCCCTAAGTGCCGAATTAGTGATATATATATATATATCTATGTATGTACATATATATATATATATATATATATATATATATATATATATCTATGTTTGTATATATATATATATATATATATATATATATATATATATATATATATATATATATATAGACAAGACTGAGAAATTAATAATACTGATGACCAACAAGATTGATAGATATCCGAATATATTTCAATCCCACCTGGGATCTTCCTCAGCGGATTAGACGGAGAACGTACAGCGATTACAAATGAAAATGTAAATGATAACGCTTAACGATTTTAAGTTATTGTTCAAAGTTAATACATTGATGCGCGCGTCATGAGTTAGTAATAAATGACGCGTTTGCAAGGATCAAAATAAAGAAATTATGACGCATGGCTACAATATTGTGACGCAACTGTGATAAAGATACGCTTAGAGATGATTACAAAATGATGTGGGGGTAAAATGATAGGAAACCCCGATCTTTGTTTAAGCCATGGGAGACTGTTCTCAAGTAATGGATCATTTTAAGTTCGAAGATTTTCCTCTCCCGGATGTCGGAAAAACCCCCTTTAAGAATAAAACACTCAAAATCCCTCGAGTGATTAGCTTCGCTAAAATGCTTACCTACTGGCAGGCATTGAGTTCCGTCTCTAATGCTCTGTTTGTGGTTATTTATTCTTAGGCGAAATTTAGTAGAGGTCTCTCCAACATAAAGTCCGTTATCACAGGTGGGACATTTCAATATGTATACGATGTTGGAGGAATCACAGGTGTAGTTGCCCGGATGAAGGGTCACTGGTCCTCCCGGGCGGTTAAGTACAATCTCTTTATCAGTTAATAATATATCACAAACTTTGCATCTAGGATTATCGCACTTGCGATTTCCAGTGCGCTGATGAGGTTTCGGAATTTCACTGTGAACTAAATGCCTTTTGAGGTTCTTAGATTGACGGATTTGATTTATATATATATATATATATATATATATATATATATATATATATATATATATATATATATATATATATATATATATATATATATATAAATATATATATATTTCACTAATTCGGCACTTAGGGGGAAAGTTGTTGTTGAAAAGTCGACCTTAAGGGGAAAAATTTCATACGTTCATGCACTGATTTCATACGTTCATGTACTGATTTCATACGATCATGTACTAAATGTCAGTACATGATCGTAAGAAATCAGTACATGATCGTATGAAATCAGTACATGAACGTAAGCAAACAGTACATGAACGTATGAAATCTGTACATGATCGTAAGCAGTTGGTACATGAACGTGTACTTTTACTACATCAAATTCGGTGAGCCTTTTGGCGGACTTCTGGTACGCCGAAAGGCTCACTCTGTATGGCGTGCGGAAGAGACAATAATAACATGATGATCTTACGTTTTTACATGTACAACGTGTGTTTTAAGATGTACAACGTTTGATTTTACATGTACAACGTAACATTTAACATGATGAACTTATGGTTTTAGTACATGATGGTGTAAATTTACATCATGATCATATGAAGTTAGTACATCATCGCATATTTTTGGTACATGAACGTGTAATTTTAGTACCAGAACGTGTACTTTTAGAACATCATCATATCTGGTGAGCCTTTTGGCGTGCCATAGGAAAGACTCGCTAGTTCGAGAAGAACGACGACAGTGGCGGAAGAAATTGTGACGATAAAGCTTATTTCGTGTGGATTAAGTACGTTCAATAATAGTTTTACATGTGTACACTAATGTGCATCTCTCAAGGTAAAGTTTAAAATGTTTCTCGGTTATTTCTGTGAAGTAAAAACCAAGAAATGTCCAAAATTGAGGTGCGAAGCTGAACAAGTTACCGTAGATCCAAGGTTTATGTTAGGCTTACATAGGGCTGGCTAACGGTAGGCTAACAACGTTACTGTGTCGAATGTGTTGTTCTTAACGTTATACTTTATGACTAGCCAGGATTTGGTCGAAATTCCTCACCAAAATTTAAAGATATTTATTAAGGCCGGTGTAAATGCTGTTTTTCATTGTATTGTAACTTAGAAAACATTGAAATACCTTTGAGTACTTCGTTTGTCCCCATGACTCGAAGTAACCAAATGCCCAAAGTTTACCCAACGTTTACCCAACGTTGGGTTCGTATACCACCGCACCAACATCTTGGTAACGTTTGCCCCAAGTTTGAGTAAAAACTGTTGCCCAACAATTGGGCAAAATAAACTACCCAGAAAAGGGGCAAACTTTTGCCAAATATGTGGGTAAATATAGTTGCTCATTTGTTGGGCACAATTTGCCCAGATGTTGGTGTGGTGGTATACGAGCCCAACGTTGGGTAAAAATTTTGACCAGCATTTTTAAGAGTGTGTAGAGAAGTAAGGAGTTAAGATTCGTTCTTGCGTTGTGAATTATACTTGATTTCACCTCTTAAAGCCGACCTGTTGTTGACTCAGTGTCGACCATTTTTCGTCGATATTTCGAATGCAAGCAAAACACTCTCAATAAAGGCCTTCGCGTTGCAGCAGAAATTGTAAAACACATAAATTGAGACATATTTTGGTCTTACAGGGATGTGTACGTAATTGGGACATGTTCGCTATAAATGATTAGTTCAAAAAAATGTTTTAAAATATTTGTATGATTCTTCATTAAAGTTGTGCCAAGATTACACGGTGATTCCTGCAACCTTCCGATGTAACTCTTCACGCTCATCAATTATTTTAAATGTCTCGTAAATTACGATGTTAAGAGTAAAGCTTCAACGTGGAAGCCCTGAAAATATTTTTTATTAGAATGTCTGAGTGATTTGAAATGTATCGGGTTATTTTAAGATCTTTTATTAAAAATGTCGCGTCTGCTACAAAAAGTGTACTAATACGCTTTTGGAAATGACTTCCGCTGTAAGTACACTCTTAAAAAGTTGGTTAAAACTTTCTGGGCAATGTAGAGGTTGGTTAGAGTTTGCCGAATATTGGGCAAAATAACCCAGAAACTTATTGATCAATGTTAGGTAAATGATTATGTGAATTTCTTAACCCAACGTTGGTTAAACGTACCGCCAATTAATGAATTATAATATAACTGCTGTTTTTAATTTTTTAAATTCACAGTTAATATTTTGCAAAATGTTCACGGTGCACTGCGGCAATTTTTCTAACACAAAAAGAGTTGAAAGTCGATGTGTAAATGCTATGAAATTTATTTGAACACCAGGTCAATATACCTTCCATTCGAATGACGCATTTTGAATTTCTCAAATACAATATATGTTTATCACCTAATGTAGGTCTAATTGAAATAAATTGAAGCTGCCGATGGTGAACTCTTGTTGAAAATCAATTGTACAATTCAGCATAAAGAAGGAGAACATGAAATATTATGAAGAAAAGTCGCATGTTTAATCTTTCATAATAACAAACAAATGTCCCTGAATATGTATAATAACCGAACATGAGCTTCCAATTGAAACCCTACTACTCTTTAAAGTTGATGGCCGTAACTTTTACGACTTGTAGAAGGTACCTTCCCTGAAATGGTTCAGTGCGTTTCACAAAAATAGGTAAAACAATGAACAACATTCTACTTCTGGGTGAAGAGAAATTGACAGTTTTACCAATAATTGGTAATAATTTGCGTAACTGGGCAGCTGGGTAATTTTCACATCACTACATTTTGTTTAAAGCAAATTGCCTAACAATGGGTTAAGCAATTGACCAACCGAGATTGGGCAATATTTTACCAACAGTTGATCGGACATATATTTCCCAAGTGTTGGTTAAAATCTGGTCAAAAAATTTGCCCAACATTTTGAGAGTGCACAATGAAAAATATACGGAACAAACAAGAAAATATATCCAGAAAAAGAGGAAACATAATGCTAGAGTGTAATTTGAAGTTTCTAAAAGGACAAAAAATTACAAACATTTAAAACTAATCTCACTCATAATTCTTATTTTTGAAAAGGCAGCTTTTTGAAATATTCAACGATTAGTAGAACTTTAAAAACCACTTATTGTATTTTCATACGTTTAATTATTTTTTTCTTTGTACATTGGGTTTGTTTTCATTGAAGGAAGAGCTTTGTTACGACCCTGAGCAAACTACATAAAATGCACAGAGCAACTTTTTATAAATAAATAAAATATATACAAGTCTGTTTAAAACCCTTAAGCCTATAATAACTTAGCCTGCCCAGGATTTTCCCCGCTATGCAAATCGTTTACTTAACTTTACCACACAAAAAAGGTTCCACTCAATCAGACTGAGGGGGCTCATCATTTTTATCATGCGGTTCAAAGTGTTAGAAGTCCGGAGTAACAAGCTGTGAAGAGATAATGCTTTACATGAGCAAGATTTTAAGTTCTAAAGGTAACGTTTAAACAAGTGAGTGATAACTCTGAACCGATAATAAATTTTGATTTTAAGTTATAAACCTGACCCGAAGTCCAGGAATATGAAGAAACGTTTACGATACAGGGTGATGCAACAAGCAACCGGGAGAAATGAACATATATTGATGAAGGAATTTGAATTAGTTTTGATGTCTTTTTCTTTTTCAGTTTGTTGTAACTACCTACCCAAGAAACTTAAAATTTGTAAAGTATTTCTAAAGTTACAGATACATTCGTGCATTTTTCAAGTTGTAGTGGGAAAGCGCCACTCGCCAAATATAAAGTAGGAAAATCCATCTTGTGACACCCAACGACTTTACCTCTAACTAAAAGACGCTGAAAATGTGACCAACAGCTGCTCCTGGAATGAAATTCTATGACAAAGGATGTCCACCGCTTTTGCATTCTTCGTCACGAAAGTTTTCAAAAGACCGTTCTCCCACTTTTACTCACCCAAATAGCAAGAAGTTCGGATCGTTAAAGTGTACCCCAAGCATAGGCGTACGAGGCGGGGTTCAGGAGGGGGGTGGCCAATCGCCCTTTTAATTCGGGCAAAACCGGTTGTTTTATTTTGGCAAAAGATGGAAAAAATAGGATAAAAGGTAACACGGTTCGGGCAAAAATCGCTCTTGCCCCTCATAGAAAATTACCCCCGTACGCCTATGACGCCAAGTAAAAAAAAAAAAATGCATTCATAACTCATAATGGACATTGAGTTCTAATGGTCCAACTCTCATCTTCAAAAAAAATTCTTTAAAATGGGGTTTGAGGTCACAATGGGATTTCGTATGTTAGAGAGGTACTTCCTCTTAGCATTTTGGTGAAATTTGCATGGAAATCCGATGTGTGGTTCTCAAGATATGAGCACTTGAAGTGTTCACATTTTCAATACAAAGTGAGATGAGGCAACGTTTATGACATCATTTCCCCACATTAGTGCACAGTCTTTTGTTTTTCTTACAAATTTAGAGCTAATTTTCTCCTGCACAAACCCATGTTGTAAAAAAATATGATTGCAGAAGTAGCATGAGAACTTTACAAATATTGCATCCCCCACAGGGAGGTCCTGTTCCTATTAACCTCAGGGTCAACACAAGAGTCTGATAAAAACAAAGGGAAACAAAGCACTCCTTGTAAATGTGAGTGATATAAGCTCTGCTGCCCTCAAACTCACTTTTGAACACAAATCTACTGACTTCATTTACTGATATCTCGAAATATACATGTTCGATTTCAACATAACCTTTAACACACTGTCAGACTGTGTAGATTTGATTCCTCTTTCACATCCGTAAATTAAATTTTTGCTAAAAATTCCCCTTTAAGCCGAGAAATAAAATGCTGAAATTTATTCACTTACAGCAAATCAGTCCGTTTCACAATAATTTGTGACTTTCATATTGCACAATAAGCATTACCAGGTTTGTTTTAAAGTGAACAAAAAAAAAAAAATATTACCTTTAACACCTCCGGTTTGCTTGCAAAACATTTTGCACAAAGAGACGTCATCATGCCCAAAATGTAACGTCGTTAATACCAAACTTGATTTTTTTATCAACAGGTGAGAAATTTCAAAGAAGGAATGAATTTGAAGCATATAAGAATGTGTCCATGATGTAACCATTCTGCACTGTCGTCATCCTATTGTGTTAATCGTCCTATGACGTCATCTGCTACAAATAAATACATTGTCGTGAAGAAATACCGTATAGTGCCTTATCGAAGGGGTTCAGCTAGGATTCGGTAGTTATTTCAGAACACCAGGAAGCTGTTTTTCGTTCACCAAGTAGCCGCTTCCTGCTTGAACCGGTTTACCATATCAGTAAGACATTTCCGGCATATAAAGCTTGTACAAGCAAAGTGATAATAATGTTGTGCTGAAAAACTGAACTGTTGAAGGGACACTGATTAGCTTGATCTGAAAAAGAAACTTGCAAGGGAAACACAAAGAAGCAAAGAAAATAAAAGAAAGACTGTCAGTATACATTATTTTGTCATAATTGCGAATCAAGAAGTACAGTGTGTGATACTCAATAGAGGTGTCCCTAAAATCTCCTTTGAGTGTATAAAACTGTAAAAATTGTAAACGCAATTTAAGCGTATATGTCAAGGTGATTAGAGTTATCTGAAAAGGTTATTGCTGGTATAATCCACAGGATTTATCGGTCATAAAAGAAGAGGTGTAACAATTAAATATGCATTCTTTCCCTCTGAGGTAGGAAACTTGAAACTGCTATTGACTGCTATGTTACCAATTGCATTCTTCCGTGAGATATTGTAGATATTACGTCATCAACGGATTAATGTTACTTTCTCTTAACCGTTATCACTTGACTAAGGTAATTATTGCCAGTACATTTTTGTATGATGATGACGTTTTGTACACTATAAAAAGCCTTGTTCAAACTGAACTGCAAAAAAAAAAAAAATAAATAAAAATGACACAACCGAAAATAGTATTATATACAACCGCAGACGTATCGTCTGCGGTTGTATATACACTTAAATATGTTGTAAATAACGACGAACTTGCTTTTAAAAAGTGTTTAGTTGCTATCACATATGCTATATATTGTGACGATATGCAAAATGACATAATTTTTACCAAAAATATGTTACTAATAAATAACTTCAAAAGCACCACAAGCTTTTAGACAGTGTTTAGTTTCTTTCACTTATGCTATATATTGGGAGGGCTATAAAATGGATGATTTGAAAATCATACATAGCAACTTAACCAAGATTTCATTCTTGATACCGTATATTTATTGCATGTGTTCATATAAGACTTTTGTATTCATCTTTTTGCATTATTTTGAAAAGTTTTCTTTATGAAGACATTGTTTACAGTATAACACAATAGCGTCAGAGGAAAAATGGTGATGTAAATATCCTAACGAGCCACATGATCGCTCAATGTGAAATTTCATCGAACAATTGAGTACACAGTAGCTAGTTGGTTCAAAATCAAGAGGTAACCATGCTGTGACTTAATATATATATGCGGTATTCATAACTAAAAAATTAATAAAACAAGTAAATAACTATAAATAAATGTATGCGGTATTCATAACTAAAAAATTAATAAAACAAATTATGTATCAAAAGAACTAAAATGGCTGCATAAGACGAGGGTAATTAGATCGTCGTTTTAACAGTTGAAACATTTTTTTTCCCCTTTTATTTATAAATTTTGTTCTTAAAACTGTACTTTAGTGCCATTAACTATTCGCAACGTAGATGTAAATTTCAATGAAACTAGCATATCGAAGGTTCACTCAGGTGAAAGTAGAGTGACTGATGTTAGACGTTGTATTAAATTTTGAAATATAGTTAGTGTTTGTAACGCTGTGGATGATTTTCAAATAATGTTTCTCACAAAAGGTAGCGACCAGATACCAAGGTCAAAAGACTGAAGCTAGAAAGAATATGCATTGTCCAGTGCTTTCATAATTTCATATAATCATTTCAAACCACAAACTTACTTTCCGATTTCACAAAATTTTGTATAGAACAATGAATAGCAAGTCCCTCTAGTTAATGAATTCCTGTAGATATTTATTATATCATTCACACTATAGAATACCTGCCATTTCTCATTTAAATTCTTCTTCGGCGTTGCACCGAAGAAACTAAAAAACTTATAGTGAATGATAACGTGTTTTGTCAGCAAATTTGTCATGTGTCGCAAATAAAAATAAACTTCAAAACTTTTAATATTCAAAGATTTTTGTGTCATTATTTTTGTAGTAAACAACATTTCCAGAGAACAGCTAAGAGGCATAACCCCTAACCTAATCCCTAACCCTAACAAAGAATGCAATCGATACAATACAATGGCAACAACCAATCAAGAAACACCTTGTTAAACAATGCACATCTACCGTTTGTATTTGGGGCAGAAATGCTTTATGTTGCTTGACAGACTATATGAGTGGATTACATTTTCGGAAAAGACTTTGGGCACAGGAATACACAGGTGTGCTGAAATGGTTTAATGTATAGGGATCATACATTGTTTAAGGCAAGGCATAAAGTAATTCAAAAGAAGCCCTATTTTGAGATGGCAACTTACTTTTCTTTTGCAAAAATACCTAACAGATCACCGGAATGACATTTTTTTAGCCAATTTGAATCGAATTATTCCTGTTCATGCACATTTGGCTAACCACCGTTTCAGATAAATATTGCTTAGATTCGTTAAAAAATAACAAATAGTGCCAGTCCGGTACTTTTAGTTCAATATTTCCGTGGAATTAATTAGAGCGTTTATTTAATTTAAGAATGTTAATTTCCATCTCACACCATCCACACGAATAAATTTAGACCTGCACGTTAATTTGGAGTGAGACCAGAGGATGCAATACTTATTGAAATAGAGGGC
Organism: Holothuria scabra; assembly: GCA_037179385.1. Taxonomy (NCBI): domain Eukaryota; kingdom Metazoa; phylum Echinodermata; class Holothuroidea; order Aspidochirotida; family Holothuriidae; genus Holothuria; species Holothuria scabra. The sequence continues at coordinate 12,833,073 of CM074179.1, forward strand.
ATTCACGGTTTAGCATTAACCGATCAACTATTTAAGCTTCCAGAAAGTCAGAAAAAAGCGTTGCCCGAACCTGTTATTAGAATGTGAAGCTGTCGTTGTTATGAGCTTTTGTTCGTAATAATTTTCCTTTTCACTGAATCAAACCGTTGGAAAATTACCAGATAATATGTTCTACCATTAATATTTGTCTAGGTAATATTTTGATCAGTGTATAATTTAAAGAAGGGGTTAAGTAATTAAACCATTTTTCAAACCTTTTGCCCCAGTTTATAAACACGTTTAGATGCTAAGCACACTTTTAATCCCTACTCATTTCGCTTTAAAAACACATTTTAATGCTAAACGTTTACTGTGAATTAGCTAAACATACTTAGTCAGTTAAACGTATTAACAAAGTGAAGACGAAATAAGTATTTAATTGATAAACACCCTTTTAAGAGAGAATACACCCATACAATCTACCGTCTGTCCGTGTTATCTGGTAACTTCATATATTCCAATTTCGCCCAAATATTCCATCATTTTCCAAATCTTGCCGAAATTCAAGTCTTGCGGAGGTTTGAGGAGTAGTATTTCCCCCGACTGTGTCTCGTTTGCTAATGGTTTAGACCTTTGGCTGTCGGTATCACCTTAATTACATTTTATCTGAATCCTTTGAAGCCATCTCCTTTGTTTGAAAAGGCTATTAATTTTTACAGTTCCTAAGACAATAGTGCACGATTAACAACCCAGAACGCATTATGACCCAAATACGAAGTTGAACAATATTAGCGTACGCCTTACAAGGATATACGAAAATACGTTTGTTACGAACAAACATCCATAGTTGTTTAATTTTGTTGAGGAAGTTGTTTCATTTTAGACCAAGTTGTTTTTCATATCTTGAGAACCACACATCGAATTTCAATGCAAATTTTAGCAAATTGAACATGCTTAGAACAAGTATCCTTCGAACATATCAAAACTGATATGACCTGAAAACATTCTTTAAAGAACTAATTTTACGTACAAAATGTTATTCTTCTTCCTACTGGTTTCTTAGGGGGTCTTTGCTATTTTTCAGAGACTTATCAAAGTCATAGATAAGGAGTGCTTCATTTAAACGCATAGTATAACAAAGTCATAATTCACCCAAACACCCTTCTACCCCAATGACATAATTGCAATCTATTGAAATTTTACTCTCTTTAAAAGAGATACAAATTAAATTACAAATCAAATAAGCAGCTCTTTCCAATGTCTTGTCAGAACAAGCAAAATTTGGTGACGCGTGTGGTATTGGAACCAATTTGACAAACACGACCTCTGTTTTCCTACTAGCAAAATGTTTCACTTGAAAACTTAGGTCAAAGTGCGGCAAGCTTTTAAAAGTTTACACTGTGGCGAAATGGGATACAGTTTAGCACGCGCAAAAAAATTAACATTGAAGAGATAACTGTAATTGGAAACACACCGTTTTTTACTCATCTATAAACCTCCACTCCAATTTGCTGCATGTAACGTACGTCAAATTACGATCTATAGCCTATTTATCTTTACGTTGGTGGGGGTGTTCATATTGTTTTGTATCCAGAAAATAGTAATACCGACCACGGCATGACACTAATCTGTTTTTTTTTTCTTTTCCCACACGAATACGTAGTTGAACAAACTGTATATAGTCCACTTTTATGTAAAAAGATTTTGAATGAGGAGTAGCAAGGGAGTGTCTAGACCTTTCTTCCAATAGGAGCAAAAACTGATATAAGAGGGAGCGAAGCGGCCGAGTCAGAGCGCGCTTGCGCTCGAGCGGAGTGTCCCCCTCTCACGATGTAAACCTTATTTTAGTTTTTTGATGTAAAAAAATACGTGAATTGGTGCATAATTTATACGATACTTTGTAGCTTAAGGAGATCCATTATTATGTATTTTATGAACTACTTTTTAAGAATAACCGCATTGAAATCATATACGCACCTATCGCTAGAAAACAAGTGGGTTTGCAGGGAGCGCAAAATATCTTGATCCAAAGTGCCTCCCCGACCGCTGGAAAAGGCACATCTTAGGACTGTTTGTCCTATACCTTTGGGGAAAAACTAGCAGTTTTGTAAAAGAAACGAAAAATATAAAAAATATGGTATTGTGGGAGCGTTGCACCTTCGATCCTCCACCCCCCCCCCCTTGCTACTCGTCGCCCTCACAATACTCTCCAGGACATCTAAATCGTTATTATTTTTTTTTTATTTTCCCTCAGTTTCCATTGAATGAAAAAATATTCAAAACATACACCCCAAGGCCATTACCCAGGAATATCAGTAGTATATGCGAAGTGACAAAGTTTTGAATAATTAATGCAGGTACAGGCCCACTGTCTAAACGGAGAACTATCATCTGTTGGCTTGGAGCGTAGAGAAAATTTTGAAAAATCGTACCACTCGGACAGTCCAAAATGTTATTTCCTGGATGTGCAAGGATGAACAAACCATTCGCTACTTATGAGTTTTCGTTTTTTGAAAAAAAAACGGTCACCTCAAACTAAATTTCAGCTAGAAACACTATCTAAGTGGAGCGTCACTATTGGTTGGCGCAAAGCGCTCAAAATTTTTGAAAAATAGGAACTTTTGAAAAGCCGGAGATGGCATTTTCCAGGCTTAGAAGAAGGATCAAAGCAGTGTTCTTTATCAGAAAATTATCAGATAAAATGTAATATTGGATGAAATGGTCTCTATCTATTTAGACAGTAGCCAAGATTCTGTTCAGGAAATGTTTGATATGTTACATGATTTTAGGAACGCCTCTGGTTTAAAAGAAAATTTTGATAAAACTATTCTACTTTCCCTTGGACCATTTGCTCATAAAAAGCCTTTTTTGCTGACGACTTCCTTTTAACTTGGTCAAAGGAACAAGCAACTTTGTTGGGTATCACGTTCACTTGTAACAGGGAAGATCGTTTCCTTCTAAATTTTCCCCCGAAATTGTCAAGGCTTAAACGGGTTCTAAATCTTTGGAAATCTAGAGATGTCACACCGATTGGAAGAATCATTTTTTATAAAACCTTCGCAATTTCACAACTTGTTTTCCTGTTTCGAACTGTTCCAAACCCTCCGACAAGTTTTGTTACAGATCTAAACAACATTCTTTATGGTTTTATTTGGAACGATAAGCCAGAGAAGATCAAACGGTACACAATGATTAGTCCGACCAATTGAGGGGGGGGGGGGGGGGTTAAAAGTAATCCACTTGGAAAGTTTTATTAAAAGCTTGAAGATTACATGGTTAAAAAGGTATTTAGATGGAAGTAAGGGTGCTTGGAAGGTTTTTTTTTATTATCATTTGAGAACTGTTGGAAAATATTTTTATTTTACAGGCAACTTAAATAAAAAGATACGCTACATATAGACAATTTTTTATAGCTGGTGTTTGTAAAGCATGGTCTACTCTCAGTTTCCAGAATCCAATATGTAAGTTTGAAAATGAGATAATCTGGAATAACTCAAATACTAAGGTGAATGGTAACACTGTGTTTTATGACTTTTTACATTCGAAGGGCATTGACTATGTTTACAACTTTTTGGATGAAAGTGAGCGGCCATTCATGTACAATTCTTTAGAAAATTTTTCATTTACAGTTTACAATGGATTGTTTTTGCTATTCCTACCTTGTGGAAACATGAGTTGCAGAGACAAGCTTTTCAAAAAATCATTGTTAGGAATTACTGAACACTTTGCTTAATCAGCAGCATGCCTCAAAATGGGCATACAATATTTTAATTAAAGATGTTCCCATCCCACAAATTTCATTGACTAAATAGAATTTTGTTTTCAACTTGTATAGTGACGTCTGGTCAAGTATTTTTAAGTCCTTGGTTTTCAATTAGAGATGCAAGGCTACAATACTTTCAGTTTCTTTTTTTACACAGAATTTAAGGTACTAATAGAAGATTGCATCTCATGAAAATAACTGAAAGCAGTTTATGCTCTTTTTGTAAAATTTATGAAGAGACAATTGAAAACTTATTTTGGGATTGTTCTGTAGCATCAGTGTTTCTCTTAGACATTGAAATGAAATTCATTGGAAAATGTTTTGTCTTTGCAAAAGAAAACACCTTTATTAGTTTTCAGCAATTGATTAAACATCCCTACAATTTTTATTTTACCATTACAAATTTTATATCTTCTATTGTAAGCAAGAAAACAAGAAACCAAATATTTTTGACTTTAAGTAAAAATTTAAATTTGCTTTGTCAGTAGAAAAGGAAATTTTTATGCGTGGAAGCAATGAACGTTTCTTTACTCATAAGGAGTTAACTGATTATTTTCAAGTTATTTAGACGAAATACCACATTCAATGGTAATTTATTTCTGTCTTACAAACGTTTCACTTCATGATTTCTTTTGGTGTCCTTTTAAAAAGTAATTGGTAAATGATTGTAAAAGAAGGGAAAAAAATGTTGAATTGTAAATGAATCACTGTAAAAATGAAAAATAAATGATGGTTGGAAAAAAGTTGACTTTATTCCTAGCTTGGCTTTTCTTATAAAGTCATCACAATCATGGGTTTTGGGGAAATCAGCAGCAGACTTTCAGGTCTAATCAAAGCGTTTGACTGAACAATTGACAATGGCAGTTTAAATAAATTAGTTCCCTTACATGGGCACCAATTTAATTGATGCGTACTCTGTAGTAGGTACTGATTAAGCCTAAAACATTTTGTCCAATATTGGCACATTTATTTGGGTAATATTTGAACAAATGAAAATATCTGAAATGTACGGTGTGGTAAAATTGTCCAAACATATTAAGATGAGGAATTGTATTGAGAGTAACCAGTAACGAACAAAGTGTGAAATTTAGTTTTTTTGTTTGACGGCTGGCAATGTACTGTTAATGAATATAAGGATGAGGTGTGTGTCTTGTCATTCATATTTTACAAATGATGCATCGCTGCTGTACTTGATGTTGATGAAGGCATTGAGATAGGTATTTGGGAAGAAGAGCAGGATTCCCGTCCGTAACAATCATTGCTCCAAAAAGTCTGTACAAGTTTTGTCTCCTTCCCAACAGTCCTAGGCGTACGGGGGGGGGGGGGGGTTGATGTTTTATGAGGAGGCAAGGGCATTTATGCCGGAATAATGTGTCGGTTTATCATGTTTTGCCCGAATAGACCGACTGCTTTTGTCCCAATTGGGAGGGCAAGTGCCCCCGCACCCCGTCTCGTACGCCTATGCCAACAGCTCCCTAGATAGCGAGCGAGGAATCACTGTCGTGTTTTTAAGTTTTAACTACGAGTATCTGCTCTAGTAGATTAGTGTCCGTTATCTTCTTTCAATTTAAAAATGTAAACTTGAAAAAAGAAAAAGTAGAGACGTTCTTCGGTAAGTAAATACCGAAGAACTTCTCTTAGTAAATAAGATCGCTATATGTGTTGTCGTAATGGCTTTGTGCAGGACGGTGTGATTCCTTCATACTGTAACAACTTGTGATATTTTTCTCTTTTTCTTTTGTTTCGTGCGTAAGCACAACATGTAAAAAAGTTATTCCTTCAAGAAAAAAAAAGATGAAACGGTCTCTTATCTCTTCAGGGGAAAGCAGCAAAACGGAATTCAAAACATGCTGATGTATGAACTCCCTTGCGACTCTTGGTTAAATTAAATAATTGTTGCACTGATGAAATTGTCTTTTTGAATGCCGGAACTCTCTACTTTAAATGATTTTAATCTTTTTTCCAGGGAGGGGCAAGCACCGGAATTTGCCGATTTTTGAAAAGTTCGGGAATTACTGAAGAATATTTTTTTTTAATTGGCAGTTCTGAGGTTGCACTGCGACCAAAGAGTTCAAATTCAAGTTCAAGAAGAGTTTATTTCTACTTTCCATACATAAAAATGGTTACATTGATATATATGTATTTATAAATAACAGGACGTACACAATAACAAAAGATTCGCAAAATACAACATGGAAGTAGGGGAACCAGAAATAAGTTAAAACTTTTCAAGTCTGGTTCCTTTAAACAAAAGCGTAACAAAAGGGAATAAGAACACCACAAAACATGAGAGAAGAGGTAGAAAGGGAAACCAGAAAGCCAAAAGGCTTAGTGATTCCTTGCCGCTGAAATGTAAGGCCTTTTTTCACACTGACATTGCTTGGCAATGTTTTTCAATTAACAGGGCTCCATAATGTGCCCACAAAGTACACATGCAAGGCATCCAATCTTCCTACATTGAGATCCCCCTTGCCCGTTGTGAACCCAAATACCATTTGACCTCCACCAAAAACTTCTGGGACCATGTATTCACTATGTGCCATCTACAGGACAAGTTACAGGACCCTACAAGTGACATTTCTTGAAAGACTGTGCAGGAAAGCTTGTCAGGCTTTGAACATGCTGACTCCAAATGAACTTTGACCTTTCAGAAAATCAATAGGGATCATCTACTCAATATGACCAATCCACACACTAAATATGAGCACAGTCACATGTACCGTTCTTGAGATATCGTGTTTACGAAGTTTTGACCTTTTGACCTCTCATGACCCCAAATGACCTTTGCCCTCCACCAAAAACGATAGGGATCATCTACTCAATATGGCCAACACACTCGCCAAATATGAGTATAGTCACATGTACCGTTCTCGAGATATCGTGTTTACGAAGTTTTGACCTTTTGACCTCTCGTGACCCCAAATGACCTTTGATCTCCACCAAAAACAGTAGGGATCATCTACTCAATATGGCCAAGGCACACACCGAATATGAGATTAGTCACACTTACTCTTCTTGAGATACCGTGTTTAAAAGCAATTTTTAAGAAATTTACCTATTGACCTCTCGTGACCCCAAATGACTTTTGACCTCCACGAAAATCAATAGGGATTATCTACTCAATATGACCAACCCACACACCAAATATGAGCATAGTCACATGAACCATTCTCGAGATACCGTGTTTATGAAGTTTTGACCTTTTGACCTCTCGTGACCCCAAATGACCTTTGACCTCCACCAAAAATAAAAGGGATCATCTTCCCAATATGACCAACCCACACACCAAATATGAGCATAGTCACATGAACCATTCTCGAGATACCGTGTTTACGAAGTTTTGACCTTTTGACCTCTCGTGACCCCAAATGACCCTTGACCTCCACGAAAATCGACAGGGATCATCTACTTAATATGACCAACCCACACACCAAATATGAGCATAGTCGCATGTACCATTCGCGAGATATCGTGTTTATGAAGTTTTGACCTTTTGACCTCTCGTGACCCCAAATGACCTTTGACCTCCACCAAAAACAATATGGATCATCTACTCGATATGACCAACCTACATACCAAACATGAGTATGGTCACATGTACCGTTCTCCAGATATCGTGTTTACGAAGTTTTGACCTTTTGACCTCTCGTGACCCCAAATGACCTTTGACCTCCACCAAAAACGATAGGGATCATCTACTCAATATGGCCAACCTACACACCAAATATGAGTATAGTCACATGTACTGTTCTCGAGATATCGTGTTTATGAAGTTTTGACCTTTTGACCTCTCGTGACCCCAAATGACCTTTGACCTCCACCAAAAACAATATGGATCATCTACTCGATATGACCAACCTACAAAGCAAATATGAGTATAGTCACATGTACCGTTCTCGAGATATCGTGTTTACGAAGTTTTGACGTTTTGACCTCTCATGACCCCAAATGACCTTTGACCTCCACCAAAAACAATAGGGATCATCTACTCAATATGACCAACCCACACACCAAATATGAGCATAGTCACATGTACCGTTCTTGAGATATCGTGTTTACGAAGTTTTGACCTTTCGACCTCTCGTGACCCCAAATGACCTTTGATCTCCACCAAAAACAATAGGGATCATCTACTCAATATGGCCAATGCACACACCAAATATGAGCATAGTCACACTTACCCTTCTTGAGATACCGTGTTTACAAGCAATTTCTAAGGAATTTACCTATTGACCTCTCGTTACCCCAAATGACCTTTGACCTCCACAAAAATCAATAGGGATCATCTACTGAATATGAACAATCCACACACCAAATATGAGCATAGTCACATGTACCGTTCTCCAGATATCGTGTTTACGAAGTTTTGACCTTTTGACCTCTCGTGACCCCAAATGACCTTTGATCTACACCAAAAACAATAGGGATCATCTACTCAATATGGCCAATGCACACACCAAATATGAGCATAGTCACACTTACCCTTCTTGAGATACCGTGTTTACAAGCAATTTCTAAGGAATTTACCCATTGACCTCTCGTGACCCCAAATGACCTTTGACCTCCAAGAAAATCGATAAGGATCATCTCTCCAATATGACCAACCCACACACCAAATATGAGCATAGTCACATGTACCGTTCTCGAGATATCGTGTTTACAAGATTTTGACCTTTTGACCTCTCGTGACCCCAAGAGACCTTTGACGTCCACCAAAAACAATAGGGATCATCTACTCAATATGGGCAATCCACATGCCAACTATGAGATCCCTCGGACTTACCCTTCTTGAGATATCGTGTTTACAAGCCAAAGCGTCACATACGCACACACACACACACACACACACACACACACATACACACGACATCACCATTGCATAGATTCCTTGCCTGCCTACGGCAAGGAATCAAAAAGGAAAGGAAAAGCTGCGAAGTAACCTAGGCCTTTTTACTATTCAGAAGAAAATGCTTTAACCTGCGCTCGAATACATTTAGTGAAGAACTTTTAATGCCATGGCAAAGAGAATTCCAAAAAGAGACACCTGTGCTTTGTACTTGACAAGATTAAAACTTTATCTACTGTATGGATAGTGTAGAAATTCTTTGGAACGAGTGTTGTAGGTATGAAAGACAGTTGCTTCTACACAATGTTATCTAAGGCCTCCAAATTGAGGCTCTCTAACGTCAGTTTAAGAGTAAAGAGCTTATATTGAAGAAAATGTAGAACTTACTGATAGGATATTTATGCAAATAGCACCTAAGTTGTCAATATCACTTGGCGATCTGTTGATTTTGTAAATACCATAGTTCGGAAATTAATGAGGGAACCCGACTGCAATAGTAACTCAAGATTGTTGCGAAAAATTGTGCATTTTTAAAACAGATAGTTACAAAATAGAAGTTTTATTGAAGGAAATTAGGAATTTCATGAAAGAGGGTTGGTCCAGAAAACTACAGTGCAGTTGTCTGGTGTCGCAAATGGCAAATTTCCGATTTTTTCACTTGAAAAAGCCAGGGAGCAAAACACCCTGTCCCCTGTACAACAGTATCCAATGAGATATCAGAATCCTGAGTATTTTCTTTCACGTCCAAATACCACTACAGCTTATAACCCAGCCAACATGCCCAGCTGGGCCCAGCTGTTCCCCGCTTCAATAAGTGAAGCCTAGCCGGGCTTCAGCTGGGCTTTAGCTGGGAAAGGCTAGCCCAGTTGGGCCCCACCTGGGAACACCTGACAAACACGGATGGGCCCCAGCTGGGGCCCAGCAAGTAGCCCAGCTGAAACTCAGTTGGGGCCCAGCTGGGCATGTTGGCTGGGAACTCGGACTTTGAAAAATTTTAAACCATAATCCATTAGTATACGGTGCATGGTATACAAGGAACTGCTGCACCACACCTCCTGCATCCATGCCCTTAGAGGGCGTACTTATCCAGTTAGGACGTTTAGCTCCTTAAGAGAGCAGAACTCCTGCGGGAGTAAATGTTTAGTTTTCGCCCCTTGGCTCTTCGCCAGAGAGTCGAGGGGGCTTTTAGAAAAAAGGAACTGCTGCACCATCGTAGTTCTCAGTTATATTGTGTCAAGAATACGGAATGTATTAGTGTAAAGATGAAACGTCGAGACACAATCGTTTATACGTACGGAGCCTTTAACAATTGATTTCTGGTAAACGCGGAATACGCTGTCAAACTAGGTTCACAAATCTCTCAAAATTTTTAAGAAGTGGTGTCTGTAGGTAACCTGAGCTACTTAGGCTATTTAGGTGAAGTGTTATGGCCGAGTTTCTACCAATTGAATTGATAGTCGAGCCGGCTGGCAACTGTAGACCTGAGATAGGATGTACCAGTGAGTGTACGTGAAGTTTCTAACGTGTCAATTGTTTTGAGGGGCAAGACAGTGTAATTGTTTTAATTAACATACAGACATATTTCTTAGTGTGAAATTTCTATGACCCAATTGTTAGTATTGGAAAGAACGCTATGAAAAAAATGAATATCACAGATCAACAATAGTCCACAAATGGCCCTTACGGCTTCAAATAAAAGTTACGTCCGGATCATTTGACGAAGAACCTGAATAATAGAGCCAGCGTCCCGGTAAATAGGCCCACCCAGGTTATACAGGCCTATCAAGAAAACGTTTCACACTCAAATTTACAGTGTGATCCAGCCTAGTAGCTTAGCGCTAGATTATCTTACGACAGTATTGCCCAGGCCATCCGTGTTGTTTATCAGTTTTCCGTTGACCGAGCTGTCATTAAGGCTAGGACCGCCACCAGTCGAAGTGTGTGTGGTATCAGTTCCGTTCGAGGGGGGATGGGCACTCCTTCGGACTAGGGCTAATTGGAACTAAGAGTAAACATAAAGACGGAATAAAGAGCTGCACCCAGGGTAGGGACTAAAAGAGCAAAAATAGTAAAACTGATAACTGATAACGGAAGATCCACATCCAAACATTTTATAAGCCCCAGCCTCAAACCCGCCCACACAAGGGCACTGCAATGCTGGGTATTTGCCGCAGTCAAATGCAGTTCTATTTGGTATGAGTCTTTTTTAACAGAGCCCGCTCCCTTTTTCTTTTTTAAAACATTAGGCCCGTTGTTAAGAGTAGAACAAATAAAACGATTTGATGACGTTTTACCTATTTAATATAAAGAGCATCTGATTTAACGTGATATTTTCAAATTTGCGAAATGTTAACTTATGGCTAGAAAAACATTTAAGCAAGTTTTTAAACTGTACTGAGGGAGCCTTGATTTACGCTATAGGAGTCTATTGAATTTCAACGGAGAGTTAGTACGCTGACGGAGGTGTGGGAAAAGCTTTCAGGAAAACGCCGAAGTAGTAGTTGAATATTTTCTTAGCATTAGCATTAGTTATTAGTTAGCATTAGTTATGAAATCAATCCTCTTGGAAACATGATATAATTCAGTTTTGAAATGGTAGATATTGGTGGCTGGTTATTCAAGAGTCACATTTAGTGTGATTGGATTGGACATGTTCGTTTGAAGATACATTCTGCCAGGAAGGGCATTGCTCCCATTTCAATAGGTCCCTCGTTGCTGACGTATGGTAAATGACGCATGAATATCATTAGTCTCAAACGTTTTTGGTTATTTAGCAATGTTGCGACAAGAAAACAAACTTTTGATACAATATGAGAGTCAATATTCTGAAATTCTAAACTTGGATTTAAGGTTTCATTTCATAAGCGTTTTGAGAAACATCAATTAAACGAAGTTATTCAATGCAAAATTCGATATATAGTGCAGAAGGACAAATTTTGTCCATTAAGTTCGGTGCAGAAGCACATTTCAGCCGTCCTCCAATTTGACGTGGGACCACGCTGCCTTAATCCCCGCAATCCCCCTAGCGGGTATGACTGTACTAAGATAATAATTAATTCGGAAGAGGTCGGCAATTGTCACAAAATATCAAATTTCATTGTATTTTTCTACATGTTACGAAAACATCGTTCAAGAATCTCATCTAGGGGTGGCGCCATTTTTTTCCTGACGGTTAGTTAGATTTGATAGTTGGGCAGAGTTTGACGGCCCAGTTTCTAACCAATTGGACCAAGTCGAGCAGGTCTCGGCCTTTTTCCAGTTGTGGATCCCTGGCTTGTTTTCCTACTCCATTGCTTATGCTGAACACCAAGCCCAATGGCAGTACTGTAGGTTCCATTTTTCAAGTCTTGGGTATGACCCGGCCAGGACCGTAACTCCCAATCTCCCGGCTGCAAGTCTGATGGTATAGCCAGTTGACCATGCAGTCTGTTGATTTTCACGACGGAGGAGGGGGGGGGGGTGACATTTCTAAGCCCCGATCAAGGTGATGAGTTCCCGAAGGGACGTAACTGGCAGATTTGAGGGGCGCGAAGCGCAAATATTTAAAAATCCGGGGCTTGTTTTAAAGAAAATCTGATATTTTTTGAAAGAATTTTGTTCTTATTAAATACCCTTAAAATAATCCGGATGTTTGTCGAAGAATCTGCCATTTATATGTTAAAAATTAAAATAAGAAAAACAGCATGGGAGACTGAAATTCGTTATTGTGACGCATTTTATTGTAGGCCGAAAAGTCCAACCTTGAACAAAGATTTGGTAATTGAGAGTTTATATTGGAGAAAGTATGGAATGAAATGAAAGAAAATGTAGCTGTTTGGTGACTGAGGTGAAACTGAAAATTTGGGCGCTGTTAAGTGCAGTACTGCCTATTAAGAGCAAAACTAAATAGAATGTTCTGGTGTTTAAAATTGGCTTGGATATTCATTGTAAGAAGTATCAGCCGAAATAGGAAAATTTATCAGTTTAAAATATTTTGCCTTTTTTAAAAGAAGGTACTTGAAAACCCTTAGCATATTGAAGAGAGAATTAAAACGTCATGATAGATTATTTTGTGGGTTTTATTGAAGAATCTTATCATCTTATCAGATCAAGTAGCCATAGCGCAATAGCGTAGCAAGGATTGTGTCAACCCCCAGCCCCTACCTCTACGCCACTGCTGCATGGATCGACTTGTAGTTTGTTAATGTTACTGAATATCATTATGCATGTTACTGTAAGACCCTCGGCCGATACCGATTCCCGAAAAAGTTTGGCTTGCTCTGTCCATGTATTTGAAAAACTGAAGCTTAGATATTAAAGCGCAGAAGTATTCCCCCCAAAAGAATATGCTGCCACCACTAAAAAGTTTTTGGAGCTCCTCCCCATTTTGGTTGAGGAAACCCACTTGGTAAACTGAGCTCACTACACAGATCACGCCAGCTATAAAACCCGAGGATCGTGTGTCCTTGGCTCGCCTGAGGCGGACCAGCCAATTACAGTCTGCTTTGCTTGTCCTTGCTTGCCCAGTTCTCAACTGTGCAACACGCGTCTGGTCAGGAAGTTTTCATTCGTGTTATTTGAAACCCAAATCAAAACATCTGCGTCTGCCTAATAACCTTCTCTTCAGCAGTGGTCAGCGCTGGCTACTGTAAAATCGGTGCTTTGTTATGAGAAACCAACGTAAAAGTATTGCGTGCTTGTTTATACCAAAGAGCTGTATGTACACTGTGTAAAGCTGTTATATTTGTATTTATAACTTGTCACCATATAAAGCACTGAGAAGGGATGGTAACTATCTGTTTAGATTTAGAAGAGGGACTCGTAATACAACGGGCTACATGCACAGAGGCGATACAGCCTTATCTCATCACTTCTCCCGCGTTTTCACTCCTTTCACTGGTAAAGCAGCCAGCATTATTCTTTTTATCCAAAGGATAACTTTCCCCGGGGTAGTCGGTCAATTCACTGTTAGAACGGTAATGCGAAAAAATATAAATACACCAGTAAACTATATATTTGGGGGCTAGTCTGCACGAAAACAGTTGCTGCAAGCTCATACCTAAGGCTTCGGACTCGGAAGGAAAAATTATCTCCCCGAAAACCTCACTGACAAAATACTAAAAATGTTTTCATATGCTCTAGCTATTGGATTTGAAAATTTTTGTTTAGATGGTGTGTTTTTTGCGGGACTTCAAAATGAGGACAGAAGAAAACAAACAAAACCATCTACGGGACACCAGTGGATCAAGGGACAAGCTCCAGTGAAATGAAATTATGGTGGGGTCCAGAGGCAAACTTCCCTCCCCCAGGCAGAGATTATGCCCTGGTGGGGATCTGGCGTCGAGCAAGAAGTCCCCCCCCCCCCATAGAAAGATCCCCGTCAGGCCATGGGTGGATCCGGGGAAGAAACCAGCGAGAGCTCTGAGCATGAATTAATCGAGGCTAAGAGGCTGATATTGAGGCGCGAAAATAAGTCTCCAGATAATATTATTGATCTTGGGACTGAGTACTGTAGTAGGCAACAGAGAAGGTAAAAGACTAACAGGGAAACACCTCCAAACCCACCCACCCCTTCAAGTTTATGCTGTTTCTGTGAATTTTTCCTCTCTTCGTTCACCATATATCTTCGCTGGTGCATCTAGGATTTTAGCAGGGAGATATGGGAGGTACATCAAACCTTTTCTAAGGGGGCATAAAGTTTGAATTCTCTTCCTCTCGAAATATTGAACTACGGTACGAAACTGTACATTCCAAAACACTCCAATGAGGACAGCTTAGGTCCTCACTTTACCGTGGGGCAGTACCGTTAGCGTAATTACATTGCGATTGCCCCTCCCCCCCCCCCCCCCGCCGGACTCGAAAAAGTGAAAAATTTGGGAAATTGCTATTTGAGACACCCGGTCAACTAAGTGAACAGTGCGGTATTCCCAATTTTTCTTCATAAAATTCCGACGAATTTGTTCTAGTACAAGCTACATATTTGTAATTATTTGGTTTAGAAAAGCAAAAATTTTTTCGCGTGTTCGTGCGTACCAAATAGCAATCTCTAATACAATAAATGTTCGCTCATAAATCAGTCCAGTGGTAAACTTTTTTAAAACTCCGGTCCGCTATAGAACCGTTACCCTAGATTTCCTTCAATATAGGCTCTTTATGGTGAAATACTTAGCCTAACTCTAAAATTTAAAGGCAGCAAAGTTTCGGAAGCTTTTTGGATGTCGCTGGTAAGCCTCAATCCTCACTCATTATTAGAGAAAATAATGTAACAACGACAATCTTCGGGCCACATGTTATCTCATATATATATATACATATGAGGGTGGAGTTGGTTCGGTGGTTTGAGCGTACTGCCTTGCAAACTGAAGGTCCCCGGATCAAATCACGGTGGAACCACTTGGAAATTTTCAGGGGTCTAAAAATTGGCTTGGTTCACAGTGATGCTGAGGGGCTTTAAAAAAAATTGTGAATTACACAATTGGGTATTTGGTTGTCCGTTTCAGGAAGTTGTCCGCTTGCTCAGTGCAGCTGTTGAGCAAGCAAGTAACCTCCACCCCGACCAGCCTTTGGGAAAGTGGCTAAAGACTGGGGATACGCTCACGTCCGTCGGATGGGGACGTTAAATGGCGGTCCCGGGAGCAGGACTGGGAGCGATTAGTACACGCCTACCTCGTTACCTCTGAGCACTAGTCGAAAAGAGAAGGCGAAGTTCGCCGGTGTTCATCCACGCTCACTCTGGCAAAGGTCCTCGATGAGCCATTGGCTTCCTGACCCTCAAAACGTTAAATAAAATTAAACATATTAATAGGAAACGCAGATTATTCAATAGTCCCCAAAATTTTCAAATATCCTCACAGGAAACCCAGATTCTAAAAGTTCTATGTTCTGCAA
Source organism: Holothuria scabra (assembly GCA_037179385.1). Taxonomy (NCBI): domain Eukaryota; kingdom Metazoa; phylum Echinodermata; class Holothuroidea; order Aspidochirotida; family Holothuriidae; genus Holothuria; species Holothuria scabra. Next base: position 12,848,528 of record CM074179.1, read on the forward strand.
TACAAGTTCCATATTTACAAATATTTGTTTGAAAGAACACAAATTTTCCGGCGGGCTCGGCTCGATCGACGGAGGTTACTTTCTTAATACAGTTGTGTTCACACTTTAGGAAAAATCGGAAAATTTTGGTGCTTGCCCCGCTGGAAAAGTCTAACAACGCCCCTGCCGTGTGGCACGGGTCCCTTTGTGCACCCCCCCCCCCCCCTTTAAGATACGGTACTGTATCTGTTTAAGTTTGGGTTGCTCGTAAAAGTTATTTGCAATAGCTCTCCGAGGTACGTTGTGCGTGAGAAACTTATAAAAACAGTTCTTGCACAGACCAGCGAGGTGTCATTTGATCACACCTCCCTGCACAGACTCTAAGTCTTGCCAACGATTTTTCGGAGTTTGGAAACCGAATAAACGAATCCTTTAATACATTTGGAAGGAAAACAAGAAGCATCGTAATGCAAGCACGTTGATTTTAATGAAGAATAAAAAAGGTTTTAAAAATTCTCGACACATGTGGGCAGATTATTTCTTTAGATTTATGCGCAGCAACTTCGCCCGAAATAGCAGAATCTCGGAAGAATATTTTCCATTGCCAGACGGGAAGGTGCCCAAAGTTTTCCCCTACAGATCAAACACATGCTATCGTGTGACGTGTATTTGTGAATGACGATACGCATAGTCACAAGGTGGTTGAGAGTGACGGGATGTTTTGGCAGGTGGTTGCGTTGTTGCAGTTTCAATTTGAAGAATGGATGAAAAGTGCTAAAATAGCTTCTGTTGACCCAAATTCGTGCAACGGACCCTTTCATCGGTTTTAATTGATCCCCTTATCCTTGGCAAACACATTGAACCTTTAATTAGGGTTGCAGCGTCGCATACACAAACATATGTTTCAATTCCGTTGGGTATAGTTTTCTCATGAGACGATACATGACCATTTCAGAGTTTAGAGGAGTTGAGGATAATAAGCCAGTTCGGTAATTCGTCTTGGTGGCTAAACACATGCGCACAACCTCCAAATCGTCGGGATAAACAAAACCAATCTCGCACCTATACAGCATGTATTCCGAAATTTGAGTTTACAAGAAAACTTTGTGAAATCATTCTCGCTCAATCCATCCATAGCATAATGAGGAGTCTCTAGTGTGGTTTTGTGCAGTGGTTTGTGTCTAGATTGTCGACCTTCTTGGTGTAAAAATTTGCATTTTAATCTGCCGTAAAGTACAGTAGGACCGAGACCGCTATTTTCGTTAGAGTTCACTTGACACTGAGATAGTGTTGTATGCACATACGGACGAAATAAGGTAACGTTGTACGCTATGCGGTGAGCTCGGTTAGTATATCTCACCAGGGAGTTGCAACTCCCTGATCTCACGCTGTTCCCCACAATTCCCTGCGCCAACGAATTTATTACCAAACTCGCCAATTGTGGAACACTTGGTTCACGGATATTATCTTTTTGTGACATCAAGAACTAAAGTGAATGAGACAATAGCAGAACAATAAGTTTTCACCTTGTTTCTTAAAATGGGGAACAACTTTTCACAGAAGGACGACTGATCAGGACATTTTCAGCATAAAGATTGAGCATAAAAAGAAACAAAATATTGCCCCATTTAGAATCTTTAAGCCCTAAGAGACAGCTAGCAATTTCAAACGGGGTAGGGAAAACATCCATCCTTATACCTTATACCCACTCGAAGGGCGATAAAGAATTTTGACATTAGTAGAGTTTGCCCACTGGTCATCACTCACTTTGTAAGAAATAGATTAAAATTCAAAAAAGGTATACATCAGCAATGCGACACCAACAGGCAATGAAACAAGCAATCCTAGATGGTCCAAAATGTGGTCAATATCGTTCTTGACAAATACACTTCGGATAGACTGTGGCCTTGATAAAATTATTTGGGAATATGTTGGAAACGAGTGTAGTAGAAAAAGTACAAACATATTCAAGGCGACGTGAGCATTCCTTCAACTTTCCCCCTAGTCTGCCCCCTAGTTTGCCCTGTAATCTAGTCTAGTACTTCGGCCAACTTCTTTGACCATGCCATCATATAAGTAGCCCCGTAGTCTAAGGGCCAGGGCAACAAAAGGGTAGTGGACGCATCCCATGATTTTTCAGGGCGTTTATCTGCGGAAATATTGGGGGAAAACATATCGCTCCCTCTGGCAAAATAGCCTAGTATGCATGGCAAAGTATAAAGGAAATTCTCAAACGCTTAATTTGTTTAAAAGAAAAAGTAAAATTTGTGAGGTTTTTAGTCGAAGCAGGTAGAATCCATATGACCACTAGATGCCACTTTATAACTACTACTAGAAACACTAAATGACCAAAAATAACACGGGCCGAGGATATGACAAAAAGTACTGCGGGTAATATAAGCCAATCGCAAACAACCACTCGGCATTGCTAACAGAAAAACCTCTTCTAGACACCAACAAATTGGGTCAACCCTTTTGAAAATTTCTGGAAACAATCCGTTTCCAATGATTAACCAATGCACATGTAGTCGTTCCACGCACACTATTATAACGCATCACATTAACATACACATGGACTTCCTTTATTCACCAGAAAATGCACTTTTGTTTTACACAAAATCTATGAGTTGCAATAAATGAGCTAAGTCTTGATGTGTGGTGATTCAGTAACTTGCCCAAGGGGGAGGGGGAGAAGGATACACCATCCCCACCTCTAAAGTATTCACAGCTATCCGCCATTTTGGGAAATCAATCGGAAGCAATGTAACCATGATCTTTTGATTGTATACTGTAAGTACTGTACAAATGTGCTTACTAATGTTTCAAATTAAGCACCATTTTGCACTTCAATATATTGAACATCCTGGTCAAATTTTTTCAGGGCATCTCCCCATTCAAGAATGGAGATTTTACACTCTGCCCACTCCCCAATACCTGCAATGTTCAAAAAGGGGATTGTACATGTTGATCTCACTTGCTCATCCCATCTCACAAAAAGAAGAAGAAACAGAAGATGCACACTGCATCACAGGAGAAAAGCCCAATTAGACAGGTTCCACTACACACAGATTTCATCGCAGAGGAGGTGCTGATGGACAAGAGCTTCTGTATGCCCAGAATGCTGTTCATGCACAGTAAGTGGAGTAGTATACACACAGGTTTGTACTTTAACCAAGCCTTCAACTGCTTGTATAGAAGATATGATTGAACCAAACCACACTGCTACAACTGTAGTTCATCATACAGTATAGGTAGGATTTGAAATGCACACTGTAAGAATAAACTCAATAACTGACTGATTTGTATTAAAGTTCTCAATAACAGACTGGCAGAATCTTGATGATCAACAGATTGAGAAATTAATTTGCCCCCTGTGTAGGGTTCAACCCTCCACCATCACATAACAAGGAAAATTAACAACACACTTATATTACCACATAATTATGCATATTGAGATTGTAAGAAAGAAACCAGAAAGCCCAAAGACTCAGTGATTTCTTGTTGAGAGGAAAATTTGGGAAATTCATGCAACTATACCCCTGGAGAGACCTCTTCCTAACCAAAGCTTACTGCATGTACATTTTGAATTTAAAATGTATCCAACTTTCCAGTCTAAAGGTTTATTGTTAACAAGATTTTTTGACCACTAGTGACCTACAGTTCAATACCCTTTCACCTTTTTTGACTTGACATAACCTCTGATCTTCACTACAAACTATATACATTTTTCCTTCCATTGCGATAAATAAAACATTTCCACGATTTTCCCAGTTTAGCCTCATTTGACCTCAAAAGTAATGACCTTTTGATTCCACCATCTTCCTCTTTACATAGCAAGTCAACATACACCAAATGTGAAAAGTGTCTTTCACTGCTGTCATTTACAGTTACAAGATTGTCAGTTTTACCTCTGCTGAATACAGTTGCATTCTTTCTTTCAATATGAAAATTCTAGAGTATACACTAAATAGAATAAGTGTCAGTCATTTGTATCAACAAAAGAACATAAAATAAGGATAAATAATTACCATTCCAATTAACAGCAAGGCCTGTGTTCATTCATGCTATATACCTGTGGCTGTCATACTATTGCTCTTTTTGTCATATATCAGTCTTCATCCTTCTTGTTTGTGTAGGAATAACTATTGTAGGAGGTAAAAAAGTTGGTCGACTACTGTAAGAGCCCACTGCTTTGAGCTCTTACAGAGACATCCCAAGGAATTGGCAAGGTTGCAAGAAAATAAGTCTGGTAGTTCTGATGAACCTGAAGGAAACTAACCAGAATGGTGTCACTGTGGCAACTAGGTAGACATATATGTGCACTTGAGAATGTTTGCTGCTGCCTGAGTTTAAGGCAATGTGTCACCAACCAGTTACAATTTGGGAACCTTATACTGGATCCTACTGTAGCTGAGTCTCTAAACCTGGGCCATCGCCTAGAAGTGATAGCTGTTACTCTGCAGTGACAGACTGAACAATAACAAAAACACACGTGCAAGCTACAGGTACTTCATGTTTTGGAAATAATGAAATCCAGGTACTGTAGAAAGAATAATTTTATGGCAAAATTCCCCCTTGTGCTGTTTGGGCAATGCAAAACCAGAATCCTACTCCAGATGGTCATCATGTACTGGATTCATTCCATCTGTTTTAGCGGCCAGAAGTCGACTTGTTCTTGGTACAGTTTCGCTTGGTGTACTGTATCTGATACTACTACAGGTGTCAGTCTGATACATTCTGGTACATGATTAAAATCCTTTGGCTGCTTTTTAATTTTTTTGCAAGAAACCTATCCAGAAGAGAAGAAAGAGACACTGCTGAAATTACTCTCCCAACACAATAACCAGAATGCAAAAATGCATTGAGGTTTCTATGATACATAAATTCCATGTTCTTTTAAAAGAATAATACTTTTATTGTAAAACCTGGTGACCCAAAGTGATTTGATTTCACCAGTAAGTAACTGGTTTTCCTTTCAACCTTAACAAGTCTACATTAAAAAAAAAGCCAAATTGCAAGCTGTGCCTTAAGATATTCTGCATAGTTTGACCTCCGATGACCCCAAATAATCTTCGACCTCCACCAATAGCTACAGATGCCATCCTTCTACCATCACACAACCACATTCTAAAGTTCAATGCTACAGTATCTTACTAACCTGCCATTCTGTAAAATACAAAGTAGGAAAGGTTATCAAGGTTTAACCTTGGATAACTCCATGTTAACTTTGACTGTAAAAATTAATAGAGTTTGAGCCCCCTGTGATCCCTGATGACCTTTGTTCTTTGCTAAAACTAATAGAATCTCCCTCACATTTTAATGCATCAACATACAGGGTACCAAGTTCCCTGCTCCATTGAATTGATTTTTCTCTGTCCACTGTACAGTAGACCTATACTAAAAATGACAAAGATTTAAATTTAACTCTTTGGAATCTGGGGGCGACAACCTCCACCCCAAAAGAGTAAAAATTCACTCCAAAAAGAGTGAGATTCACTCCAAAAGAGCAAAGTTTCATTCTTGATGGGGTGTCTGCAAAGACCACACTTAAAAATGAGTGGTCCCTAAAGTCTACATGGTCAATTCAATTGCTAAACTGTATGCTTACAAATAGCACTGACTGCATTCACCATGTTCAGAAAGTCACAAATAAAATGGAACACTAAAAAGCCGGAAGTATACTGTAACACATAACACAAGGAAATCAGAACATCCGAGTAAAATCTGGGTCTCCTCATAAAAATGGGAGATAAAAAAGGTCTGGTTTTTGTTTGTTTTTACACTTTTGTTGTTGTTGTTTATCAGCTTCATGTTACAAGCATCACACAAAGTGGAGATCTACAGTACGATCAGTTCAGTCAAATTTTAGGATGTTGCAAGTGTACCCTCAACTGTTTATCAAAAAGGTCCTTTTTGTGGTATTGGGTTTTCTGGTGGAAACCATTGTCACATTTTCCGTTTTCTGTTTGTGCTACAGTATACCCTAGACATACATTAAAGTTGGGGTATGATTACCTGAAGGATGATGTTCTATTGTAACCCAGGAGGTTAATTTAAGTGGAGTCTCTGTGAATGCTGCATCCCCCTCTCGCCCCTCTGCAAACCTAGAAAAAAAATTAAGAAGAGTGTGCATGTGAAGTGCATTCAAGGTTTCATGGTTCTTCAGAAAATATGGAAGAAACTGTAATAAACCAGCCTAAACTACAGTAAATCTTGTAATGGAATGACTGTAAAAGATTGAGGGATACACTGAGATAGTGGTCCATAACTACTGTACCCTGTAGAGTACAGACTACAGTTTTATCAACATACTGTACTGTGTAGGTCCTTTCAATGTGAACTGCTATCATTTTAGTAGGATTTCTCTGAAAGGGGGGCATGCAGTGTGGGAATCGTCTAAAATTCGAGACAACTCAGTGCCATGACGTACATATGACAAACTTTGTATCAGTGAGGAGGACCAAAATCTGTGGCAATACAATACCATACAGTACTGTAACTTTGAAGTTTGATGACTAAGACTTACCACCATACTAAGATGAGCTTGCAGCAATCCTTTTTAAAAAAGCTCAACCTTCCCTTATCTGATTTCAAAACAAATCTTGCAGGCATTTACATTTTCACAAGTAAAGATCACCTTAAAGCTTTCATTTTCCAAGCACGCAGAACTACAGTATGCTCAGTTACCACGGTTTATACACAGAGTTATGTGTTGTGTGCCCATACTTGCTGGCACAGTGCATCTAACAGAGTGGGGATAAGGTTTGGAATCTAAAATTACTTACGCATACTGTATTGTTGGTGTAAAGTTCGACCTTCCACGACATGATGGCAAATTATTGTTCCCGTGGAGCCCTGTGATGGCAAAATTTAACGAGCAAACAAGCAATGTGAGCGGTGATGGTAAATACCATGGATGCATCACAGCTGTGAAGTCATAATGGGTTTTAAAATCTCCTGCAATGTGTTTTATTGAGAGAAGTTGGCCTGGGAGATCAGGGATCTAAGGGAGGGGTAATCCCCTACAGGCCTTTGTAAATTTTAAAATTGGGTTGGCCTAACAGTAAATGCAATCTGGTGCTATAATGCTACCTTTTGAAGTAAATTTTGGAGTGTTACAAAATTTCTCTACTTTTTGGACCTAAAAAATTTGGCATCAGTGGGAGACAATGTTTTCTGTTTGAATTTTTTTCGGAAATTAGGTTTTCTACATGCAATCTGGTGTCACAGAGTATGCTACGCTTTGAAGCAAAATTTGTGTTACTACAGTACGTTACAAACTGTATTTAAGGATCTGAAAAAATACAGTAGCATCCGTGGGGGCTGTGCATGTTTAGCAGAGGCAAAGGCCATGCTGCTAGAATTGAATGGGACTGTAACTAGCCAACTTTACCCAAGAAAAACATGAAAAAGTCCATGTGTACACTGTAACCCATATTTTCAAGGTGTGGCCAATTTCACCCTCTGCGACCATCTCTTTGGTCATTAACATTTAGATCAGCAATGCATACTCATTTATATCCATTTCATTTGGTGAATCATAACTATCAAGGGCCAAAGCCAAAAATGGTCATCACCAAACCTAAAAATTGAGCAATTTTGATTTGGTTCAATCCACCCATGGTATAATTTAGACTACAGTCCAAAGTTATAAAATCTGAAGAATAAGTTGTGATTAATTGCATTATCAGTGAGATGCGGTCATGCAAATTGCAGCAAATTGCTCATTCAAAATGTGGTGGGACGGAATTAGGAAAAAAGGACATAACAACATACACATTTTGAATTCCCTTCTTTTTCTGTGTCAAAATGCTTTAGTAAACACAATTTATGCACTGAGAAAATACTAAAGATACTTTTAATATCCATAGTAAAAATTAAAATGAAAATGTCCAATTCTGTCCCACCACATTTTTTTACATTCCTTTTTTATTTTCAATGGTACAAAAGTTGAAAAAATTATTGAAACTTTCCAAAATATCAACTATGAATGAAAGTGACACTTCTGAGAGCAAAAAAAGTCAATATGGTATTTTGGGTAGTCATAATGATTGCTCGACATTTTTGTGGTAGGACGGAAACAAGTGTGGTGGGACGGAATTTTAGTTTAAAGGTAATTTTAAGTAGTATGCCCTGATAGATTTACTCATGACTTGACTTTTGTGGTCAGAGTCATGTTTTTGACAGCTTTTGTAAAAACTATGGCATACTTCTCCACCTTGTATTTAGTTTTGAAAGTACATCATGCATAGTTCCAAAATTTGTGGGTCCCCAAATATGGTCCCTGATGGTTTTTGTCGAATTTCTTTCTGACTTGTATGTGTATTATGCACCTTCTTTCTCTCACCTAACCATGAAGGAGATCTAAAACCTACAGAAATTTTTGAAATTATTATGAACAAATGTATATCTTTCTCAACTAAAAAATTAAAACCTGTTGGTCATTGCCCATAGGGTCAACAATCTCCGTGTTCTAGGCCCATTTTCCCCATTTTTGGCATGGGACCAATTTTGGACCCTATCAACTCAGTCTTTGAAGACGTTTTGGGTAATGTTTGCCCCCTGCTTATTGCCATGTAACCAAATACCCTGTAATGCTGAGCAAAATTATGAGGGCCTTGGGCCACTTGGTCTAGGGCCCACATGGGCCCAAAGTTTGAAAAAATCACTTTCGGAAAGGAAAAACTGCATTTTTGAAGACCTGTACTTTCAGAAATATGGTCGGCACTTCAGTTTTTACATCAGATTCTGTTTATATGTCTTTAACTCACTAGGCAAATAAATTTTCAGCTTTTTTTCTTATTCCTGTGAACTGTAATGGGCCTGCAAAATCATGCAAAATGGCAATAGCAGCTCTCACCTGAAAAAGCACCACATTGCGTAATACTTTTTGAAAGGGCGGTAACTATTGAACAGGTTGTGGCACTGAAAGTTTCTATGAGTTGGTTTTGTCTGTGATGTAAAGTTCTGAGGAAGTTTCATGAAAATCTAAGCAGGTTTCCATGGAACCCATACATAATGAACAGGCTTCACTTAGTTCCGTCCCACCAGATTCCGTCCCACCACACTGACACACTTTTGAAATATTTGCATAGCTCTCTCAAATGAAATGTGATTCATGCGATTGTTTTCATAGTGAAAGAAGAATAATCAGACTTCATTTCAATCTTGAAATTTTAACTTATATCTTTCTACTTTTGATAATAATTAAATATTAGTCACATGTTTCTGATTGTGTGAAAGTTATCATTCCGTCCCACCACATCCATAAATTTGTGTTACTATGGTAACAGCTTGACATTTATGTTACTTTTTATTGTGCCTTTTAATACTCTGTAACTGACCAGTTTTTATGGAACCAATGAATTAATCACAGAAGCTACACATGATGTAAACAGGCACTAATAAAAAAGGCTATCAAATTCCATCCCACCACAACATGGTAATTTTGGCTTTGGCCCTCAACCAATCTGGGGGTTGCAATTAGTACTATGATTTTCACACAACCCATGTGGTTTGGAAGTTTGAGACAAGCTCTCAGACTGCAAGCTGGTCACTCGTGCAACAGAGTGAACAGACCTCAAGCAGAAGCATGGTAGTCATTATTCAGTCATCTTTGTGTACAAACATAATTAGTTATCCCTTTTTCACCAGCTCATTGATAATTTTTTGGGGAACTCAATCAACGAATGAATCATTTTAAATCAACTGGAACTCTCTAAATCATCTTTTTCTGAAGATACACTGAAAGATCCCCTACTAAGCCTTTGTTTCTACAATTGGCCCTACTATCTACTGTAACACTTGTTTAAACCGACCTCTATCTATCGAGCAAATAGTCTTTGGAGGGGGCAAATGCCTAGGCTTTAACTAATATTGATCTAAAGATACCTGAACAAAAAGTTCTCTGAAAAATTGTGGATTATTAGTTGCAGGCTTGAGATGGCTAAAAATTGCTTTTCCCTTAGAATTCGTGTCAAGCACGTGGGTGGTTTGGGAGGTTGAACCCACTATGACTCAAAATTGAAATGCAAAAAAAAAAACACCTACTGTACTGTAAAATGGAAGTTTTTCTCCCTCCCCTTGGGCTTCCCCTTATGCTGTGCTCCACAGCCCCCCTTCCATGACACAATCCTGGCTATGCTACGTAGTACGTACTACGTACTGATGCATAGTGTAAAGCCTCCAAATTGCTGTGTGCACAGCTGGCCACTGATCTTCAGCCGGTACAGTACACATGCCATTGCAAACACAGTTTTGTCCAATTATTACCTTCACAGCAAATATTTGCTATGAAATACTCAAAAATCAGTGTGCCACTCCACCTTCGCTGGCCATCTCAATGTACAGGAGCTAGCCTACTACTTATGGCATTTCACATGGGTTCAGACTGAAATGCTGCTGGGAAGCTCGACCCACCCACGACAGGTCTGTCAATTTCGGCCCTAGGTAGTTTTCGCCTGTTATTTTCCGCCCATAAAAATCTTGGGGCCTAAAGTAATGTTTGAACTTACATGTGTTAAAAATAACTTTGAACATCAATTTTCAAATCCAAGTACAGGACAAACCTTTGCGGCACCCCTGGATTTTGCAACGCTGGTGGTATGCATCCATAGGCTACAATCAATGTATATGTATGTCCCACCCGTTCGGATGCAGAAAAAAATTCATAAATCTCTGCCTGGAGATACCATTCTCCAGGTTTCTTCATGTAAATCTAAATCTCAGAGTTTGGTGATTTGGAGTTTGGCAGCCTGGCAGGGTGGGCCCATGGGCCTAAGCTACTGGATAACGGAATTTAGTACATTAGGCCTAGCCTACTACTTGTAGGCATTTGGCTACAAACGTACCTGAAGGCAGACAAAAAATTAGTCATTTTTTGTGATTTTGTGCGCCCTGTATTGGCCTACTAGGCTGAAAGCAACAAAAGTAAGTAGAGTTACTCGGTCTAGCTTAGGCTGAGCTTTATATGACCAAAGTGCTAACTACTAACGGTACTAGTTAGGCTACTACTAAGGTAATAGGCTAATTTAGTACTGTTGGCTTAGGCCTACGATATTTTTGTATGTATAACAACTTTGAACTCTGACCTAGGCTTATGTTCATATTGTTCTTCGATGGAACCCCCTTAGATATGAAAAGTTTCGACTATAAGCCTGTAATAAAGGACTTACTCACCCTTTGCTGTCAGGTTCTGTGGCCACAGTTACTTCGATAGCAGCAAATTGAAGGAATGCTCGGCTACCGCTGTCTTCCTTCCACGGACGCTACGAACGATTCGGAGAACGCATCTTGGTCAACCTGCACTTCTTATCGGTTGTCCTTCTATGCCCTTTCCGAGCAGATAGTGTCAGTGTACTTCTGTCACTGTCGATTTCACAGCACATGAAAGTTTCTGTCTTGCGATAGCCATGTTATTTTACGTTCTGTTTGTGTGGTAACTTGCTTCCCCGAATATTTTGCGTTCAATTAATGCAATGTAAACTGACTGCTGTACTGCAGTACTGCAGTGCAGTGTACTGTAATATAACGACGTACCGTTGAGATTGTGTATGAGTATATGTGTGTGTACAGTACATACCACCGTGCGTTTGAACATTTGTAAACAATATCATGTGACCAATATCCACCAATCAGTATAGCCTTCGTTTTGAATTGAGACGTAGACTAACTGTCAATCATGAATGACGTCAAAGAAGTGTTCGGTCAATGGAAAACTCGTATGATCCATTATCGAGCTTCTTTTTGGGGGGAATACTGCTGCCCTTTAAAGGAATTCTATGGCAGAAAGCAGTTGGGTAATCTTAAGTTTGGGGGTCTGAAATATTTTTGCCCCAAAATGCAATTCTGCTGGATATATGTAAGCGGAGCGCCACCGGTTGTTGGTGCGGAGTGTCCAGATAATTTTAAAAGATCGCTCCCCCTCAGACTGTCAGATAACCAGAAATGGCATTTCCTAAACTTGTAAGTGGTATTATAAGGAGTCGATCTTCCCAGCTTTCGTTTGCAATAGAATGTATCACTTGAAAAAAATTAGCAAAGGGATAAAAAATGATTCTTAATAATGATACAAAAACGAATACGATGTGCAAGCCTGTGATGTTCTGTTCAGTAAACTGTTCGATCGAAACACTTAGCGGTGCGCTACGGTTGGTTTGCGCAAAGCGTAGGAAAAGTTTTTAAAAATTGAACCCTTCAGACAGCCGGAAATGGTATTTCAAGAGGCTTGTAACTTTGAAGGAAGCAGTCGTTACTTTAGGCTTTACTTTCACAATAGCATTTTCACCCAAGTAAAGAAAACAGTGGCGTTACCAGGATGGAATTTTTAGGTGGGCCTAGGGAAGAAGTGGGAGGGGGGTGGGCTGGTTCCTCCGAGGGTCAGGCGCGGCAAGACTATCTTAGCGAAGAGCCACCATCAGTTGGCGCGGAGCGTACAAGAAAATTTTGGGCTTTGCAAACCCTCCAGATGGCCGAAAACGGCACTTCCCATGTGTTTTAAGCTGGATGTACCCTGACTTGAATTACGAATCTCATGTTTGTCACTTCTCAAATAATGGGAATAAAAAATCAATCTATGAAAAATGGTAATTCATACACTTATTAGGGACCCCCAAACTGGGCATTTCTGATCTGTGGCCTGGGGAATGAGACTAAAGGGAACCGGTATCTCCCTTTCCCTTGAGAAAAATTGTAAACTTCGGGAGGACGTAGATCGCAAATGCGGCAATATTTGAATGGATTTTAGCTTTAATAGGAAAACCAAAAGTAGTTGTGTCTCCCCTCTGAGAAACTTTTCTTGCATTAGATTTCCTAGATGCAAAGTGGTGTTATGTTTGGAAAAAAAACTTTGAACTGATTATAGGCCTACGTTTTAGGATTTTCCTTTTTGGAGAGCATGAAAATTGCAAAATACTCATTTTTAGTCTTTGTAGAGATTTTACAAGTGACATACATACTCCCAAAAGAAACAATGTTTTCCGGTTTTCAGTGGTGTCTATAGATGCAATATGGTGCAGTATTTGTTTAGTCGTCGGTACATCACGTAATCCAAATTAAAATACTTCGAGTAAATCTCTCAAAATATTTAAACCGCAAAGCAGAATTATGGATCCTGCGGGGAACACATGAAATGTAGACCTTGTGGACATTTTACAAATCATGTAAGAAAAAAATGAAATCATGAAATCCGGACCATGTGTATATTTTACAAATCCGCCCGGATGCCAGTGTCAACTAGTAAAAAGTGGACTTGTCGAAAAAATCGTTCTACAGTGGCACTTTTCATGGGCAAGAGTGAGACACGACATAGGCCTTCTTGTTAAGGATGGAAGAGAAGAATTATTCGAAGGCAGTACCTTACCCTTACGGCATATTTTGTGTTTGATAAAGTATAGGAATGGTCGTGTAAGAATGGTCTCCAGTGTATGATTGCCTTGTTTTCAGTAAATCAACCAGCCATCCGAAAGGCAAAAAGGGCCTTAACCTAACAAAGTCACATTCGAGTTTGACGTCGAGATGTTCGTTTCATCTTCGAATGAAATGCAATAAACGAAAGGGTAGATTATATACGGTATCTAATTCAGTGAAAGTAGGCAATTTGAAGTTATTACTTGATTTCATACGTGCGCACAAAATGCGTTTAACACACATTCATGCATGTTTTTTAAGTGTTGCAAACTTTGTTTATTTACTGTTTTTGAAGGAAATGCTTCAAAATTTATTCCGTTCAAACATTTAATTTCTCCTCAATTACCATATCAGGACGCAAAAACCTGGGCCCCTGAAGAAAATTTGGGGAGGGGGTGGCTAGGCCCCCAGCCCCCCCCCCCTACCCCGTGGCTACGCCACTAAAAGAAAAACAGCAACTTGCTATGTGATCAGTAAATTATGAGATGTACCACAATCATTAAATGGAATGGGTTTGTATCTTATCGGGAAAAAGGTGGTACAACGTAATTGAGTACAAGCTTTTGTTCAATTGAGACTCTTGGCTGCATTAAAGAAGATGTTATCATTCAAGCATTCAAGATTGATTTTGAGGTCACCAGCAGTAAAAATGCGAAAACATCGAAAATGGCTTTTAAATGTGATATCTTCAGATAGGAGTGACCGATACTCTTTACATTTGGTATATTGAATTGTCATGTTGAGAGAAAGAAGCCAATTACTTTTGGTAGAGGTCAAAGGTCATTTGAGGTCACCAGCTGTTAAATTGCCAAAACTTCGAAAATGGCTTGAAAACACCATATCTCCAGATAAGAGTGACAGATACTCTTCATATTTGGTATATAGATTTGTCATGTTGAGGGAAAGAGTCCTATTGTTTTTGGTAGAGGTCAAAGGTCATTTTTCAGTAGTCCTATTGACAAACATTTTCTCTAGTAGGCTATATTTTCTTGTTTGATGAAATCTGCGAAAACAATTATTTCATGGTAGCCTAGACGAACTTTACAACCAATGGGCCCAAGTAGGCCTTGTAAATGAAATTCTCTATTAGTCTTACTTCAGTTTGAATTCATAGCCTTGACAAAACCTTTCCCTCGACTTGTAACAGCGGCTAGGATTACTGGTAAAAACGGAAGAGAGCTATCAGGTTTGTTCTCAATCCTATTTGCATATAGTTACTAAATGCTATCCAATATGGGCTAGGCCTAGCTGCCTGTAGGGAAAGGTGACTTTATTTGGTAGAATGTTGTTGAAACCGCAGCTTCCCCCAGTTGAAGGTAGTTAATAATGAATATTTCCGAATATGACTGAGCGAAAAAGTTACATCTACTGAAATATTATTTCACTTAATTTAGTAGCTGTGGGGCAGAACAAAAATACGCGCCATCGCTGACGGCTGATTCAAAATTTTCCAATTCAAACAAGCATTTGTGGCTCAATCCATAAACTAGGGTCCAATAGTGTGACATGAGGTCAAAATTTAAAAATCATTTTATCTGATTGAAATTTACACTCATGATAGAGTATTAACAGCAGTTATAAAAAATACGAATATTTTTGCATTGAGCGTTATGTTTGCATGAGGAGACTCATTCAAACATAAACTTGGCCAGTAAATTGATCAACATAACGGGGACACCAAAGCAGTCTTTAACCTTCTCCGACAAGAATGATGAAAATCTGAAATGGTTGAAAATTCCTATTTGAATGTGTATTACTACCCATTGTGACAAGAACGTGGCTTGAAAAAATACTCCAAAAATTAGAAAAGTCAGTTTCATTTTTCTCAAAAATTTTCAGTTGCCGAAATGTCTACACATTTACATATTGTTGTACAATATTGACTAATTTTTACCGATTAATGATGTTTAAGTATTCAAATTTTCCTCTTTGACACCCTAAGATTGTTAGACTTAACATTTGAAATCTTGTTTATTGTCCCTTCATGGACATACGCAATATTAGCAAGATATTACACTCCATTATATCTGCCGCGTGTAACAGGGACGCCAAGATTTGGTGTCCCCATTACACCTAACATTCAAAGTGCCAGTTTGATTTTTAAATGTTAAGTTGAGCTGGAAACTTTCAAATACAACAAAAACCACTGTTTGCAGTTACAGTATACTATATGATAGAATAATTAGATCCATTTTCATCAATTTTTTGTTTGCCTGTGGCGGACATAACGCTGACAGGAAGGGGGACACCAAAAAAATCAAATGTTCATTAGGAATGAATTCAAGATTCCCAAACCATGGGATTAACTTTCTGGTAATATCCTGGGACCAGGGGCGCAAATCCTCCGGGGGGGGGGGGGAAGAGCAAGGGGGCCTTCGCCCCCTCAAGTGAAAAAGTGGGGGGCCAAATCGTTATTTGGCCCCCAAAAAAGTTGAGTAGACTTAAAAATACGGTCACCATTTTTCGTTTTTTTTTTCGTTCGAAACAGTTTTTCTGAAGCTTCGGAAATGCAAGAACACAAGAGCTTCCAGGGGCTTTGCCCCTTGATTCCACCAGGGGCCCTTTCTCTGGTCCTTTGTCTCTGGTTTCGAAATGCCGCCTGCAAGTATTCAACGATCACAATTAGGTCATTGCACATTACACAGCAATGCAAAGTTTGCACTTTCATTTTACGGAGAGAAGTTGGGACCGGAGGGGGGGGGGGGGATTCACCGTGAGCAAGTAGCCCAAAATTCATAATTTCACTTGAAAATTCTGGAGATAATTTTAACAATTTGTTACTATTCCAAACAACGACATGCCAACAATTCCGGCCTTATAGCAATCTCATTGCATTAAACTCGTTGTTTTGTATGGAGAATTTGTAACCATTAGTATTTTTTTTCTTTGTTGAAAAACACATTTTTGTTCCAAGCGAATTGAGGTATTTAAAATATTAAAACAAAGGACAATAGTCTTTACCTTATCTGTATTTTCAAGTGAGACACAGGCTAGAAAAATTGTTTGAATAAAATGTTTGTTTACAACTGTATCGAGCGAAGGGTGGTGTAAGTAACCTTTTGTGCCAAAGCATTAAGCCTTAAACAAATATTTTCCTGTGGCGACATCAGTACACATTTCCCAGATTTACTGATTGTAAATACAACACTCTCAAAGCCATTTAAGGTTTTCTGGGCAGTAGATGCCTTCTCTAATTTCAGCTCAAGAAGTATTTAATAAGAAAAAACAAAACATTGAGATGACGTCTGACAGACTCCAGCTTACATCAATTGATCTAAAAAGTTTTCAACAATATGTATTTCAGTAGACTTTTCTTAATATTGAGGGCTTGAACCCGGGCTGTTCTTTTTAATAAAAAACACAGTTTCTTGGGCTTCTTTTTATTTACTTTAGAACAAATGCATTAGGGGTTAATAATAACCCACATTTTTTTTCTTTTTTTTTGGGGGGGGGGGGGTTCTTTAAGCTTTCGTTAACATGGTGAGTTCCCTCCCAAAATCAATTGTAATAGGCTAATTAAAAAATAAAAGAGGTTTCTTGAAGTTTGGTAGCAGTGTCCATTTACCCCTCTTTTACATGTAAAATGTTTATCCCTCAGTGGATATTAAATATGTAATTATCTCAAGTCATCATACTAGTTTTAATTAAAACAATATGACTTAACTCTAAAAATGTGTTTAGCAATTAAACATTTACTTTTCCTCTACTTTGTAAGCAATTGTAAATTCAAAGTATGTTTAGCGGTTAAACACTAAATTTTTCATATTTAAACGTGTTTAAAAACGAGTTTTTAGTCACTGAACACGCGTGTTTAGCACGTATTCACAAAGCGCAAACAAAAGTATGTAGAAAATCATTTAATTCTTAAACTTCTTTTTAGAGTGTACCGAGTTTTTTTTTTCTTGGTCAAGAAACGATTGATATATAACACAGTGGAATTGATTTAAAATAAAAAAATAAAGAAAACGCAGTGAAAAACTTTAATAATTTTTTCTTTATTTATCTTTAAAACTATTCATCTCAAAACTATGACAATATTCGCTTAAAATATCATTTTATTAGAGATCTTTTCCTTATTTCTTAATGTTTGCAAGCTCACCTAGTTGTGTTATACTTATTGTATCACACTGTACATTCCCGGCAAAATCTAAATTTATTTTTTTACTAAATTTTATCATTTTCTGAGTACGTTAATATTTGAAAATAATTATCGTTCTAAATGTCTCTCCAATCTACACGCCCAACACGATATCTTATTTCATCATTTTCTCTAAATTCTTTACTCAAATTCACTAAAGATTTGTGGTATATTTCTCCTTTCAATCCAATCCTCTGTTTTATTTTACTTTACAGATTTCCATTTCATATGTGTATCTGTTTAACTGCTACAGTACAGTGGACCTGCGTGGTGGGAATCATCTCCAGTTAAAATCCAATCTCTCTATACCAGTCCTCACTACACTCAAGGAGCTAGTGATAAACACTGGAGATGGAGGCAGAGAAATAACTTCAGAAGAATTTACAGGCATCTTACAGTATTCATCAAAGTGTCTGGCGTTGAAGGAACTGAGGTAAGTACCCTGATAGCAAGCCGATGGCGGTCCGATGGCGGGCCGGCGGTGGCACCGTCGGCGGGCCAACGACGGCAACCGCCGGTGGGCCGACGTAGATTTGTCCATCGGTCCGACGGCGGCCCGCCGGCGGTTACCGCCTGTTGCCCACCGGTGGCCCGGCAGAGGGCCAACCGCGGGAAACCGGGTCGGTAAAGCAGCGGCCCGACGTCGGTTGTCACCTATCTACCGCAGTCGGACCGACCGTGGGCCAACCACGGCGTTACAGCCGGTTAAACGGTGGCCCACCCGCGGCAAATGGCGGCTATATGAGGTATTATACGCGTACTTCGGGTATCGGTTTTGGTAATTAAAATTACATTTCTGGCGGGTCTTTCAGAAATGTTTTTATTATCACTTCTATGAATTGAAAGACGTGAGGATGGGGTAGGATTCCTAAGTATAAAGCGTCCTGACTTTCTTTGAGATACTTTGCTTTTTTTAAATGGTATAATCTTTAAATGTTTAGATGGAAATCTAATAGATGAAAACAGAAGTATTAACACCTTCACTGAGTTTCTGTTCGAGTACAAAGGTTAATGTTTCAGGATGGAAAACGTTGTTTTAGAAGATTGCCATTTTAGACTTACAATGATTGTATAAAAAATTCCTAGCCAACAACACAACTTGAATCATTAAAAAACAAGAACGAAATATGACTTCATATTTCAAACATACAGAGGAAACTTTATTTGAGTTTACCCCATTTCCAAACGTCTTACAGAAAGATAAGATGAAATTATGAAATCAGGAACTATTATTTCGTAAATTGTGTCTGACACTCCTTGCCAGTGTTTCTACCCCTTGCCTCCCATGACAGATATAAATATGAAGAAATGAAGCTATGTTAATGTTTCCCGCAAGTTAACTTGACTTAGCACATTTAAAGCCTGTATCAAATATCAACAAAGGCTTATAAAAACACTAGGCTGATTTTGTTAGGTACAGTATGTTATCCTTCTTTTGATAGCTCGATAAAAGTGTCCCCCAGCAGTTTTAAAGCGAAAATGCTAGCAACTGTCACAAAAACATGATTTTGTTTTTAACATCCTGATTGGGGAAGTACCCTTTAGAATTTGTTGACCTTGAATATCTTTTGTTGCAAATTGTTTATTTCACGCATTAAAACTACTTTGTCAGCCATTAATATTCGAATTTCCTCTAACAGGTTTGATACAGAAATCATACTTTGCAAAATACGTAGCATCCATTTTCAAACTTTGATTGAGCTAACTACTTGACTCTTTCTTGAGTGGACCCACCATTTTCTGTCACACGATCAATCAACACCTAACTCCCATTCAAACGAACCACTCTCCGTTTGCATAAAACATGTGAAGGACATTGAATGGGGGTGAAGGGAATTTTATGGATACACTACATGTATCTCTCCCTGTTTTGAGAAATGCACACTTCTTTAATTCCCCACTTAGTGTGACACGAAAGCCTGGGCCCAAGACAGTGGAAACCTATGTTGTTGTAGAGAATAACAATTTATTTCAAAGCAATAACAAACAAATCAGAAAAGTGCTTAGTTCCCCCATTGCAAGTCAAAACAAATTGTTTACTTTACAAGAATATCAATATTTTAATAATGAGCGACAACTCTGACAAACTCATTTTCACTTTCGCAGAAACCTCTGCAATTAAGGAAAAGGAAGTCACATGTTCAAGGTTAAATTTTTCATGCTATCATAGGACTGACGGAATTAGCTAGTGGCCAAAAGGCTGTGAACGTTTAATTTTTAGCAACAACTTAAGCTTCTTACCCTTCAAAATGACATAATGTATAAGTCAAGTGGACTTTGCGTCCTTCCAAAAAATACCACCATACCACTCATAACAAAAAATCTTCTCTTTGTCATGGGCCCCTTTAAATAAGAAGAAATGTACCCTTAAAGATTAACTAGCAGTAATTTTTCCTTGTGATTTTGTCTTATTTCTAGCCCTGGCCGATGAAATTAGTCATTATACGAAAGTTTTCAATTTAGTCAGCAAACATTCATATCTCTACAAAGCCTTGCAATATGAGTCACATTTATAATCTTAATGAAGTTAAAAAAAAATAGCAGCACAGAGCGCAATAAAACAAAATATTGGAACAACAAACACACACACAGAAGCTTCTCCTTACCATGTATCATATGATTAAGGAAAAAGGGGTATAAAGCAAAGCACCTTCCATTTGACATTTTCTTCAACACAATATGTAAAACAAAACGTGGTGGACATAGAACTGTTCCCTGGCACAATTATCCATGATGAGGTGGCGATTTCAGTGCAGCATCCCAATAGTCACCATTTCTTACAACTTCTATAAATCAATTGTGATCTGACTAAAATTTCACCACAAGACGCAAGAATGGACACTGTTCAGTTACTGTTTTCAAATTTCAAAAGGTTTCCTTTAACTTCAGATTGCGGTACAACAAATTTTCTTTGCCTAGCGTGATAAAATAAAGGAAATCTCCATGAAATCCAGTTAAGTTGAGATACCTGATGGTGTTATATCCTTCTGGGATCTGTGTTTTATTATTACAGACTAGTAACCAATGCATTAAACCTTGCATCATTTAACGTTTGAAATTATTTAACTTTACTAAGTTGTCCTAGAGTTTTCCTTTCTGATTTTACCGGTTGAGTGAGGCTGATGCTGAAATGAAAATGGTGACAAAGATGAAAAAGGGGTTAATTATACAGTGCCACAGGTGAAAGTTATGGTGAACAACTAAAAGTTTGATAGTAGATCAATCATGTATAACATTCTGATCACCATGCAGTTTATGTATGTGGTTCTTCAGCCAACTTAGCCTGCTTGATTATGTATGTGGTTCTTCAGCCAGCTTAGCCTGCTTGACAGTTATGAGCATGCAGTAAATTCCAAGTCATTCCCTTCTATAGTTATGCTCTGATCCATATAATATGCCCAAGGTTTATTTTTTCACATCACCCTAGGAATGAATTACAAATCTGGCGTCAGCAGGGATCTTTTGCTATTCATGTCTCCTTGCTTTCATTCTTGATCACCTGCAAATTACAGCAAACAATGGTGTCAATTTTCCATGACTTTGCCTGTGCCTTATTTTGAAGTGCATTAAACATAATATGTGATGTAATCAAAATTCCTGATGTTACATAAAAAGTAAAGTTTAAAATACTTTGTCTTGTGGAGCTGCAGCCAAATTTCAGTTTGCATATATTATGTATCATATGATACGTCATAAAGGAAAGTCTTGTAAATAAAACAACTGACATTCTGACATTCATTTACTAGGCCCCTTTTAATTTAGCAATATATGTAAGGGTAGGGATGCACCAGATGCAATGGTTGCCATTCCAGGTGAACTGCCAGATTAGGCCTGGAAAAAAATCCAGTCAAATAAAATTAAGCTGGAGTTTTGCCTATTAATTTGACAAACACAGAAATACTGCACTACCGTATACTACAGGCAAGTGCAACGGGAAAGGAAGGGCAAAAAATGGGGTGGGGGTGTTGTTGAAAAAACGATGGTTGAGGCTGAAATTATAATGGTGTTGTAGTAGATAGCAATACATTGTGCGCTTTGTATGATTTTGAGGTTTTTTACTAGAATGGTGCATATCGAGAGAAAATTCATTGACATAGTGAGATGAGCTACTTACAGTAAAGTCAGATGCTGCAAAGTTCTCTCAAACAATATGAACCCATTCCACAATCACATTGACAGTGACTGTAAATTGAAACACCCTAAAGACTGTGATGCAGATGATCTGTGCATATTTTCAAAAAGTTATTGGCATAGATTGTGAATAAACTATGATGCTAACCACTTCAAAAGCAACAGTTAAGTATTCATAAATAATGGTGTTTTCCATTGCACTTGAAAAAATCTGCTGGATGTTTGCACAAAGGTCCATCCATAAGCAATCAGCTGGGTACATAATTTATTAATTTTACAGTAATTAAATTTGAGGGAATAAGATTTGTCCAATGTCAAACAGCAGGCAAGAAAAGTCATCATAAAGTCAAAGTATTGCATTCAATACGCTCTTAAATTATGGTACAGTACTTACAGAGCTCTGTAAACTTTGAATTGCACTACGAGTTGCAAAGCTGCGGCTGTCAGTCACATTAGTCCTGAAGCCCAGATGGCCTTTAATTCAGTTTGGTTTGTAGTAGGCCTATGACATTATTGAAGAGACTGAACGGGTTTTAATATTCAATTGTGTTCATGCAGGTAAGATGATTCCATGCATTTACGTCCCTGAAATTAAATTACAGTTTCTCTGTTAATACAAAAGGAATGTCACAACCTTTATTTCATTACAAACTTGAAGTAAAAGTTAGGTCATACTCCTTGGCATAGGCTACGTTAGGCCCAAATAATGCAGCACCATCGTCTTAAAACTCCAAGGAAGCATAACACTTCAAAAACTGCCCTTTGCCTGACTTCTTACACTTTCCAGGTTATGCTGTAGGCCTAGGCCTATGCAAGTTGCAAGGCCTAACTTTGCTGCTAGCTTGAAAAGCAAAGGCAAAGGAAGTCCAATGAAATGTCCTAAAATCCTCATTATCCAAAGCAAAGCATAAAACCAAATTGTTCTGCAGCTTGGCCTCGGCCTAGGCTAGCCTACTCATGTAAATATAGGCCTGAGACTAGGCTAGGTCTAACTCTAAGCTACATAGCCTACAGTCAAGGAGTAGGACTTCATTTGTGTCAATATTTATAATGGGCTAGGCCTGCATCAAAGGGCCTAACGTTATGCATGCTGCAGTTTTACCTTTACAAACTGCGCAGATTGCTGTTGAAATAGCCTAACGTTAGGCCTAACTTTAATTGTTTCCTCACAGTCTGGCTCAAGTCATACTAAGCAAGCCATGATCAGTAACGTTTAATAGTTAAGTTACTTCTAACGAAAGGATAACTCTTTCCATGCTAGGCCTAGGCTAGGCTGTACATGATTCATGAACACGAACAACAGCACCGACTGAGCCGATAACGTTAGGCTCTACGTAACGTAGGCCTTCACGTTGGCCTAGCCTATTCATGTTAGGCCTAGGCTCTGCTCAGTGATGGTTCTGGCTGACGGCTAGACTGAGTAAACAAAGTCGTAGGCCTAAATTCTTAACAAGTTCGATGAATTTCTTGCAAAGATTTCCATTGACAATCCAGACATTGTTGGAGTTACTGAATCATGGCTCCATAGTGAGGTAAGCAACTCTGAAATTCAGGTTCCCGGGTACAAAATTTTCAGGCAAGATAGGATTGATACTGTCGGCGGTAGGGGTGGAGGGGTTTTATTGTTTGTCAAGGATAGTTTAAATTGGGTTGAAGTCACAACCAAGTTTTCCTGTGGGTTCTCTAACTGCTTGTGGTGTGAACTTAGCTGTAGCAATGATTATGGCACCCCCTTGCTTGTCGGTATTGTTTACCGTTCACCAAATTCTTGCGTTGAGAATAATCAGAGTTTGTTCCAAATTTTTAGGAAAATTTCATCCAAAAAGGCTGTTGTGTTTGGGGATTTTAACTTTCCAGATATTGATTGGCATTCCTGTACTAGTGGGTTACATGGGAGGGATTTTCTTGAGGTTGTGACTGATGGTTTCTTTACCCAGCATGTTCTGTTTCCCACTCGTGAGGATAATTGCCTTGATTTGGTGTTAAGTACAGATGAGAACATGGTTAGAAATGTAGCTAATGGTGGTAAGATTGGGTCCAGTGACCATGACCTTATTTGTTTTAATTTACATTGTTTCAGCAATCATGCTAGTAGTGACAAACGAATTCTAGATTTCAGCAAGGCTAACTTTACTCGTGCTAAGGAGCTTTTAACCATAGACTGGGCGGCCCGTTTGTCTCACTTAGGCCCTGCTGAGGCATGGAGTGTTTTCCGGGATGTTGTTTCTGACACAACAAAGTTGTGTATCCTACTTAAGAAAGCTGCGGTAAAAAATAGGCCAATTTGGATTTCTAGAGAAGTTCTTAGAGCAACTAGGAAGAAACGTAAGTGTTGGCGTCGCTATAGGGCAAGTAAAAGTCCAGAAAACTTAGCAGCTTACAAGAAGCAGGAAGTCTTAGTTAAAAATTTGGTAAATGGAACTAAAACTAGGTTTGAAAAGCAGTTGGCCAAGGAGGTTAAGATAAACCCCAAAACTTTTCATGCCTATGTGAGGTCTAAGCAGAAGCTTAAGGAGGGTGTGGGGCCTCTCAAAGGTGATGATAATACTTTGGTTAGTGACCATCAGGATATGGCTAATTTGTTAAATGACTATTTTGTATCTGTTTTTACTGAGGAATCATCTTTGTTGGGGACTTGTAAGGGTTCTGATGTCTCTTCTTCAATCAGTTATGTCATTTTCTCAGAGGAACAAGTTTGTAAAAAGTTAAAGAGTTTGAAAGCTAGTAAGGCCCCTGGGCCTGATGGGGTCCACCCAGCCATTTTACGTGAATGCTCTGAGATTTTGTCAGTTCCTCTTTCCATCATTTTTCAGAAGTGTCTGGATTCGAGTTTTGTTCCTACTGACTGGCGGGTAGCAAATGTTACTCCAATTTTTAAGAAGGGGGATCGAAGTAATCCTTGCAATTACAGGCCTGTCAGTTTAACCAGTGTTGTGCGCAAAGTTCTGGAATCTTTGATTAAGGATAGTTTACTTAAGTATCTTTTAGATAATGAGTTACTTAATCTGTCACAGCATGGTTTCCTGCCAAGCAGATCTTGTGTTACTAACTTACTGAGCTTTCTTGAAGATGTCTCTTCATCTCTTGATTCTGGGTATGGCGTTGATGTCATTTACCTTGACTTTTCAAAGGCTTTTGATAAAGTTCCATTAGGTAGGCTAATGGTTAAACTGCATAGGTTAGGGGTTCAGGGCAATTGTGCTGATTGGATAAATTCGTAGCTTCATGGTAGATCTCAGAGAGTTGCTGTCAATGGTAACTTCTACTCTTGGAAAGAAGTCACAAGTGGAGTACCGCAGGGTTTTGTCCTTGGCCCACTTCTTTTCTTAATTTTCATCAATGATATTGATAGTTCTCTTACATCTCGTATAAGTAAGTTTGCAGATGATACTAAGCTTTATAGGAAGATTAGCATTTTGGATGATGCCTTACTGCTGCAGAAAGATCTGGATAGGTTATTTTCTTGGTCTCAGACCTGGCTAATGTCTTTTAATGCAGATAAGTGTAAGGTCCTTCATTTTGGTCCCAAAAGTTTTAGTTATGATTATAACATGAATGGTTGTGTTTTAAGTAATGTCACCTCTGAGAAAGATCTGGGTGTTGTAATTACTGGGGATTTAAAGTCATCAAGGCAGTGTGCAGCCACTGCTGTAAAGGCTAATAGAGTGCTTGGATTGATCAAGAGGAATTTCATCAATTTTAGTAAGGATATTGTGCTTAATTTGTATAAGCAGTTGGTAAGACCCCATCTTGACTATGCAGCTCAGGCATGGAGTCCCTTCTATGAAAAGGACAAGTTTCTTTTAGAGCAGGTTCAGAGGAGAGCCACTCGCCTCATTCCTGAGGTGAGAAATTTGCCTTATCATGCTAGGCTTAAACATCTTGGGCTTACCACCTTGGAGCTGAGAAGGATCAGGGGAGACATGCTCCAGGTTTTCAAGTTCCTTTGTGAAAGGAATCCCCTTCTGACTCGTAGTTATTTAAGGGTTCAAGGTAATTCTCGGGTGCGTGGGCATTGTAAAAAGCTTGAAAAGCCTTTTGCAAGGCTTGACATTAGGAAGTTTAGTTTCTCACATAGAGTTGTCAACGAGTGGAATTGTCTACCAGATTGGGTAGTTAACTCCCCCTCAGTTCACTGCTTTAAGGTTAACATTGACAGGTTTTTCCATGGCTGTGGTAGAATCTGATTGTTTGGGGCTGTTGTCAATCTTTGGTGGTTTGACTTTTGATTAGGGCTTGGACTTCAGGGCATCTTATGGGGCCTTGGCCCTCCTTTGCCCTTCAACCTGTTATGTTATGTTAAATTCACTGAAATAAACTGTTAAAAATTAGGCACAATAAGTATAATTTTTTAACACCCATTTGGAAACAAAACGTAGATTACCTTGCAGAAAGCTTTCGGCTGCCGTGTACTCAGACTAAGATGAATCGAGACAAGTATTATCCAAATAATTTACGACACCAAAATGTCAACAGGCCTGTGTCGAGTCGATGTTATTCAGCGTATGCGTACTAAGATACTACACATACTATATACAAGATAATGTATGTTTATAGTGCAGATACGCACGCACGTTGTAGGTACGTACGTAGGTGCGCGCTTGCATCGTACGTACGTACACTGGCACACTGCGCTAGTTACGTGTGCAAAGGTGTAGCGTCTATCCCAACACAATCTTAGTGAAAAACGGTCGTCTGCTTACGCATAGACTGTACGTACGTTAAATTAAGGTAGCCCAGCCTGCGCGCCCAGACCTGCTGCACGGTGTTGGCATTTAGCCAAATCTAGCAGCCTTGCATATCCAGGGTAGCTTTGTCTGATGGTGCGTCAATTGCCATGTATGATGTAGTGTTTAATGTAAAAAATATGTCTTTAATAAAACTTGATGGGAGGCCGTAGTGCTGAAGAGACAATTAGTTTTGCCTGGTCTCAAAAATCGGGAATAAAATTAAAATATATTAGAGAATTATAAAGGCGCTTCCACACAAAAAGCGTTTCGAGGGATGGCGACTCGAGCGTTCAATGCTCGGGCGTTTGGACGCTCGCTGGTGCTTTCACACCGCAAGCGAATACAAACGAATTCACCCGGCACTATCTCAAGAAGTATAATGAACCACATGGCCCCTCCTCCTCCCGCTTTCACTATGCTGTCGAGTGGACTTAACGGAGACAGGAAAGATAAACAAGAAAAAATACTTTAACAAAATTCTG
Organism: Holothuria scabra; assembly: GCA_037179385.1. Taxonomy (NCBI): domain Eukaryota; kingdom Metazoa; phylum Echinodermata; class Holothuroidea; order Aspidochirotida; family Holothuriidae; genus Holothuria; species Holothuria scabra. Next base: position 12,875,395 of record CM074179.1, read on the forward strand.
GGAAAATCCAGAATGTCTGGTGGTGGTTGACGTCTACCAGCCTGAAGACGACCTATGTAAGCTTAAGCCTTTACGTGCCTACATGTTCACATCCTACAAACGACTCAGAAATAAATTTGAACGTAAAGTAGGATACATATTCATGTATTTTTTACCTGTTATATCGCTCATCAGACAACTCTTCCAGATTTTTCGCTCTAATATCATTAACGGAGAAGTGTGGGTGGCTTTTTCTTCACAATGCCTCCTTTTAAGCCAGTGGCGTACAAAGGGGTTGGGGACATTGGGCCACCCCCTTCAGCAGTGCCAACAATTTTTCCAAAAAATACATAGCCATACTTTAGTAACAATAGAGCTATAATTCTATGAATGGGGGGGGGGGTAACATGCGGTATATTGAGTGATCGCCGGCGTGGGGGGGGGGGGGGATTTAAGGGGAGAGGTTCCCCTCTTCTTTGAAATTTTTTGGGATGTCTTCACATGCGATCTGGTGCTACGTTTTTTACAAAATTTGCAGAGGCCTACTTTAGGGATTAAAACAAAAAAGGAATTTGATTGCCCATTCCCTTCCCCTTTGAACATTCTTTTTTAAAAATAGTTGTCCTTAGATGCAATCGAGTGCCACATTAGCCTGGAACCTTTTTGAAGTGCAATTTAGAAGTGCGGGGGAAAATCGCGTGATTAATCTGAAATATTCCTCTGTAATCCTCTGCTTTCTCCCATCAGCGAGCAGGAAGATTGTTTGCTTCTGCCACTGCATGGCTTCCTAGAGGGTCCTTGTTTGGTACTCAGCATAAGCAATGGAGTGGAGAAAACAACAGAGCTATAATTCTATGAATGGGTGGGGGAGGGGGGGTAAGATGCGGTATATTGAGTGATCACCGGCGTGGGGGGCGGGATTTAAGGGGAGGGGTTCCCCTCTTCTTTGAAAATTTTTGGGGTGTTTTCACATGTGATCTGGTGCTACTTTTTTACAAAATTTGCAACTTAAGACCTATTTTAGGAACTAAAACAAAAAGGTATTTGATTGCACATCCTCTTCCCCTTTGAACACTCTTTTTAAAATTAATTGTCCTTAGATGCAATCGAGTGCCACATTAGCCTGGTACCTTTTTGAAGTAAAATTGGGAGTGTAACAAAATTTGCATATTTTTAGGGACTGAAAATACAATTGACATCAGTCCGGAGGGGGGCATAGAGAGACAATCCATCCCCTTTGAATGTTTTTGAGAAATAAGATGTTCTAACATATGCCAGGTGGTGCCACATATGCTACCTACCTTTTGAAGTAAAATTTGAACTAAATTACGTATAATTAAGGTCTAAAAAATTGGCGTTTGTGAGGCGAATGGACATGGCCCAATGACACACCCTCCTCCCTCCGCACAGCTAAAAGAAGAGAAACGGATCGAAGTGGGAAGAAGTTATTATTTTTCGGAAAAATTGCAGTCACCCCCTACTTGAATTTTTGTAGTAGACTATCCTGTCTCATTAATGGCTCTTGTGAATCATTTGACAATATTTTTTGTATTTGAAATTTAGCTTCTTGATATATGCAATTTTAATTATTAATTAATAGCGTGGAGGATATACTACTAGGGTTGTTGGATAGCTAATGATTGAACTAAGTTCGAGGTGGCAGCCTTTGGCCTTTTTTTTTGCAATCAGGGGAGGGAATGATTTTACAGAGGAGCACCAATTTAATGTGGGCCAGCCCCCCCCCCCCCCTAATCTAGCTAAGTTACATCGGAGTTACAACCCAAGTTAAGATACTAAAAGATGTTAGGAGGTCCATCTACAGGAAGCACACATCGTCTCAATACTTTCAGTGCTTTGCCAACTAACAGCCACCGTTGGACCGCGGGCGGTATGCGGCCATGTACCCGCCGGTGACTTGCCGACTCTTCACCGGCGTTGGACCGCCGGCGGCATGCCGCCACAATCCCACCGGCGGCATGCCGACTTTTCACCGGCGTCGGACCGTCGGCGGCATGCCACCATTATCCCGCCGGCGGCATGCCACCTTTTCGCCGTCGTCGGGCCACTGGCGGTAAACCAGCGGCTTGCCGCTGCCGCCGTGCCGCTGTTTAGCCGACGGCGGCCCGACGGCAGCTTGCTATGTGGGTATTGTAAGTAAAATGTTAGTAATATAAATGAGACTGTAAGGAATAAACTGGAGTAATGGTTAAATACGTCATTAACACGTTATTTTAGCGGGACTGACGGTTCGGCAGGAAAGTTTTAGACAGTGTACAAAAATGATATTTTATGCTACCTGCAAATCGTACTGTAAAACCTATATAGGTAGTTTGTTTCAGACAGGCCTGTATAAATAATTACAAATTAAAATTTTGGGTGGAGCTTTATGTAAAACGTAAACATGATAAAAATATGAAAATCGAGACGTTAATTTTTAAATGTTATCAATTTAGTTTAAAAGTAGGGTAGGAGAAAGATGATTCATTAAACACTTTTGTACAAGAGTGTAAATTTGTATCTGGAATTTGAATTAAAATGTAAAGAACTCAATCTGAGATTCTTCTTAGGCAAAAAACAAAGCCTGTATAGGGTTTAAAACATTGACAAAGTCGATGAAATTATTACATGAATGCTTAAATCAGTTTATCAGGATGGCTTATATAAAAAAGATTATAATTAAGGGACAACTTTCAATTTAAAAAAACGGCCTTCTCAAAGTAGAGTATTTACTGAAACAAATAAACAATTACATCAAAATGGTGCATCACTGAAATAAATCATTACATTGGATAAAAACTCTTTTCAGGCTGAATTTTATAAAATAAATAAATGTCAAATAAAAAAAGATTAACAGAAACCAAAGTTTTAACATTGTTTTTCCCTTTCCTTAGACAGTTTACAAAAATAATATTTATTGCTAAAACATCCAGTGCCACAGTTTATACATGTAGTTTGCTTGGGCTTGATGTATGCCGTATAAAATAATCATTATTAAACATTAAAGTAGAATGTAGTTTTTGTGAAACAGATGTTATATTTTAATAGAGCAACGTTTAATTTTCTATTTTTCGAATTAATAAAAAACTAGGAAAGGTGTAGTATTATGAATTCTATACTTTTGTAAAAGGGTAAATGAATATTTGAGATTTTCATTTAATATAGCTTTCGTTAACCAACTTGGATAGATATGTAAAGGGCAAACAGAACGGCTTGTATAGAGTATCAATAATTGATGTTTTTTCAGCTTTTACATTTATAACTTATTACTCTACTTTACAATGGTCAATACCAGGGATAAAGAACAAGGGAAACCTTGGAAAAATGAAAAAAAAATGTCTCTTCTAAATTGACAACATGTATTTATTTGGGAATTTTACAACAACATCCACCAAATGTAAATATAATATACACAAAGCTGGTACCTAAGTGAGGTAAATTATTAAATTTCAAAACAGTTTTTTTGGCTCCAGTTTTAAGTTTATAAAAGTAAATAAAGAATTGGAAAAAGAATTCTTTAACCGAAATAAGCAAGGAGACTGAAAATTTATTCCAATGGCAAAACTACTTTTTAAACATAATTTATAACTTGAAGATTGTAATCTTTCAGTTATTTTACCTAGAAAAAGTCTCTTCTAACCAAGCAATTTACAGATTACACTCAAATGGATTTACAAGCTTGTCACAAGACAGCTTTAATGTGTGAAGGAAATGAAATTTTAACTTAAATTAGAGACAACGTATCATAATAACACCTTCAGTCAGTAACATGCATGTTATGGGCAGAAAAATATTTTTTGCTTTGTGCTGCTCAACTATTTAATTTATAATTTGATAAAATTATACGATTCTAGTAGTTTTACACCAATCTCATGACAAAAAAGATACGAACATCAAGCATGCAATCAATCTTTCCCGTGTACAGACAAAACATGTCAAACTTTATCCTTACATATCAAAATATTGCACAGAAATGATCCTCAATAACTGTAATCATAATATATGTCATCCATTTTATATTGAAATCTTAGTTTTACTTAAGCTAATATACAATTGTGCTGATATTAATTTATTGAACTAATTTATTGTTTTTCATCATTTTTCTAGTATTATTATGATATTTTTTTAACTTCAAGAGAATTATACTTTAATATAAAGGTCGAACCATCATTACTATAAATGTTAAGGATTACGTGTGTTAAATACGGTAAGTCTTCTGAGTCCTGAAAACTTAGACTGAATTTCAATTATATTTGTCGAAGCTATTTAAAACATCCCCCATAGTTTCACACATTTGCCAAGCAATAAAATTGTCTTTCTTCCAAGTTTACCAACAAAGCAGGTCAAATTATTCCTACTTTTTCGAAATACTGTGCATAAAAATTTTAGTACTTCTAATTATGCCTGTCAGAGGCTAGATTACTGCAGTACATAGTAACACATGTACTTTAGTATATACACACTGTTTACAGAACAAGACACTGAACTTTAAATGACCTTTATAAAAGAAACAACTGTCAATATATACAACTAATAAGAAAGAGAAAGTATTTACATAACAATAGATCAACAGCCGGGTGTATAAACAACATCTATGACATGACAACAATATAAAAGTTTGATAATAAGGAACACGTCGTTGGTCTTTCAATTGATAGGTTATGATATACAACAGTGTGAATTCGTCAATATTCTCACTTACTGTAAAATAAAGCGAAATCATGTTGTATATATAACTATATACACTACTCGTAAAGGGAAAGAATTATACAATTGAATTAGTCTTTTTACTAAGATGATAAAAATTTTATACGGAGACGACAAGATTAATTTATTTTCCGGCAATGCTTTCGTTTATTTCCATGTAAGCTAGCATTAAGTTAAACGCAAAACTACATTTTCTTTTATATTATAAATATTCCTGTATAAATGAATAATCTACTGTATCTTTCACTGTGTCATCTTTCTTCTATCAGGTTCTGGAACAGTCTGCTGCCACCATCCGTCCAGGCTGAGTCTATTTCTGTTCTTAGATCAAGAAACGTTAAAGGTAACATATATAGTCCATTAAACTGTGTCATGAAAATAAATTAAATGTAAGTTAAATTATCACAGGAATGGTCACTGCTGTGTCGTGAATAGCAGATGGATTCTCAACAGTACAAATAATCCTCTAGCTTGGTTATCTTGCTCCCTTTTGTGTTTTTATTTTTCTTCTTCTTCTCTCTCTTCTTTCCTCCCTTTCTTTCCCTCTTCTGCCCCTCTTTCCATGGGCGTCCGCAGAAGAAAAGTCGGGGGGGGGGGGGGGGGGGAATTTCTAGGGGGGGACAAACCCTCCAAATCACCATGAATTGACACAAAGCATGTGAAAATTTCAGCCCATACCTGCGGACGCCCATGCCCCTTTCCATCTGCTATGCTTAGTTTGTTTATGTTTACTGTGTATTATGTTTGTTAGTGTTATAAGTTGGGTCACTAGCTTAGATAACAGGTCTTTTCTGTTTTCTAGTGTCCTTCATATGTTTGCTTTCATATATTTTTGTTTCAACTTGTTATTTGTGTTATATGCATTACTTACTGTCTTGATTAATAATGAATTCATGCTCATTATGAATTATTTATTAAACAGTATATATTTGTTTGTTTATAACAGGAGTGGCAGGTTTACAGTATTATTAAATTATGGAATGTTACAATACGGCGCATAATATACTGTCAAGAAAGGGTTGGAATTGAATAGAGTGTAGATTAAGTAAATGCTGTGTGATACATGACACTGTATGTGTCTTAAGACTTATAATACTTGACCCTCATTTTTATTTTCCATACATTACAACCCAACATATTTTACTCAAATAACAGGTTAGGTCAAGGTTAATAAAGAATGTAGTACGGTATGCAATAAAAAGTCGTGTTAGTATTTAAACAATTATTTCGCCTACTTTACAAACAGGTTGAAATTCTAAATATGTTTTGATTACAAGTAAATAATTAGCAACTTAACATGTTTTAAAGCGAAATGTTTAGGGAATCAGACAATTGTAAAGACGCGTTTAAAAAGAGGGGCAAAAGTGTTTAGAAAAACGTTTACGTCCTAAACACCTTTTTCGAGTGTGTTGTCTGTAGTAAGTAGCTTTCTTCAATAGTGTTTTTTTTATTTAATTAACCACACTTTTAACCATTTTTTCACACTCGATATATTTTCTTTCCGTGTCTATCCAAGTTTAAATGTGATAGCGAAGCAGGGAAATATCACATGTGACCATATTTTGTTTAAATTTATTTGATATGGCTTCAGTCAATGTGAGCAAGAATGCTTTATATGAGTGTTGAGATATTTTAAAAAACTTACCACACGTAACAAACGGTTTGTACTGGTATACAGATTTATATAACCCGACAGGTTATTTAACCGATGGCTAAAATGGGACGTTCAATATTTTGTAATACTAGATATGTGGGGGTTACAAGTAAAAAGAGGGCAGTGATTCATTATGCAACTGAATCATAACTGAACAAAAAATCTTTCAGTTGTGTCGATAATGCAGTGTACATGTATTGGTCGTAATATTTTATTATAAACTTAGTCTCTGACCTAGATGACATTTATTCTGTTATTCTGTCACAGGAAATCCCCCCTCCCCGGGGTCACCTCGCCACTTTATGTTTCACTTCTTGATCAAAACTCGAAATAACAAACTTCCGTGTGAAGTCGCGATGGAAGTATACTTGATTGTAAATTCGGGACATTTGCGAGGCTTGTTATTCATTACTTGTCTTTGGATGAAACTAATTAGCTTCAACTGAAAAAGGCTGCCCCTGCGTTTATGACCCTGTACTTATTTTAAATGAATAATTGTGTCTTGTTTCCTGTTTATTGCAGTCACCTGGTATCTTTTCGGTAATATTTATCAACTGAATCTACAGTCCTGTCGCTGGGAGGTTAGTGGCATTACTTTACAAACCCTCTAACACTAATTTGTGTAGTTGACGTTTAAACATGATCATGTAAATATAAGTCCCATAAGAAGTGACGTACGGAGGATTTCCCTGTTCAGGGGGCTATGTAGTATGCTGAGAGAACCCAAGCTTGGGATACGGGTATCTCCCTCCTCTTTGAATTTTTGAAAAAGTGGATGTCCTAGTATGCCATCTGTTGCTATGTATGCATCCTTTTAAAAAGTAAAATTTGGAGTTTTAAAAATGTTCGTATTTTTCTGAACTAAAAAAATTCAAAGAACAAAAACAATGGCATCACTAAGGGGCCTTAAAGACACAATGCCGTTCCTTTAAAAAAATTGGAGAAATTGGGGGCCCCTACATGCAATCTGGTGCCACATATATCACCTTTTAAAGTGAAATTTACGTTGCCTAACTACGTCTAAAGGATAAAAACAAACAAGTGGCATCCGTGAGGAGGGAGGGGGGGACTACCAATTGCAACCCCCCCCCAACCATGCCACTGCCCATAGGGATGTCTTTAAGATTATAACTAATGTAAGCGCTAGAACAATATGAATGGATGAAGACAGAATTATTTTTCAGAGACTTAGAATCAAGTTTTTCAAGAAAACAAAAATGCATTCAGAGAATCTTTCTCCAGCATGATTTTAACAGTAGTCTGATAACCACGAAGTTCTTAATATTTTGATGGGACTTAAAACCTGGCTGTAAGTTGAAAAACGGGCACATACTCATCTAGGAATGATTCTTACATTTTTTGCCTTAACAAAAACGTCCAGTATACACTTTTAATTTGTAACATTAAAAATGAAAACATTATTTGATCGGCCTCAAGTTCAGTATCTGTTATAAGTTCAATACTCCTCTGGTATCATTGTTTAAAGGCTCAGTTCTCTCATCCCAAACAGTACCAATTCTCCTAACTTTCTTTCTTAAGCCCCTCCCACAATTGTCTGAAATTCATCCTCATCCAGATACAATCTCAGTTTATTGCTTCAAGGCGAGTATAGAAAAACTCAATTTATACAATCAAACCATTCTCAGTACCATTCATGCTGTGTAATATAAGCTTTGGTACTCTGCATTGTTTGAATTAGCTGTCAATCAAAGAGCTGAGCCAATTTAGAATTTCGGTACCCCCGTAACAAAATTGTCGTGTGGGGGGAGGGGTTTGGCCCTTTAATAGAGTGTGCTATGATTATCAAATTGTGAAAAATACACTACTTCCACTAAAATCTCAACCCTGAGACTCCCTCGTGTACCCCAGCAAATGTATTTCATATAATATTTGTTACGTCACCCATCTTCTACACATTAAAATGTAATTATTGGTAACTTTAACTGCAATTAAACTACCGGTCCGCTGTATTTGATGGCATTTTATTTTCATTTTCTGAAAATTGTCAGAGGTTGTTTGAAAAACCAAATACAGTCGTTAAACCGCACAATAGAGAGCACTAGGAAACACTGAGTAGTGTTCGCTTTCTTTCCTTTTGTTTTTTAGCAAAAAAACATCTTTTTCTGGACCCCGTCGATGTTTGGAACATTAATACATACATATAAACATAATGGTAGGAGTAGGTGATACTGTTCTGAGATCACGTTCCATGTCGTCTGCACATTAGAATACATAAAGCCGACCTCTTCTATATGAATGTCGTCAGCCAACCAGCATTCAGCATTAGTGCGTCTGGCTAGAAAGTCCATAACATTTCACTGTAGGGGCGAACTGAACAATGTATTCGAATAATAATTAAGGCTTTGACCCGACGAAAAAAAAAAAAAAACCACGCGTATGCAGTGGGAAAAGTACGGGTCAATCCTGGTAAGGGAATCATGATAAAGTACGTGATTATCTTATTTTCCGGGGGGGGGGTGTGCAAAAAGCCATAATTTTTGAAGTATGCACAAAGTCAGCCTGATCCTCTGTGAACAACACGAAATTTCCCCTTCCCCAAAGATTAACGCCATCAGCGTCCGTCCGACGCGGACTTCCCGCGACAGGGCGGGTGCTTTCTCGTTGGAAACTGTTTGCCAATTTTCCGAAGCACCCTGCAACTCTTCCTCGGTACCTCGGGATGATGTCATAAAACATGTGGGAAATGAAAGGATTAAACGCACGACATTAATATTAATTGGAAGTGTTGTTTTATATGTGTATGACAGTGCGACGTGACTGATTTATCTATGGACTTGCTTTGTCAGGTGCCTGAATAGCACATAGTGAGCTGTGATTTGGCCAAATAACAACTTCCTGGATGTAGATGGAGCCCCTAAGGTTTTTTAACCTTTTAAAACGCCAAATTTTAAAGACGTTTCTTAGGAAAATACTCAACCACTTAATAACTTAAGAAACATCACGTCAGAAAGGGTGTACTTACTGCTTCTCCTACGAGGGTCAAAATGTGAGGGGGCGGGCAGGGGATAACTGTTGTCCGAATTCATAATTCATGTTGAGAATATATTTTCATCTGTCTCATATTGCCGAAAAGAGTGCTCTGCTTTTGCAGTATTGTGGGAGCATTCCCTCGTAAGGCTTGTTTCTCTCTCAAACTTCGTAAGATTTTGCACTTGCCCAAGGTATTATTACTAAGTTCCAAGTATGTATTAACATTATAAGAGTGCCTTTCAAGCCCTCTTGTTATTAAAATTAATTTATTTCTTTTTTACGTTTTAATCTTATATCATTTAATAAAGTGAACAATTTTGTAGCTAAACGTATCACAACCCTCCCTCATTATGTTTATCTGTCCGATTTGAGATTTTCGATTGACAAAGTATTATGTTTCCCAGCATGCATTACACGGCTGATGTTCAATCAAAAGCAGAATATGCCCTAATATTGTGAAAAATATTTTAAACATGATCTCGTTAAACATGAACCATTACATTGTAATTCGACTCTTTTCAATTACGGCCTACAAATAAAGGCATGCTACGGGCCCATCACCAGAGAGCGAGGAACCCCAGTGGCGATCCTGCTGGTCGGGCCCAAATATGGGCCTTTCGAATTTAATTTGTATATAAAGTGTCTTTATTTGATGGTTATGATCAACTATAATCCTTTGACCCTTGCAATGGACAGACAGTAAGTTCATCACACAATTATCTATTGATAGATTTCTTGTGTACTCTCTGCCACTGAAACTGATGTATATCTGCATACATCTGCCGTAGGTTAGGTTTTGACAGAACTCCATTAATGGTAGTAGGCGAGACATGCAATTCAGGAAGACAAACTCACATAATATTTTGCTTAACACCTCTCTACGTTTGTGTTCTACCCGAAATCACAGAACTCTATCTTTTTTTTCCATGTGGCAAGCATTAGCAGCCACCAAATATTTCGAGTGGGTCAAGTGTTTGTCAGTGTTAGAGATTGACGTTGTGAACAAGGGGAAAATGGGGCCGAACCGCACCCTCCCAGGAAAAAAATGAAAGGGAAAGGAAAGAAAAGAACAAAAAGCAACAGAAACGGGAGAAGAAAATGGAAGAAGGAAGGGGCATTTAGAGCACCCCTGACACCAAAGTTAGTGCCATTTGTATCCAACCCACCACCAATAAGCCAAAAGTTTTAAAACGGGCTTTCAAAAGGTCAAAAGAGTGATCACAAGCCTGGGGAAAGGTTTGGGGGAAGTTAGCGAGGCCCAACTATTGGAAAACGTGCATTTTTAAAGGTCTCTTGTGATGGCATTTGATGCACTCTAGCGTAAAAAAAGACACAATTTTTTGCATTACAAATTGATGGAGAATTTGCAAAATTTAATCCCGTGAAACATTTTTTGTCTTCTTTAAAGGACAAAACCTCTCACCCCAAACTACAATTTGGGTACCTGGGTACCGAAATTCTCAATTGGCTCAGCTCTTTAATTGACCGCTAATTCAAACAATGCAGAGTGACAAAGCTTACATTACAGCATGAACGGTACTGAGAGTGTTTTGATTAGTAGGTCTTAGTTGTTAGCCTTCAAGGTCAAAGGTGGAATTTTGTCAACTTAGTATAGGCAACCTCCGTTCGGGGCCTTAACCAACGACTATCAAATGATGGCGCTGTACACCCTGTCTAGTTTTGAATATTATGCATACACGGTAACTTGGTTTAAACTTAGAAATTAAGATATAAAGTCTTTTTTGAAGTACACTATTGAATAAAAAGACGCCTGACTTTTAAGGTCCCCCTGGACCATCCGAAAACCTTGCTTCATGCAGAATTTTCTTTTTCCTCTCATGGTAAACAAAACACTTTCCACACCCAAAGGATTTATCGTAGCAATTGTAACAGTCCATGAATTGTTATAACCACTGTACAGTTGTAAAAAAATAACCATTTGTTTGTTCAGACACATCTCCATTTTCTGAACTCTTAATTCAGTCATTTTGACGCGACGCAGATGTACAGGTGAAATTTAGAAAGCCTTAGTTGGTTAGTTAGTTAGGTAAGATTTAACGACACACCAACATGAATGCGTTATATAGTGTCATACTGTTCCAATTCTGTTCAAGTCCTCCCGTTTAGTCGCCTCTTACGACAAGCGGGGAATGCCGTGGGAATCTTCTACAACCCCCAGTCCACAGGGGAACAACCAATTAGGGAATCGCATGGTTTTGTGGCGGGGACAACCCGCCAGTCACGGGATGATTGATCAAGGGCTTAGGTGGGCATTTTTAGGCGATAGTCGTGGATAAACTTCTCGCCACACACGACCTCCTCAGCCCACCTGGATGCAGTTTTTCGTCACACCCCGGACCCGCATGAGAAATTGGAATGATTGAAGCAACATATAGAAGTACAAGTATTCCAGCAGTTTAATTAGGGACGGATGTAACCTTAAGACTGAATATCAACTTCAAAAGGCCAAAAGTGACTCCTTTCGGTTGCATTTTATTCTCTCGAAATATATGTTGGTCCTTATTGCATTCCATATAAAGGGATTCCTTTCACTATTGAATCCTTAGAGAGAGTCTAATAAAATTAAAGTTATTTTTTGTTATAAATCCATCCTTTACTATCACATTGCTTTCAGACACGCACTCAAACGCCACTTGAAAAAATGCCGTAAGATTACAATTGAGAGACCTCAAAATTAAATATTAACTAACACTCCTTTACACCAACATCAGTGGCGGTGCATAACCTTTATGAATACTACCGGCATTAGCCAAAAGAACTTCCCTGGAGATTACATGGTATAGATTATTTTTGACATAACTCCAGCATTTGCCTGGACATTAAGTATATAGAATGTTACCCATTATTTTACTTTTTAATTAATTTCACTCGACCTTTGTCTTTTCTATAGGTGACATTAAGGAATACATTGAGTTGGTGTGACGTAAAATCCCAATTAACTAATTACCCTGTTTTCTCAGTAGCCTAAGCAGTAATATGCAGATAAAATATACGTTGTGCATTAAGTGTTTAAATGAGACTAGTTTGTTTTAAAGGTAGTGTGACAAGCCAAACGTTTATGGTTCCTTGATAAACCTCTTTAAAGTTTGATTTTTTCTGCAGAAAGTTGTTGGCCATAGGAGTGTAACGGATCTGGAATTTTTTCTACTACTCATTCCAAAGCACTAACGTTGTACCGTCGAATGCGGCAAGTGCAGACTGTGAATAACCACAACAGTAACTTGACAGTTCAAATTTGCTTTCGTTTGTCTGCGCTGCTTCGACGTAGGCTATCATTTACCAGATTAAGTGGACCAATGTTCACCGTCACGTGGTATCAAGCACACGGATGCTCATTCAAGGCGTATTATCCCCGCCCCCTGTTCCGCCGAACGGCAATAACGCACAAAGATAGCAAGATGGGGGAGGATACAAGAGGGTTAATGTCAAACATCTTTAATACTGAGATGCCCGCGGGGGCAGAGGTCGGGCAGTCAGCTTTGCAGTAACGTATCCGGAAAGATTTTAGTAATGAATTCATCTTCACGTTTGTAAGAAACCAAGGTGCTCGTCAAGTTTTAGTTTCATCTAATCATTAATTTAAAGCAGTGGTTCTTAAACTTCATATATCGGCAGACCCCTTATCTGTATATTTTGTGATCTGCGGACCCCGGTGGCTTTGCCCGTAAGCGTAGGTCTGGGAAAATTTTGTAACTTCAAGTCTTTAAACAGTTTTAAAGTTACCGCAACCATGCATATGCGGCTAATGTGCTACGCCGCTCGGTTTATCTTGCCTACGTACGTTAAAGGTAAAGAGCAGTCCCCCCAAACTTATTTTGACGAAAAAGCTAAACAGCACAAATTTTGTCTTATTTCTCTTCAAAGTATATTTCATTACATTTTATAATTTAACTATTGCATATTCAAGGTAAACCAAGCACTTATTTCTAGTAAATTTCTCATTTGAAGAGAAAAAAACATTGTCACGTGACTCCCAACAGCCAATCATGAAACTGCACAGTCTACTACTGTACACTACTTCAACTTGGGATGACTGCTCCTGCCCTTTAAGTACTGCCGCGTTTCATGAGACTGGTTGTTTCACAATGAATACAGTCACGTGTCGTGTTTTGTTTACTCAAGAAGCTATAAATAAATACGGGTTTTTCAAACCGTTTTTCGGGTAGTGGTCCCGGACCCCAGTTTAAGAACCGCTGCTTTAAAGAAATGGTAGAACAACTTCGATGGTCTAACAATGTTATTCCCTGAAAAAACGGCGAAGTTTCACCACATTTCGGGTTAGTATATCACCCACACAATCCTTAAACTCCACCATTTTCATTGAAACTGACGATAAGACTGATTGAATTACTAGAAAAATGGCCAGATATATCGTAAGATACATCAATTGTGTTGGTTAAATACAGGAATGGATTATGTAACTTGCACCAAAAAAGAAACTTAAAAGAAAAAACAATAAACAATAATTATTTACAAATTAAAGTATTCTTCAGGTTTTCTTGTTCTGTAAAAACAGATGTATTTGAAGTGCAGTTAAATTTCATCTGAAAGACGAGCTACATTAATTCTTTTGTGTCACAAAAACTACAGAGCAACTGTTCTGTTTGTAGTTCGACAATAGTAGTCAGTCGGGCGTACCTGTTTTTTCTGCTGTTTCGTGCAACACAAAAGGGGAATACTGGGGAACAACCCAGAAAGGAAGATTACAGTTTTCTCATCACGAAATGACTTTTCCCCACGTTCAAAAAGTGCGCAGCAACGAAAAAAGGGGCAAAAACAATGCCAAAGTTTCATCTTAAATCTACTACGATCGTTTGGTCACCAGCCAATCACGTATCAGGAGAGGCGGAGACTGACCAATGACAAGGCAGTAGCGTCCAAGTTACACAAAAGAAGCAGACGACAAAATGGCAGCCCCCATGCCAAACGCTGAACCCGGTGAAAATCCGGAGTTTTGTGCCATGCGCATTGTTTCCAGTGCAACAACCAACTTTAAAACACTCGCTAAAGCATCTTAGGAAACGTTTGTTAGTTATGGGGCACAATGGAAACACTTCAACCGCCCTGAAGCCGAAATTGTCGACAGTACGACTACGAGTCTTGGTTTAGACTTCGACAACATCGAAGAACGCCCCCAGTTGTTTTCACACGTACCCGTTGCACGAAACATCGGGTACCACCGAGATTGTTATCGGCGGTTTTGTGACAACGGTAAAATTGAGCGGAAAAAACGTTCATCACAGAATCAGACTAGCAAAGATACGTATATCTATTCCTCTATAAAATTTTTAATTTGTAAACTAATCGGCTAGCCGGATGAAAGTAAACATGCTAGCCTAGCCATAGAGTGTGCAATCAATGAATTGTGTGGCGACCGTAGTAGTCCCACAATGGTGCAGCAATACTTGAAGTCAGTGCTCTACGCTGCCTCGCAGGGTGGCCCACCTTGCCCCTATTCTCAGAATTTAAAATCCTTCATGTGGTTCCTGGGGTTGTCTAAATTATCAAAAGTGCACTGTGTGAATAATGGATTGGGTGACTGCTAACTTGAACTGAACCAACACACAGAGTTACATGCGGTCATTAAAGAATTGCAGTCAGGCATGTTTGCTGTGCATGGGCTTCAAAACATAGGAGTGCAGCATTTTACATGTGAACGTGTGTCCTTAAATTCAATCTCCTCCCTCTTTTCAATGAAGCTAGGGGTCTTATCGGTGTAGTATTAGCTCTCAATCAGTGCCTATACTAATATGATACTGCTCCATTATACTACGTTCTGAATAATACACGGAGCAAGTGACAATGGAGGTTAGTGTGTAGGGACTGAGTGAGGACTAGTGTAGTATATGCTACATTGTGTATTTTACTAAATTCCAGTCGTGTGGTGGTGATGTAAGTTGATATACTGACTAACCAGAGAGTTGTCAGGTTAAAGTGACAATTCAGTGTTCTCCACAGGTTGAAATTTTGTCCCGGTGCTCCAAAGGTTGAAGGCAAACAGTGATCACTGTCTTTGCAAGAAGTCTAAAGAGAGGGAGCACCTCTCTTTGGAAAATGTTGGTTAAAATCAGTGATGCTTGTAATTATACTTTTCTCTGATGACTAGGAACATTTGTGGTTATCATTGCTCAATGTCCACATTGAGATTGCTGTCTTCTTTGTTTCGAGATTTCAAATAGATAATTTTTGTCTGGGTGGCTGAACTTTTTGTCCAGGTGGCCCCTTTTTTTGTCCGTGGGCTAAAAACCTCGGCAGATTTTGTCCGGGTAGGTCACCCTAACAAAATAGCCAGTAGAGAACACTGTCATTATGCCTTTTTAATATCCCTTTCCTGTTGTAGCTGCTGAATTGTAACGGGGGTGGAAATATACTAACGCCTATCTTGTGCATTTGGTAGGAGCCTAAACAGCATCTCTCTTGTCAGAGTGTGTGACTGCGGGCAGAAATCTTGAATATAAAAGACTTATGGGATGTATCCACATTGCTTGGTACCTGTAAGAACATTCTTTCCGTTACTTTCCACCATATAGGTGTACTAGGCCACTTTTATTTGGAGGGGGTAGAGCCCTTTTAGGCTTTTACCCAAAATCTGAATCACCCATGCCAGAAAAATACAACTGTTTTGTCTGAAAATAGTAATTTCCCAGTAGGAACAGGGCTGCAGCCCCCAACCCCCCCCCCCCTCCGCCCTATACACCTATGTTTTCACCAATGCTAGTATTCCATTCTACTTTGACCCACTGACCTGAAACTAAGACATCTCGTTTGAATATGAATTTTAGTAGTTTTGAGCTTCCCTTCAAAACTGCAGGTATTACAGTACGTAAGTATTGTGCATTTGAGTTGGGGGAGGGGGAAAGATGTTAAAACAAAGGTTGGTCAACTGTGGTTTCTAGTAAATTTCTTTTTGTTTTAGTAAGAAACTAACATTACCATTTTCCTAGCAACAAGCCATGATTTGTGGGAAGGGGGGGGGGGCTCGTGCTCATATATACTTATTGTACAGACGGGTAGACCCCATAATTTCCATCATTGCCTCATGATAAAAAAAAAAAGCACTGTTTTCTTTGATTGATAGTTGAAAGAAAGCAAGAAGTATTTGTTGAGTTCCTTCCCGTGCTTATAACCTTTAAATCTAAACCTTCCATCTAGAAGAAAAAAGTGTTTTAACAGAATGTAGCCCAACCCTTTCATGTAAAAATCTTTGGTGAATTACAAAATGAAAAGTTCCCTGTGTAACTGTAAACCCATCAGAGCATAAAAATATTGCAATTTTCCTCTGCAAAGTTGTCATTCTGTAAAATTAGCACTGCCTTGCATGAGAACCCCTGATTCTATGTCAGTTTGCAAATTCGGGGAGGTGTTCTGGGCCCTAACCCCCTTGAACCCTTTACAGTAACACCCCTTATCAGTGGCAAAAATAATAAGTTTACCCATATTAGTGAACATATTTTAATGAAATTATCATATTTTCACCCCAATTACTTGAGGTGTCTAGTTGTATGTTATACACAAATGTTGGGAGGGGGTTTCTCACAGGACCCCTCTCCAAGACACCCTAGGTTTTGCATGTCCCGAGGAAACCAACTTAAAATCTAAAAGGAAAATAAATGTGCAAATGCCAGAACAAAGACTTGACAAAATATTGCACAGTTTTCACATAAGATTCTTTTGTTACACACAAATTTTGAAAAGGAGGGGGGGGGGGTCTGACCCCAGATAACTATTGACCAACATGCATATTTCTACTGAATTCGTTTAAAACCTTCTGTAGTGGTTCCATGGACCTGCCAGGTAAAGGTCAGAATGAAAACATAGTTTACACTAAAGCTATTGTGTACATTATTATGTGTATTGCTTTAGTTTGGATAGCGCCCTCTATTTATGTTTATGCCTTTTCCCTGACCCTGGGAGTGGTCAGTGTTTGCAGGAATAGGTCATGTGTGAGTGAGAAAAGATTGCGGGGTACTCGGGACCAAAATCTGCTTGTTTGTAGCTTGAATGTGTTCGTAACATATATTTTTCTTTCAGCACAGTAGTCTATGGGACTATGGCGGCCATTTTGTCCATAAAGTCAACAGTGTGCAACTTTTGAACGTGGGGAAAATCAAAATATGAAAATTTATGTTGTAAAGTACAACTGGACGGATTTTGAGGTAATCCCCGTTTGTGTTGCACGGAATCCCATTTTTAAAGCCTTTTTTGAGGTATGCCCTACTGACTATAGTTCGCACAACTGTTGTTGAAGCAATTTGCAAGAACCCACTAACGTGGAATGACTGTGTATTCTTCTAACACATTGAAAGAAAATATTGCCACCAATCAGTATTAACATACACTCAGTCTCTTAGCGTTATCTTTAGGGTGTCACTTATTGTACGACCACCGACTTTTCATTTAGATTTTCTCATCCATCACTCCATTTTATAAACATTGCTATGATATTTGTTGTTTTTATTTTTTCAATTTACAGTTTGATCCTGATTACGGAAGAACCGGGTTGTTATCAGATGAAAAATACCAGACTGAGGTAAGGTCAACTAAGTACACGTTTAATCAAATTACGCAATATAGTTCTTCTAACCCTTACGCAGGTTGATTTGTAAAAATATTAGCTTAAAGTCATAGAGCAGATACCATTGATGAGATCCATTGAGCTAGAAGTATCGACGGTAGAAGATCAAAATAAAAACAAATCACCAGATTAAACGCACAAATTAAACGCGGGGAGTCTTCTAGTTAGTGAGCAGGAGTTTACGGTCCAGTATTTGTTACTTCATCGAGATTGCACATATTACCCAGCGTTGTGAAAGTACTTCATTTGGCGTCAATTTTTGTCCTGGATGATGATTTCGGTGATTCTAGTGGTTCAGCGAGTCCTCTTCTAAACTGAACATTAAACATCATTTATATATATTACCACATCCCTAATATCAGAACTAAACAAAGAAAATCATGTTAAATTTCAAAACCCAAGGATCACTGTACGTTGTTATTTCTTTAATATTATCTCTTGAAAAGACACAGAAATTATTATAATTTGTTTTATTGCACCGATTTGTGCAATCAGAGGGATTTAATAAGTGATGAAATAAGGCTTTTATGGACCACCCCCCCCCCCCAATCGATAACCTACACCTGACCCTATCAAATTTTGGTAAAATAAATTAAATCGTAATAAGTGCACTTGTATCATATTCAATACATGTCAGTGTCTCAAAACATGGTATCCGTACCATAAAAGAACATCCAGTGCATTTTCAATTTGTATTAGAGATACATTTTGTTGCGTGTATACTAGATCCCAAACGTAAGATATAAGATTCGTCCTCACCATGTACTTTATACTTGACGTCAGTGGCGGCACCAGGATCCAAAAAGTGGGGGCGGGGGTGGGGAATGGAAGGCAAAAGAAAATGCTGGGGGCAAGCACATTTCGCGCGAAGCGCCAGCTGTATTGGGTGAGGCCCAGGGGCCCGCCTTAGGGCCCCTGGTGGGGTCGAGGGGCAACGCCCCGGTGAGGGTCCAGGGGCGAAGCCCCCGGAAGCTCCGAGGTTTTAGCATATCTTTATAGGGAAAAAATAAGTTTCGGGGTGGATATACTTTGGTTCATCATGCACAGTCCAATGCAAAATTTCAAATTTTTTTTTAATGTTTTAGGCACAATGTAAGAACACCATATTAAAATTTGGACAAAGCTCTTAAAAACAGATAATGAGCAGTCTGTTAACACTTATTACCTCGTTTTTTGTTAAATAGAAACTGTGCAATATGTACATAAATAGGAAATATACATCTGCTACACTTAATTTTAAAAAGAGGGCAATTTTTGCAAAATCAAGCAACACGTACGGTATGTTTGGGCCTTCCGAACCGAGCTAGACACTCTTGTTAGGCCACTATAATTCCGGAGCTGACTGGGGGCGGGGGGGGGGGGCAACTGGGGGGGGGGGGCAAAGGTTCTGCAGAGGAGGAGCAAATGCCCCCGCTTGACGTCCCTTGCACAACCATTCTGTTTTCGAGTCAGTGTTTACAAGATTTCGTCGAGGTTTTTATTCCAGGCCATGAATTTTCAGTTATAACCCTTTTTACTTCGCACCACAGATTGTAAAAACATGTCCCTAGTCAATCATTATCTTACTCTAACAGGGATGAGTACTTGATTGTGATATATTAACTAAAATAACTGATTTTGCCACTGGTTTCCTTGATCTGAATCCGATTTGATGAAAATATACTTTGCTTTAAAATTCTATAGTTATATATGTTACATCATAAGAGTGCTGCCAATATTATACCGTCATTCTTGAAATCGTCCGATATGACTGTTCACACTCATCTTTTATTTTAAATATTTTGTAAAATACGATGTAAAGATTAAAGCTTTAACGTGGAAGTTTTCATATGTTAAAATCCCTGAAAGATCTAAAATGTTTCGATTTATTTCACGATCTTTAATTGTAACAATAATAAGTGATGGATAATTAATCACAATATAAGCATTTTTAAGTTACAGATGTGTTTGTGTGATTTTTGAAGTTGAGTTGGGAATGCGCCACTCACCAATTCTAAACTTTAAGTAGGGTCACCCGCCCTGTGACACACAATGACTGTAGATTCAACTGTAAGACGCTTAAAATTTGGCCAACAGCTGTTCCTGGAATCAAATTTTCTGGCAGAAAGTATCCACCCCTTTAGCGTTCATCAAGTTCCCCAAAATTTAAAAAAGACCCTGTCGCCAGTTTCCCTCACCCAATAGGCAGTACACACTCGTTACGAAATACTGTAAGGAAAATGACGCCATCATTTACTTAATATAAAAGTTACTAATACGAAACTTAATCTTCTTCTATCAACAGGTGAGAAATTTCAGAAAGCGACGGAAGTTAAACGAGCAAGAGGTTAAGATGATGTAACCATTCTCCACTGTCGACATCATATTGCATACATCATAGTATGACGTCATGTACAACAATTGATCTGTAGAAATACTGTACACTGCCTCATCGAAGACGTTCAGTTTGAATTCTGCAGGAAAGAAACGTTGAAAATTTCATTAATTTTGTACTTCGAAACAAACCGAGTCTGTTCATAAAGATTTATGAGGGTCTTCCTCTGACTTCATAGATTCACTTTTTTTGTAAGTAGTGTGTTCACAGACTTCAGTTCAGCTGTTGAGCAGCGGTGCAGAGCAAGTAACCTTCACCCCACCCAGCCTTTGGGACAGTGGCTAAAGACTGGGGATACGCTCACGTCCGTCGGATGGAGACGTTAAATGGCGGTCCCGGGAGGAGGATTGGGAGCGATTAGTACACGCCTGCCTCGTTACCTCTGAGCACTAGTCGAAAAGAGAAGGCGAATTTCTCCGGTGTTCATCCACGCTTACTCTGGTATAGGTTCCTTGATGAGCCAAATGGCTTCCTGACCCTCAAAACGTTAAATAGGAAATCCGAGATTGTGTTGCACACATGCCTATGTGCAACATGAGTTTAGGGAGAGAACGTCTTCTTACGTCGTATTTTAAGTTCAGCTGCGCACTTGCGGATCCATTAATTTGAGATCACTCGCTCTAATGATAAAGTCGTGATGTACATGCAGCTCTCTCACGACTAACAATTGCGGATGTTCAGTAGCTTAACTTTACGTTACACACAGGGGTGTAGATTTTGTGTAGATGGGAACAAACATTTTCGAACAGCCGGAACATCCGTCACATCGCCGACTTGTATTTAAGCAACCCACGCACACGAGCAACACAAGCACACGAGCAACACAAGCACACACCATACACACACACAAACAAACACGCATACACACTCACATTGGCAAGCACATAAACAAAACTTATGAATGGAGTATTAAGTCCAGTGCTATTGCTTTAAAATAGGCTCAAACCGCGTTTACTTGAAGTGCTTTCGACATCTGCACACCAGGCTCAGGGGCATATCTTTCAGGAGGTGGAGGAAGAAGGAGAGCACCCAAATTTTCTGATTTTTTTGTTATAAAGGTTTAAACTACACATAATGAGGAAGGTAATTAGCTCTTTTTAAGCAATGGTTTGAAAATATGGAGCTTGAATTACGAAGAAATTGGATCCAGGATTTCCTGTAAGAAAATTTGATATCTTAAGGGATTACTAAAGAATCTGCATTTCCTTTTGGCAAATCTTGGATTGCACGGCGACCAAGGCTCGTTGTTGCATGCATGAGGCCTACAAATTGAGACTCTCTGACGTCATTTCAAAATCGAGACCTTATATTGTAGAAACTTGTGGAACTTTATGGAAAAATGTTTATGGAAATAGCACTGTAGGTACCTGTGTCACTTTATGATCTGGTCATATATGGCAAGTTTCCGATGTAAACTCCAGGGGTTGGAAAAGTTTGCCAAATTGATTTATGAGCAAGCACCACATCATTAGGAATTGCAATTTGCGGCGTGCGAAGCGGACGTAAAGTTTGTTCTTTTTAAGACAAATAATTACAGATATTTAGCTTTCATTGAAAAGAATTCGCAATGTTATGAAACGGGTTGGGAAAAACACACTGTAGTTGACTGTTGTCACAAATGGTTTTTTTTTCTGCCTGTTTTTCTTTTTTTAATCTGTCCGAATTATTGGTGGCGAAAACGATATGTTTGCCCCCAATATTTCTATTATTGTGGCGATTGCGTTCCAGCCCCCGAGGATCAATGCCCCGGTTAAGCAATGTGCCCAAAATAGAAATTAAAGGTGACGTCCTCTCCCTAGCTGCAAGTCCTTTGTGCCAAATATACGACTGTTCAAACAAACCTTCAAAATCGTCTGAAAGGAGTTCTTCACAACATCTCATCATCAGACCCATCATATGACCCAAATACGAAGTAAAAATAAAATTAAGCCGTGGAAAAAGTTGAGGCGGGAGCTGGGTGCGCCCCTCTAAATCCGCACCTGAGGTAAATAACGGCCTTTTGTTCACCGTCCTTTGCCCCCCCCCCCAAAAAAAAAAAGAGGTTCAACAGGGAGACAGGGGAAATGTGGCTACTGTCCTACTAGCAAAGTTGCATCATATTGTGAACCACATGAGATATCTTTGATAGGAATGATGATATTTCTGGAAATAATCACTCGTAGATTTTTCTTCAAGTCGCTCTTATTATGCTTCAGGTGTTCATCGTCTTATTCTTCAACTTGTTATTGACGTTTGTTTCAATTCAAAAATTTAAATTGTTAAAAAATCTTAATCACTACTGAGCAAGATGAATATTTTACTGCAAGTATCTGGCAATCTGACGAGAAATGAAAGACAAGCACTGGAAAATGTAAACATATAAAAAACAATATAAAATAGTATACGTACATTTTTTTTACATTATAACTTCACCCAGTGGTAGCTTCAAATTTGCTCAGTGGTAGCAATTTCTAGTCGAGAACATCTCTTGGAGAGAACCTGACCTAACAACAGGAGCTCGCCCTCTGGTGAACTTCTGGTGTCTTTGAACATGCTTTAAAATGTTTAAAAAATAGAATCATTTTGTATCTCAGGACTCCTTTAAAGGAAAACATTTTCCACGAAAGATCCTCGTTCCCCTTGGCATTCACTACGACGGGAAATATTCGAACGTTGCCAATCTGCTGAAGTTTGGGGGACGAGTTCCTTTCAAAATCGGGAATTACCAAAAAGACCCCTTACAAAGTGCACTTTCTTTCTTTAATGGTCAATACAGGACACCATGTTGCATTCAGACGACGGTAAAGCTTTCCAGTGCTCCTGTATATCACCATATATTTTCTATGCCAGTCACAAAATATGCCGTATGCCCGAACCCCCACCCAATGACATCAAAATGATTATGCACTTCCCAAGAAAAAGCTTAATAACGCAATTTTCATCTTATTTCTCTTCAAAGTATCTTTCATTACATTTTATGACTGTACTATTGCATGTTCCAGGTAAGCCAAACAGTTATTTCTGGTAAATTTCACATGTGAAGAGAAGAAACATTGTCACGTGACTCCCAACAGCCAATAATGAAATTGGACAGTCTACTACACTTCTTCAATTTGGGATGACTGCTCCTGCCCTTTAAGCTTATAGAAAACATCACTATGTTGATTTCAGGCAAAATGATTGTTACAGAACAACGTTTATATGTTCGTTAAATACTGCTACAAGGGATATTTCAGGACAAAGTTCTTTCTTTAAAGTTTGGTATTATATCAACGTAGTGCAAAACAAGGCTACGACATGGATGGCCTTTTTATGTACTATGTTACAGCGTTAAAGCTACCAGGGTAATTATGTTATCATTAAGTCTGTACAGCGTATGGGACTATGTAACTAAGGTGATGACTTTATTAATTCGAAATAGTATAAGTATTCACTTACGTACTTATTTGAGAAAATACTGTGTTGATCATTATTTTCATCATCATATAATTTGAAAATGATACTGTGTTGAGTATTTACCCATTTCATAGTTGTAATTTTTGAATCAATGTTTCAGTAAGCAAGAAGAAGTCTTACACAAGTTGCCGTTATCAACAACGTTTATAATGCAAGAACAATCAATTCAACGAAAATAAAGTAAATCTTGTGAATTCTTGTCATAAAAATTGGTTACCTTGAACCCACCGACCCGGCAGGGGTCGCCCCGTTGTTCAGACACATAAAATATTCATTTGATATGCCGGTTAGTATAAGGTACGCAAGCAAAGTTAACATAAGCCTAAGCGTACATCATTGAGGAACTTCTGGTAAAAGGGTCAGTGGATTAGTGAGTATCCGTAGATAAACTAGCTCGGTAAAGACACCACATGGAAACGCATAGTCATACAATTAGTTCATTGAAATACTATAAATTAAATATATTGCCCTAATACGCATTAAATTAACAGTAACGTTTATACCTTTGCTGCCCATTTCAAACAACATAAATTACATTATAATACATTGTGATGCCGGTTTTATTGTTTTATATCAAAAGGAACAGTGGAATGTTACTGTTTCATATGCATTATAATAGAACTGGCAAGCCGCAATCTAAGTGACTGAATTATCCACCTTGATGTCACTAGCGCCTATTATAATACTCATATTGGTAAGATAACGTAACACCAACACGACATGTGCTATATAGTGTCAGCTTCTTAGAATTAAAATACTCTATTCGCAGAATGATTTTGAATACAGTGCAAATACGTTTAAATTCCTCCCAATAGTCGCAACTTAAAACAGGCGGATAAAGCCGGGGACATATTTCATAGAACCCTGGCACCTGCACTCAGTCTGCAAAAAATGCTGAAAATTGCTGTAAATTTGAAGATCTTATAATAAGAAGAAAGACACAGATTAAAGGAAGGTTCTAGTAATAAATTTCCAAACTTTTCTCTAATCCTTTAGTTTTTTATCTCTTTGTTTTGTTGTTCTGTAAGCATACCGTAAGTTTTGCAGTGTGTTTATGTCCTCATATTAGGTGCAAAATAGCGTTTTATTTAAGTACCGACCAAATAACAAAAGTCATGTGTGCCTCATGTAAATGAGCGACCCAGCCGGACATGCGGAACCTTGAGTGTTTGGGAACAATAATTTAAATTTTGTGGAATTCTTAAGGTGCGTTTCTGAGATCAATATTCGATTCAAAGTTATAGCCTGCGTCTTTTCTGACTTAGTCAAAGGCTTTTATTGGTTTTGCTACGGTCAAATCAACTCAATTTTTAAATTCTTAACTTATACTGCTTGCAAAATGTATCCAGTTTGTTTCGGTATTGAAACATCGAGCATCCATACTAAATGAAAGAATCTTAAAAATGCTTCAAATGAGTTATCTCGTGACAGTATAATGGATTTAAAAGAGTTGCTCTTTTGGAAAGCATCTCAATGCCGGATGACCAGATCAAAGAGCTGGTTGAACTTTGTATGCATTGCTATAAAATGTCGTGTTTTGCTTCTTATTCATTTTCTATAAATGTAAAATACTAACTGTACAGACAGTTTTGAGCTATTTTCTCATTTTGAGACTATGTATGTCATTTGATGTAGTTTGCACCATAAAACCAATGAGTCGGATGATAAATTCTTATCCCTTTGTATTTGAGTTTATTTTTGTATGTACGAAATGGACTTATGAAAATAATTTCAAATTTTTACCTGGGCAACGGGTGAACTACAAACTTAAATTTTACTTAAAAACGTCAAATTTGCCTCAGTGTCTGTGCTGACCCTAAGTAGTTTGCCATGTTTGATCGTTGTATGGCGTGGGATGGGTGATAGGTTTTATAATCTGGGACTTACATGAAACTATAGTGAAATGAAATGGGGTGTTCCGTTTCGCTAAGTTCATAACTGATTGATTTACAGATCACCACTTTTATACTTATTTATAACCGGAAACAGATAAGGGGAAGACGATGTGCCCATCATTTAGTTGCCCTACAATCCAAAGTGAAGGAACATGTGGGCAAGATCTGGAATTTGCGTCTTTCCCGGGTCATACAGAAGACTTTGAAAGAGGAATCCTTCTGCCATTGTGCTCGATGCTCAAAACAAACAATGTATTAAGGTAAATTTACCAGTAAGCAACAACTGAAGAATGGCCGTCGCAGCCTGACTGCAGGGTAACCCCCTCTTAGAACCCCCCCCCACAAAAAAATCATTCTTTCCTACCCGTAAGATACTTTCCCTTTAATTTGGTAGCGAAAAACAAAGCATCTGTCATTAAGAGGCACCATTATCCATTTAATCCGTTTCGATGGTGAAAATTTTCTGAGGCGCAGTAGTTCGGTAATTTGACCGAATACAATTATGAGAGGATTTGCTCCGCTACCTCCAACTTCCTGCGCAGGCCCTTATACAAGGCACTAATGCAAATGGAGAAGAAATATGACTCCAAAAACGTAAAAACAAAATCGACGTGTTACATTTGAAACTCATTGGAAAATAAGGTTTGGAAGAAATATTGGGTCAGAAAACATTAATGGATGTGTCGCCCTCTATTTTACCCTTGTCCATGCAACATGAGCGAACATGACTTTTCTTGGCGGCAATTTTGAATTTCAAAATGGTTGCCACAGCATCATGGTCCAGCTATGACTTAGTTTCTTTTAAAGGACCGGTGAAATGCCAGAAAAGTATCCTGCGTTTAATAGAGAAATAAACAGTTCATTTTTCCTAAAGAAAAAGAAAGTGTCCATATTGTTTACCATTTTCGAAATACCTCTTCAAAATTTTAAAACAACTTTTTGCTAATGCATGTACACACATACAAAAGAAGAAATAAGTGGAGTGAAGTTAAATGATGACATTTCTTGGTTTAAACCTTTATTAATTATCTCATAATTGCTCCTCATCAGATAGTGAACGGTTCGGTACTTGATACTTTTGGTCTTTATGGACATAAATTAAATTTCCAAAATAAATCTCTCAGGGTATGTTACTTAAAAATTTTCCTTAAAGTCAAAACTGTGAAAAGGAGGAAATGAGACATGAAGGCACATGACCTGTCCCTCTCTCGGTTTTACAAAGTTATCATATTCAGCTCATGTTTATGCATGATTAATTGCGGTTCAGGAAATATTACTCATCCTAGAGTTTGGAGAGAATAATGGCTTCATCAAATAGCCAAATCTGTCATTTTTTATGGTACCACACTTCTAATGGATTCCCTTACTATACAAAAATGATAACTGAAGAAAAACAGCTTAAAAAGATCTTCACTGGTGGCCATTTTAAACAATGGCAGAAATGTAGGGCAACTCAAAATTTCCATGGTAACATGTAAAATATTGTTCAGAAGGGCCACCTGAAAAAGTATGGAGGATCTCCGGGTACACTGTGGTCCCTTCCTGTCCATTGTATACTTCGCGGTTTATGTCCAACGATTGCAGTGAACAACAAACTAGGAGGAGAATTATACACCTCACATCTAAGCAGGGAAGAAAAAAAAAAAAAAAAAAAAACACCGGTAGCTTTGAAGCTGATTTGTGATTCGTCTCAAATATTGTCTTCAATTGTGTGTTTGACTAATTATCATTGTTTCTTAATTGTTACATATTTTTGGCTGGGCATTAACTTCCTGTAACCGAAAAGAGTTGAATAATGAAGGATTTCAGGGAATACTTGCCGCAAAAACTGCAGACAACCTCAAGCACGTAAAAATAGAATTCCACGTGACAGAAACATAAGTTATTTCTCACACTGTGGGTATTTCCGTGGCTGATGATAAAAGGTTTTCTTTTTTAATATATTCTTAAAGTGTTGCTTCCTTCATAAATTGTAACTAAATTTTACTGTCCAAAAAGGCCGCATTTTTAAAAGAATGGGTCTCCAACTTAATTTGTTTTCCACAAAGTTACCTTTGAATGTCACATATTTTTAAATCAGAAATGTATCTCTAAATATATTTTGAGTACATACGTGAAAGATTTAGCTATTTTCAATTTAAATTTTCTTTATACCTGGGGTAATCTATCAGTAATGAAATGTACCTTACCATTTTCTATTCTGATCTTGTATTGGTTGTTGCAGTTCTGTAATTGTAGGCAGATTCTAAGTACTCTTCTGTGTTATAGTCTCGATGCATGCAACAGAAGATTTTACCCAGTTTATAGAAGTTTGACTAATTTTACTCACTTACAGACCATTTAAATCCCGTCTCATTTTCTGCCCCCCCCCCCCAAAAAAACAGAAAAAAATAAAGTAAGAACGAACTGAGACGCATTTCTGCAGTAAAAGGGGATGGGGATGACGTCATGATGTAATATCCATTCTAATTGTTTCGGTATATACTTTTAAAAAGTAATGATTTTTTATTAATCATATCCTCATATCGTACAAAATAATGATGAGTTAATTACAAAATGCCGTAAGAACTTTGCTGTATTTTACTAAAGCAATACTCCATGACTTCCTTTTCTTCATGGATTTAATTGTAAATTAGCAGGTACAGACTGTTACAATGTCGAAAATATACGATCTGATCTTCATAATGGAAAGACTAAACGAAAACGTACCTTTTTTGGAAGATTAATCTTGTTTTTGTGAGTAATGGAGAGTGTAGAGATAAGGCGAGTTTCGAGCCCAAGCGCATGCGCAAATCAGTTTTGAACCTGTGTGATTAGCTTGGGTACCATGCTTGCCTACATGTAATAAGATTAAAGGAAAACTTTCAAGTTAGAAGAGGATTAAACTTGTTAATCAGGGAGGGGGAGGAAGAGCACTTTCTGTTTACACTCTCAATTACTCACAAAATGAAGATCAAACTTCAAACAAGGTACGTTTTGTTTCATCTTTCCGTTTTATCTCGTAACGTCTCGTTACGAGAAAAGGTGAGATATCTAAAGCTTTCCACAGCTTATCACATTGTAATAAAGTCAATGCGATCCAATGTACTGGTTCCATGTATAATTGGACTGAAATTCGGAGAGTAACAACATATGTACAACAACTTTTGTAAAATTTTGGAAAAGAAATTTTTAAAAAAGTCATAACTGAAAAACTGAGTACTAATACGACAATTATAAAATGAATATCACTAAGTATGGTAAAAATAAGGCTTCTTACCTGAGCACAGATTCATTAAAGGACTGTCCAGCCAAAACTGGCTTTTGTGTAAAATGTTGGAATGTCTTTTCCCATGCCCATCCAGCTGTTGCAAGTATATCAGAAATTGACACTTGTCGTAAATCAGCAGATGAAGTAGCTGCTGCGCTTGTTGAGTGAGCGTTAAATTTTGATGTATCAACTCCCGCATTTGTTAGAATATTTTAATCCCAACAGCTCAAAGTATCTTTGGACACTTCTTGATATGGTTTTTTTCTCTCTTTTTTTAACTAATGAATACATCTGTTTCCTCATTTCGTAACGACTGAGTCTAAGCTATGTTTTTATGCTTTTAGTGATACCACTTGTGGTTTTAGTGTCTTCAAAACACAAAGTCTTTCATCCTTCGGATATGCTTCCATTAAAAACCTCAGCCGCGTGTTTGGTCTAACGTTAAGAGCATCCGCCTCACGCGGAAGGCCCGGGTTCTATTCCCAGGTTGAGTCATACCAAAGACTCAAAACATGGAACTTACGGCTCGTCATATGACATTCCTGATGTGGGATATAAAATGTTGAAGTTTATTCACTTAAAACAAATTGTTCCATGGCACAATAATTTGTGACTTGCTTGTCGTACAATTCACATAATATGCTTTGTTTCCCTTTAAAATTAAAAATGCTTTTATGACCTTGAACTGCTCCTGTTTGCTTGCATTGCATGTTGCACAAGCAGGGCTTAATTAATTACATCACCTCATAATAGTAAGAGTGCTATCACAACTTTGTACAAGGTGCAGTAACATTTGGAAAAAAAAAAGAAATACAAAGATCGTTACTTGAGTAGTACAAGAGTGACATCACAAATTATTGCGCAATGTACCATTTTAATTTGAGTGAATAAACTTCAACATTTTATATCTCAGCTCAGGAAAATGTCCTCTGAAGATGGGAGTTAAACTGTTGGAATTAATTTTTCATGGTGTTTAATGTATATTTTTTATTTTTTTGACTTGAGGTACACTTTAAAGGCTTTCTGGTGATTTGTAAAGGAAATATTCCACACCGTGTACTTCAATCCCTGTCGCAATTCCTTTTCCCAATTCAAGATATCTCATTTTTAAAAACTGGTTATTTTTGTTAAAAAATATTGCTGCTTTTCAACAAAGCCACAAAAGTTATGTAATGTGGGCACATTGTCACTTATTCCTTTTGTTTTCTTTATAAATTTAAGTCCTTTTGTCTTTGAAATTTTATACTGTGGGAATGCTCAAATATCTTTTCCTGTAGATCAAACATTTTTTGCCTGTTGGTTAAATGATATCCTGCAGCGGCACCAAAATTATAAACAAATTGAATGTAATGTCAATTTAATGTGCCGCTATGACATCACAAATTTACATGATGCACCGCATCAAAAGAAAAAGTTGCATTACTTTATAAATTTGTATCTTCCGAACGCTATATGCTATTGAGATGAATTTTTCGCTTCGTAAAAAAAAAATTCTGCATATCTTGTAGTTAATTAATTTTGCCTCCGGAATATGCTTTTAATTATCCTTTCGGGAAACGTTTCACACTTCAGTTTTGATTGTCTATTGCATGTAAACACTGAATAAAAGTCTGATTGCTGCCTCAGTATTCCTTCAAATTCTGAAGACCACCTTCTTCAATTAAACAGGTAGCTGTTATTTAAATAACTCTGATTTAAGTCCCAAGGGGCTAGATAAGAAGCATAAAAAGTATGGGGGGGGGGGGGGACGGGACAACTGACCAGGAGAAAGATTGAAGGGCGAAGGAAATATGAAACGAAAACTAAAGAAAAAGTTGGAATGGCAAAGGGAAAGGGGTATCCATGTAAGGCTACCGCAAACTGAGGTTCATAGACCAATGAAGAGTGATGAATAGGCTGAATAGCCCAGAGTGAATAGGATTAGTTGGTGTTTATTCACTTCAGTTTGAGGCTGGCATACATGTAGTATATTTCGGGAAAGGACAGGGAAGTTAAAAAATGAAAATCGGAAGGGTAAAAATTAAAAGAAAAAATCGGATAAATGTAGTGTTTTTTTTTTTTTTTTTTTTTTTTTGTGCTTTGGCAATAGCTTTTCGAGTGGGATTTTTAACAACCAGTATCTAGGTACTGACTTTTCGTACTTTCAGTCGTCTTGTATCCCAATCTGATGACGGGCAAGGTGCCTGAAGTATAGGTTTGTTTTCCATACAAGTATTGACAAATACAGAGGTGGTCTTGGTGAGAACTCTGAATTTTATGACAGAAAAGATGGGAAATCCGCCCTGTAGACGACCGGCGGTATTTGATGATCACATGGGACAATTTTATTATTTTTTTCGTTTTTCAGAGCAGGGGCCCCTGTAGCTACCCACTGTATCGAACCGTTAACA
This sequence comes from Holothuria scabra, assembly GCA_037179385.1. Classification (NCBI taxonomy): domain Eukaryota; kingdom Metazoa; phylum Echinodermata; class Holothuroidea; order Aspidochirotida; family Holothuriidae; genus Holothuria; species Holothuria scabra. The sequence goes on from CM074179.1 coordinate 12,906,663, forward strand.
TGTGGTTAGCTGCTTAATTGTCTTCTCTGTACCGCACTTGCAGTATGCTAAAGGGGGAATCGTCGAGTTGCACTAGGACCTACATGCAGTCAAAACGGTGTAGCAAATGTACATGACATGGTACACACACAAACACTGGCACAAAATGAAAAAAAGTAAACACACCAGTGTCATATTATTGTCTTGCACGATCATTGAGCTCTCGCATAAACCGAAGACTACAAATAGGCATACTGTCTTTCATTTCTTTGTTTTTTTTTTTTCAGTGCTAGACTAGGACCTATAGCTGACGCAAATGTACGGTAGCGTAGAACTTTGGACTATTTTAATGGGGGGGGGGGGAGGGGCAGAGTCCCCTAGACACCCCTTCTTAAAACGGCGCCATCTTCATAATTTTATCTTATCTTAAACCGAACATTAATCTTCTTCCCTTGGGTTCGATTCTGACGCTATGGCCGGTTAACATCTCTTCTGGTCTTAGGCGGAAATTCCTCATTCTTGAGAGATCAGTAACCAGTTTTTGCCAAACTACTCTTCAAGTTTTGTTCCTGTACGGTGTATCGTACGATTATGTCCGCTGCCAAAAGGAGAGGACGTCCCCCTCTGTCACAAAATTCGTCAAGAAATACTGCTAGGCATGGGGCAACGCCCAATCCATCTATCATCGTACTGTTCACTTAGGGGACGGGTTGAGCGAAACCGATGAACCTACTAACTGGCGTAAATCAATAGATTCTTTTGAGGCAACGCTGAACAATGCCCTTAAAGAGGTAAAAAACAGTGTAAGGAAACTAGAGAAGGATTTAGGGCAGGCCATCGAATTTCAGAGTCACCGTATAGACGAGTTAGAGCAAGCTTTGCAGGTGAATGAAGGGGCATGTACCGACTTAAAGAACAGAGTTCAAGCTTTGGAGACCGTCCTGGCCTCAAATGATTCAGAAACTAATAAATTGGAACGCATGTCAAGACGTAATAATATTCGCATAGTTGGTATCGAGGTGTCTCCAGACGAGAATTGTGAGGAAATTTTTAAGTCAGTGGTGCTACCAAAATTTGATAATGCACCTGACATTTCCGTGGATCGCTCCCACAGAGATGGGAAAGGACACGCAGATAGACCACCTCACATATTGGTGCGCTTCCTTTCATACAAGGACAAGATTTTTATAATGTAAAATAGAAGGGCAGCACTGGCGAACGAAAACTTTTTCATTGTGGATGATTTGACTTATCCTGATCTTATGGAGAAGAAGAAATATGCCAAAGAAGTACACCAATTATACCAATAAGGTACCAAACTTCAGTTTTCTGGAGGGAGATGGAGTCACGGCAGTGGCAAGCCCTTTCTGTTTACCTAAGCCAAAATTTAAGGAACCATAACCATATTTTTGCACAGGAGCATTACGACTTCTTTGAAACTACTGATCAGTCTAATCAACAATTACAACCATATTTTTGGAATTTGCACGCATTTGGCAGGCTCCAGCTTTTTTCAATTGGACATGTTTTTCCTGCTCTTCTCTCCACTGATTGGCCAGTGGATGGGAGCGGGAATTTAGACCACCAGTTGTGTTCGATCTTTTTCTCCCCCCCCCCCTTTTTTTTTCTCGTTTTTGCTTCACAACTTCCATCTCGTTTTACATGGTACTATATTGCTTTAAAGTCAATCTTGGGTGCTTACTTAGTATCTTTATTTTTGGAGGATTTGCATCCTTTGGAATTAAATAAGGTGACGCTATGGAGTGTGTGCTTGGCACGTGGGAATTTTTCTTCAAAGTCTGTCATTAACAATGGATGTCCTTCAGTTAACCTCTTTCAATGCTCGAGGTCTTCGACAGTACAAGAAACGTCGGCAACTATTTTCTTTACTACACCATAGGCGGCGGAAGAGGGGGGCCATGGGGGCCTGGCCCCCAATATTTTTTTTTTGAGATTTTTTGGGAGCATGCCCCCCCCCATAACTGACTATCGCAAAATAAATTTTTCAAAGGTAATTAAACAAATTTAAGTTGCTTTTATTACATTTCGGCCATTCTTTGGCTCAAATGTTACTTTTCAGAGTGCAAAAGTTGCAACGCTTCCGGGGGCTTTGCAAGCACCCTGGAACCCCACATTAACGATAACCTGTAAGAGAGTTTGTTTTCGCTCTTCAAACAGTTGCAGGGTATTCTGCAATTGTGCCCCACTCTGAATTTCGGAATAAATTCAGGTAGACTTCGAAAGTTTGATATCTTCGGAATCTCTTGACTTTTTACTCGACCGGTTTGAGGATGGATATTTTTTTAACAGATTTGGAGTAGCTAAAATTGGCTACCTTGGTGTGGATTAAAGTGTGCTTCTAGCATGTGGCATGTTTTTACCTCATGTGTGTGTTTTTTTTTTTTTTTTCAATTCCTGGGGATGCACAAAATCGTTCCAAAATCATACTTGGTGTGGTGGGTAGAATATTTGGGTCTATTAGCTCAAAAAGCTATGACCGTTACTTCACAGATAATCACAACACAGTGCTCGAAATTTACGAAACGACTTTCCCAATCACAGTATTAAACAAACACAAAAAGAAGAAAACGAATTGGATTACGAGAGGCATTATCACCTCCATCAAAGCTAAAGATAAGCTCTGCAAGAGTTACCTAAAGACTCCCTCACCTACGAACCGAAAGATCTATACCAAATTGCGTAATAAGCTTAAAGGGACAATCCTCTCATCCCATACTACACTTCTAGTATAGGGTAACAGAAACTCTCAATTGGCACATCTTTTTGATTGACTGCTAATTCAAACAATGCAGAGTACCAAAGCTTATATTTCACAGCATGAATTGTTCTGAGAGTGTTTTGATAATACACCTTGAGCTTTCTATACTCACCCTGAAGCAATAAAATGAGACTGTGTCTGAATGAGGGTGAATTTCAGACAATTGTGGGAGGGGCTTAATTAAGAAGGTTGGGAGAATTGGTACTATTTGGGATGAGAAAATTGGGCCTTTAATCATGGGCGTCCGCAGACAAAAAAGTCAGGGGGGGGCAAAATTTCTAGGGAGGGGCAAAACCTCCAAGTCACCATATATTGACACAAAGCATGCGAAAATTTCAGCCCAAAATGCCTCCCAGATCGCCGGAAATGGCATTTCTAAAGCCTATTTTTCGCATAGAAACTTGGAAAACACGTTTCGTTCGGGTTTTTGCTCTGATTTTTATACGTTTTTCCAATTTTTTTGATTTTCCAGTAAATCTCATTTTGCATAAATGGGTGGAGCTTATTTTGTAGGCATTTTCCTAACAAAAGGATTGCTGTTGCTGTAAATTCACATAAAATTAAGGTAAAAAAAAAAAACAACAACAATTCTGTAATTCGATTTTACAGTAGACATTTGTGAACTAATTTACATGCAAAAACTGTAAAGAAAAAACAAACACTTAATGTTTTTTCATGATTACAGTCTGGCTGTAAAAAAAACATTATTTGGTTGGAAAAAAATTTGCCATAAAAATTATGTAAATTTTACAGAGAAATTTCTAACAGTGTACCCTGACGAGTTCATAAACGAGAACACCAAGATTTCAGATCCAGACGCTATTGCTAATGCATTTAATGACGTTTTTGTGAACTTTTGTCCATCCCTTGCATTCAAAATTCCAGGAAATTCTCCCTTAAAGGATTTTATGCCAGAGTATAGGTCCAGCTCTTTCTTTCTTTCACCCATTAGTAAAGATGAACTAGTCAATGTCTCTTTAGAGTGTGTAAATCCCAATAAGGCTGCGGGCTATGATGGTTTTCGGCCTCAGGTAGTTCGTAAAGTGATACCGTACATTTCCGAACCATTGACATATATTTTTAATTTGTCTTTCAATGTGGGAATCTTTCCAGAAAAACTAAAAAATGCCAAAGTTGTCCCTAATTACAAAAGGGAGATCAAAATCAATTTGTCAATTACCGTCCAGTTTCAGTTTTATCATGTTTCTCAAAAATTTTAGAAAGACTGATGTTCAACAGAGTACAAACTTTTCTTACACTGTTAAAAATTTCTCTGTAAATTTACATAATTTTTATGGCAATTTTTTTTCCAACCAAATAATGCTTTTTTTACAGCCAGACTGTAATCATGAAAAAACATTAAGTGTTTGTTTTTTCTTTACAGTTTTTGCATGTAAATTAGTTTACAAATGTCTACTGTAAAATCGAATTACAGAATTGTTCTGTTTTTTTTTTTACCTTAATTTTATGTGAATTTACAGCCTACTGTTTTCATTCTCGGCGCTTTAATATTTATTATAATATCGCTTTTTTCACTTTCATATGTTATTACGTAACATACACTTCACCATTACGTAGATCAGGTATTTGCTTATCAACGTAATGTGTCGTTACGAAGTTGTTTTCAATCAAAACACAAAGAGGATGCTTTGTTGTCATATTGTTGTCAAGTAAACTGCTATCTCTAGGAACTTTGTGATTGGAAAGTCACATTTTTTGTACAATATAATAATTGTTTTTAAAATAAATATGACAAAGAATGCAAATACATTGGTTGCAAACATTTCCAGACAAGGTAAACAATAAGTTTATCACTTCCTGATTAAAAAACGCCAAAAAAGATATTATTCAAAGCAACAGCAATCCTTTTGTTAGGAAAATGCCTACAAAATAAAGTCCACCCATTCAGCAAAATGAGATATACGTCATAAAGTGGTAAATTTACAGACTCTTTCAAGTAAATTTGTGAAACGTTTTTAATTCGATCAAGTGCATGAGCGCCTGTGGCGATGAGTTGACATCAGTATACCAACTGTCATTGCTCTGAAATTAGGGCCTTACAATTTCTTTTTACTTAAAAATGTGTGACAAAACACCAGTTGTATGATGTTTATAACTAAGAACGTAATAACTAAGTATGCTTTTATAATAAATGTAAGTTAATTTTCAATAGGGCCATAAATTTGCCAAAAATGTTTTCTTTTTTTAACTGAAACTTCGCAGAACGATGCATGTTATATATTGAAAATTTTCTGGCTATTTCTTATTTGTTTGTTTGTTTGGGCTTATTTTTGTTTCTTTTTCAGCTTAAAAACAAAATGAATGTTTGTTAAATGACAGTATATTAATGTGAAATCAGAAAAATACAAAATACTGTTAAAATTTCTGTAAATTTACAGAAAAAGTTTTACAAAGAAGTAAAATTTGCAGACAGAAATGGTTTTTCAAATAAACAGAAAATACATGTTAAACAACCTTTTTTTATTGTAGCAATACAAAGTGTCTGTAAAGATACAGAAAATCTCTATTAAAAGTAAAATACAAAAAGTTTAAGTTAAAAAAAGTCTTTAAATTTACAGAAATTTTTAACAGTGTACAAAACGCGATGTTTTCACCAACAGCCAATACGGGTTTCGTCCAGGTCACTCAACTGAATTTGTTCTTATTGAAGCTGTTGAAAAATAACGCGGTGCTATTGACAATAATAATAGATGTATTGGGGGTGTTTCTTGATCTTTCAAAGGCATGTGACACAATTGACCACGGTATTCTCTTACAGAAACTTGAGCGCTGTTCTTTTACCAAAAAAAGTTGTTCGCTATATTTCTTTGTCCGGACCCCGTGACCACACCAGCGAGTTGCATAAGTCTCTTAATCTGTTGAAGCTGTTCGATATGATCAACCTCAACATTGCTTCTTTCACTTATCGTTTCATGCACAGCCTTTTACCGAAATCATTTTCAGAATTCTTCACCAAAAATTATTCAGTCCACAACTATTTTACTTGTCAATCTCTTCTCCTGCATACTATTATTACCCGTACCTCATCCTCACAGTTGACTCTAAGCTACAAAGCTATAAAACTGTGGAACTCATTACCTAATTCATTAATTAACAAGCCAAGTATAAATTCTTTTTGAAGAGGTTTCACCCAGTACTACATAGCTCTGCACTAATTCTTCAGTAGTCTTCATCACCATTTTTTATATGCAAGGTTTATTATAAGGTTAAAACTTCATGGTTGCCTTATCATACTGTTTAAGTGCATGCATTACATGTTTTTGTCACTATGCGCATTTTGTTTGTGGGAAGCCTAGGGCTTTTATGGGTAGGAGTGGGCCGGGGGAGGGGGCCGGGTTGGTAAGAGTGGTTTTGTCAAGGTTAGTTCTAGTCTTGTAATCTTAGTCATTACCTTTCCCTTTAGTTTATTGAATTTTCCGTCCTTTATTTCTTTTTCTCTTATATTCTTTTTCTTAATGCTTATTTGTGTTTGCAACACAGCTACTCAAGGTAACTTGCTTTTGTCGTTTTGGGGAGTAGAACTTTCGACAAGCCCCTCAGGATTTTTTTAGTTTAACTTCCATCTACTTCAGTGTTATGTACGTACTGTATTCATTACTTTTGTGTATCCATACATTTTGATGATGCAGAAAAACAAATAAACGAAACGAAACGAAACTCATGGTGGTGCTCCACTTAGACCGCTTCATAGCAGACTTTAACTTTCAAGTGATCATTTTTTACAAAAAGAAACTCAAAATAGCGACTGCTAAGATCCCCATAAAAGCCCGGGAAATGACTTTTTTCAACTGTCTGAGGGGTCGGATATTTAAAAATGTTTTGTACGCTTCGCGCCAATAATGGTGGCGCTCTGCTTAGTCTTTTTGGCTGAATTTCAGTTTGGAACGAACGTATGTTTATCTGCAATTGAAACTTTAAAAAGCGACTGCTTGGATCCCCTTTACAAGCCTGGGAAATGTCAGTTTTGACTGTCTGAGAGGTACGAATTTTCAAATTTTCTGTACGCTCCGCGCCAACCAGTGGTGGCGCTCCGCTTTGACTGTCTTATGGGCAGAATTACATTTTTCGAGTTAAAATCTTCTGCCCCCAAACCGAAGTGCTCCCCTATACGCCTCTGGACATACCTTAGTCAGGCGTGCACTGGAACAGCTGCTTGCACACTCAGCAGGATTCCGGATTTGCGATCCTAGGATGCATAGTCCAGTGGAGTAATGAACCGAGCTAATCAGTACCCCAAAGTGTGCTTTAATCTTAGAAAAATCACAAATTTTTCTCACCAGAATTAGAGACAAATAAACCTAGCAAATGCCATTTCCAGCCATCTTGGAAGTTTTAAAATCCAAAATTTTCTGAGTAAGCTCCGCGCCAACTGATGGTGGCGCTACGCTAAGATAGTAAGCTCCAGCCACCCCCTACAAAAGTGTTCAGCCCCCCATTAGCCCCACCCACAACAATTCCCAGCTATGCCACTGTCGTGGACCCCTACCAGGGCTTTGCCCCTGAACCCCACCAGGGGCCCTTAAGCGGCCCTTGGACCCCACGCCGATGGGGTTTGTGCTTCGAGCAAAACCGGACTTCTTACGGCGTCACCATTATGTCGGCTGCCGAAAACTTGCCCCCCCCCCCCCCTCAATAAAAACATCTTCCGTCGCCTATGAAAAGCCTATCATACGTGAGATTTACTTCACAGGTTATCACACAATACCCAAAATGGTCGAATATCCAAATTTTTCAAAGAATTTGCTCGAAAATAGAAAAGTATCATAGTAAGGGAAACATAGTAACGAAAAATCAAACAAAAAAGAAAAAAAAAATCGTCACACATTTGGGAAGTATGTGGCTTAAAAAAAAAACAATCATTCTTAAGCACGTTTTTAAATTTTGTGTAACACAATGCCCGAAATGGCCGATTTAAGAGCTTCAAATGTTTGCCCGAAAGGACAGAACACGCTATATTAAAGTGATATTTTCATCGAAAATAACAAAGATCTGCAACACATTTGGGGAGCATGTGAAAAAAGATTTTTATCATCTCCAAGTCATACTGTAGTCGTGCAAAAAAATGGCCCGAAATGGTAAATTATTTGGGCGAAGGTTCAAAAATGCTGGGACGTTTTCAATTGCCAAATTAATTCCAAGGACAGCCAGTAGGGTGTTTCTGACAGGTGCAGTGCCCAAAAGTTTGTCATCTATTCTGCCAAATACGGGCAATTGTTATGAAAATCGGGTACTTTGTTTTTGATGCTCTAATGATACAGTGTGAGTCTCCATTAGTTTGCCACGCCTTGTAAATTCATTTACACACACCTTGTAATGTGAAATTTTCTCAAAAGTAAAACCATATATAGTCGGAAGTTGGGGCAGTCGCACAATTTCATCAATATATATTCAGTTTAGCCAAGAGTTGCAATAGAGTAAAACGCATTAGCATGACTTCAGTTCCGTTTCACAGTTTTCCCCCGAAGATATGCAACATCATTTCATCCATTGGTAGTGGTACATTTTATCTGGTACTTTTGTGATCAAAATAGTGACCTTTTAGACCCCCCACAAGTTTTGGAAATGTCATGTATAACTGTCGGAGGGGTCCGATTTTTCAAAATTTTCTGTTTACTCCGCTCCGAGTAGATAGTCTTCCTAGCAGAAGGTTTGTTTCAAGTGAACTTTTTTTGCAAACGGAACCTCAAAATAGCGACTGCTTAGATCCCCCTATATGCCTAGAAAATGCCCTTTTTAACAATCTCAAGGGTCAGACTTTTCAAACTTCCCTGGACGATTCGCCCAAACCAATGGTGGCGCTAAACTAAGTCCACTTCATAGCAGACATTAAGTTTCAAGTGATTAAGCGACTGCTTAGATCCCATTTAAAAGCCGAAGGAATGTTCTTTCCGACTGTCTGATAGGTACGACTTTTCAAATTTTCTTGACGCTCCTTCGAGCAGAATTGTTTTTTTTTTTTTTTTTTTTTTTCGGGCAAAAAATCTTCTGCCCCCAAACTGAAATGCTCCTCTACGCCTATGGAATTACCTTATGCAGGCGTGCACTGGAACAGCTGCTTGCAACATACAGCAAGATTTCGGATGTGCAATCCTAGCATCCATGCATAGTCCAGTGGGGTTTTGAACTGAGCGAATCAGTATCTCAAAAGTGTGTTTGAATCTGAACCAGTATTAAAGAAAATTAAACCTGACAATGCCATTTCCAACCGGCAGATGGTAAAATACAAAATTTTCTTTGTACGCTCCGCGGCAATGACGGTGACGCTACGCTCAGATAAAAAACTCTAGCCCCTACAAAAGTATCCCGCCCCCAAAGCTCCCCCCCCCCCACCCCGCGAAACAAATCCTAGCTGACTGGCACACAATTATGTTCTCATGTTAGGAAAACCGTAAGTATGTGACCAAACATCAAAAGTCATGCTCCTCATAGAACTTATGCCGATCAAACCAAAAGGCGGAACCTTGTATGTGTTTGAGAAGAATAACTTGACTGCTATGGTATACTTCAGGTACATTTGTGACGGAGTTCAATATTCGATTTAAAGTTATAGCAAGCAGGTGTTACTAATAACACCTCCTTTTGTTAACAATAACACCTCTCTAGTAATAGCCAATCATTTCTTTACCTGGTCTATGTGCCTTTTATTAGTTTTGCTACACTACGATCAACCCAAATTTTGTTGAATTCTTTACAATATTAGGCATCGAAATTAAGTCAAAGAATTCGTTTGCCGACTTTAACAAAGAAGGAATAAATTATTTCATTTTCCGAAAAATTCGGGAAGTGTTGTTAACGCAGAGTAGAGTCTATACTTAAAAGAAGCACAATGACATAAAAAGTGTTAAACTTAAAATGTCAAATACAAAAAAAAAAAAAAAAAAAAAAAACATTAACGAATTTAGCAACAAAAGATTTAGACTGATGTAAAAAGTTTACAAAACAATGAAATCTGAAAATAAGTATTTACAAGTATGTGATTTTTTACAGGAATCAAAAGTTGTAGACATTTTAAACGAGTATTTCAAAGTTTAAAACACGGAGAAGGCAACAATGAGTTGCATCTGATTTAAGTGCGTGCTAAGGATAGCCTCTTTCAACTAACGACGAATTTTTACTCTGTTACGGTAGACATGCAGGGTTGGGTTCACTTAGAAGATTGAACAGGTTTATAGACTACTGAAAATATCTTCAGTGTAGCGTTTATATGACGAATAAATTATGAAGTGGTCATCCCCGAAAGTAGGGTTCGTTTGTTTAAAAAATGAGTCAACACGTTCCGTCTATACTTAGCGTAGGTTATATGACATCCCCATGCAAAATCCAAAAAACAATGCAATGCAATCCATCCACAGGCTGATGAAAATTCATTTATCTAGAAAAGATGTTTTTTTGGCAGCCAAAATCAAACTACATATTTTTTATCATTCCACCTTAATAATGATTCTGTCAAATATGCTTTCTGAAAGACTTTTAAATTTACTTAAAGGAGTTGCATTTTTCCAAATTATCTAAATATCTAATGACAAAATCAGTGAAGGGAGGAGATGGACTTTGTAGCATTAATATTGCTATAAAATTTCGTGATTTCTTTCCTTTATTCATTTTATATAAATGTATTATACTCAGTGTACAGGCAGTTTTACGCTCTTTTGCCCTTTTTTTATTTTTTTTCATTTTGAGTCAGGTAATACTTATTCCTTTTTATTTGTTTGAGTTCATTTTTTTCTGAACGAAGGCGACCTATGACGGTTATTTCAAGTTTTCATCTGGTCGTAGGGGTGAACTATACAGTCACTTACAAGTAAATGAAAGACGCCAAACTTGGCTCAGTGTTTGTGCTGGGCCTAGGTAATTTGTTAAGTGTGATCGTTGCAACGGATTTTTTAGTTTGTTTGTTTGTTTGTTTTGTCTCGTTTATTGATCAGTCTTTAGTACAACAATATAAATCTTGTATTCACACAACGATCTGAAACATAACAGGGATAGAACATAAAAGACATCACATCATAACCATAAAGTGAACATTTCCTTAAAAAGTGTCATACGAGATACCTTGCCGGCCTTGCTTAAAATATAGTGTTCAACATTTAGGTAATATTTAAATTTATAGGAAAAAGCAATGGCCTCTGGGAAATTGTTATTAATCTTGCAGTTAAAAATGTAGTACTTTCAATGCAAAATAAAAAAAATTATTGGATGCTTAGCATCTTCAAACTTCCCAAACTTAATATTTTTGAAATCAACTTCATAAGGAGTTCTCAAAGAAAGATCACCTATTTCTGACCAGAACTTTTTAACATAATCACATTCCCAAAAAGATGATAAAGAAGATATAGAGGGCTTTCTTTTACCTTTATCTTATATAAAAAATCATTAACACCAAGTTATTTTTGCAAAAAACGGAGCTGAAAATAATGTTATTCCGTGTCTCTCACAGCAGTATAAGGTAACATAGAAATTTGGTTCCAATCATACACTTCATTATCAATGTTCTGCCATTCAAAAATTGCCTTTGGATCTTGTGATTTCTTCTTAACTTAATAATTATATTTAAGAATTTTTAGATTACATATGATAATATTATGTTTTAAAATGTGGGAGTTATTTGTAATGAAACTATACACTTTAAAATCAAAAGGGTGA